>CM055117.1:156335169-156945169 GCA_029206835.1 Rana muscosa
GCCTGTTAGCTTAGGAGTCACTAGCATTATGAGTTTAGGTGGTTGTAAACTGCTATAATCCACTCTATTACAGTATTATATAATGTACAAAGCGTAGGTTTCTGTAATATAATTGTGCCAGATACATTTGTTACAGCACCGCTCACGTGACCCGCCGGAACGCTCTTCCCCACTCCTAACACTGGAGAGGGAGGAGCCGGAGAGCAGCGGGAGGTCAGCTGAGTGCCGCTGTAACAAAAGGTATTAGGCACAATTAGATTACAAAAACACACACATTGTACATTTAGAATACTTTAATAGAGTGAATTATAGGATTTTACAACCACTTTAAACTAGGGAGTATTTTCGGGGTAGGGCTTATATTGCAGACCTCCTGTAAAAATCACAGGTCTTATTTTCAGGGTAGGTCTTATTTTGGGTAAACACGGTACCTAGGCCTCATGTACACTACAGCTGCTAAACTGAAGTTTAGGACAAGTTGAGTGTTTTTTTTTTAGCAGCCCCTGAACTCTCCTTTAGGTTATCTTATGTGTATATGCACACTCAGTGGTTTAGAGGCAATTGAGGTTACAGGCATTTTTTTGAAAGGAAAATCACGTTCAGGACAGTAGTTTACTGTAAAAGGGACGTTTTTCACCATTGGCTTCCAACTGTTAAGACCCCTTTCACAATGGGGCATTTTTAAGGCGCTTTAGCATTAAAAAAAAGTGCCTGTAAAGCGCCTGAAAGAAGCTGCATCTGTAATCCCAATGTGAAAGCCCGAGTGCTTTCACACTGAGGCTCTGCGCTGGCAGGGCGTCAAAAAAAGTCCTGCAAGCAGCTTCTTTGCAGCGCTTTAGGAGCGTTGAATACACTCATCAGCGATCTGGTAGTTCATTGAGAACTACAAGCCTTCAGCTACAATGGCTGATGGTAGTTGTAGTTCTCCCATTCACAGAACTTTGTGAATGAATGATGCGGCCGGGTAGGTGGAGCCCTCATGGCTGCGGTTGTTTTTAAATTGCGACAGTGGGTGTGCAGAAAAGATCCCCGGCCCACTGTAATAATGGGGCCCCGGGAGGGGGTGGTTACAGGTTACACCTTGGATACAGTTGAAACATGTTAGGAAAGATGAACTTTAAGACTGAGGGCCAGTTCATACCACATGCAGTCCAGTGTGCGTTTTTTTCCTTTTTTTTTTTTTTAATTGGAAACAGTATAACCTATGAACACCTAAGGCAACGTTCACAACAGTGAGGTCAGTTCAAGTAGAACATGCTGCATTTTTCCGCTCTGAACTGTACTGGAACGTGGTAAAACACATCAAAAGCGCACTGGAATGCATCAAAAATGCACACATCCCCATTAAAGTGGATGTAAACCCCATTCATGAAATTTTAACTGGGCACATATATCTGCAGTGTTTTCTTATCTCTCTTCAAAGCACCAAGTCCCATGGTTTTCTCCTGCTCTGTTCTTCTGTTATCAGCATAAATTCTGACAATTTCTCCGACAACTGATAAAACCAGGCTGAATTGTGTCAGGGTGGGTGCTATAAATGGATTAGCAGAGAGATGGTCTATTCACAGCACAGCTATGCATGGTTTCTTTCTTTTTCTACCTATGTGGAGAGGGGGTGTGTGCGCCTTTCCTCCAATTAGCTGTCTCAGTGTATGGCAAGAAACCACACCCACAGGTGAATCAGGAAGAGAACATGGATGTGCACTTTCTAAACAGTATATAAAAGATGAAGACAGCAGATATACATGTAAAACCTATTTAGGGAGATTTGTGAAATCTCTGTGCATCATCCGACGCTGTTGACTTCACCGGGTATGTGAGGGTTTACATTCACTTTAAGGAAAAGAAAAAAAAAAAAAAAAAAAAAAGTACTGGAAAGCGTCAAAATTATCCGTGCAGAAAAACATCCGGAAAGCACCTGGACTAAGTTTCTATGGTGTGAACTGGCCCCGATTTAACCACTTGCCACCCACCCACCGTCAAATGACAGAGGAGCGGTGCGGCTCTAATTGTGGGAGGACCACATATGGCAGCACCCCAGAACACCCGCTGGCGTGTAGTGTGGCGATCATGGCCGGTCCGTGTCCTAGGACCCCGATCTCTAAGGAGCCGATGACCGCTCTTTAACTATGTGATCGGCTGTGTCCAATCACAGCCGGTCACATGTAAAAGCAGAAGTGCCTTTAATCAACTCTCCTCGCATCACACTGACAGTGTGTTAGCGAAGAGTGCCAAACAGCGGTATCTCCTTGGAGGGGAGACCAGGGCAGGTAATCGGGCTACTGATCATCAGTGCCCTGATTACAGGAAAGCCCCAACAGTGCCCATTAGTGCCACCAATCTGTGCCCATCAGTGATGCCAGTCAGTGTAGCCTTTCATTGCTCATCAGTGCAGCCTCATCAGCGGTGAACGAGCCCTTCCACTGTGTCTGACTGGCTTTTGAAGTGAACACAGCTTTGTACAACCAGGCAGAATTTTCTGTGTTCACAAAAGCAGAACGCTGCAATGACCGATTTCCCCCCTGCTGGACCGCAGCTTGACAAGTGTTGCTATCAGTCTTTGCAGAGTCCGTATCGCTAACTCTGTACACTCACTCTACCTAGTGCCGCTTGTTAACACTGTGTCCGCTTAGTAGGTAGGTGGCAGGATGTACTACCCTGCTTAAGGGGAGATGCAATGCTGTGTAAGTGGAACATTGGGGTCAGCAGGAGGAATAGTGCCCCAGCATTGGTGTCAGTGGGAAAAAATGAGCCCCCATCATTGGCATCAGTGGCAGGAATAGTACCCCACTGTTAATGTCAGTGGGAAGAATAGTGTCCCATCATTGGTATTATTGGGAGGAATAGTGCCCCAGCATTGGTGTCAGTGGAGAGAATAGTACCCTATTGGTTTCTCAGATACATCCTGAACACACAAATAACAGCAACCAGACAGGAACAGAGCAACATGGAAAAATCAGACATGTACAAGTTGCTTTGCAGCAAAGTGAACCTAAAACTTTGTCAATAAACAGGCTCTCGTGAACGAGTGCAGAATTGCTAAAGCCAGTAACTCATAGCGCCGCATTGAGAAAATAGGAACATTTGAGAGAAATACAGGATCTCCGTTTTCCTGAAAATGCACAATCCTTAAACTGATTTATTCAATTGCAATTATAAAAATAAGCCCGTTAGACACCTGCAAGCTATTGCCAGTGAGCCGACAAACCTAAACTCTACCAAAAGGTTGCCTCTTGTCCAGATTATTCTTTTAACAAAAAGGGAAATTGCTACCATTAAGGCAAAGGTATGGAAGGCTGACAATGGACACACCAAGACTGTCTACCTCTGCAGCTGAATAATGTATCATAGGGAATAGTGGACATAATTTTTGGGGGAGCAAAGAAAGTCCTGCTTTGAACAAATAAAAAATAAGGCCTAATGTTGCAATCCTCTTTCCAGATAAACTATTCTGAGTACTGTCTACAAGGACTCTTCAATATTCATTACAGTAAAGCCTCTTGCACATTGGGATCTGAAAATGCTCAGTGTTCAGGCATATAGGCTTTTATTTACTTTTTTTGATCTAAATTCAGCCCATTGTTTTCCATGTGCACACAGGAGCGTAAACATGCGCTGTACATCGAACAGTTAAAAGAAAAAAAAGAAATCTGAGTTGCCGGTCAATATTTTTGCATGTACAATATACAAGCAAATACGTGCAAATGCTACACTTCAGTCTTTAATATAAAGTTATTAGAATTTTTATGCTTGTGTGTATACTCGTAAACACATGCAAGTGATATACAGCCCATCCTCGCATATTTTCTGCCAGGAATGCCTGATCCTCATTCATCAGTACAGTGTGCAAGAGGCCTAATGGGTATTCTGGAGAGCAACAACCATTGATTCACCATTTTGTCCACTAGAGGGCAGACACAGTCAGCAAAATGATAAATTAGAGTAGTGTGTATTGGTAACCTAATTGTAAATGCTTGAACATTGATTACTTTATTACCAATAGCCCTTAACCATCTATAAATGTTTTCCAAACAATCCATTAAGTTTTATATATCCAATTGATATGAGTTTTATATACAGATTTATCATTTGCAAAACTGTTATGACAAATTTATTATAAAAAGCAGAAGTACAAAGGGAAACATTAAGTGCCTGCTGTAATAATGATGGCTATAAATCCAATTGTGCTTAGAGACGAGACAAATAAGAGCTCCAGTCTAAGCAACAACTTTCCAATGATGCCTAATGAAAAAAATGTTTAGATTACTAAATATAACCTACAAATAAATGATTTCTAAAGCTTAGAGGAGAACAATTCATCTCTATAGAACCCGTAGTACTGTAACGCGGGAGACTGGCCCATGGTGGAGAAGCAAACATTGGGGAGCAGGTTTGTAATACATCTTTGAAGGGCATAATCATTGCAAGGAGACAACACATGCAGTGTTTTTTTTTGACAAAAGGGAACTTGTATTTTAAAGATCAAGTGTAAAAAATAAATAAATGCATATATATTTGCAGGAGAAAAAACAAACAAAAAAAAAAAAACACTTTTTTGCATACAAGCCTGGAAAACATCAGTGGATTGTGGGTGCAATGCCAGGCTCCTGCAGACTCTTCCTCTAATTCTATGTCCATACAGAGATATGGACTTTTAGTTGGAGAGCTGGGAGGAAGAGTGCGGTAAACACTGCAGTTCCATTGAGAACTTTTACAAGTCCATTTGCCATATCAGACAGGACTTGTATATTCATTCACATACTATGAATGAACGTGACAGCTATGCTGGCGGAGTCGCCAACAGTTGCCCTGATTTCAAATCTGACAGCTGCTGCAAGGGACGCTTGAGCTCATAGTCCGCTACACCTTATAAAGAGGCATACCATGGTCTTAGAGGTGGAGTTGGCATTTAAGGCAGAGTTTACACTTGTTAATTTTAACCTGAGCTGCATTAATGGAGCCCATACATTTTGAATTGGCTGCCAACGTACCCCAGTATGACCAAAACCACACCAGACCCTTTTTTGGGAACACAACACACAGCAATAGACAGCAGTGTATTGATATGCACTGTAGCACAGTGATGCTTCCCAAGTGCATTGAGATGCTACTGGAAAATGGATGAATGTCACTTCAATGCACCAACACATGCATAGTGCGGTACTGTGTGTTACTGCAATGCAATAATGTGATCCCAGCCTGACACAACAGAGCAAGTAGTGTTAGGCCTAGTACACACAGGCAGAATATTGGCCGGTACTGGCTGGTTCAACAGAACAAAGCCAACATTTGGCCGTGTGTACAGCAGCCTGTCTGGCTTCTGTCTGACGGGCATGCTAGAAAAACAGGGGTCAAACGGCCTTTAGCTGCGAGCGCTGATCGGTGTGTTCTAGCTAGGGGCAATCCCCCTGTCAGAACACAATAGCTTAACAGGGGGATCGCTGTACTAACATCACAGTTGGTACAGGATCTCCTCCCAAGCTCCTCAGTATTTTTTCGTTCAGCCCGCTGGATAGAATGAAAAAAAAAAAAAAACTGCCTGAATGTACCAGGCTTTACCTCCTTGAAAAACACAGAAAATAAAGGTCAGGGGAGTATGGATCACAAAAGCGACTGGACAGAATTACCAATCCTTTGACAGATAACATTTAATCTTGGGCTGTTCATCTAGATTTCACTGCATTAATGCATGCATATAAACAGCTGTATAAAGTTTGCAATAAATGGCTCTATATTGGGCTGTGCCTGTACTATAAACAAGAAATGGATGTATAGTTGGCTGATTTGTGAAAAATTAAGGACATGCAGACACATTCTGTACATCAAACTGGTCCAGTGGGTTCCTTTTGGCAAACATCACCATACGTGTCCAGTTAAACTTTTGCACTCGTCTCCAAGCCCTACACCAAAGTCATTGTTTCCATGCACGGTGATTGGAGAGGAGCTTGAGCGTCCTCCAAACTCATCTGTAGCTTAACTTCGAACTTGCGCTTTTTTTTGTGCTCGTTCAAACTATGTTGTTAAGAAACATAAAAAACACGCGAGAAACTGACATTTGCAGGATTTACAAAATGACAGGTATCCGCAATTATGTCAGTGACATATAACAGACAGGGAACCGTAAAACCAATTCATCCGAACGCATGTATGTGCCACCATTCTCAAACACTAGAGATGCACCGAAATTTCAACCACCAAAACACATTGGCCGAAAATGGTCTTATCTGCATTTTGCTTCCAAGAGACAAAGGTGCCAATAATGGCACTGAAAATGCGCTTGATTTACCATGCTTACGGAGTGTTTTTCATAGGTCATGTGACTCGAAAAACTGTAAAAACGGGTGCGTTATTGATTTGTTCTTACGGCGTTTTACATGCATTTCGACAGGGAGGTGTGTTTTTTTTTTTTTAACTGACCAAAAATGCAGCAAGCAAAATTTTTAACACCACAATGGAAGCGCAACAGACCAGTGTGCAGATATACATAGAATTTAAAAAGCGATACATTTTTCTTGAGCTTTTCTTCGCTAAAGGTGCCAATAATGGCTGCCAATAAATACATATTCATTTACATTCAAGATATTAATTAAAAAGTTTAATACAATGATATATAAATGTAATTTTTTTTAAAAAAGTCAGTCATTTTCGGTTTTCGGCCAAGTGCATCCTGAAATTCCGGTTTCGGCACCAAAATTTCCATTCGGTGCACCTCTATCAAAAACAGAATTATTTTTGTCACAGTGATAAAAAACAGACATATTGGAAAAAAGAGTAGAAAGATGAAAAAAATTTAGAAGGAGAAGAACCGCTGTAGAAGACCTGGAAACCCTACTCAATAAATGCAAAAGCCCTTCTCGGGCGGAAAGTGGAGAATGGACATATTGGGCCCAGGAATCCCATATCTTCTCAGTACGAATCACATTGCCAGCAATCTTTTCATGTACCATTATTCAGGAAATGTTTTGGTTTGCATGGGACAGGGACATTGTGGCTTTTTTTTCTGGGATCTGGCAATAGTGATTTTGCCTAACAGCATAAAAAAAAAAAAACACCAATCGCTGCAGAGCGCGAGAAATGGCAACTACAGGTTCATTGAGCAATATGATTTGTGGAGACTTCTATTCCAAAATCCCCTAATCTTGGGGGAACTTGCGCTCTTTTTTTCTAATCCAAAAAACTGCTGGCTGGGTCATTTCCTACCTGTAGCTCATGTAAACAAGACGGCGTACTGTGGGGTGGGAATGACCCGTCCCGAGAAAAAAACAAAACAAACACATTCAGAGTTTAGAGGGTGTCCATGCTCATCTCTGCTTTCTGCAGTCTGGAATATTAGTTTGTATCTGATATAAATCTGCTGTTCTGGAGGTACATAGTTGGCCAAGGGGCATAAAGGAATTTGCACAGCCCCACCAACTACTTACTTTTGTTGTGAAGTTGTGTTGGAATTAGGGCCCCTTTCACACGGGACGGATCAGTCATGATCCGCCCCGTGAACCTCCGCTTGCTCAGCGGGGATCGCTCCGTTGATCCCCGCTGAGCCGGCGGATGACTGGGCGGTCCCCGCACACTGTGCAGGGACCGCCCTGTCAGATCTCGGCTCTCCCCTATGGGGGGGGGGGGAATCGGATGAACACGGACCGTCTGACGGATAGAAAAATAGAAATTTTTCTATCCTGAAAAACGGAGCATAGCGGACATGGGTGAGATCGGGCGTCAGCGGATGTTCATCCGCTATCCCATAGGGATACATGTATGTCCGTTTTTCATCCGAAAACGGATGGGTGAAAAACGGACATACGGTCCGCCCGTGTGAAAAGGGGCCTTAGACATAAAAGATAGTTTATTTTCTAAGGCCGATTTCACACTGCTCCGTCACAAAAACGTGGTAAGCCTGAACCTTTGAGAAAGCCCATTGGGTGCTATGCATGAGGTGGGCAGTGGCGTAATCATGTTGGGACTAGGTGGAGCTGTGTATGAAGAGGATTGTATTGTGAAATGCTAATTTTTTACTTCTGAAATAGAGCTGCCGAGAGCCACGGACTTGGAGTGTACAGCCAGTGGGAGCGGTGCCACTTATACCACTGCAAAGCACATATAGACCTACTGTAATTAGAGAGGTCCATTCAAGCAGGTGAGAAGACACCCACAGGTGGGGTGAAGGGCACTGTGGTGATCAGAGGCAATTACTGAAGAGTTTCTGGTGTATGGGGTTGCACTTTTTTTTACGGACACTGAATCATTTATTGATGGTGTGTGTGTGTATATATGTGTATATATATATATATATGTGTGTGTGTGTGTGTGTGTGTGTGTGTGTGTGTGTGTGTGTGTGTGTGTGTGTGTGTGTGTGTGTGTGTGTGTGTGTGTGTGTGTGTGTGTGTGTACACACACACACACATTTTTTTTATTTAAAAGAAAAGATGGACACGTGTAAATTTATTATATATAGATTTTTACACTGTTTTCAGATTTTTAATTATGCTCTATAATTTGAATGCACTTTCAGAGCTGAACTGTTTTGTAAAAAATAAAAAATAAATTGATATATATTTTGTACAGGTGGTTGGATGCATAGTGGTGCTAGCAGCCTCCTATGGTATATAGAGTTAAGCAATAGGTGGTTTATACACAGGCATAGTGCGGAAAGTTTTTTTTTTTACATATGCATTTTTGCCACATTTTCGTTGTGTTTTGCACCTATGAAAAAATTACAGTTGATTAAATAAAAAATGCACCAAACAGAACCTTGCATGCATTTTTTGCCACGGCTTCCAATAATTTCGACAGGGAGGTGCATTTCTGGTGCATTTTTTTATTTTTTTTTTAAAACACCTAAAATACAGTATGCAGGACTTTTAAAAACGCAACTGACCCGCAACAGACTGGTGTGAGGAGACCCATAGGATTTAATGGTTACGCATTTTTCTTACGCAATTGTCAAGGCAAAACGGAAGAAAAACTGATCAGTGTGAAAGGGGCCCAAGAGGAATCATCTGTACTATTTGAAATATTTGAAGCAGTGTATCACAGATACCGGAATATAAATAAATAATAATAAAAAAAAAAGACACGCATGGCTAAACAGTCCTGGCTTTCCTCGCATATCTTTAGACTGAGCACATAACCCTCCACTGCTGCCATCAGGGTCTATTAGTAAAAGGTCACGAGGGAGGATACAAAGGGCAGATTCTATCCACTCAGATGTGGACAATGATATGCTAAGGGTAATAAAGTTCAGTCAACCAAGAAAATATATTACGCTGATTGAATTCAATGCATCTCAGAGATGGGAGAATTCCCCTGTGTCATCTCCAGAAGGTCAGCGGCTAGGTAACATGTAGATTATAGCCTTTCAGAGCATTTGTCACGTTTCCATCAGTGGTGCGCAGGAAAGTAATCATTACCTCTAGCTCAGAAGAATATCAATGTCTCATACAGCATACACTGCACAAGCTGGAGACAGTGGCCATCCTGAAGTGCTCAATCCTTTAAAATAAACCTGTCTTGGTGGTCACACATCGTAAAGTGACCCCCAACAGGTGATTACCTTAAGCATCAAACAACGTCAGTGCTTCTGTCCACCCCCCAAATCTGCCCATGAATGCTTTGCGAAATGCACAAAGATCTGGAATGGCACCATCAAGCATGCTCCCTCCAAAATTCTTTAAACTAAATTACAGGAATTCAGACACTTTGTAAAAAGGGAAGGCATACTAGGAGTTTAAGTCTAAGGATCTTCATGACATCTCCTGGGTCTACCTCTGTTATTTACATTTAAAAGGGTTATTCGCGACGGCTGGAGAGATACTTCAGGGGGAAAAGAACACAGAGAGCAGCTATGCCCACACCTCCCCTCTGCTGCCCATTTGCAGAAGCCTTGGTATTTTGTGTATGTGTTCACATAATACCAAGGCTTCTGTAAATGGGCAGGAGGGGGAGAGGGGAAGGCATAGCAGCTGCATCGACTCTCCTGTTCAAGATGGATAGCCCAGATAGATCAGCGTCGGGCTCCTGGAAATACAGTGATAGCTGTCTTCCGGGAGTACTATAAAGCTGTCGGATATAAATAGAGCTAAGCCCAGGTGGTGTCATGCTCCTCGCTGGACTTAAAGTGTGCCTTCAATTTTTTTATTTTTTTTTTATATTAATTTAGTAAATAGGCAGGAAGGCATCAGTACCTTCATGCCTATTTACTAAATGAAATTAATCTCCAACAAAAGATTGCACCCCGTTTAAGTCTGACACCATGTCCCTTTTGTCCACAGTTCATCACAGTTAACCGCAGGAGCTCTGTGCCGCCATTTACGGGTTTACATATATTTGTGACCTGCTTACTCTGCAACTTACAGTATTTCTGGGTCTGGCGTCCGTTTGCATCTCTGTCCTGACAATTGCCTTTGCAACATTTTTCTATGATCATACTCTAGTCGGTATGTAATATTGATAGCCTGCCTTCCCAAGTTTTATGACCATGTTATACATTATACCATGTTCTGTCTGCATTGATCTCTGATGTGTCCTTTGTTATATCATTTTAGAGTTAAGAGAAGTATGGGTTTTCTTTTTCTTTTTGATTCATACTTACCTCAGTGGATGGAGCATCAGACCGATGCTGCAGCTGTCCCCCGCCGTCTGTGCACTGAGAACCACTGAGAGCTCAGTTCTCACAGATCCCGAGAGGAAAGCTGCTGATTGTCAGTCAGTGTCTTTCCTCTCTGCTTCTCCGCGCTCATTGGAGAGCTGAGCAGTGGAGGGGCGGAGAGAGGCTGTCTGAGCGGCTCGCTGATACGCTGAGACTGCCATCAATCAGGGCAGCTGGCAGATCCCGACTTGGAAGTCATGATGACATGCTGCCCCGACTGATGGCAGTGACGTCAGCGGAGAGCGGACTTCAGACCACTCGCCGCTGAAAACGGGTCACAGGAGTACAAAACTAATTGGAGGAGAAGCCCAGTCTAAAAAGCTCAGGCTGGACTTCTCCTTTAAACAATTTATGACTATACTGTCCCCTATCCAATATACCCCTGACAAAGGTGTGAAACTGGAAACGCGTTGGGTATTGGGGACCACCACCCACCGGAGAGTAACATTGTCATTTACATGAATTATTATATTTTGTCTTATGTTGTCTTTGTTATATGTAGATCTCACTAAACGCTTGACGTTTTTTAATCTTTATATGTATTAAATAAATGCATTTTTTAATACACACCAGTGTCTGTGGCTTTCAAAGTCCCATTCTAGGGGGGTTCTTTCTTGTTCCATCTAACCTGACATGGTGAAACCCTTCTTTTTCTCTAATATGACCAACAAAACAACAAAAATCTAAAGTTGGGTCTGTGATGTCAACTATACAGCCATAAAGATGGCGGAGGACACAATTCAGTGCTGTTTATACCCTAGTATAAACCGCAATGATGAATGGCTTCTCAGTCTCTTAGCAATGACCTTCATATGTCAAAGCGAGTGTGGCTGTTGGAGCAGTATCATCCTCTGGTATTCTCCTTCCCGTCCTTACCAACCCACTCTGATGTCATTTACATTCACACCTACTTGGGCCATATCTGTAGCTCAACATTTGTGTTTCCACATCGATGTATTATGGGGCAAAGGGTTTACTTCCCATGAATTATCAGGATGTGTGGATAATAAAAAGCTGCTGAAAATCTAATATCACACATTTGTAAACTTATTTTGCTGTCAGCAGTTATTTTTATAGGGAAGAAGATGCATACTTTTAATGGGAAGGGCTCACAATTGTATTGACTGAACTAAACATGTTACTGAGAGATTTATAGTAGAAATTGAAGACACAGCAAGGCAGGAAGCTACTAACATTTCTTGCTATGATTTTCATTTAAAGGGGTTGTAAAGCTTCTTTTTTTATTTTTTAACCTTTTACCTCCACTGTTTTGCACAGAGTGGCCCCGATCGTCCTCTTCTGGGGTCCCTTGGCGGCTCCTCCCTGCAATAGCTAACCCCTTGGGAAGCGGTCTCCCGAGGGGGTTACCTTGCGGGCCCGCTCCGGTTTCATACACTCGGCCATCCATAGACACAGAGTAGGTCACGGTCCCACCCCCGGCGGCCGCGCCATTGGATTTGATTGACAGTAGCGCGAGCCAATGGCTGCGCTGCTATCAATCTATCCAATCAACGCCAAGAAGCAGTGGAGAAGAGGAAGTCGGGGACGAGCCGAGCAGGTGAACGGGCTCAGGTAAGTAAAACAGAGGGGCTGTCATTGCCAGGTGTTTTTTCACCTTAATGCATAGGATTAAGAAAAAACATGAACCTTTACAACCCCTTTAAAAGCAAAAACTAAAGGCCAATGTGTCCACACTCATCTATGTGCCAGCTACCTGTACATGAATCACTTCCATTTAGAGTAAATCTGTAAAATATGTCGCCTTTCACTGTGGCTTTTCTTCTGAAAATGCTGACTATCTGTTAAGCTTTTAATTCAGAACTGAGCTACCAACCTAGAACATGGAAGTACACAGGATGAGGAAAATCCAAACTTTTTAAACTGGTCCTACACTCTGCAAATCTCGGCAGGAACTGGGCAGGAAAGTTGTTTGCCAAACGGTGACCACATCCAATCAGGCAGCACTGACTGTCAGAATATGTTTCACGTGGATGAAAAAATCTGTTAAGCCAACCATAGACTGTTCAAATCTTGGTAGGTTCAGCAGGAGCCGCCCTGGATTCGAACCATGTATGGGCAGACTGACTGTACCCAAGTTGATAGATCAACTTGGGTACAACCAGTCTGCCAGATTTTACATGCGATCATCATTTAGTGGTTGTTATAGCCACTAGCTAAAAACATTATGATCTCCTGGCAGGGACGGCTTCCCTCGCCGGGAGGAATTCCCCCATCAACACTGCCTGTGTTGATGGGCAAATCAAACGAAGGAAAGAAAGTCACTCCATCTATGGTCAGCCATACATGTCTCAAATCTCCGCCGGAGAAGCAGGAACCGGACAAGATTTAAACCATTATTGCGCAGGCTGAACGTACCAAGTTGATCAAAACTATCAACTTGGGTATAACCAGCCTGCCAGACTCTGCTTATAGCCGCTAGCAATAATCACTGTCTTCTCCCGGCAGGGAGAAGACAATTGCTGGGTAGGAGGGATTCCCCTGTCAAACACTGTGTGTTGATGGGGGAATTGAGCAAAATTCTTTGCTGCAACTCATAGTTGCAGGAAAGAAATTCGCTCAGTTTATGGCTAGCCTTAGATGCTGGTGGCTGCCAGAATACAATTGGCCAGGGTGGGGGAATTCGTCCATTTGCATTGTCCGTGTATGGCCAGCCTTTGTTGCATACAATGACCCATGAAACAAGGGGTTCATTGTAACAGCCAAGCAATTATTTTGAAAACACATTTTTAATGGCAGTCTCAATGATCAATTTAATCAGGGACTGTCAGTGAAAAATGTTATAGCTGGTCACAAAAAGCGGCAATTTATGGTCAATTCACAATGATAGCAATCTTTGCTGTTCAATCCTTCTTTCCAACTTGGTCTCCTTAAGCAGACCATACACACACAGGGGGAAAAAATAAATAAAATCTAACAGATTCTACTATCCACACTAAATAACACGAATGGAGGAGTCTTCCAGTCATGAGTCATGTGTATTCTTGCATCTTGGTGTGCTTTGTGTACATCTTCCAGATCTGTGTAGTAATCTGTGTGACACTTTGTGCAGTTTTTCCAGTAATAAAGACCAGCGAGTGCTGCTCTCTCTCCTTGTACAGAGTGAATGGTCTTGTCTCCGCCCCCTCCTGTAGGTTTTAAGCAGGCAGCATGAAGTGGGTGGAGCACCTAAAATGCACGTCACAAACACAGTTTGCCTGCACCGAATCACATGGTACGGTTGTTTTTTTAAAGTAGTGCATACACTACTTTTGGTGCGGTCTGGCTTGATTTTAGCAAAATGATTGGGCTGAAATCACACTGCACCCAGATTGCATGTGAATTGTACAGGAATGCACAGCACGTTCCTGTTCGATACAGCCCTAAATGCGGCAGAGAGATCTTTGTAATTGGAGGAGAGGCTGGTCACAAAATGTTGATAGGTCACATGACCAGGCTTCCTCCCTCCTGGCTTCCCCTCAATGCACATCTGTAAACAACATGTGCTCTATAAATGTGCATTTTGATTTTTTCTCATTGTTTAAAAAGTGGTGCAAGAGATGTATGTTTTTTTTTTTTTTTTTAATAAAGACTCATACTTGCCTCAGTCCGATGCTGCATCTGTCCTGCGGCGCCTCCAACACTGAGAACCAAGCGATCAAACACCGCTGATCGCTTGGTTCTCACAGCTCACAGGTGACAGTCAGCATCTCTCTGCTCTGCCCACCCCCCACGCTCAATGGAGTGCTGGGCATTGGAGGGAGCGGCCGGCTCAAGCTCCCAGCAGCTTCCTGAGAGGCTGAGCCAGGTGCCGGTCCAGGCATGTGGGTGGATCCCAACTCCTTTGTCGCGATCTTGCCCGAACCTAGAAAGGCTCTGTGACGTCAGCAGGTTTCAACCTGCTGTCTGTTGAAAACGGGTCACAGGAATTCAAACTGAAATGCACTCCTGTGATTTATAGGAGAGGTCCAGCCAAACAAGCTTTGGTTGTATTTCTCCTTTAATAAATAACACCATTGGTTCAGTAAAGCACAGTGCATCAAAACAATTACAATTTTTAAATACAATTGTCTTTTTATCGTGTGTTGCGGCCATTTCCAGCCTACACGCACTATAGCAATGACTGTATGGCAAGTCTCAAGGGAACAGTGGACTGGTGGGGTCACAACAGATATGCAAAGATGATGATAATTGGAATGTCAGCTGATTGACCCCCAAACATTTTGCGGCTTGCAGTACTAAGGGAAGAGAAATACAAACAAATTTTGAAGCAATATTATTGGGCCTGCAACATCGTAAAATCTTGCACATCATCCTCATCATTGTATGCCTTTAGTTCTTCATCACCGATTCCGGACACCATTGACCCTCTTACATACTTCCATCTATTTTAAGAGCCCCAAAGTATGTAGAATTAATTAACATGCCTTGCCTCTGGAACAGATTTCCTACGACTTCCACTGTAGTCCCAAAGGAATGAAACAGGAAGAACAGTTAAGTACAGTAGATCACACTGGACCAAAAGTCCAAGGAGTGTTGTGACAAGACTGTACAAGTATAGGTCATGGTATGTTTGACAGGCAATTTTCCCACAATGCACTTTGTGTACTGGGCACATTCTTCTTTATCAAATGGGAGTATACATTTTACGCACTGAAAAAAAAAACAATTTAAATTAGCCTAAAGTCCCATATAGAAAAATTTAGTAAGCCTTTCAATAAAGGGCATGAACCACATACCAAGCCTTTTCTGGACGTAATGGGAAACACCATTTGCCGTTTTATTTATGTCAAGCCTAGCTACTATGCACATGCAAGCATAAAGCTGGGCCTCTTGCCAAAAAATTTTTCCTAGCGTATGGTGGAAATCACAATCAATTTTTAGCTTCGCATAACTCTGTTTGCAACGACATGGATGGCTATACAGATCTGTTTTATGACACTAAACGCAGTGCAGGACATATGGAAACAGTTTGGCCCACACAAGCTGTCACGGGACCCAATCAACACAATTAACATTGATTTTTGCTATGAAAACAACAACTACAATACGCCTAAAGGGGAATTTGTTAAGGAAAAGCAGAAAAAAAAAAAACTCCAGAAAGTCCAGGCGCTTTAAAGTGATACTAAATTCTGGTTTGCTTGTGTTAAAAATAACAAACATGTTATTTTTACCTCCTCTGTGCAGTGGTATTGCACAGAGCAGCCCAGATCCTCCTCTTCTTGGATCCCTCGTCGACGCACCTGGCCCCTCCCTCCTGTTCAGCGCCCCACTACAAGCAGCTTGCTATGGGGGCACCCGAGCCCAGCCACAGCTCCGTGTCCATTCAGACACTGAGCTGCTGCTCGGCCCTGCACCTCTCTCCCCATTGACTGATTGACAGCAGCGGGAGCCAATGGTGCTTCGCTGCTGTCTCAGTCAATGAGGAAGGAGAGCCCCAGACAGCAAAGTCTCTTGTGGATTGAGATGAGGCTCAGGTATGCATTAACGGGGCTGCTGCACACAGAAGGCTTTTTATCTTAATGCATAGAATGCATTAAGATAAAAAACCTTCTGCCTTTACAACCACTTTAAGATTCTGATGTCTTACAAATGAGCCTGCGCTCTAGCCATGCAGGGCAAAAGTTCACTTTAATGTCCCCTCTACCCAACAGTATATACTGGTCATTCCTTTCACTCCATTCAGTTGCTAGCTATGAGGAAAGGAAGTTGTGTGTAAACTCCGAGCCAATCTAGTTGAGTTGGTAACCCAGGGCCGTGGACTCGCGCAGGCTCATGTGACAGCACTTTGCCAATCACCAAGTACCAGCGCCATCACACGAGGGGAGAGAAAGTCACATGCCCCACTATACCCAGATGAACGGCTGATGTTAGCGCCATGCCACCCGACCCCCATAGAAAAATTCAAAATTATATTTTTGTCAAAAAATACGCAAAAAACACAACCTAACTTACAAAATTCCCCTTACATTTAAAAGATAAAACTGTACCAAATCATCAGGCAATCATGGTAAACCGCAGTCTGCAAAGCTCTTCACCCAAAAAAAAAAAAAAGAAGCAGGAGCATCTTTGGGTGACAAACTTTGTGTGATGCTGTTTGCCACAATTGTTGCGCGATTCTATCGCTCGACATACGTGGCAAAACTGCACAGCGTTTGGGGTGCAATTAAAAATTAATAGCACCTAAACATGCATTTTGTTATAATTGCAGTGCCATCCGGAATCGTGGCGATTCCGCCCTTGATCCCAAATCACTAGATGTGAACGGGACCTTTTAAATCAATTATAGTGATGAGTTCCAGAACCCTCCCCTTGTAGTAGTTACATCAATTCTTAGCTTTGTACCATTCATATATAAAGCCAGGCACTGGCTGAGTACACATGAACCCACATAGTAATAAATGACCCAGAAGGGTGGTGATGGGTGCCGGCAGCAGTAAGGGGGTGGGTTGTGTCTTTTCCTGCAATGGGGGAATGGCAGTGCAGGAGAAGCTGCTGGGCTTCAGGGGGAACCACATGAGGATTTGTCTCGGAAATAAGGCAGAACAGCCTGCGTTTCTGCTTGTCAGGTGCCCAGGCCCCCCCTTATGAACTGATGGGGCCCAGGCCTGGTGCAGGAGGTCCGGCTGTACTGCCTCATCAGCGGCTCTGCCCAGATGTACCAGTTAATTTCTTCCCTCTCACTCCTTGAAATGTGAACCAGTTGGTTTGCACCACCCTGTCTAATCATAAAACAACCGACATTTAGAAAGTGTAATCATCACCCAGTCTACAATATTCCTAATGTGTAACATTGAAGTTAGCTTTAATTGGTCTTTAATAAGTTATATATAGCCCATTCTTCCCAACACAGTCATGAGAATGTATAGAAAAGTTTATTTTTGGAAAACAGTTCGGCATCCCTCTTAGTTACTAAATATTATTGCAATGAAGGGCCTTGACCTTGTGTTCTAGGCTTTGCAGCAATTTATCTTGGACAGGTCAGGGTAATTAATACCCATGTCCTACACCCTTTCCAGCATGAGCAGCCTCACAGATGGCTATGCTTCTGTTGGTATAGCTTCAGAATGATTTGAGCACACAAGACCAACCACTTTGTGAAAGCAGGGTACCTATGTGGGTCAGATCTGCTCACAAGGTCACTGGAGATTTACAGCTTCTCTGCATGCTGTGAAACTGGCCAATAATGGCAAATACCTACAACTAGCAGCTTCACTTTTCTTTATGGGGTCGTTTATGGATACCCCAATTTAAAGACGCCATCTTATGCCATGTTTTGGTAGAAAATGTATGTGCACTGAAAGTAACAAAGTCCAAGAAAGTTTGAGATCTAACAGTATGTGAATACCTGTCTGTACAATGACTGCCAGTGTCAATAGAGCTGACCTCTCCCTCTGTTCTCTCCAAGCCCAGGAAAATCACATTTATGACGTGCAAAGATATCATTACAGTTATTTTGACCGCCATATAAAATTAACGACTCACGAAACAATGCAGAACTCTGACGACTGCCTGGAGCATGTGGTTTCATTTTATGTAGCCAACAAACATGAGTAGCTGAGCAACGGTCTGCTCCGTCAGCTTCCTCATGCCATGGAAGTAGACATTAATGGATTAGAAACTTTGACTATAACCTTAGATACAAAAACATACGTTTATCTTATAGATTAAATTAGAGCACAGTTGATCAACCAGAAGTAAATGTACTCTCAGGGCCAGGTTGACAGGATCAGGGCTACTACTACAATGTAAAGCAAACCTGCAGTTAAATAATCGCTCTGTCCCAATGTCACCAAAACAAGAACTGAAAATCTTCCATATGTGGACAGGGACAGCAAGTACAATAAAAAGGGAATAAAGTAAAAAAAAGTTATACATCTTAAAAATTAATTTGATGCAAGTTTTGTTCAATATACATATGCAAGTGTGTACAGCTGCTTGGAATGCGGAAAAATGTATTGCGATTGCTGTATGAATGTGTTTACATTTACTGCGACTCACGCTATTTTATTACGTTTATTACCATACATTTGTTCTCAGAATAAGGAGTCTGTGGCTGGCAGCTTTTGGCATGGGACCCATGTTGCTTAGAATTGGCATGTACAATGTGGCTGCTCCAAGTATAAAAAGGACCATGTGGTCAAAACTAAAAGTGCCCATAAATTTGTACCTGTAAAAAAGAAGAAAATAAATACCGGTACTTAAAAGCTGAAGTTTAATCATATTTTGCCTTTCCTGGTTTCTCTCTTCCCTCCTCATGTTACTTGCTTTCCTTTTCTTTCTTTTTTTATGAAACTTCTCCATTTTCCTTTCAAATCTTATGTTGGACCCAATGGCATCATTGGCTCTCTGTGCGTCTCTATCTACTTGTGGACCGCCCACCACCTTTTTACTGCGGCAGGGCAGACCTGCTGTGTCGGATCACATACATCATGTACATGATCCGGTGTTTTGCCGAAAAAGCTTCCCCCGGTGGATAAGGACACCCCCCTGTACTGCGCAGGCGTGAACTGAGACTCCGAAAATAGCCGAACATGTAGAGCTGAGAGTCAGCTCTAGACGGCGCCTGCGCACACCAAATTGCTACACCTTCTGACATCCAGGCTCTTTCCTTACCATCCCCCGTGGACATGGAGATGATAAAAAAAAAAAAAAAAAAAAAGAGCCAGGAGGCCAAGCGAGCGAAGCGAGGACGTGAGGCCGACTGGCCACTTACAGCGAAGTCCACGTCGCCCTGGACCTGCTGTAATAACTATTTCATTGGGCAAGCCTGCCTAACTGGATACAATTAGTTCTACTTTAATTCTATTGACTAGTATACTGTTAGTAAGGAAGGTAATATACTGTTCAGGAAGGATAATGAAGGATACTGAAGAAAAATAGATGCTTGGTAATGCTGTAAGATTTTTTTTCTTTTTTTTTTAACCAGAATGTTGAGGTTCAAAATCCAATCTTTTTTCCCTTACTTTTGGATATGTTTTCTAGAGATTTGATGCACCTGGGCTGATGATTAAACTACAAATACCATTTAGAAAAAACAGAATATATTGCTATCAATAAAAAAAGCAACGTAATCACATTTGCCCCCTACCCTCCCTGAGATTTTTGTCTCTACAAATATGTGCATCTCCTTGTTTC
The DNA here is from genome assembly GCA_029206835.1 of Rana muscosa. NCBI lineage: Eukaryota > Metazoa > Chordata > Amphibia > Anura > Ranidae > Rana > Rana muscosa. Next base: position 156,354,947 of record CM055117.1, read on the forward strand.
TATTTTGTGTTTTTGTACTGCATGTTTGAAAAGTGTAAAAACAGGCAAACCCTAATCACTCTGTGCATCACAGATTCCCCCTACTGCCCTGCACCCGCCCCCCCCCCCCCCATAGCGCTGCCAGCTTTCCACCTCTCCTCTTCCACTGGCTGCTGTGGGCACACACAGGGGAATGGTATTGGATAAGGGGGGAAAGGGGCAGGGAAATATGTAATTTACCGACCCCTTCCTTTTCTAAATTAACACAGTGAGTGATCAGTAGCGTGTTTTTGAGCTTTGGGGTGCACACCCTAATGCTATAGGCTGCGCACACCTATGTGTAAAAAGCATATAATAAAAACGATCTGATTAAAAAAAAAAGGTCCTATGAAACTGCACATATATCGCAGTGACCTCTCTCCGTGATAGAGTAATCCAAGAGGGAGTGTACCGATACTTTCACCCCGCCACCTCAAAACAAACAAACAAAAGTATCTTCCAAGTTAATAAACTACTATGAAACGGCACACATATCCTAGTGATCTCTGTCAGTGATAGAGATATCCAAAAGGAAATACACCAAAGTTCACGCCCCCCCCCCCCCCCCCCCATACAAACAATCATACACCCCATATGCAAAAATCAGACTAGCCCTAGCAAAATGACAGGTAAACCCACAAGCAATAATCAGGTAAAACAGAAGAAGGTTCAACATGTCAGTTCAGCAAAGTCCTGTTAGCCCTTGAGCTGAAATCTGAAGAAATAATAAAACAGTATTTTTATTTGTTTCCTGGTTTGTATTCTTGTTGCAGCAATAACGATACTAAGCATTTACATGAATACTTGTACAAATGCTCAGATACTAGAACCGATACTTTTTTGTGCGGTGTGATGATTCAAATTGCACTGCAAAGAATCGCATGAGATTTGAACAGGAATGTGGTGCAATTCCTGTATAAATCACATGCGGTTTCCCACATGGTCATAGTGACTTCAGCCTGGGTTCACAGAAAAGCAGTGCAGGAAACTAAATGTGATTTTTTCAGTTTGATTAGAGCCCATTCATATTGTATGGGATCCAATCACTCCGCACTGCACAAAAAAAATAAAATAATAGGTATCAGTAATTGGTATTGGTACTCATACTCGGCGGCTGTCCTGGGATATATTAACCCCTTAGGGGGGAAAGCACTTTAAGGCCTGATTCACACCTATACATTTTTTAGTGCGTTTTCAGTTTTGCAGAAACGCACTACGGTCCATTTAACATGGTTTCCTATGGATGTAGCTCACATCTGTGCATTTTATGGAAAGGGCCAGGGACTTTTTTCTGGCTTTTAGTTCCATAGACTTCAATGGATGAAAAGCGTGCATTGAAAAATGCGAAATGTACCTGCAATATGCAAACTACAAAGGTGTGAATCAGGCCTAAGACCTCGCTCTTCACGGGGGGGGGGGGGGGGGGGGCTCATGGTCATCTGATGAGTTTTCAAGTGTGGTGGTAATATGCACGGTGGAGGATTAAAAGCAGAATAAATTTATGCACAGAGTACTTTTATTAAGCAATAGCAAGTGCTGACTTGTACACGGACAGTATTGTAAAGGATGTGGACACTTGGCACAAGATCTGTGTAAAATATATATATTTTTTTATTTATTAATGAAAATATTGAAGCGTTTTTGGACACTTTAAACAAGAACTACCAAGTGGAAGTTTACCGATTGCATATATAAGCAATGGATTTTTGATTTGTTGAGCATTTAGAGCCCATTCACACAGGGGCGACTCGTCAGGCGACTCAGCCGCCTGACAAGTCGCGTCTCGCTCTGTTCAATAGAACCATTCTAATAGGAGCGACGCAAGTCGCTCCGACTTAGAAAAAAATAGGATTTTTGTACTCCCTGTAAAATCCTTATCTCTGACATCCATGGACTGACACGGCGTCTCTTATTCACTGTACATGTGGGTTATGTCCCTGCCTGCAGGAGAAGACCTAGGCAGAATGGCAGATGTTGTACATACATTCTAAAAGCCAGAGTTGAACAGTCCCGCCCAGGGGGGCGGTCCCTCCGGACATAACCCACCCCCTGCAGTCAGCAGACCTCAGTTCGTAACAAAGCAGTACAAACTTTAAAAGTCAGGGTGGGTGCCGTATCAGTCCATGGATGTCAGAGAAATGGATTTTACGGTGAGCACAAAAATCCTATTTTCTCTTATCATCCATGGACTGACACGGCGTCTCTTATTCACTGTACACGTGGGATGTCCCAAAGCAGTGTCAAGAGGAATGGGAGCAGTCTAAATGGAAAAAAAACAAAAAACCTCACTCCACACAAGGCAGAGCTCCTCAACGGAGGAGTTGCAACTCTAAATAGCGGCCTGCAACACCTTGCGGCCGAAGGAAGCATTCGAAGATGCAGCCACATTAACCTTATAAAACTTAGAAAAGGTATGAACAGACGACCAGGTCGCCGCCTTGCACACTTGTGCAACTGACGCTTGATGTCGGAAAGCCCAGGAAGCGCCAATTGCCCTGGTGGAATGCGCCGTGACTGGAAAGGGAGGCGCCCGCCCCTTGAGAGCATAGGCTCGAATGACGGTTTGTCTGATCCACCTAGAAATGGTGGCAGACGAAGCCGCTTGGCCCTGCTTTGGACCAGAGGCAGTTACAAACAGTGAGTCAGACTTCTGAATAGAAGCAGTAGCAGACAGGTACACCCGCAAGGCTCGTACCACGTCCAATGTGTGAAGCACAAACTCTCTGGGATGCGATGGGTGAGGACACAAGGACGGGAGGACAATGTCCTCATTTAGGTGAAAGGCCGAGACCACCTTTGGCAAAAAAGAAGGTCGCGAACGCAACACCGCCTTATCCTTATGGATGACCAAATATGGCGACTTGCAGAACAAGACCGCCAACTCAGACACTCGTCTAACAGAAGTAATTGCCACTAAAAAGGGCCACCTTCTGAGACAAAGTCAAGAGGGGAATATCCCCGATATACTCAAAAGGGAGGTTCCTGGAGAACCGAGAGCACCAAATTCAGATCCCACAGGGGGGGGGGGAGAGGAGGCTTGACATAAGGGAGCACATGGCGAACCCCCTGTACCAAGGTGCCAACCAAGGAATGACCCGGTAGTGGTCGCTGAAAGAAGACGGCCAAGGCCGAAATCTGACCCTTAAATGGTACTCAAGGCGAGCTTTTGGGCCACTCCACGCTGCAGAAAACGCAGGATTCTAGGGACGGAATACGTCAGAGGACGCCAGTCCAGCTCTTCGCACATGGTGATGTAAGCTTTCCAGGTACGTGATAGATCATTCTGGAGGAAGACTTCAGTGCCCTTAACATGGTCGAAATGACCGAGTCCGAGAGACCTCGGTCTCTCAACACCTGGCTTTCAACAGCCATGCCGTTAAAGCCAGAGACTGTAAAGCAGGATGAAATATAGGACCTTGAGGCAGAAGGTCCTCCCTTATTGGCAACCGCCAGGGAACGTCCGTGACGAGACGTACCAGATCGGCGTACTAGTGACGCCGAGGCCAATCCGGAGCAATGAGGATCACCGGAATTCCCTCGGTCGCCACCCTGCGCAGCAGGCGAGGGAGCAACTGCAGCGGAGGATAAACGTATATCAGGTGATAATGACCCCATGGGGCCACTAACGCATCCAAGTCATCTGCCCAAGGATCCCTGGATCTGGCCACAAACCTCGACACCTTGCGATTGAGTCGAGAGGCCATCAGGTCCACATCTGGCGTGCCCCACCGTCGGCAAAGGAGTTGAAATAGCTCCGTGTGCAAGGACCACTCTCCCTGGTCCAGTGTCTGGCGACTCAAATAGTCCGCCTGCCAATTGTCTATGTCCGGATTGTAAACGGCCGACAGAGCCGGCACGCTTCTTTTGGCCCACTTCAGGGTACGGGCGACCTCGGAAGCCACAGCTGAGCTCCGAGTCCCCCCTCGATGCTTGACATACGCCACCGCCGTGACGTTGTCCGACTGGATCCTGATGGAGCGATCCTGTAATCTCTCAGGCCACGAGGAGAGGCACAGTCTGATGGCCCGTATTTCCAGAACATTGATTGGTAAACGGGCTTCGTCCGGAGTCCAAAGCCCTTGGGCCGACAGGACTCCCCAGACTCCACCCCAGCCTATCAGGCTGGCGTCCGTCGTGAACACCGTCCATTGGATGGGGAGGAACGACTTCCCGGACTAAAGAGCCGGGGACCCCAACCACCATGTCAGAGACGCCCTTATCAGGTGACTCACCTGGATCGGAAGATCCAAAGACAACGGGGATTTGTTCCAAGTGAGCAAGATCTCCTTCTGCAATGCCCTGGTGTGTGATTGGGCATACGGAATGGCCTCGAAGCAGGCCACCATGAGTCCCAGGACACTCATGCAAAAACGGAGTGACGACCATTGTCGGGATGTCAGCACCCATACTGCAGACTGAAGTATCGGTAACTTCCCTGGAGGTAGGAATACCTTTGCCTCCAAAGGAGTCCAGAATCAGACCTAGATACTCCAGACGCGAGTCGGGACCAGGACTGACTTCTGAATGTTCAGGAGCCACCCGAAGTCCCTGAGGGTCTGACTGACGATAGTCACACTGTCTTCTAATTCTGAGCCACTTTCTGCTCGAAGAAGATCATCCAGATAGCCAACGACAGCGATGCCTCGCTGTCTCAGCAAAGCTAGAACCAGCGCAAGCACCTTGGTGAACACCCTCGGTGCCGAGGCTAAGGCGAAAAGGAAGAGCCACAAATTGATAGGGGACTTCGCCGATCGCAAGCGCAGAACCTTCTGGTGACTTGCGCAGATCAGAACATGCAAGTAGGCGCCCTTGATGTCCAAGGCCGCCAGAAAATACCCTTGACGGAGTGTATCGATCACCGTGCGAATGTATTCCTTGTCGATTTTTTGCACCTTCACAAAGGCATTCAGGGCCTTGAGGTCCAGGACAGGCCGAACCCCGTCCTTTTTTGGGACGACAAACGGATTTGAGTAGAATCCCTGAAACCTCTCCTGTGACGGAACCGGCACAATCACTCCGGACCTGATCAAATCCTGAACAGCCCCCATAGGGCTGCCCAACGGGCAGGAAGGAGAGGAAGATTCGAGGGAAGAATCTGTCTGGGGCCAGGAACGGAACTCTATCCTGTAACCTGAGGTGACCACCTCGCACACCCACCGGTAGGAGATCCGGGAGGTCCACCGATACGTGAACCTGCGAAGTGGTCCCCCCACCCCAGAGTCGGGTGGGGGCAAGACTTCACGCGGAGGCGAGCTTGGGAGCCGGCTTGTTTGGCTTACGCACCCAGGGGCGCATGTGTCCACCAGCCGCACTGCTGTCAGTCTGGGAGGGCCTACCCGTGGACTCTGACCGACGGGAAAAAACCTTTTTTGCTGGAAAGGAAGGACCCTGCTAACGGCGGGCCTCCTTACCCTTGCTAGTCTGAGGAAGAAGAGTGCTTTTACCTCCCGTGACATCCTTGATGATGTCATCCAGCGCAGCACCGAAAACCCTACCACCTTTAAATGGTAGATCTGTCAGAAGCTTCTTAGAGGCTAGGTCAGCAGAGCAGCATTTCAACCAGATAATTTGACGCAATACCACCGCCGAGGCAGAGGCCCTGGATATTAAGGGGCCGCGTTTAACGTGGCGTCGCACACATAAACCAGGCCCTGCACCATTTGGTGGGCCAGAACAATAGTGTCTGGAGGAAGATTATGCGCCTGTAGTTTGGTGCAAAATTTTTGCCCATCCCGTAAGTGTCTGAGACACAAGGGTCGCCGCTACCACAGGCCCTAGGGCGGATCCCAACAAGACAAACATGGCTCTGCTCACCACTTCTGACCTCCTGTCAGTGGGGTCCTTAAAATGCAGGAGTCCCCTCCATCGGGAGAACGGTGGCCTTGTTCAACCGGGCGACTGGAGGGTCAACCACTGGGGGAGAAGCCCACTTTTTAAGTAGGGCATCTTCAAGGGGTATCTGATAGACAAACGCTGCAGGACCATAAAAGTCTTCTGCGGCTTTTTCCCAGACCTTATCAGACCTTATCAATGAGCTGGTCAAAGAAAGGTACATATGGAAAAACCTTTTTAGAAGGCCCGGCCTTAAAAGAACCAAAGGAGACTGTCCGCCTGAGGTTCTGCATCCGCAGCATTCAATTTGAGAGTGTCCCTCACCGCAGCAATGAGTTCACTAACAAGCGCCCTGTCATTTACCGACTCAGAACTGGAGTCTTCCTCGCAAGGAATGTCCTGTTCAAAACCATCAAAATATTCAGAGCTAGGGTCCTGAGCGGTAGTGACTGATCTGAATCAGCGCACCCCCCCTTTTTTTTGTGGAGATAAAGTGGGGAGAGGGGCTTTTTTGCTCCCTTGCGCTCGCACACCGCTTCCCTCCTGGTCAGAAATGATTCCAGGACTGCCGACAACTGGTCCACAGGGACCGCAGGTGCTGGAGCACTGCCTGTTGCCTCAAACTTGTAAGGGGAAGCTGTGACACCGACGCCATATTGCCCCTCTCGGAGACTCCTCAGATAAAAAAGGTCCGCCCACAGGCTGTGCTGACTGAGGAGGGGGCGCCCAGGGGACTCACCAGACCGGACCAGGACCGCTCAGCTCCGCTGTCTGTACCGCGCGGTGTCAGCGCGAGTGAGCTGTGAGGAGATTGTGAGGAGATTTGCGCTGTTACAGCTGCGATAGAGGCCAAACTAGTGCTGAAAAGCGCGCGAACTACAAGAAAATGGCCGCCGAACTTCACTGAGGCGACCTGCGGCAAAATTGCCGCCATGCGCAGTTAATATTAAAAACAGCACACACACACACACACACACACACAGCGCCAAATGGCGCCCAGGCTCCAAAATCACACAAAAGGCCTCCAGCAATATGCAGACCAGCATGAGCCCCCCCCCCCCAGGACAGTAGGACCCCCCCAGGCACCCCACACAGCACAGCAATGGTGACAGAGTGACAATACAACACAGGGGGAGACAGGGAAAATCCCCCACAGAGAAACACACACACACACAGCATTTTGTACTCACCTGCAGGCAGGAGAGACTACTTACCGATCCCCTGAGGGACCCACTGGTGTGTTTCTGACAGACCTATCACACAGAGTAGTACTGCGTAGCTGTCGGCCCGGTCCACCGCAAGAGATACAGTCCATCAGGTACTGTTCAATCTTGAGAGGACCGGGGGAGTATGAAAGCAACCCGGCCACCCCTGGAGTCATGGGGCATGTCGTGAACTGAGTCTCACGCACACAAGGCGAGGATCAGCGCGCTCGATGGTCAGACAGGGAAGACTACGAGGATACCAGTGTACCAAACCTGTTGCCCAGCCGACAGTTGATTGAAGGTCTCAAAAATAAAATAAAATTCCCAAAGGAGTAAAAATTTAAAGTAAAATCTTCCAGGAGACTGACTCCTGAGAGAGCCACGTCTTCTCCTTCTGCTAGACAGAAAAAAAAAACTGAGGTCTGCTGACTGCAGGGGGTGGGTTATGTCCGGGGCTGTTCAACTCTGGCTTTTAGAATGTATGTATAACATCTTACATTCTACCTAGGTCTTCTCCTGCAAGCAGGGACATAACCCACGTGTACAGTGAATAAGAAACGCCATGTCAGTCCATGGATAAGAGAAAAGGTTCTTGTACTACTTTGGGGGCGACTCAGGGCGACTTACATTGACTTCTATAGAGAAGTCATTTTGCAAGTCGCCTCTGAAGTCGTCTTCACATCGCTATGCCGAGTCGCCCCTAAAGTCGTGCCACCCCTGTGTGAATGGGCTCCAACAGAGTTTGATGCACAGGAGCACTTTAAAACGAATGTTGGATTATAACTTACATTTTACATGTTTGGGGAATAGTATATACGTTGCACTAAAATATGTTAATTGTAGAGGACAATACTTTTAAACTCTGTATTGAAATGTAAATAGTTCATAGAACACTAATTGTGTTTTGCACAGCAGCTGTCATAGAAGAGGTGTAGCACGGGTATTATTGGTATATAGGTACTCAGTCTTAAACTGTATCGGTGCATCCCTAGTTTATATGGTGTACTGGAAAAAAAGAAAGACTGCTGCAACAGTTGCATTGAAATGTTAGTTTGCAAAAGACTGAGGGCTTGTTGACACCATGTACAGAGCCGCAAGTTTTTTTGCAAGGGCACAAAGAAAACAAATTGTCTTGTGTCCTTGCAGAGACTTGCTTAAAGTGATACTAAAGGCTTGTTTAAAAACAAGCATGTTATACTTGCAGCCCTGATCCTCCACTTCTTGGGTCCCTCGTCTGCACTTCTGGCCCCCTCCCTCCTGAGTGCCCCTACAGTAAGCAGCTTGCTATCGGGGCACCTGAGCCAAGCAGCTGCTCTTTGTGACCATTCAGACACAGAGCTGCGGCTTGGCCCCATCCCCTCTCTTCTCATTGGCTCACTGACTTTGATTGACTGCTGGCTCAGCCAATGAGGGAGAGTCCCGGACAGCCGAGTCAACAAAAATCGCTGGATCGAGATGGGGCTCAGGTAAGTATAGGGGGGGCTGATGCACACTGAAGGTTTTTTTTTTTATCTGAATGCATCAAGATACAAAAAAAAAATAAAAAATAAAAAAAAATCACTTCTGCCTTTAGAACCACTTCAATAAATATGCATGTACATTGCTGATAAAGAAGAAACAAAGAAAAACAAAAGAAAGCATTGTAAAAAAAAAAAAAAAAAAAAATTGTAAAGGATAATCATAAAAAAAAAAAAAAATACTGACACAAGTGCCACTGTCACATGACATTAAAAAAAAGTAGTATCGGTAATCTGTCTTAAAAAAGTGGTATCAAACCCCCCCCCATCCCAACTATTTCCCTTCTATATTTTACGCCCCTATAAATTCAACAGAGACACGATTCATATTGATTTATGTGCTAAATTATACTATGTTTGGGTATCAAATAAGGAAGATGCTTGGGAACGCCCATTTAATTTTTCTCAGTTTATTTCATGACTTCCCTGTGTTATTATTTAATCACTTAAGCCCCACACCATTTTGCTGGCCAACGAGCAGGCCACTTTTTGCGATTCGGCACTGCATCCCTTTAACTGACAATTGCGCGGTCATGTGACGTGGCTCCCAAACAAAATTGATGTCCTTTTTTTCCCACAAATAGAGCTTTCTTTTGGTGGTATTTGATCACCTCTGCGGTTTTTTATTTTTTGCTCTATAAATAAAAATAGAGCGACAATATTTAAGAAAATGCAATATTTTTTACTTTTTGCTATAATAAATATCCCCCCAAAAATATATAAAAAAACGTTTTTCTTTTTCCCTCAGTTTAGGCCGATACGTATTCTTCCACATATTTTTGGTAAAAAAAAATAAAAAAAATAAAAAAATCGCAATAAGCGTTTGATTAGTTAGTGCAAAAGTTATAGCGTCTACAAAATAGGGGGGTAGTTTTATGGCATTTTTATTAATGATTTTATTTAATTTTTTACTAGTAATGGCGGCGATCAGCGATTTTTGTGACTGCGACATTATGGCAGACACATCGGACACTTGACACCATTTTGGGACCATTGTCATTTATACAGCGACCAGTGCTATAAAAATGCACCGATTACTGTAAAAACTACACTGGCAGTGAAGGGGTTAACCCGTAGGGGGCGCTGAAAGGGTTAAGGGCGACCTAGGGCAGTGTTTCTCAACTCCAGTCCTCAAAGCGCCGCAACAGGTCATGTTTTCAGGCTTTCCCTCAGATGAAAAGGCTGTGGTAATTACTAAGGCAGTGAAACTGATCAAATCACCTGTGCAAAATAATGGAAAGCCAGAAAACATGACCTGTTGGGGCGCCTCGAGGACTGGAGTTAAGAAACACTGACCTAGGGAGTGCTTCTAACTGTTAGGGGGCGTGGCTTTCCGTGACACGTCACTGATCGCTGTTCCCGATGACAGGGAACAGACGATCAGTGACATGTCACTAGACAGAATGGGGAGATGTTGTGTTTACACTGACATCTCCCCGTTCTTCAGCTCCGTGACACGATCGTGGGACACCGGCGGACATAGAGTCCGCGGGTCCCGTGGGCAGTCACGGGGGGACCACACGGCTCGCAAATGTAATTATTATTATTATATACGCCCATTTGCGCAGCTGTGCCATTCTGTTGACGTACAAGTTCGTGCTGCGTTCGGGAAGCGGGTAAAAAAATATATATATAGAGATATATCTATGTAATCTATATCGGTGATATGGTATCTTAAAAAAACTCTTTACCTATAGCGACAGTAAGGTTACATTCACACCAGGGATTAGGGCCGGTGCAAATAGTGTAGGAATCAGACTTCTGATGCAGCTCTCTGCACAGCCAGTGATTTAGCTGTGGTGGTTCTCTTCTGTGCAGATCAATTGTTCATTAGATCATCTACAAATCTGGTCAATCAGCATGCAGCACTCTAGGTCTGGTAGTGTCAGGCATGAGTTATAATCTTTTCATACTACACTGATGATGCCAAGTTATATCCAAGGCTGGACTGACAGAAGATACACTGATAAAACCAGGAATCATCATCACCACGCTGTATGCAAGATCAGTAAATAACAAAACTAATAAAACCCATTTTGTTATTGGACTAATAAAAAAAGTAATGAAAAAAATACCACCATACCACATGATAACCTGAATATTAAATTTCTCATCTCATCTGCTTAATGCCAGATCCATCATCCATTAGCGCTTCACTGAACATTAAATCAGCCAGTGATCCGCAATATCAAGCTCATAAGATGATTGCTCTATCATCTAACAAGTACAAAATACCACGATTTACCTAATGAAATTTCTATTCAAAGAAACTTCATTCAATAGAGGATTTTAGCCCTAGAACTTTACATTAGGGGAGCCGAATGATGTAGAATTAGCTTGAGTTGGATACAAAAACGTACACAAGTCAACCGGGGTGCCCATACATATATGGAAATTGCCTGGTCCCTGCTGAAGTTTGATTAATCTATGGCCGGCTTAAGGCTGGGTTCACACACGCGCACACACACGCACACGCACACACACACACACGCACACACACACGCACACACACACACGCGCACGCACACACACACGCACACACACACGCGCACACACACGCGCACACACACGCGCACACACACACGCACACGCACACACACACACGCACGCACACACACGCACGCACGCACACACACGCGCGCACACACACGCGCGCACACGCGCGCGAATTGGATGCAGGTTCTCCCTCGTCCAATTCGCATGACAGGAGAGTGTGACCAGCTCTCAATAGAGCCAGTTCACACAGCCCTGGGGCTGCCGTGGTCCACAGTGAAGGGTCCTGTGCGTGTTCTGGTCCGAATTCAGGCAAAAATTCAGACTCGCTTTACACCTGAACCTGTGAACAGGTACACACCAGACCCCATGCTGCGAGCCACGGCATGTGTGACCCTAGCCTTAAACAAAAAAAATCTAGCCATGCTTGGTTAGCTTCACATAAAAGTAAAAGGATGGATACAGTCACAGTTCCCTCAGCTCTCAAACGGCCAAGCCATCAAAGGCTGGTGTCATGACTGATTATATGTGCACCAAGTCCACTGCGAATTAAACTAAGGCTAAGATGGCAGCTTCCTTGGCTGTAAAGGATAAGAGGGTTTAGCTCCACCTGAAGAAAAAAAAAAGAAGACTTACTGGTCAGATCACCAGGTGAAAAGAGAAAAATGAAAAAAAAGATAACACACAGCCACCACATCTAAGAATTTATAAGTAGCAATAAAATGGGATTTTAGGTTTTTAGAGGACATTACAGGACACAGTATATCTTTATAACCATTATGATAGGGATGTCCCAAAGCACAGAATAAGAACGAAGGGAAATATGGCAACAAGCCAACAACCCCAAAAAACAAAACCAGGACTGAAAAATGTTATTAGTACATGTACACAGGGTCGTTTAGTTTTTTTTTAGGCAATTGAGTTAAGAAACATTTTTGGGAAAGCACAAAAATGCGTTCAGGACGGATGTTCAGAGGCATTTGAAACGACAAATGTCTGCAACAGCTTGTAAACACATGTAAATGCCATAACTCGCGCTTAGCCGCATTTCGTTTACAGGCGTTTTTAATGGAGATACATTTTGACTATATGCAAAAACTCAAACGCTGCATGTAAATGCAGAAAAACTGACGTTTTAAACGTCTCTTAGGCCCCTTTCACACTGGAGGCGTTTTTACCGCGTTTTCGCGCTAAAAATAGCGCTGTAATAACGCCTGAAATAATCCTGCCCAAGCATTCTCAATGTGAAAGCCCTGACGGCTTTCACACTGAGGCGTTATGCTGGCTGGGCGTTGGAAAAAATCCTGCAAACCACTTTTTTAGAGCAACTTTAGGGCACATAAAATAGCGCTGTAAAAACGCCTATCCCCATTGAAATGAATGGGAACTGCGGTAAAAACGCATAGGCATAAGCGATATTTTAAAATATAGCGCTAACTCGTATGCGTTTTTACCGCGTTCGCGGTAAAATAGAGGTAAAAAATCCCATAATTTTTGAGCGTTTTTTCAACGCCTCAGTGTGAAAGGGGCCTTACTATCCGTCACGTCAAATACAGTAGTTCAGGAGAGGTTTAAAAACGTCCCGTGTACATTAAAGCCTTAGAAATAAGCTGATGGATTTACTAAGAAATGGTACATTTGGAAGCTAAATGACCCTTCGGAAGACACAAAAGGAGGGAATTGTCAAAGTCTTGAGCAAGTTCACCTCGGCCCCTTAGAGCAAGACATTTATCTTGAGGGAGGATCACATCAAACATCAGACCTAAAAATTCCAAGCTCTGGGTTGGGCCAAGGCCAACTTTAGTAATTTCAAAAACCATCCAACTCTCCTCAGAGTTTTCACCATTCAAGAAACATTGGTCCTATTAAGCAGAGCAGATTGCTCCCTCAGAACCAAGTCAGTCAAGTATTCTATAACAGGAACACCCAGAGTATGCAGGGGACCCAGCACCAAAACTAGTACCTTCATGAATACTCTGGGAGCATTGGATAAGCCGAACAGCAGGGCCACAAATTGAAAATTTCAGTCTTCAACCACAAGCCTCAGAAACCTTTGCTGAGTGGAAAGATCAGAATGTGCAGATAACTATCCACTGATGCCAGGAAATCTCCCTGCTAGAGAAATGCCAGCACTGACCACACCGATTCCATCCGGAACTTCTGTACTTGGGGAAACCTTTTAGGTCTCTTCAGATCCTTGATAGCGTGAACATCGCCATTCAGTTTCAGAATAGTAAAGCGGTTTGGGTAGAAACTGCAAAATCTTCAGCCTCTGGAACCAGAATGATCACAATTTGTGATATATAATTGAGAGCTTGAAAAAGAACAACACTTTTTTTTGTGGCTACAGAGCAACATTTGAAAAAGCATGGAGGGGGAAGACAGCTTGCAACCTTGAGCCGTTATGTTGCGGACCACTCAGCCGCAATCTCTCCCTTACAATCCTCCAAACTTGCCGCAAGTGGGGGCACCTCTTAATTGTGAGAACTTTTCTCTGGTTAGAGAACTTAGGAGTCCAGGTCTTTTTATGAAACCATGAGTGGGGATCGGACTTTGAGCTCAAAGCCCAAGGTTAGCGAAAAGAATGCTTTTTAGAAGTAGGTGCGACAGGTTTTTGCACCACCGAGTTCTTTTTAAGCAGTAAAAGGAGAGTACTCTCAACCACACCGTCACCTTTTTGATGTAAGCATCCAAAGCAGGAACAAACATTCCTCTTGAAAGGGCAAACGTTTAACATGCTTCTTGTGGGATAGCCTAATCGAGAAATATTTTAAACACACTAGTAAAAAACGGACACATTGCCTAGGTGAAAAGGAAAAAACGGCTAGGAGGGGCGATTTCCTTTTTTTTATTTGCCAGTGGGCAATCTCCTGAAGGTGGCAGCATAACCTTATTGTAAAGGATATGAAGATACCCCATGTCCTGTGTCTCATGATAAAGAAATACAATTTTTGTGTTTAGGTTGAATGACGCTATGCACAGTGACCACAAAGCTTTATTATTTTTTTGGGTACCATGTTAACTAGTTGGCTATATGCCTTATAGCCTTCAGCTGTCCAGACATCATAACATGCAGATGGGATATTCATGGTGTGTGGGCAATGATAACATGTGCAGTGTTTGATACATCAATTATTTTAATTCAGATGGAAAGGGAAAATCATGCTACATTTTCTGTGAAGCTCTTCAACACTTACCATTTGCTAATTTTGCACAGTGACAAGAGCTAGTTAAATGGCAGACAAAATAGCAGTAAGGGATGCACTAGCTGTATACATTGCTCTCAATGTGCAATATAAGTACAAAACTATGTAGTATGATAAAACAGAGTAAGTATAGACAAGCACGTCACTTATTCCAAAGTAAACTGCCCCATGTCATGTGCAAGTGTTGTCCAAATGTAAGAAGCGTGGTCTAAAGTGGTTGTAAACCTCAGTCATGGAATCTGAGCAAAGCACACATCTCTAGTGTTTACTCATCTCTCGCCAAAGCTCCAAATGTCGTTTCTCTCTGGTGCTTTGCTCCTCTGTTATCAGCATTAGTCTCTTCTGAGAAGTTTTCCGACACGAGACACAATTTGTGTTGGGGAGGGTACTCAATATGCAGCTTGTCTATTCACAACAGTTCTTCTGCTGTGTGAAGGGGGTGTGTGTTCCTTTTCTCCAATCAGCTCTCACACACTAACTGCAGCCTCTCAGCCCCCTCCTCTGTGCTCCTGACAGGTGAAGATTTTAACCCCTTTCTGCTCTTTTGAAGGGGTGTAGGGAAAAGAAGACTGCAGATAAACAAGTAAAACCTATGTAGGAGAATTTGTTTGATCTCTGTGTATTCTCTGAAACGCAGGCAACCCCTGCCGCCAAGAGTCCTTAGTTGTTAGGACACAGGCGGTCCCCTGTTGCCTAGCATTTTTGGCTGCTAGGCTATAGGTGGCTCCTGACAATGGTTATAACCCTTCCTTTGCTCTATCCAAAATTAAAATAAAGTTTTGATTATAACATGGAGGAACTGCCAATTAAAATATTATTTAAACATCTCCATAGAGAAGAAACCAGTTTACTCTTTTACACCCATTTTCATGTTCTGTCAGGTTCAATTAAATAAAACCACTGCAATCGGCAAACTGTACATGAAAACAGGCAGGGAATATGCCTGAGGGTAAAACTGTCCTATCTCTTCAATACGGCTACTGTAATCTACATCCCATTGTTGGAGAAAAGATGTGAAAAATGCCTTGTTGGTCAAGCCTGGGCCTCTCCCCATGAGAATAGAGGAACTTGGCAAGACCCAGTAAATAGAGATAAATACACCACTTAGTCATCCGAAATGAAGGGCATCTCAAACAGTCACAATCCAATAAAAACCACCAAGAAAAAATTCTTACATTGGTTTTCGCTTTTCAGGTGAAGAACATTTTTCAGCATGTACAGGAAATACCTGTTCATCTTGCTGGAAATGCAGTGTCGTTGTCACTTAAAATAGTAAAAGGCAGAAGTTATTTATTTATTTTTTTAAACTAAAGACACACACACACACACACACACACACACACACACACACACCTTGTCCCCCCCCTCCCCCCAGCCCCTTATACTTACCTGAGCCCAATCTTGATCCAGAAATGTGCACAAGAACAGAAGCTGTGTCGGCTTTCTTCCTCATTGGCGCAATCCCAGCGAGTGATGAGGAAGGAGGGGGTGGGGCCAAGTCTGTGCCAATAGACGCATTCAGCAAAGCTTGAGAGCAAGCAGCTTGCTATGGGGCCACTTGTAGGGGGCATAGCCAGGAGTGCCGGCAAGAGACTACAGAAAAGGAGGATCAGGGCTGCTGTTCTGTGCAAAACTAATGCACAGAGTGGGCAAGTATAACATTTATTTTTATTTTTTAAATAATAAACAACAACATTTACTGTTAAGAATCACTTTAATGTAACCTGGTTACCTTCCTTCTCTGAGCTACTAATCTCTCCATCCTCCATTTGAAGTCCAGCCTGAGTGAAAACCATGGCTCCCTTACATATAGTAGATACTTTGTAAGATGACAGGTATAAGTGCAGGGAGAAGAGCCTTAAAAAAAAAAAAAAAAAGGGGGGTGTTCTTACCTATTTTTAATCTGCCCCGGTCTGGTCACGTGATCCCAAAGCTCCTGCTATCCTGCGTCAGTGAGCAGCTGCTGCAGGGGAGAGGAGGGAGCACTGACAATGGCTGGGTCATGGCAGCCTATAGACGGCTTCCCGACTCCCAAAATTTACAGCTATTGTCAAGCGCACCCTTAGACCCCTTCCACACTGGAGCGGTTTGCAGGCGCTATTGCGCTAAAAATATTTGCAGGCGCTATTGCGCTAAAAATAGCGCCTGCAGGGGGAGGTATTTTAGTGGATGATCCGCACCTATTATTTTCTCTCCTTTTTATTTTTTGTTGTTTTTTGTTTTGTAGACTGGCTATATTATTCCCCTTAAGGCATTGGCCGTTTTCTTATTTTTTTTTTTAATTATTATTTAATAATTTTTTATTTTTCTTGATTTGCGTTAGATCTTGAGGTTTCCACTGTTCTCTTAATGCCATACTTTACGTCAATTACTGGTCATCTATGAGGGTAGATGTTCCAACCGCAGGTCGTTTCAATGCGGGTGATACGTAACAAATGTAATCTACACATTTATTTGCTGCTATGCCAGTTTTTGGTACTTTATGTTTTTGTATAAGTGTACGCTGGAAGAATGTTGTTGATACCTCATTGAATCTCTTGCTGCATATGTATTTCTAATGTACATACTATGTATATCTGTCTAGTTTTTCAACAAACTAGTTTTTGATTAAAAAAAAAAAATAGCGCCTGCAAACCGACCCAAAACAGCGGCTGCTAGCCGCATCTTTAGAGCGGTGAGAAAAGCGGCGTGTTTACCACTCCTCCCCATTAAAAGCAATGGGAAACCGCGGCTATACCGCCAGCAATGCGCCTCTACAGAGGCGTATTGCCGGCGGTATTGACCCTTTTTAGGCCGCTAGCGGGGGTTAAAACCGCACCGCTAGCGGCCGAATACCGCCACAATTCCGGTGGTAAAGTGCCGCTAAAAATAGCGGTGCTTTACCGCCACTGCACCTCCCACCCCAGTGTGAAAGGGGCCTTAGGCTCGGTTTACATTTAGGCGTCCCGGATCGTGGGTGGAATTGACGAGATTCTGCCTGCAATCCCGAGTCACCGCAATCCGTCACTTCCAATTGCACCCCGATCGCGGCATGATTTTGTTGCGATTGACATCCGACGAATTGCAGTAAAAAAATGCAAACAGAATCGCGGGACGCCTGTCGCCCAAAAAGAAGTTGCGGGACTTCTTTTGGGCGACAGGCATCACGCGATTTTGTTTGCGCAGCGATCAGGGTGCCATTTGAAGTGACGGGGATCACGAGCATGTCCCGTGATTGGCGCCGATTCCACCCCCGATCCAGGACGCCTAGATGTGAATGGAGCCTTAAGCCTGGTACACACTACCAGTTTTTTTTTCGCTCAATCCAGCGGGTTAAATGAAAAAAAAACCTGATAGCTCCGGTCGGAGCCGCTGTACTCACTATGCAAAGTACAGCTATCTCCAACAATGAGCTCTTGTTTTCCAACAAGGTGGTTCCGGGGGTGCCCCCTGCCAGAACACTCCGATCGGCACACTCTGCCATTGGCTGAGAGCGCTGATCGGGAGTCAGTCAGCTGGTTTTCCAGCATGCTCGTCCAACAGAGCGACATACACACGGGCCGAATGTCGGCTGTTTTTTTTTTTTTGTTTTTTTTACCGGCCGATGTTCCGACATTCTGTCCATGTGTACGAGGCTTTACACAGAGTTGCAGGATAGCGTGACCGGCCCTGAGCAGACTGAAAATGGGTAGGTACACATCTTTATACAGGGTTAGGCAGGATAGGTAGGAGGGAACATTTTTAGGAAGTGTTAAAATTGGTTATGTTTTTTTTACAGTCACCTTAAAATAAATTTCATCTGTGCTCACGTACACACGGCTTCTATTAAATTGCACATACAGGGGGTCAAACACCACAGACTGTGCTGCCAAGACGGCAGTGGAAACTGCTGCAACCATTTAAGTCAATTAGATGTGATGCTTTAAACCCAAATGCTTCTCATCAGTGAATATTCTGCAGTTAACGTCCATAACTTATGCAATGCCGAACGGTTAACTAAATTACCAATGTGAATGCATTAACCACTTGAGGACTGCCGCACACCGATGTACGTCGGCAAAATGGCACGGCTGGGCACATGGGTGTACAGGTACGTCCTTTAAGAGCCCAGCCGTGGGTCGCGAGTTCGCCGGCGGCGGCGCGCTCGCGACCCGGTCCTCTTCTCCGTGACAGTCCCCGCGGGAACAGCGGACCCAATCGCCGCTGGTGTCCCGCGATTGGGTCACAGAGAGGAAGAACGGGGAGAGGTAAGTGTAAACAACCGTCTCCCCATGCTTCCTAGTGTGCCTGTCACTGATCGTCTGTTCCCTGTAATAGGGAACGACGATCAGGGACGTCACACGCTAAGCCACACCCCCCACAGTAAGAAACACAAATCGGGGCACACATAACCCCTACAGCGCCCCCTCCTGGTTAACCCCTTCACTGCCAGTGTAATTTTTACAGTAACCAGTGCATTTTTATAGCACTGGTCACTGTAAAAAATAGGATTTTTATAACAGCTTACCTGTAAAATCCTTTTCTTGGAGTACATCACGGGACACAGAGCGGCATAGTCATTACTATGTGGGTTATATAGTTTACCTTCAGGTGCTGGCACTGGCAACTTCCAAACCGGAAGTTCCCTCCCCTATATAAGCCCCTCCCATCCGGGAGCACCTCAGTTTTGTAGCAAAGCAATAAGTGTCCCCAAAGAGGGGTGGGAGCTCTGTGTCCCGTGATGTACTCCAAGAAAAGGATTTTACAGGTAAGCTGTTATAAAAATCCTATTTTCTTTCTCGTACATCACGGGACACAGAGCGGCATAGTCATTACTATGTGGGACGCCCCAAAGCAATGCCCAATGAGGGGGGGGATACACCATACATAAGCTGGGCGCTATCTTAGACATGAGGATCTTTTGCGGCCTGCAACACACTGCGCCCAAAGGCGACATCCTCCTGACTTCTAACGTCCACCTGGTAGAACCTAGTAAACGTGTGTACTGAAGACCATGTTGCGGCCTTACAGATTTGAGCCAGGGAGGCCTAGTGATGCACTGCCCATGAAGTTCCAACTGCTCTCGTGGAGTGCGCCCTAACTTTGAACGGAGGCGGTCTCCTTCTCAAGCCATAGGCTTGCATTATGACCTGTCGAATCCACTTGGCTAAAGTAGATTTTGACGCTGCCTGACCCTTTCTGGGGCCTTCCGGCAGAATAAACAAAGTATCCATTCTGCGAATCTGAGCAGTGGCTTTTAGATAAGCTTTAACTGCTCTTACTACATCCAAAGAATGTAATAACTTTTCCTCTACCGAACTAGGTTTGGGGAAAAAGGAAGGAAGAACCACATCTTGGTTCAAATGAAACCTCGATACCACCTTAGGAAGAAAGGCTGGATGAGGACGTAACACTACTCTGTCCTTATGGATAACCAGATATGGCTCTTTACAGGACATAGCTGCTAATTCCGACACTCTTTTAGCCGAACAAATGGCTACTAGAAAAATCAATTTCCTGGTGAGAAGAACCAAGGAAATGTGCTGTAATGGTTCAAATGGTTGTTTCTGTAGAACCGACAGAACCAGGTTTAAGTCCCATGGACATATGGGAATATTAACCGGAGGGCTAATACGCATCACTCCTTGTATAAAGGCTTTGACTAGTGAATGCGAAGCCAAGGGCCTTTGAAAAAATATTGACAAGGCCGAAATCTGACCCTTGATAGTACTCAAGGCAAGCTTCCTATCTACAGCCCACTGTAGGAAGTCCAGAATCCTACCTATTACGTACTTACGTGGATGCCATTTCTTGGCCTCACACCAAGCGATGTACGCCTTCCAGATTCTATAGTAGATCTGCCTGGATACTGGCTTCCTGGCATTGATCATGGTAGATACCACAGGATTAGAGAGACCTCTCTTTTTTAGAATGTGGGCTTCAATAGCCAGGCCGTCAAACCTAGGGCTGGTAAGGAAGGGTGGTATATCGGTCCTTGTGAAAGCAGGTCCGGACGATGTGGGAGGGTCCAAGGACTCCCCACAGACATTTTTACAATCTCCGCGTACCATGCTCTTCGGGGCCACGCTGGAGCCACCAGAATCACTGGTTTCTTTTCTACCCTGATTCTGCGGAGTAATCGAGGTAACAATTGTGGCGGTGGGAATGCATATATCAGCTTGAACTGATCCCAAGGGAACACTAGGGCATCCGAGCCGCAAGCTAGGGGATCCCTTGTCCGAGAGACAAATCTGTCCACCTTTGCGTTGAATCTGGATGCTAGCAGATCTACATCCGGTGTTCCCCACCGCCGACATATTGTCCGGAAAACCTTGGGGTGAAGGGACCATTCCCCTGGGCATAATTGTTGGCGACTTAGAAAGTCCGCCTTCCAATTCTCCACTCCTGGAATGAATACCGCGGATATGGCTGGAACATATCGTTCTGCCCATTTCAGGATGCAATTTACTTCCCTCTGGGCTGCACGACTCCTGGTGCCACCCTGATGATTGATATATGCCACTGCTGTGGCATTGTCTGATTGAATTCTGACAGGGGACCCTTGGAGTTTGGATGTCCATGCTACTAGGGCATACCGGGCTGCTCGTATCTCTAAGAGATTGATGGGCAGGGCCTTTTCTGCATCCGACAATCTGCCCTGGAGAGACCATTGCTCCAGTACTGCTCCCCAGCCTATAAGGCTGGCATCTGTAGTGACCACCTTCCAAGAAATCGGACTGAAGGATTTCCCTTTTTCCAGATTCTGGGGAACCAACCACCAACGGAGGCTCTTGCGAACGGAAGGGGACAAGGACATTGGTAAGTCTAGGGCCTGAACTTTTTTGTTCCAGGCTGACAGTATGGCCCTTTCCAAATTCCTTGAATGGAATTGACCGTAGGGTACTGCTTTGAATGATGCCACCATTCTTCCCAGCAGCCTCATGCACAGGCGTATGGACGGCTGTCTTTTTGTACCCACTAGGTGGATCAAATCTCTCAAAGACGACACCTTTTGAGGCAAGAAAATTTTTCTCTGGTCTGAATCCAGCCTTAGCCCCAAGTATTCCAGACTTTTGACTGGTTTTAGGACTGACTTGTCTCGGTTGATAATCCAACCGTGAGATTCCAGATACTTGATTGTCTCGTGAACAACCACTTCTAGTTTTTCCACTGAGTGGTCTATCAGCAACAAGTCGTCTAGATATGCCATTATCGTTACACCTTGTGTTCTTAGATTGGCCAATAATGGGGCCAGAATTTTTGTGAACACTCTTGGTGCTGTGGCCAGACCGAAGGGTAAGGCTCTGAACTGAAAATGGCGCCCTTCTACTGCAAAGCGTAGAAATTTTTGGGTAACTGGAAAGATGGGAATGTGCAAATAAGCATCTTTGATGTCGATCGAGGCTAGCCATTCCTCCCCTTGTAGGGCAGTGGTCACCGATCGGATCGACTCCATCCTGAAAGTTCTGATATGTAGGAATTTGTTTAGCCCTTTTAGATTTAATATGGGCCTCACATCCCCGTTTGGTTTCGGGACTGTAAAGAGGTTTGAGTAAAACCCGAACCCGCATTCTTCCAGGGGAACCTCCATAATTACTCCTTGGAGCAATAGTTGTTCTAGTGCCAACAGGAGGGATCCTCTCTTCCGGGGACCCCTTGGCACGTTCGACCTTATAAAATGGGAAGGAGGGGAGTCTTTTAACTCCAATTTGTATCCCAGACTTACTGCGGAGAGCACCCATCTGTCTCTGATCGTGTCCCGCCAGGTCTCTGCGAACAACTGAAGTCTTCCCCCCACCCGATTGAGTGGGGTAAACCCTTCATGCATTTGACTTTGGGGGAGGTTTTGTACCTCTCCTGACCCAGGGTTTGTTACCCTGCGACTGTCCCTGATTTTTACCCCCGGGATTTGACCGAGGAGGCCGTCGGAACTGTTTCACAGCCGATGTCCCAGGGACTGGAGAAGCAGGCCTCTTAAAAGAGGGACCTCTAACTCTGTTTTTAACCGGCAAGTGTACTTTTACCGCTGGAAATTTTCTGGATATATTTGTCCAGGTCTTCCCCGAATAAGCGTTCACCATGAAATGGGAAGCTAACCAGCAATTTTTTACAGGGAGCTTCCGCAGACCAGTTTTTGAGCCATAGAAGCCTGCGCATATGTACTACAGACAGCGTAAGGTGGGAGGCCTGATGGATTGAATCCTTTATGGCGTCAACCGCAAAGCATAAGGCTCTAGGTAGATCAGCTAGGGCAAGGGCCTGCTGATCTGGCAGGTCCCTTAAGACCTGTTTCAACTGATCCTTCACTGCTTGGCAGACCCCAATAGCTGCCACTGCTGGTTGCGTCACCAAGCCTGCTGTAGAGAAAGCAGATTTTAATAAGGACTCCAATTTTTTATCTATTGGGTCCTTGAACATTTGGACATTATCTACTGGACACGTCAGTGATTTATTCACACAAGAGATGGCTGCGTCCACTGTAGGGACCCTCCATTTTTTGATGAACTTATCCTCCATGGGATAGACCACCGGAAATCTCTTGGGAAGAGGTAAATATTTTATCAGGATGTTCCCAATCCTGGTAAATGAGCCCTTCCAGTAAAGGATGGATTGGAAAGGAACAAACAGTCTGGGGAGCTTTTAGCAACCCCAACGAGGAGACAGAAGTGGATGATGGCTCCGCAAGGGGCATTTTAAATGCTGATCGGACCATGTTAGTCAGGGACTGAACCCATAATCTTTCAGCATGTGATGCTGAGAATGGCTCTTCCACTGTTGATTCCTCTACAACAGAATCAACCTCATCCTGATCCCCTTCAGGTAGGTCGATCCCTGTATGGGACTGTTGCTGTGCTAACAGGTACTCTGAGGGAGGAGACGGAGATCGAGCGCGCTTTCCCTCTGACAGGGAAGCAGCGATCAATGTTGTCAATCTCTCTTCCAGTCCTCCCAGAGCTGAGGAAAAAACCTCCTCTGTTATATACACAGGAGCAGGTGAACTGAGGACAGCCACAGTACCAGGTACTCCTGAGGGTGCTCTACGGTCACTAACCTCTGATTTTTCAGGGGAGATTGGTGCAGCCAAAGCATGCCCAAGATCCTGAGAGCCCGACGGAGACCCCCTTTGCTTCCTGGGATTCTTAGTCCCGGAGACTTTAGACGGCATATTCCTAAGCCCAAAGCTGAGGTATTCCAGCCGAAATACACCACTTACTGACAATAGTCTAGCACAATTGCTGCTATATAAACAGTTGGTGTCTACTAATGTGCCTTTCTATGGGGATGCCTGCATCAACCGCCTGCTGTATGCCTTTCTAAATGTTGCCAGCTGTTTCTGCCTTCCATAACCAGCTGACAACACCTAATTGTGCTTTTTAACATGCTGGGATGCCCGCACATGCGCAGAAGCGCAGAAGCGCTGCGGCGCGCACAGAGCGTCATCCACCAAGCTCCGCCCCTTTTTCCAGCTCACCTCTATAAATAGAGGCGCGTGCTCGCGCACGCGCGCGGGCACGTGCCCCTTCGGCGCTCTTTTTGAAAAGAAACTAGGGACAGAAGCCAGGGCCCTGTTTGCCACAGGGCTGGGGGATGGACGAGCATTGCAACATGGCAGAGGAAACAGTTTCCCATTCAGAGAACTCACCATCTGC
This sequence comes from Rana muscosa, assembly GCA_029206835.1. Lineage (NCBI taxonomy): Eukaryota > Metazoa > Chordata > Amphibia > Anura > Ranidae > Rana > Rana muscosa. The sequence continues at coordinate 156,378,826 of CM055117.1, forward strand.
CTGGATTTTGACTTGGAAAGAAAAAAATCCACATGACAAGAAAACAACGTTCCACAGCGGCCTCTAGTGGTTTAACACAGGTACCGCGGTTTAACCATTTTTTTTTTCTTGACCACTCTTAACCACTTAAGCCCCGGACCATTTGGTAGCTAAAGGACCAGAGGTGAATTCAGAATTTTGCACTGTGCTGCTTTAACTGTAAATTGTGCGGACATGCAATGTTGTACCCACACGAAATTTGCGTCCTTTTCTTCCCACAAATAGAGCTTTCTTTTAATGGTATTTGATTGCCTCTGCGATTTTTATTTTTTGCGATATAAACGGAAAAAGACCGAAAATTTTGAAAAAAAAATGATATATTTTCTACTTTTTGTTATAAGAAAAATCGAATAAACTCAATTGTAGTCATACATTTAGGCCAAAATGTATTCAGCCACATGTTTTTAGTAAAAAAAATGTCAATAAGCGTATATTTATTGGTTTGCGCAAAAGTTAGAGTTTACAAACTAGGGTACATTTTCTGAAATTTACACAGCTTTAAATTTATGACTGCCTATCTCATTTCTTGAGGTGCTAAAATGACAGGGCAGTACAAAACCCCCCCAAATGACCCCATTTTGGAAAGTAGACACCCCAAGGAAATTGCTGAGAGGCCTGTTGAGCCCATTGAATATATTTTTTTTTGTCCCAAGTGATTGAATAATGACAAAAAAAAAATAAAAATTACAAAAAGTTGTCACTAAATGATATATTGCTCACACATGCCATGGTTATATGTGGAATTACACCCCAAAATACATTTTTCTGCTTCTCCTGAGTACGGGGATACCAGATGTGTGGGACTTTCTGGAGCCTAGCCGCGTACGGGACCCCGAAAACCAAGCACCGCCTTCAGGATTTCTAGGCACAAATTTTTGATTTCACTCCTCACTACCTATCACAGTTTCGAAGGCCATAAATAGCCAAAATGGCACAAAACCCCCCCAAATGACCCCATTTTGGAATATAGACACCCCAAGCTATTTGCTGAGAGGAATGGCGAGTATTTTACAGCTCTCATTTGTTTTTGAAAATAAAGAAAGAAAATATATATATTTTTTTTTTTTTTCAATTTTCAAAACTTTGTGACAAAAAGCGAGATCTGCAAAATACTCACAATACCTCTCAGCAAATAGCTTGGGGTGTCTACTTTCCAAAATGGGGTCATTTGGGGGGGTTTTGTGCTATTTGGGCATTCCATGGCCTCCGAAACTGTGATAGGCAGTGAGAAGTGAAATCAAAAATTTACACCCTTAGAAAGCCTGAAGGCGGTGCTTGGTTTTTGGGGTCCCGTACGCGGCTAGGCTCCCAAAAAGTCTCACACATGTGGTATCCCCGTACTCAGGAGAAGCAACAGAATGTATTTTGGGGTGTAATTCCACATATGCCCATGGCATGTTTGAGCAATATATCATTTAGTGACAACTTTGTGCAAAAAAAAAAAAAAGTGTTGTTTTTCCGCAACTTGTGTCAACATATAAAATATTCCATGGACTCGACATGCCTCTCAGTATATAGCTTGGGGTGTCTACTTTCCAAAATGGGGTCATTTGGGGGGGTTTTGAACTGTTCTGGCATTTTATACACAACATTAGGAAGCTTACATCCACTCTTCTAACCACTTGAAGACAAAGCCCTTTTTGACACTTTGTTTACATGAAAACATTTTTTTTTTTTGCAAGAAAATTATGTTGAACCCCCAAACATTATATATATTTTTAAAGCAAAGGCCCTACAGATTAAAATGGTGGGTGTTGCATTTTTTTTTTCTACACAGTATTTGCGCAGCGATTTTTCAAACGCATTTTTTGGGTTAAAAAATACACTTTTTTTAATTTTAATGCACTAAAACACACTATATTGCCCAAATGTTTGATGAAATAAAAAAGATGATCTTAGGCCGAGTACATAGATACCAAACACGACATGCTTTAAAATTTCGCACAAACGCGCATTGGCGACAAACTACATACATTTTTAAAAGCCTTTAAAAGCCTTTACAGGTTACCCCAGTAGATTTACAGAGGAGGTCTACTGCTAAAATGATTGCCCTCGATCTGACCTTCGCGGTGATACCTCACATGCATGGTGCAATTGCTGTTTACATATGACGCCAGACCGATGGTTGCGTTCGCCATTGGGCAAGAGCAGGGCAGGACAGGGGTGCTTTTTTTTTTTTTCTTTTTTTTTTATTATTAATTTTGCTTTTTTATTTTATTTTTAAATTGTTCCTTCCAAGTATTTTTATTTTTTTAGCATTTTTATTGTTATCTCAGGGAATGTAAATATCCCCTATGATAGCAATAGGTAGTGACAGGTACTCTTTTTTTGAAAAAACTGGGGTCTTCTAGACCCTAGATTTTTCCTCTGCCCTCAAAGCATCTGACCACACCAAGATCGGTGTGATAAAATGCTTTCCCAATTTCCCAATGGCGCTTTTTATATCCGGGGGGGGGGCATTCCCTCCCACTGCTTGTAAAAGCAGTCCAGAGGCTAATTAGCCACTAGGATTGCTTTTACATGAAAGCCGGCCGCAGGCTGAAAAGAATGATACCAAGATGATACCTAAACCCGCAGGCATCATTCTGGTATAAACATTCAAAGTCCAGCAACATACCAGTACGTTGCTGGTCCTTGTAGGACATGTATTGTAATCTTTTTATTTCATGCAGCCAGTTGGCTGAACGAAAAAAAGAGATTGATCGGTGGGTATGCCCACCATTAGAATACCGCCCTTCATCCACCCACTTCCAATGATGGGCATACACGCACCATTTATATATGCCGAAGCATGGGGGCATCCTCCCGCAAAAAAGTTATGCCGCACACACATGGTCGGACTTTTCCACGGGCAAGCCTCCGTCGGAATTTCGACCGTATGTACGCGGCATTAGGAGCAAAATCGCTCCTCCGCCCCTGCTGCCCCAATGCTTCAGCATATTTGCTTTTTTTTTTTTTAACTGTGGTGGTGAAATCACCTCCTACAGCACTGGAGTCGCAGGGATCAGGCCTGTCTCTGCGAACGCTGCAGTTATGTGTGTTTTTGTTTTGTAAGTGACAGTGATCGATCGATACTGCACTTGGGTGGCCTGGGCTGGACGGAGGGGCAAAACGCAGGTGCCAGCAGGTATCTGGGCTGATCCCGCTAACACTGCGTTTTTGGGAACCCTAAACTGCTGGGGACGCTAGTATAGATCTGATCAGATCAGATATTGATCTGTTCAGATACTATACCACTAAGGGGGGTGTATGCTTCACGCGTGGGTGTTAGCGTTACTGGCACTAACCTGACGCTGCCTGGGGTGTGACTCAGACCCTCTCTGACGCTAAAACCTAATTGATATCACCCGCCGGGCGATCAGGGGGTTAAACCTTTATTGGGTTATATACACGGCGGGTGCCCTGACACTATAAAAAGCAAACTAACTAACCAGCGTCACCCGTAACACTTATATGGTGATCACTGGTGAAAGGGTTAACTAGGGGCAATCAGGGGGTTAAAACCTTTATTAGATAATATATGGGGGTACCTGACGCTATAAAAACCTGCGGCGAACCTAAAAAAAATTACCGGCTACCGATCTGCATCACAGACACTAAGACAGCGTTTAGAAAAACAATTGCTTAGTGACAGTGGTGATAGGGGGTGAAAGGGTTACCTGGGGGGTGATCAAGGGGGTTAAACCTTTATTAGATAATATATTGGGGTACCTGACGCTATAAAAACCTGCGGCGAACCTGAAAAAAATTACCGGCTACCGATCTGCATCACAGACACTAAGACAGCGTTTAGAAAAACAATTGCTTAGCGACAGTGGTGATAGGGGGTGAAAGGGTTACCTGGGGGGCGATCAAGGGGGTTAAACCTTTATTAGATAATATATTGGGGTACCTGACGCTATAAAACCTGCGGCGAACCTAAAAAAAATTACTGGCTGCCGATCGGCATCACTGACGCTAAGACAGCGATCAGAAAAATGATCGCTTAGCGACAGTGGTGATAGGCGGTGAAAGGGTTATCTGGGGGGTGATCAGGGTGTTAAACCTTTATTAGGGGGGGTTAGGGGGGCTACACTGGACCTAAGACTAAACTTTGGTGACACTTTTACAGTCACTAATGTCACTGATTGCAGTGATCACTAAATAAATGGTCACTGCAATCAGTGACTGGGGGCTGGGGGGGGTGATCTGGGGTGTCTGGGGGGGCCTGGGGGGGTGATTTATGTCCCTATGTGTCCTGGTGTCAGTGTAGTGTTGTGTGCACTGACCTGATGTCTTCTCTTGTACGGCGCTCGGTATATGTGAGCGCCGCACCAGAGATGACATCACTTCCTCCTGCTCCCTCTGTCTGACACAGACAGAGGGGGCATTTCCATTCGCTGGGAGCGATCGCGAGGGGGTGGCCAGAAACGAATGGCTGCCCCCTCATCCCGGAACGCTCCCGGACACTTAGCCACCGCTCACTGTACAGAAGGGGGGTCCGATTGGACCCCCCAACTATACAAAGGAAATCACGTACACTCTACGTGATTGTGCCTGTCGGTGCCATTCTGCCGACGTATATATACAGTGAGCAGTCGTTAAGTGGTTAAAATTATTACATTTTTTAGTAGTTACAGGCATGCACAGATATTTAGCGGGAATACCGTTAGGTAACAGGCAGAAAGACATTAGGCTTGGGGGTCCCCCAATAAAACCAAGTTCCTGAGGGGCCCCCACTTACCTTTTCCCTGCCGCAGGACTCTGTTTGGTCCACAGAAGCCCAAACTTCACCTCTCACGGCAGGCATTGTAATTAAACCTTCAGGGACCGGGTTCCCAAGGATTCCACTCCCCTGGACCTGTATAGCACCCTGCACAGAAAACATCTTGGTCGTGGGTATGACCAGAGCTCTGGATCCCAGGGTCCAGCCCTCCTAAGAGAAGCATTACAGGCAAAACCTTGCTCTTCTCTGCAAGGCCCGGGTACCGACCGTTTAGCTATGAAGCTTTTTTGGTCGGATCCGGAATAGCTTACTGAGGCCCAAAAGAACCTGTACGCAAGCTCAGTGAAAAACACATGTTACTTCTTGGCCAACACCTTAGACACTGGCAAAAAACTGAGGTGCTCCCGGATGGGAGGGGCTTATATAGGGGAGGGTACTTCCGGTTTGGAAGTTGCCAGTGCCAGCACATGACGGTAGACTATATAACCCACATAGTAATGACTATGCCGCTCTGTGTCCCGTGATGTACGAGAAAGAAATGACAATGGTCCCAAAATAGTGTCAAAAGTGTCCGATGTGTCCGCCATAATGTCACAGTCACGATAAAAATCGCTAATCGCCGCCATTACTAGTAAAATAAATGCCATAAAACTACCCCCTATTTTGTAAACGCTATAACTTTTGCACAAACCAATCAATAAAACGCCAATTACGATTTGTTTTACCAAAAATATGTAGAAGAATACATAGCCTAAACTGAGGAAAAAAAATGTTTTTTTTATATATTTTTTGGGGATATTTATTATAGCAAAAAGTTAAAAATATAGATTTTTTTTTCAAAACTGTCACTCTATTTTTGTTTATAGCGCAAAAAAAAAAAACGCAGAGGTGATCAAATACCACCAAAAGAAAGCTCTATTTGTGGGAAAAAAGGACGCCAATTTTGTTTGGGAGCCACGTCGCACGACCGCGCAATTGTCAGTTAAAGCGACGCAGTGCCGAAACGCAAAGAGGGGCCTGGTCCTTATGCTGCGTATTGGTCCGGGTCTTAAGTGGTTAAATAATTGTTTTGGGCTATGGGGTACCTTTAGGATCATTGTACCCCAAACTGGTACATTAGAGGTTGTGTTCATCAGATGGCCCCTTTAGGTGGTTTATCTACTCAAAGGATTTTCAGTTTTAAACCCAAAAAAACAAAAAAGGTAATATAGTGCTTATCAATCCTTAGATGTAGTGGCTGTATTCGTTTTATTTTTTACACACCTCCTGTATTAAAGGGCAGATTTGGACAGCAGCATTGTCAGTCAACAAATTGAAGCAGGCTTTCAGCTAATACTTTATAATCAATAACAAACAGTATTTTTCTTTTTGGGATAAAGGTTTTACATAAAATAAAAGGCTGACTATTTTAAGCACCCCAGCCAGTGGTAAATGGTTTGTCTCATTTCTGTAACTTCAAAAGAGCTTTTCTATTGAAAAACAGACTTACTGGCTGGATTACCAGGTGAAAATAGAAGAAAGCCTAAAAAATAAAAAACGAATGCAGTCATCACATCTAAGAATTGGTAAGCTGCAATATAATTTTTTTTCGCTTTTTTGGTTTAACACTGCTTCAATTAATTTTCCACCCGCCCTCAGTAGATTTACTGCGGTCATGCAGCATAGGGATGCCAGACAACATACCTGTACTTCGCTGGCTTGCTTATGGATTTGGGGCTCGCATGGTTGGACACAGCACAAGTTTGGAAACTGATTTCAGCCAATGATTTTGGCTCAAGTCAGCTAATCTCACGCATGATTGGACGTAGCACAAGTTTGGCAGCTGTTTTTAGCCAAGGATTTTGGCCAATCACAGAGTTCTGTGTTTACAAAAACACAGAACTCTGTGTACAGCAATCTGGCTGTTTCTTCTCCCTGCAAAGCCAGGAGAAAAAGTAGCCAGTCCGGCAAGTAAAAAGCAGCACACAGTTAATCCCCAATTGCCCCTTGATGTTAACCCCTTCGAAGCCAGTGTCAGAGTACAGTATTAGAACTGATCAGTGTATTAAAAACTCTAGCGATGTCAGTGTAAATTGGTAACCCTGCCAGATGGTGTCTTAGCGCCAGATTACCCGCCACCCCATCACAGTCACACTATACGTTGCCGATCACCGCCATTGCAGTATAGCGTCTAAAGCTGCGTAAATTCCAGGAGTTTATAGACGCTATAACTTCTTTCGAACAAACCAATTAATATGCACTTATTCGGATTTTATTTCACCGAAGACATGTAGCAGAATACATTTAGGCCTAAATTTATGAAGAAATAAATAAATTAATTTTTTTGGTGGATATGTTTTCGTTTTGTTTTTAACCAAAAAAAAATAGAAATAGTTTTCAAAATTTTCAGCCTTTTTCGTTTAAATTGCAAAAAAATAAAAAAATACCAGTGGTGATCAAATACCACTAAATGAAAGCTCTATTTGTGTTTAAAAATGTATACAAATTTCATTTGCGTACAGTGTTGCATGACTGAGCAATCGCAAGTTAAAGCAGGGCAGTGCTGAATGTCAAAAAATGCCCTGGTCATGAACCTTCTAGAGGTATAAAGCAGGGGTCTCAAACTGGTGGCCCTCCAGCTGTTGCAAAACTACAAGTCCCATCATGGCTTTGCCTGTCATGCTTGTAACTGTCAGCCTTGCAATGCCTCATGGTACCTGTAGTTTGGCAACAGCTGAAGGGCCGCCAGTTTGAGAGCCCTGGTTTAAAGCATTTGTTACCCCAACGTTTAAGATTCCTGATATGTGCCTGCTGTACCATGTGCTTGTATGAAAAAGTATCCCATTTTCTTTGCATTGCTTCCTGTGTGAAATCTCTGGGCTTCCTGCTATTCGCCTTGCTTTCCTACTAAAAACTGACCACACCAAGCATGAGGGCACAGTGTGGTCGGTTCTCTGGATATGCAGGGAACTCAGTGTCAAATGATCAGACTTGTCTTGACCCCCCCCCCCCCTCCCACAGCCATTCACTAGGGAAGCTTAGTGTGCTGCTTCTCCTCCCCCCAGCTCTCATGCAGCTGAGAACAGAGAGAATGTGATCGCTAATAAAAAAGGGAAAAAACTGTATTAATGTTTTTTCATATCTATACAAAAAATGTTTTGACTTTCATTTCTATTTTAAACTGAATGGGTTGTTTTACAAGGTGATCGTTTACAATCACTTTAGGTGGTCAAGTCCTACTCCAGACTTTCACTGTTGCCTTTGACCAGTGCAAATAGATCTTCCCAATGGATTACGAGAGTTAGGGGCTCTGATCCACATGAAATTCCCTTTCTTCACTGGAAAGTATTTTCCATACATTTTTATTTGAGAATATACTAGGTGGCCAATGATGCCAAAATGCTGGTCACCATATTCTCTTCCAAAACAAGAAACCCGACGACCGACATGAATAAAAAAAGTGTAGGACACCATTTTCCATATGCTACAAAACACTATTTGTGATGGCTGTGCATTACTTTTCCAGGATTACTCCGGCACAGCACACACCCAGAATGTTGTCTACATACTACATTATACGTACATTGGTACCATTAAAGAGTTCTGTATCTTCACACTGGCAGCAATCTTCCAACTGTGAATTCTGTAACGCAAATAAGACAATGTCAGGAACTTGGAGGCCTGGACAGGAGGCAGCAGAGAGGCTAGGGAGACCCAGAAGCAAAGAGCAGAAGCATCAGTCTCCAGCAAAAGAAGAGATGGAAGGTAGGTAAAGGGCAAGGTACCAATCACCTATAGACAAGGAAGGCAGCTTGAATGCAACCAAATCCTATTCATTCAATTTGCAATTTTGCTAAACCTTGAACACTGGCCTAGCATATAATAAAAGCATACATATTTGGGTTGGCATACACAGCTATAGAAGTAACCTTTAAACACCTTAAAAACCCCGAACACAAATTGTTCCTCATAGTGGTCTTCATTTGTGGCACTGAAACCAGACCAAACGCAAAATAATTTAAAGAAAACCAAGCCAATTTTACTAGTTCTACTTTGTTACTATGGCTGCTTTGAATTCTGAGTTAAGCCCCACCAACCTGGCTGGACTCTATACATTAAAAGCAACTATTGCCATTTTGCATCAAATGAAGAACAACAAAAGAGAAAGAAACTAAAATGCAACAAAGTCTTCTTGTAGCGCTAGTGTTCTTCCACGGCACTAGTGATGCTCGATTGAACTAGAAAAAGTGACGTTTCCTTATCTGCAATGTGAGGAGATGGGATGAGATATAATTAAAGAATGAACAGTAGAATGTTGCATTCACATTGTTCAACTAGTTGCTGAAGTCACTCACCAAAAATACTTATTAAAAACGTTAATCATCTGTGCAGGCATCAATTTAGGCAAAGGCTGAACAGTCACTTTGCAAAGCAAGGTTAAATGTATTCTGCAGGTTGTAGAGTTTAGGTATAGTTGGTCAAAAAAAAAAAATAATTCTAAAATGACACTAAAAACAATCTTTTACCAAAAAATAGTTCATATAAATCCACTACTTAAAGACTTGGGGGCCTTTTAGATGTGCGGATCCCGTGATGATCCGATTTTAAACATCCACTTTCTCAGCGGGGATCGCTCTGTTGATCCCCGCTGAGCCGGCGGATGACTAGCCCGTCTCTGCACGCTATCCCATAGGGATACATGCATGTCCGTATTTCAGCCAAAAATGGATGGATGAAAAAACGGACATACGGTCCGCACGTGTGAAAGGGCCCTTAAAGTGGTATTAAAGAGGTATAATAAACAACATGTTTTGCACAGAGCAGCCCTAATCCACCTTTTCTCGAGTCCCCCACTGGCAATCCTGGCTCCTCCCCCTTGACCAGTACCCCCAATAGCAAGCTGCTTGCTATGGGGGTACAAGTGCATGATTGCTCCAGAGCTCTCCTCTATGCATTCATAAGACACAGAGCTGCGCCCCCCCACCCCGCTCTCTCCTTATAGACTCACTGGCTGGTATTGACAGCAATGGGAGCCCATAGCACTCATTGCTATCTCAACCAATGAAGAGAGGGAGTCCCAGGACAGCCGAGGCTCTCGTGCACAATCACTGGATCAAGGAGGGGGCTCAGGTGAGTATTAGTAGGGGCAACACACAGCTTTTTTACCTTCATGCATAGAACACCTTCAGCCTTTATAACCACTTTAAAGTGATTGGTATTTAAAAAAAAAAATAGCCTTTGCAAACAGATTTATACTTGTCTGCTCTGTGCAATGGTTTTGCACAGAGCAGCCCTGATCCTCCTCTTCTGGGGTCCCCTGCCGGTGCGTCTTCTCTTCTCAGTGTGCCACTATAGGAAGCTGCTTCCTACTTCCTATGGTGGCACACCGGGGGAGAGGGGGGGGGCGGCTCTTGGGCACAGCACTGGATGAAGATCGGGCTCAAATATTTTTTTTTGGGGGGGGGGGGGAGGAGAGAGCATGAAAGGCTTTTTACCACAGCCATTGGCTTGCGCTGCTGTCAATCAAATCCAATGACGTGGGCGCCGGGGCCGAGTCCTGCACTCGGCGGCTATGGACGCCGAATGCAGGACTCGGGAACGTGCCCGCAATGTAACCCCCCGGGAGAGCGCTTCCTAGAGGGGGTTATCTGAGGCAGGGGAGGAGCCGAGATAGCCGCTGTGGGACCCCAGAAAACGCTGTTCGGGGCCACTCTGTGCGAAACGAGCTGCACAGTGGAGGCAAATATGACATGTTTGTAATTTTTCTATTTTTTTTTTTTAAATAACAATCACTTTAATCTAATGATAATAATGAAGCCCTCTCTGCCAGTGTATGCCTATATCATTAAATAAAAATATACAAAAAAACTAAATAAAAATCTTACAATAAGTTCTCCATAGATTCCGCTCTGTGACAAACTTGACCACAATGTACCATGGAAGAAACTATCTGGGAATTAGGTGGGGAGGCAGGAGGGGACTGCTTTACTAGCTAAAAAAAAATAAGCCCTTTTTTTTGTCAAATTACCATAAGCTTTTTGTACCATGTTGTGCCAACATGACAATTATGGTCCCTCTTTGGTTGTTAGCCTCGGGAGCCACACAGCAGGTAGGCAATCACTCAGTTTGTTGGACAGAAGATATCCGTATTCATTTTACATATTTAAAAGAAGACAAAAGTTTGCAAAAGTTTGCATTTCACAGCTGCCTACTGGAAAATGTAGATATATCCGAAACGAATCTTTAAAACAAGCGCATCTTCTAGCAGCATTTCCCCATATGTGAGCTGGTTTAATGCAGGAAGAGGCATTGTGTACTCTTGTGTGATCCTGCGAGAAAACATGCTGTTGGGCCAGCTTGACAGATGCAAATCTGCTTGTAAGATGCTTTATATCTTCAGTGTGCTCTGAGCAAATAGCTGCATTAATTACCGCTCAAAAACAATAAGCTGTTATGTGCATCTCACATAAGAATCCGCTCCAGGAGTTCACCGTGTAAGCCAAGGACATATACAGCAATGGAAGCAGAAGATTCAATTAAATCATTATCTTGTCTTTGCTCCCATACATAACAATTTTGACACCTGCACTACCCTCAAAAATGTACCCTTTCTATTGAATTTCTACTGAAACACAGTGCCTATCCCGGTAGGTGAGTGCCTACAGCCTCATATCTGTATATCGGATTTCAACTGTTACGCAGGCCACACGAGTCAATTTTTTTCATTGAAGCATGGTTTAAACAAAATGCAAATGGATTCGATTCTCCCATTCACACACTCAATGTGGATGAGGGAATCTCTCCCGCTGAGCTATTGTATTCTGACAGCAGGGAGACTTCTCCGCTGTCAGAATATACTCCTTGGCGGCGCTGATTGAAAGAAAAATTTCCAACAAGCCGGTTGTACATAAGCCGATCGATGGATCAACTTGTCATGGATCAAAATTTGTCTGGTCCCTGCCAAACTGACCAAACGTTAATCCATGCATGGCCGACTTTAGTCTCAGAATTGAGGTGACATTTGGTGATGTCACTACTATTCTTCTCCTTGCTGGAAGCTAGGGATGAGCTTGGGCATGTTCAGCTCCTAGTCCGAGCCCATCAGGTAGTGGTCACTGGGCCAATTATAAGTGGCAGAAGCATTCCCTGCCCCGCAGTCACATGTATACAATGGGCTTGTATACATGCGGTTGCAGGACCGGGAATGCCTCGGCTGCTTATGCATGGCCCAATGATAGCTTCCTGGCAAGCTTATTTATGTGAGCTCAGACTAGGATCCAAACATGCTGAAGCTCATCCCTGTTGCAGGCTATGAGGTAGACAAACTCTGCCTCTACCAAGATGGCCATCTTCACACAAAGCAGAACAAGGCATGGTAAGTCAGTAATGGGGGATTGATGAGCTACAAGGAAACCACAGGCAATTCTGGCGACTAGCCCTTGCTGGGTAGAGTAAAAAGAAGTCCCAGGTAGTCAGTGCAGCTTTGTGAATGGAATGGCCAATTCTCTGTAGCTTACACTGCTGCTAGTACTGTCCATACATGGTGCAGCTGCCTATACAGAGACAATCCCTGTTATTCAAGAGGAGAAGTAAAGCCGGCCATAGATGGAGCCATTTTCTTTTCTGCAAACCACTTGATTCACCCATCAACACAGACAGTGCAGATGGGGGAATCCCTCCCGCAGAGCCATTGTGTTCTCCCGTAAGGGGGAAAAAAATAAAATAAATTGCATATAAAAAAAGAAATGCTGGTTGTACCCAAGTTGATCGATCAACTTGGATACATTAAGCCTGCCCATACATGGTTCAAATCTCAGTCAGTTCCTGCTGAACTGGCCGAGATTGGAAGTAGAAAATTCCTATTGGGTTAACCAATTCAAGCATCACCTGTGATGACTGAACTATTATTAAAAAAACAGAACAAAACTGACCACATGTGCACTGCTTGTAGCAAAGATAATAAATAATGTGGTGAATCATCCACCAATCCCTTTGGAAATTTAACAATAAAAATATTGCTTTCCTATCTGTCCTCTACAATATATTGTTTATAGGTTCCATCCAAGCAAATAACAAACGTGACCTTAGAATTTATCATTACTGTTGGGAAATGCCTTTTCTATTGTAAAGTCCAACGTGTGCATTCAATTGCCATGGGCAAGTTTTTTGCCAAAGATTGGAGATGCGATTCTGGTTTGCTGCTACCGTACCCTGGGTTTGAGATTCAAGATCTTAAAGTCCATGAATTTATGCGGGGTTCGCCAGGGAGAATTATTTTAAACCATAATATACTGCATGGCTATCGAACTATGGCCAGCAGGCTTAGGCAGGATGATGAGGGGGCTTTTGGTCATACCAGCCCTCTCACTACAGAAGGGGGGCACAGAGCAACCATATGGTCAGTGATTTGGAAGCTAATGCACGCAATGACAAGTGCTCACTGGTCAGCCCAACCACCCGACTGTGCTGACCACCAAGAAGCACTTCTTTCTTTAGGGACACATTACCAAAAAGAGGCCATCTCAGATGCGCTTCCAATTGGTCAGCAAGGTCACAAGGCTCCACTTAACCACTTAACGACCGCCCACTGTAAATATACGTCGGCAGAATGGCACCGACAGGCAGAATCACGTATATGTACGTGATTGCCTTTGTATAGTTGGGGGGTCCGACCGGACCCCCCTTCTTTACATTGAGCGGTCGTTTTACCTTCGGGAGCGATCCGGCATGAGGGGACGGCCGTTCGATTCCGGCCACCCCCTCTCGATCGCTCCCGGCGAATGAGAGCTTCCCCTGCCTGTGTACTTGTTTACACAGGCTGGAGGAAGTGATGTCATCTCTCCTGCGGCGCTCACATATACCGAGCGCCGTACAGGAGAAGATGCAGGTTAGTGCACACAACACTACACTGACACCAGGACACATAGGTACATAAATCGCCCCCCCAGACACCCCCCAGCCCCAGTGTCACTGATTGCAGTGACCATTTATTTAGTGATCACTGCAATCAGTGACATTTGTGACTGTAAAAGTGTCAGTACATTTAGTTTTAGGTCCAGTGTAGCCCCCTAACCCCCCCTAATAAAGGTTTAACCCCCCGATCACCCCCCAGATAACCCTTTCACCCCCTAGTACCGCCGTCGCTAAGCGATCATTTTTCTGATCGATGTCTTAGCGTCGGTGATGCTGATCGGTAGCCAGTAATTTTTTTTAGGTTCGCCGCAGGTTTTTATAGCGTCGGGTACCCCCATATATTACCTAATAAAGGTTTAACCCCCTTGATCACCCCCCAGGTAACCCTTTCACCCCCTATCACCACGGTCACTAAGCGATAATTTTTCTGATCGATGTTTTAGCGTCGGCGATGCTGATCGGTAGCCAGTCATTTTTTTTAGGTTCGCCGCAGGTTTTTATAGCGTCAGGTACCCCAATATATTACCTAATAAAGGTTTAACCCCCTTGATCGCCCCCCAGGTAACCCTTTCACCCCCTATCACCACTGTCGCTAAGCGATCATTTTTCTGATCGCTGTCTTAGCGTCGGTGATGCAGATCGGTAGCCAGTAATTTTTTTTAGGTTCGCCGCAGGTTTTTATAGCGTCAGGTACCCCCATAAATTATCTAATAAAGGTTTAACCCCCTGATCACCCCCCAGGTAACCCTTTCACCCCCTATCACCACTGTTGCTAAGCGATCGTTTTTATGATCGTTGTCTTAGTGTCGGTGATGCAGATCGGTAGCCAGTAATTTTTTTTTAGGTTCGCCGTCAGGTTTTTATATAGCGTCAGGTACCCCCATATATTACCTAATAAAGGTTTTAACCCCCTAATTGCCCCTAGTCAACCCTTTCACCAGTAATCACCATATAAGTGTTACGGGTGACGCTGGTTAGTTAGTTTGCTTTTTATAGTGTCAGGGCACCCGCCGTATATAACCCAATAAAGGTTTAACCCCCTGATCGCCCGGCGGGTGATATCAATTAGGTTTTAGCGTCAGAGAGGGTCTGCGTCACACCCCAGGCAGCGTCAGGTTAGTGCCAGTAACGCTAACACCCACGCGTGAAGCATACACCCCCCTTAGTGGTATAGTATCTGAACAGATCAATATCTGATCTGATCAGATCTATACTAGCGTCCCCAGCAGTTTAGGGTTCCCAAAAACGCAGTGTTAGCGGAATCAGCCCAGATACCTGCTAGCACCTGCGTTTTGCCCCTCCGTCCAGCCCAGGCCACCCAAGTGCAGTATCGATCGATCACTGTCACTTGCAAAACACAACTGCAGCGTTCGCAGAGACAGGCCTGATCCCTGCGACTCCAGTGCTGTAGGAGGTGATTTCACCACCACAGTTAAAAAAAAAAAAAAAGCATATATGCCAAAGCATTGGGGCAGCAGGGGCGGAGGAGCGATTTTGCTCCTAATGCCGCGTACATACAGTTGAAATTCCGACGGAGGCTTGCCCGTGGAAAAGTCTGACCATGTGTACGCGGCATAACTTTTGCGGGAAGATGCCCCCATGCTTCGGCATATATAAATGGTGCATGTATGCCCATCATTAGAAGTGGGTGGATGAAGGGCGGTATTCTAATGGTGGGCATACCCACCGATCAATCTTTTTTTTTCGTTCAGCCAACAGGCTGCATGAAAAAAAAGATTACAATACATGTCCAACAAGGACCAGCAACGTACTGGTATGTTGCTGGACTTTGAATGTTTATACCAGAATGATGCCTGCGGGTTTAGGTATCATCTTGGTATCATTCTTTTCAACCAGCGGCCGGCTTTCATGTAAAAGCAATCCTAGTGGCTAATTAGCCTCTGGACTGCTTTTACAAGCAGTGGGAGGGAATGACCCCCCCCCGGATATAAAAAGCGCCATTGGGAAACTGGGAAAGCATTTTATCACACCGATCTTGGTGTGGTCAGATGCTTTGAGGGCAGAGGAAAGATCTAGGGTCCAATAGACCCCAGTTTTTTCAAAAAAGAGTACCTGTCATTACCTATAGCTATCATAGGGGATATTTACATTCCCTGAGATAACAATAAAAATGATAAAAAAAAAATATATATATGGAAGCAACAGTTTAAAAATAAAATAAAAAAGCAAAATTAATAATAAAAAAAAAAATAAGAAAAAAAAAAGCACCCCTGTCCTGCTCTTGCCCAATGGCGAATGCAAGCGTCGGTCTGGCGTCATATGTAAACAGCAATTGCACCATGCATGTGAGGTATCACTGCGAAGGTCAGATCGAGGGCAGTAATTTTAGCAGTAGACCTCCTCTGTAAATCTAACGGGGTAACCTGTAAAGGCTTTTAAAAATGTATGTAGTTTGTCGCCAATGCGCGTTTGTGCGAAATTTTAAAGCATGTCGTGTTTGGTATCTATGTACTCGGCCTAAGATCATCTTTTTTATTTCATCAAACATTTGGGCAATATAGTGTGTTTTAGTGCATTAAAATTAAAAAAAGTGTATTTTTTCCCCAAAAAAATGCGTTTGAAAAATCGCTGCGCAAATACTGTGTAGAAAAAAAAAATGCAACACCCACCATTTTATTCTGTAGGGCCTTTGCTTTAAAAATATATATAATGTTTGGGGGTTCAACATAATTTTCTTGCAAAAAAAAATATATGTTTTCATGTAAACAAAAAGTGTCAAAAAGGGCTTTGTCTTCAAGTGGTTAGAGTGGATGTAAGCTTCCTAATGTTGTGTATAAAATGCCAGAACAGTTCAAAACCCCCCCAAATGACCCCATTTTGGAAAGTAGACATCCCAAGCTATATACTGAGAGGCATGTCGAGTCCATGGAATATTTTATATGTTGACACAAGTTGCGGAAAAAAGAATTTATTTTTTTTGCACAAAGTTGTCACTAAATGATATATTGCTCAAACATGCCATGGGCATATGTGGAATTACACCCCAAAATACATTCTGTTGCTTCTCCTGAGTACGGGGATACCACATGTGTGAGACTTTTTGGGAGCCTAGCCGCGTACGGGACCCCAAAAACCAATCACCGCCTTCAGGCTTTCTAAGGGTGTAAATTTTTGATTTCACTTCACTGCCTATCACAGTTTCGGAGGCCATGGAATGCCCAGATGGCACAAAACCCCCCCAAATGACCCCATTTTGGAAAGTAGACACCCCAAGCTATTTGCTGAGAGGTATTGTGAGTATTTTGCAGATCTCGCTTTGTCACAAAGTTTTTAAAATTGAAAAAAAAAAAAAAAAAATGTTCTTTCTTAATTTTCAAAAACAAATGAGAGCTGTAAAATACTCACCATGCCTCTCAGCAAACAGCTTGGGGTGTCTACTTTCCAAAATGGGGTCATTTGGGGGGGGTTTTGTGCTATTTTGGCATTTTATGGCCTTCGAAACTGTGATAGGTAGTGAGGAGTGAAATCAAAAACTTACACCCTTAGAAATCCTGAAGGCGGTGCTTGGGTTCCGGGGTCCCGTACGTGGCTAGGCTCCTAAAAAGTTCCACACATGTGGTATGCCCGTACTCAGGAGAAGCAGCAGAATGTATTTTGGGGTGTAATTCCACATATAACCATGGCATGTGTGAGCAATATATCATTTAGTGACAACTTTTTGTAATTTTTTTTTTTTTTTTTTGTCATTATTCAATCACTTGGCACAAAAAAAAAATATTCAATGGGCTCAACATGCCTCTCAGCAATTTCCTTGGGGTGTCTACTTTCTAAAATGGGGTCATTTGGGGGGGGTTTGTACTGCCCTGCCATTTTAGCACCTCAAGAAATGAGATAGGCAGTCATAAATTTAAAGCTGTGTAAATTCCAGAAAATGTACCCTAGTTTGTAAACGCTATAACTTTTGCGCAAACCGATAAATATACGCTTAGACATTTTTTTTACTAAAGACATGTGGCTGAATACATTTTGGCCTAAATGTATGACTAAAATTGAGTTTATTCGATTTTTCTTATAACAAAAAGTAGAAAATATCATTTTTTTTCAAAATTTTTGGTCTTTTTCCGTTTATATCGCAAAAAATAAAAATCGCAGAGGCAATCAAATACCATTAAAAGAAAGCTCTATTTGTGGGAAGAAAAGGACGCAAATTTCGTTTGGGTACAACATTGCATGTCCGCACAATTTACAGTTAAAGCAGCGCAGTGCAAAATTCTGAATTCACCTCTGGTCCTTTAGCTACCAAATGGTCCGGGGCTTAAGTGGTTAACCAATGATTGCTTGCCATTTTGTGTATTAGGATGAATACTTACTCTGGGGCTGTGCATTGCTATGTAAAGGCAGCAAGGGATATCATGGCCACTATGTGCAGTAGGGCCTGGAGGGGTGGCCTGGATATTTGGAGTTAGTTCCCCTTTTCATAAATAAAGTGAACCTACCCTTTAAGCCACTAGGAAACAGGATCCGTCTAATTACACGGTGAAAAATCAGAATAAATACAAGCTTCATCTCACCTTCAGCCACACGGCAGCTGCTAAAATCACAGGTAGGATAATACCACCAACGTAACATTTTGTCTCATTTCAAGAGGAAATGCTATAAATAAAAACTGTTTTCCCTAGTGTGAAAAAAAAAAAAAAAAACACATTTGACTACCGTACTGTACATTTCTGCCTAAAAACAGCTAAGCCCGCTCAGTACTGGCAAGGGGATCAGCACAGGCCTGGAGAACTGAACTTTCCACTGTCCAAGGTCAGACAGATGAAGCACAGACACAACAAGGGTTAGGACAATTAGAAGCCGGTCTGCACTTATGAGCACAGAAGAAAGCTCCCTCTGGTTTTGGTGGAAAGCCAAGTGATTGTCTAAGTAATAGGATTTCTAACATACACGGTCTCAGAACATGGTTTTAAGACTATTTTAAGTAATCACATTACTTCACCTCTTCCTGTACCTCATGAGCAAGCAGGATTCCTTAGGAGACCCTCCTCATTATGTTTTACCAAAATTTAAAGCTCTTCATTCTTTAAGGGGACTGTACCTGTATTAAACACACTAATATAAAAACATAGTTGAGTTTGGTTCAAGATCGTGCATACACTAAAGCTGGCCATACATGGTTAGATTTTCCTTCAAACCTTTATAGAAAAATCATTTGTCAGAACATTCTTTCTAGCCATCATTGAAATAGAACTACAGTACATGGTTCAAATTCGATTCCAACTGTTACTGGGCAGGCTGAATGTACCAAGTTGATCGATGAACTTGGGTACAACCAGCCTGCCATATTCCCTTGCGATTATCGCTAGCAGCTGCTATAGTCGCAAGCCATAATCACTATCTTCTCCTGCCAGGGACGGCTTCCTCCGCCGGGAGCAGACAATTGCTCGGCAGGAGGGATTCCCCTTTCAACATTGTCTGTGTTGATGGGGGAATCGTGCAGGTTGCAGGAAAAATTTGCACCACGTATGACCTGCCTACGGAATTTTTTTTTCCCCCCATTGTGGATAGAAAGAGTTATAACCCTTGTCAGTTTGTTTTTTGCTGTGTCCCATTGAGATTTGCCTTCACTTTCCCTATAGTAATAAGACGTAAGAGGAAATCCCTCCAAGAGTGAAGAAGGAATCCTTGGCTGTCAGCAGAACTAGTGTCCCCATTGGAAGATTTCCCCTCCAATTCCTCTGCTAGTGACAACCCAAAATTGGGGGTTCTCTCACTTTCACTCTCTGTGAAAGCCGCAAATATGACAAATGAAGAAGGTGCATCCGAACAAAGTCAATAAAAAACCTTGCCAGTGTTCTAATTCTAATCCCTCTCCACTTTTTCCAGAAGTCTAATCAGCACTGGTTCTGTAAACAGATTATTTGCTAGCAACAGTCTGAATGAAGCATGTCTGATTATGCATTGATCAACCGTACCACTGGCCTTTTCAGAGAGAAAACGTGGCAATCAGCCAGGGAAAAGCCTCCTAATGATCCAATCTTCCTCGGAGATCAGTTTAATGGGGGGGTGGTGGGGGGTTTGCCGACTGCCCACAGATATACGATCCTTCTCTGATCCAACCCTCATCTGTCGGGTAAGTGGGTAAATTAAAGCTCTGATCTGATTGGCTCTTGAATGTTAAGCGAATCCATTCCCTTTTATTAATTGTCTTATGTATTAATTTTTCACTTTATGCCCCCGGAAATGATAGTAAAAAAATAAAACAAAATATAAAGAGAAGTCAATTTTGCACCAGTGTTATTACAGACATCTAAAGCATTTAACTACCATCTATTTAATGCAGCTAAATGTAATCATGGTACACCAACAGCATGTAATAGCACAAAACCTGTGTACATAATGACATCATGCTCAGGATCTATATATAGCACTCAGCTTTACAGGTGCGCACCGCTGAAAAACACACCGGACTTAGATTACAGTATTAATCATTTACCTTTACAGGAAGATGACTTGGGGTTTGTAAAAGGAACATCTGGAGACTACCGACAGTTTTCTAGCGCTTTGGTAATGTTAAACATGCGGTAGATTGAGGTACTAGTACTACTTCTACAGAGTGGAACAGATATTGCACCAAATTCAAAAGCAATTACCTCCAGTTCCTAGTTAACAAAACTGGAGATAGTAATTAAAAAGGATAAG
Organism: Rana muscosa; assembly: GCA_029206835.1. Taxonomy (NCBI): domain Eukaryota; kingdom Metazoa; phylum Chordata; class Amphibia; order Anura; family Ranidae; genus Rana; species Rana muscosa. Next base: position 156,399,125 of record CM055117.1, read on the forward strand.
TTCACCTTTGTACAAAAAATAATAAAAAATGCACATCTTTTTGCAGGGAAAAAAATAAATAAAATTATGAGCCTGTAAAGCATTGCACCAGAAATCAGGAGATCGCCGATGCCATGCAGGTCTCCTGCAGACGGTCAGTGCATCTGCTTTCCCGTACAGGCAAGTCGATACTCCCTGACAGGAATACTCAACTATGACAGCACCGTGGCAGCTAGAGGATGTTAGGACTTGTAGTTCATTGACAAAGCCGTACTGCTTTCAAAAAGAGACAGCTAGTAGCGAGCAGCAGCACTGGGAACATGTTCGATGTTCCACCCTAAAATCAGGTAGAACATGTAACGTGTTCCCAAAGGTGAACTTATCCTTTAAAGCGCAGGTCCACACAAAAATGGAAGCTCCGCTTTTCGGAAACGCTCCCGTGTCACATTTGGCAACTTTCAGGGGGAAGGGGGGTGCAGATACCTGTATAATACAGTTATTTGCACCCACTTCCGGGCACATACCCTCGCGGGAGTTACGCCCCTTCCCGTCCCCCCCCCCCCGCTGTCTTTTTTTATAAATTTATTTTTATTAAACATATTTTTTAAAAGACAGACAACATCTGGGTGTGTCAACGTGACAGTCACCCACAATTAGCAGCCACGCAGGGCCCAACATTCCTCAACCGATTAACATAGTCAACTAACCTATCATAACCCCCCCCCCCCTTGTCACAGCTCAGCAGTACGGGCGTGTTATACTTTGTTCAAAAGCGGTATCGATCCCTGATCAGTCTTGCTCACAGGCATCTTAGAGTGTGTTATCTATATACCAGATACCTTCTTATTATCTATACATTACAGTCTATACCATATCATCCCTACTTGTTACCTGCATTTAGGAGCACCCCCGCACCTTCTTGATGTGGCATGATACCCCAGGATGTTCAACCCTAACCAACCGTGCTCTTGGATTCATACCACGCCTTCCATACTTTATCAATTTTTTTTCCCACAACCCCTGGCCCTATAGGTGGTTTTATAATAAGGCAACATGGAGATTACCAGGTAGGGCTGGGAAAAAAAATCGATTTTAATCTTGAATCGAGTTTTGAGCTCAAATCGATTCAGTTTTGAAGAAAATCTTTTTTTTTAGATTTGTTTTTTTTTTTTTTTTTTGAAAAAAAAAAAAAAAAATTTTTTTTTTTCCCCTTCAAAGTTTCCGTAGCAGGACTGCAGGGGGCGTATCCGGAATGGCACTGGGCAGCGTTACCCCAATTACATCTACTCGCTGCAGCCGCCGTCTGCCTACCTGATCAGCGTGTCATGCAGACAGACGGCGGCCATTGCAGTGTTCAAAAGCCGCGCCTCCCGAGTCCTCGTCGTCTGTGATAGGCGGAACACTCAATTTCACAGCAGGCAGTATTCAGCCTATCACGGACATCCTCTCATCCTCGTCTGTGTTATGAGGATGACCATGATAGGCGGAACACTGAATGCTGGGAAATTGAGTGTTCCGCCTATCACAGACGAGGAGGCGCGGCTTTTGAATACTGGAATGGCCACCGGTGTAGCAGTAAAATCCGTATACCATGAAAATCTGCATCAGGTACGGGCACAATGATTGAAGCATAGGCACAGTGAAGCACGGGCACAGTGAAGCACGGGCACAGTGAAGCACGGGCACAGTGAAGCACGGGCACAGTGAAGCACGGGTACAGTGAGGCATGGACACAGTTCAATTCAACTAAGAGTAACCTCAGGATTTTTTGTTGTTTTATTAGCTAAATCCAAATACAGTATTAATAATTTGGATGTTTAACAATCTTTGTTGCACACTGCAAAAAACAACAAAAAGGTCACAAGCGCTAAATTGGTGGATAAAGAAAAAAATATAATGGATGATAATAATAATAATAAGAAAAAAATTCCAAATATTTTGGGAAGTACAAAGTATCCAAAAGGGGGAAAAAACAGGATCCAGCGCAGCAAGAAAAAATCCGTACCCAGAAGTACAAAATACACAACATGCACACAGTATAATCCAGCGCTCATGGAACATACATTATTAACTATTGAAAACTCTTAAAGAATTGATAAAAAAGCTTAGTCCATTTATCACAATAAAGAGAGGGATCCAATCCCAAATGTGCAGAGGGCAAATGAATCTTAACTCTCCAGTTGCCAGTGGTGACAAACTTGTTAAACTTGCAGTGACATCCGTGGAGCAAGGAGGGGTTAAAAAAGTCAAAACAAAGCCTGTGGCATGATCTCCGTGTGAGCACAGTACCTTGAATGATGGACAACAGGCAGACCAGCGTGTGGAGGGCCCTCCAACCCAAAAGGATGCAGAGCCAGGATCACAGCAAGGCTGGGACAGAAGGAATCACACACAGAGTTTCAAGAGTTTTCAATAGTTAATAATGTATGTTCCATGAGCGCTGGAATATATTGTGTGTTTGTTGCACACTGACTTTGCAGTTAGAGAAAGGGTTTGCCTTTGCAATTTTGTTTGTTGATGCACTTTAATATAATTTTTTTTTAAAAATCGAATCGAAACGTAAATCGAGTTTTTTATAAAAAAAAAAATCGCAGATTTTTTTGGGGGGGAAAATCGCCCAGCCCTATTACCAGTCCTTTCCAAAATTGTACATATGGGGCATTCCTATCCTTCCATTTTAATAGTATGGCTTTCTTGCCCTAGAACAAGAGGATGGTAAGTAGCGTTCTCTGAACAAACACACCTTCACTGTCAAAGGTAACAGTACTGCCAGAAAATCTGAAATACACAACGTGATTCCTTTCCAGAAACTCAATGTTAGGGCATTGCCAGAATATATGATCAGCATTAGCCGGAGAGACCGAGCACCTCCAGCATTCTGCCACGTCATTGCCATATATTTTAGAAAGCCTAGCGGGTGTATAATAGCACCTGTGCAGAAATTTAATTTGGATTAGTCTGTCCCTAGCTGAAACTAAATGTTTGAAAGGTTGAGACCATAGATCATCCCAATCCTCTCCCTGATGTCAGGAACGTCGGGACTCCCATTTACTCCTGCAAGTGGCTACTGCCTTTGGGGTCGTTTTAAAGAATTCTTTGTATGTTATCGATAGGGGTTTGGCCAGGTCTACTGCTGTCAATAGGGATTCAAGGCCTGAGGGGAGGGATTCCACCTTCATCTCTCTAAACTGTGACTGGTAGGCAAGCCGCATCATCCATTGGTGACCGGAGCCGTCAAAATCGGTAACTGAAGTGACTCTCAGTGTTGCCGCTGTACACTGTCAGTGCTTTAACCAATCCAGGGTCCCGACGCCCATCTTGGCTACATAAAAGCCAGCAGCAGACATCTTGTTACACCCAGCCCATATAGTTCGGGCTGGGTGTAACAAGATGTACGCTGCTGCTTTTATGTAGCCAAGTGCAGGGTGTAGCAAGATGGGCGTCGCAGGCAGCATAGAAAAATAGTTTAGGTTGATTTCATGTCATTTATTTCAGTGCCTGCCCATAAGTGCCAGCCATCTGTCAGTGCCCATCCATCAGTACCAGCTATCCATCAGTGCCACTGCCAGCCATCATTGCGTGCCATCTATCAGTGCCATCTATCACTGCGTGCCATCTTTCAGTGCATGCCACATTTCAGTGCCAGCCATCAGTGAATGCCACTCAACAGTGCTGCATAATCAGTGCCCATCCATCAGTGCCACTGTCAGCCATCAGTGCGTGCCACTCATCAGTGCCACCTATCAGTGCCACTCCCAGCCATCAGTCAGTGCCACCTTTTAGTGCCCATCAGCCATCTATCAATGCGTCACATGACATTAAAAAAAAAGTATCGGTATTGGAGAGTACTTGAAAAAAGTAATCGGTACTTGTACTCGGTCTTAAAAAAGTGGTATCGGGACAACCCTATCTTTAAAGCGTTTTAATACCCTTGACCGCCCAGATCACTGGGTCCGGTATGGTGCAAAAATGGTTCAACGTGTGATTCATCCACAAGGGGTTAGATGGAGAAATCCCCTGATAGCTGGGACATGCCAATTTCACCGCCACTCCCCATGCTTTAATAGTGGCCCTCATTGTCAATGTCACAGGTAAGTCAGATTTGGGACCCCGAAACAGAGCCAGGCACAAACTTTCATAGGATCCCAGATGAGCCGCATCCAGCACAGTGGCCGCGTCCCCATCATCCATCACCAACCACCGCCGGGCAAACACCATCTGACCGGCCAGATAGTATTTATGCCAGTCCGGCAGTGCTAGGCCTCCCTCGTCCCCGGGCTCCTGTAACACTTTAAGTCCTACCCTGGGGGGGGGGTTTAGGTGCCCAGAGTAAAGAGCTAACAATACTGTCTATCTGGTTGAAGTACGATTTTGGTATCCACTTCGGTGTATGTCGTAGTAAGTATAAGATTACCGGAAGGGGCTTCATTTTTTAACAAGCTAATTTGGCCTATTAAGGACAACGGTAACTTGATCCAGGCCTGCACTTTCTGTTTGAGAAAAATCAGCAACGGAAGTAAATTCAGTGATATGTAATCATGCACATTCACTGTGATTTTTACCCCCAGGTACTTGAGAGTTGAGACCCATTGCAATGGCAAGTCCGGATCAGCTCTCTTTTGCTTTAACGTCTATTGGTAGGATCGATGACTTACTCCAGTTCACCCGTAGCCCTGAAAATCTGGCAATGTCGTTCCAAAATCGCCAGGACCACCTTAAGCGAATCTCCCGGGTCGTTGAACAGGAGCATGTCGTCCGCGTACAAGGCCAAAGTCTCATGAATTGTACCCACTTTTATGGCCCTCACATTCCCAGAAGATCTCAGGGCAGTGGCCAGGGCCTCCATCACCAGGGCAAAGAAAAAAGGGGACAGCGGACAACCCTGTCTGGTGCCCCAGCCCACCGTAAAAAAAAAAAAAAAAAAAATCAGACCCCGCCGATACCAGACGAATGGCCACCCTGGGGTTCCTGTACAGCATAGAAATCCATTTCCTAAATTGTGGCCCGAATCCCATAACTTCCAGAACTTTAAACATGAACATACAATTAACGGAGTCAAAGGCTTTTTCTATGTCGATAGACACCACTATCCTGGTCTCCGAGTCACTGGGTGGGAGTTGCAGATGAGTAAAAAGTCTCCTTAAGTTAGTGTCCGTCGACTTGCCTGGCATGAAACCCGTCATGATCTATGTTAACTATAGTCGGGATAACCTTGGCTAGTCTAGTTGTTAAAAGTTTAGTTAAGATCTTCAGATCCGTTCAAGAGAGCTATGGGGCGGTACGATGCACACTCAGTCGGGTCTTTCCCTGGTTTTGGCAAGAGGATCATGTACGCCTCCAATATAGAGTCCGGCAGGGAGGAGTGTTCTAAGCAATAGTCCAGTAACCAGTTACCGTAAGTCTAGTAGCCAGCTGTTCCACATTGACTTTGTAGAAATCTACAGGGAACCCATCGGGGCCTTGTTGGGTGGAAAGGCAAATATTGCTGCCTGCACTTCCTTAACTGTAATTTTGACCTCTAGCTCACCACAGTCCTCCTCTGACAGTCTCAGAATAGGTAATGTTGCTAACAGTGAGTCCAGTTCTCTCATATTGAGGAATGGGGGAGTACAGCGTTGTAAAGAAGTCGATAAACTCCTGCATAAGTGAGGAATCAGTGACCAATGCCCCCCTGTTTGTCTCCAATTACAGGGATATGCGAAATTGGGTGGTGATCCACTACCATCATAGCCAGGAGTTTCCCATTCTTATCCCCATCAGCAAATACTGTGTGCGCCCTTTGGAGTCATCTCAGAGCTCGTCAATCCCTTGACATGCAAGGATAAGTTCCCCCTTGCCTCTAGGAGAGACTCAAACAAGGCCCCCGAAGGGGACCCCGCGTGAGCCTCCGCAAACTCTCTCTCCCTTCGTGTCAAACTGGTGATTTCCTCATTTACGTTAACTCGTGCTGTCTTAATGGCTGAGATGCATTCACCCCGAGCAACCGCCTTAAAAAGGCATCCCAGACCACCGGTGGCTCAGGAGGCATCTATATTGGTGGTCCAGTACCTCTGGATTGTTTCCTCCAATTCGGCAGCCACTTGCTCATGCTGCAACTAACTGGGGGAAAGACGCCAACCTCCCCTTCTTGCGCCAGCCGAAAATGATAGAGTAAGAGAGAGAGGATTATGGACGGACAGCCCCCCTGCCAAGTATTCAATGCCTGCCGCATATAATAAAACGTGAACATTTCCAAAGGCTAGATCAATCCTGGCTGAGGATCTGTGCGCGCGTCTCCCCCCAGGGTCTGAAACGACCTGATAAATAGTAGAGGGAATAGCTCTACTAACAAGTATGGATACCCCTCTGGCAAAAGGTGGAGTGGAGTGCAGTGCCCTTTGAATCCACGGTTTGCGCAGAGCCATTACCCTGCTGCCATAAAGATGCGTCTCCTGCAGGAAAATTATGTGCGGTTTAGACTGCTTTAATGATTGGAATATTGAGGCCCTTTTGAATTTGTGGTTCAGGCCTCGAACATTCCAAAGACACTATTGTTAAGTTTATCCACCATGATCCCACTCAGTGATTAATATACCTGTACAGTAACGCAGCAGTAACACATTCTCTCTCGCTCTCTCAGTGATAACACCCGCATGCCTCCAACCTGGAAGAAAAGGTCTTGTGATAATGACAATTGTATGAGCTTTGACAAGTAAAACATCCCCCTGCTATTATACCAGAAACCTAAAAAAAATAAATAAATAAACTAAAAAAAAGTTCCAGCATGTAGCTTCATCCCAAAACCCAATCAACAAAAACATGCAGTGAGCCCCAGCCGCATCGATCAATCGTTCGGCAGATTCCTTGGTGAAATCGTCACATCCTCCGACCTACAGGAAGAAGTGGAGCTTTAGATCATACGCTAAGAACCATCCGGCTAGTTCAAAGCAACCCGAGGGAAAAACACCCCCCGGCGTGAGAGAAAAAAAAAAAAATTTAGCCTGTGGGGAAGTGGAGCAAGAAATCAATGTAAAAAAGAAAAAACAAACAGAACAGGACAGTTGAAGTCAGGGGTATAAAAGGGTTTCCAGAAGAGAGGAGCCATCAGTTTTCAGTAAGATGACCCCGCTGTGGAGCCAGAGTCAAAGCATTACTGGCAATCCCCCCTGAACCGTAGTCATCCATCCATGGCTATGGCGAGTCGCCGCATGCAGATTGCACTCATGCACACCCGATTAGGAAACAGGCCATGGCTTGGCAAGAGCCCCTGTCCAGACAGCCCTGTATTTTACTAGCATGCTTTAAGTGCAAATGAGAACAGAGTCAACAGGTGCAGCAGTGATTCCGACCTCAAGGGACAAGTGAGGCGCAGCCATACGTCCCACACTAAGATAGTTCCTTATCCAGCCAGTCACATGCCTCCACAGGATTCTCAAAGAACTTCACACTGCCTTTGTACTAAGCCCTGAGTCTGCTTGGGTACAGCATACTGTATTGTATCTCCTTTTCACAAAGCCGTCTGCGAACATCAAAGGAGTGGCTTTGTTGTTGAGTGGCCGCCGAGAAGTCACGAAATGGCATCACCCAAGCATTTTCATGTTTCAGGTCCTGAATCTTCCTGGACTGGGCCAATATCATGACCCTGTCCCTGTAGTTCAGAAACCTAACCAGGAAAGGTTTGGGGAAGGCTCCTGGTGGTCTGTGGCCAGTGGGGACCCTGTGAGCTCTCTCCACGACCCAAGTGGGGGGTAAATCTTTCAGTGAGAGCAATTGCTTGAATAGGGCCTCAGCAAACAGGACTGGCTTGTCCCCCTCCACTCCCTCTGGCAGGCCTTCCACCCCGATATTATTTCTCCTCTGCCTGTCCTCGTGTCGTCGGCCCTGTGCTGGAGGGAACGCACCAGGTCACGGAGTTCCGCTATGTGGGTGCCCTGAGTGTGGGAGGTATCCTCAACCTCGGAAACCCTGTCTTCCACCGTCGTGAGTCTGCTCCGGATTTTGTCACGGTCAGGTCTAATCAGCGTGCATTCAGAGGAGAGGTGGTTTATACGCCCCATAAGTTCTGACTTACTGGCATTGATGGCTTCCAGTATTGGCTTGTTGATAGCCTCTGTGTCAACCGCTAGCAACTGCTCCACAGGGTCATTTTCCGGGCTGAGCTCCGCTGCCTCAGCTGCTTCTCCCTCCTGCGCCATCTTTGCCTTCTTCTGTTTGGCACGCTGATCAGCTTTCTGTGAGGACAAGATGGCGGGGGCAGAGTCTCGCCCTGCCTCCTTGGTGGAACGGGTCTGCCGCTGGTCTTTGGGAGCCGTCTGTGGCTTCTTGGAGGCAGATGAAGGCATGTTTGTGCTCCTCTCACCTTCCCCCAGCTGCCGGTGATTGTAGTAACTGGGTAAATACACTCCAAAACGGCGGATTATAGCAGCATTAACAGAGCTCCAGAGAGAAGCGTGCTGCCTCTCGGTCACATCAGGGCCACGCCCCCCGTCTTCTGGGAGACACGGGTCCCAGAAGACAAAAGGGGCCATTCCGATTGCGCAGCGCGACTCGCAAGGCTTCACTTACCGATTCCCTTACCGAGGATGGCGGCGGTAACAGCAGATCTTCGAGCGACAAATCGGCTTCGGCTGCTGACATCGCGGGCGCCCTGGACAGGTAAGTGTCCATGTATTAAAAGTCAGCAGCTGCTGTATTTGTAGCTGCTGGCTTTTTGTTTTGTGGGACCTCCGCTTTAACACCTATTCTGTACAACCACCTTCTCAGGTTTTCCCTGTTCAATCAGCGCCGCAGCCTATAACTGGCAGCACTGATCAGTGTATTCTGATGGCATGAAGTCTCCCCGCTGTCAAAATACAATAGCTCAGAGGGGAGTAATTTTTGTTTTCTTTCAAACTTCTGGTTAAGCGAAAAGAAAATACTCATCTATGGGCTGCTTAAAGCGGAGTGCCACCCAAAAGTGGAAGCTCCGCTTATCCAATTCCTCCTCCCTCCAGTGCCACATTTGGCACCTTTCGGGGGGAGCGGATACCTGTCAAAAACAGGTACTCGCTCCCACTTCTGTGTAAGGGCGCTTCAGCGACCTACATCATTTATGGCCCCTCCCCCCCTGCCTTCTGGGAGACACACACAGGTCCCAGAAGACAGCGCGACCATTCATAAAGTGCAGCGTGACTCATGCATGCACAGTAGGAAACAGGCTGTGAAGCTGCAAGGGCGGGTCTGCTTTGGATGCCGACATCGCGGGCTCCCTGGACAGGCAAGTGTTCTTATATTGAAAAATCAGCAGCTACAGTATTTGTGGCTGCTGACTTAAATTTTTTATTTTAATTTTTTAATACAGGCTGGAACTCTAAGTCACACAAAACTACCACATTGCTTTAAGGTGAAACACTGTTACCCTAAAGTTCTGTAGACTAATACGAGTCATACACACTTAGAATTTCATTCCAAGAAGAAATCCTACAATTTCTTCCCCTTCTCCTGTCCTGGAGAAGCACCAGGAAGTGATGGGAAGTCTCTGCATCCACCTTTTAGACAGTTTTCACTGGTGTAGCACCCTCTAGTGTGCTAGTAGTGGTAGTGCAGGTAAAGTTATGTGGACTCATGCTTACCCTGCGAGTCTCAAATTGGGTTATTGGTTTACTTCAGGTCAGGGCTGGATGACTCATGCAAGTAAGTCTCTAGGGCCTCCCCCCTGGGTCTGGAAGTTTGAAAAAAACTTTAGGAGGTTAGTGGGCGGATGCCAGGAGGATTGACCTGCATACTTAGGGGAGTTTGGCCAATCCCCAGGCCTGGCATGGGGCCAAGCAAACTGTTAAGTATGGATAAGTCATGCTGGAAGATGGAGATGGAGTGTTAGAGGACTGTCAGTGGCCCTTGAGGCAAACCCCCTAGTGTGGGTGAGAGGTGCTTTGCCTTGGGCTGGAGCTCAGGTGCTGGCCTGGGAGGATCCTGACCACAGGAGCAGTTTGGAGGGAGTCTTCCCTGAGAGGCAGCGGGAGCAAGGAGGACAGCGTGAGTACTACAGCACGGTGTAGGGACTTGCAAGGGGAGAGACTGTCAAACATAGCAGGTCTTGAGTTGAGCAGAGAAAAGAGGAGGAATCAATCAGGGTTGTACATAGGTAAGTTGTCCCTGGTTTTGTTGCCATAAAGTTGGGCATCCCAGAATTTTTTCCCCATCCAAGGTATTACCCTTAATAAAACAAAAACGAAGCTCAGACTGTTCCTGGTCCATGGATGAAATCTGAAAAATGCTATTTGCCTGGCTGTGTAGGCATAGGGAACCCAGTCATATGCAACCCCTACGGGGTGGTGCTACACTGAAAAAGATTTAAGCTGGCCATCCACTAGAAGAATTTCATTAAATTTTTTTTCCCCCAAGAACATTCATTACATTTTCAATTGTTGGTGGGGTGAAATCAACATTCATTGTGACCACAGTAACAAGAAACTTTAAAGAAGCATGATGGAAATTTTTTGTTGCATGAACACATTTCTAACAGTGCAAGGTGGTTTTCATTCAGGAAAGTCCATTTGTCTCGAAATCAATTAAACATTTGTCAAGTCATCGAATGTACTGAGAATTTTTTTCCAAAATGTTCATATGAACGTTTGTTCGAAATCTACTAGTGTTTGACCAGCTTTACTCTTTGTTGCTGGTGGCTCAAAATTAGATTTTTCATAACTTTGTCTTTCTTGGTAACAATGCTCACCAGGGCCAACTACCTAGTGGGAAAACTTGACAGGAGGTTCTAATCCCTCCCCACTCTATCCAAAATTTTAGAAAACAGACAAAAAAAAAATTGAGAAACGTTTTTGTGTTATAGTCTTTGCCTGTCAGCATAAAATCATTAACCTCTTCCCACCCACGTTATAGCTGAATGACGGCTACAGTGCGGGCCTTAATTGCTGGGAGGGCCTCTATTGGACATGAGCTGCCTGCGCGTCCCGTGTGGTGCGCTGTGTGTTAACCGAGTCAACGTGACTCGGCTGATCACAGATTAGAGTAAGGGGCTGATCCCGACCCCCTTACCACGTGATCAGCTGTCAGCAAATGACAGCTGATCACGTGATGTAAACAAAAGCTCGGTAATCGGCGATCACCAGCTTCTGTCAAAGGGACAGTGGTTCCGAACAGCGAGAGCCACTGCCGCCTCATCTGTGCCCACCATTGCCACCTGCCAGTGAAGCCTCCTCAGCACACATCGAAGGAGAAAAATTACCTGTTTGCAAAATTTTATAAAAAAAGTTTTGTCTTTTTTTTTCGTTATTTTATCAAAAAATTAAAAACCCAGCAGAGATTAAATACCACCAAAAGAAAGCTCTATTTGTGGGGGGGGGGGAATAAAAATTCTCATTCGGGTAGAGTGTTGCATGACCACGCAATTGTCATTCAAAGAGGGACAGCGCTGAAAGCTGAAATTTGGCCTGGGCAAGAAAGGGGTTTAAGTGCCCTGTAAGAAAGTGGTTAAAGAATCTGATGGTTATGCATCATAAAGAACCAATTCAATGCTCCACATAACACACAGTTCCACCCGATTACAGAACTGGTAAGAGAAAGAATCGGCATGTCATGATGAAAAAATATAATCAGCTCATAATGTGCTGTTGTTATACGATGTGTGCTGACCCCGGACATTACAATTTATACTGCAATATTCTCAATGCCCCATGGTACAGCAAAGTACTATTGTGCTGATGAAACAAATAGGACTCTGGAACCAGCACTACTTATGAACAACTTACAAATTTATTCATTCATTTCGGATAAAAAAAAAAAAAAAAAAAAAAAGCACCACCATATAAGGTCTGGCAAGCCCGGAATGTCACTATCTTCTTACCAAATCAAATTAGAATTAAAAGCATCATATCCACATCAAGTCCAGGTTAAGGCTCATACACAAGAAAATTGGGCAAACATTTTCGCCTGAGGAACGATCGTGTGGACACAACTTTGGACAGCCAATTCCGAGCTTACGAATTAAAATCACTGAATAGACAAACTTCAAAATTTTTCTTGTACGGTAACAGAACAAATTATTTTCATTTAATGTGTACTGTCTTCGTATGATAAAAATCAGAATCGAAAGACCGCGCATGATCAGAAACAAAAAAAGCCTTTGTCGTACGAGAATTTCCATACATTTCCTTACTCGGTTCCGACTTGCTGTGAAACAACCAGGAAAATTGGAAGATCATTTGCCTGTCCCCATAAGTGTTAGAAGCTCAGAGGTTTCTAGGGGGGGGGGGGGGGACATGGATTTGTGAAGGGAGCAGTGTTAAGAAAAGTGAGTGTGTACGGCTTTTATTTACAGGTAGAAGCAGCTTAAAGTGGTTGCAAACCCTTACATATACCCAGTGAAGGGACTAGCCTTAGAGGATACACAGAGATTAAATAAATCCCCTTACATAAGTTGTATCTGTCCATCTACAGTCTTTGCTTCTCTACATCCGTTCAAAGTCCAGTTGGTTCAGAAAAAAGGGGGCAGAGAGCTGAAATTACACTCCGCAGAGCTCAGTGTGGAGAGTTCCGAGAGCTGATTGGAGGAAAGGGACATCCCCCCCTTGACACAGGAACACAGCTGAGACTGTCAATCAGCTGGAGCTCCCTCCTCTGTCTCCATTTTTCTCTTGGTGTCATGAAAACTTGTCAGAAGAGACTCATGCTGACAGTAGAGGAACGAATGAGCAGACAGAAATTACACTTAGTACACCGGATTGAGACAAGTACACACCATAGAGGGATATGCTTTGTTCATATTTCATGTGTGAGGTTTACCACTTAAAAAAAAACACCCCAAAAAAATATTGAGTTGCCCTTAAAAAGAATAAAAAAGGGAAAACCTGCCAATGGAGACATTTGTTGAGATGACAACAACCTAATAACCCAAAGCCTTTTTTATTTTATTTTTTATTTAATTTGACATTCCATCGCACTTTAATTAGATCTACTTTAATTATAATATTCAATATTCAAGTTCTTTGCACTAGGAGTTTCTAGTTGCCTTAGGTAACCTATTTAGGAACTTCATTCTATGATGCCAAGTAAGTAAAATCCAAAGCAAAGAGTTCAACTGTGGCCCTGGAGTCGGCCATAAAGTTTGTGCATGAGAATCCGCACTTCCTTCCAGCTGGCTTCCTCACTCAGTTTTCCGTGAAATTCCACATCAGCTGCAACCAAAATATCACACAGGCAGCGCTACAAAGAAAATATTTGAGGACCGCAGCCTGGAAAACCAAGTGCCAAGAATACAATTAAACCCTAAACTCTACAGGAAGCAGCACCCTACAGTGGGCATGGTAGAAACCAGCCATTGAAACGTGCCCTAGGATTACAGTAGGTTGCAGAATCAGCGCATCTTGTGCATCACAGAACGTTATTCTGTTACTTTATACACAAAACACGACAACCACAGGTCCCAGCCACTCCCAAAACATTTTCCAGCGGTATTAAATTCCATTCACTTAGACAAGCAGTTGGAACCTCTTACAACTGTAAAATATGAAAAACGCAGCAGAGGTCAACACTGAATTGATGTTTCAAACTGAACAGGAGCCGTGCCAGAGGAAATAATTTGTAGGCCCTAAGCAGTCAGTAATGAAGACCCACATACTGTACTTACACAATATAAACCCAGGGCTTCGTAGGAAAAAACCTAGCTTCATGAAATGACCATTTACTGTTAATACTGTTATCTTCTGAATAAACCTAAAATAACTGGATGTAAAAAACACAATATTAATATGTCTGTAGTACTCATGAGGCGCCTATATAGGAAAAGACACGACCACCTGATTTGACTGACAGGCCAGGGCTTATCCAGATTTCTACCTTAGACAAGCCCTCGAAGGTCTGGACACCACCAGCGCAGCCAAACCCCAGGACTGTACGGCACACAGCGACCCGGTCAGACATACAGCGAGGCTCACTGCTTTACTAAGTTACTAAGTGCATTATTTCCTTAGACATGCTACATACCAGTGGCGCTCGGTGCTCAATTTTCTTTGGGGGGGGGGGTGGTAGCCCGTGACCTCCCCAGCCAGCCAACCAACCCCCATGCGCTTGCTTGCTCCCTCCCCCTCGATCGCTCATCGCCCACAGGGCCCCGCCACTTACCCCATCTAGGGGTAAAAAAAAAATTAACATTTTGGGGGGGGGGGAATAGTTTTTGTTAAAAAATTTTGCAAATAAAAAAACCTTTCATAAAATTATGTATACATCTACATTTCTTTGGTGAAAAGAACCTAAATCAGTGTCAATTATTCTGTTTGTAGGAAAGTGCCCAAACTATATGATATACTGTACATGTGAAAAATAAAAGCGATCAATACTGATGTAATGACAATCTCATTTTCTCGAGTACAAATATCCCCCAAATTACCTTTTTGGAAAGTAGACAGTCCAAGGTATTTAGCAAGAGGCATGGTGAGTTTTTTGAAGCTGTCATTTTTCTTTACACACTATGACTGCTTACAACAGTGAATTTCACTGTTATAAGCAACCAATTTTTCTGAATAAAAAACTATTCATTCAGGCTGGGTTCACACTAGTGCGAATTGGATGCAGCTTTCACCGCATTCAATTCACATGACCGGAGATTGTGACCGGCTCTCTACGGAGCCAGTTCACACATCTCTGTGGCGGCTGCGGAGCGGCTTGCACAGGAGTCCTGTGCGTCTTTGGCTCTGTGTCAGGGTCGTGTTCAGACATAAATTTGGCAACGAAAAAGGAGAACAAGGATGCACCGGACCCCTGCTGTGAGCCGCATCTGTCTTAGATGTGAACCTATCCCCAGTATTTACTATTATGATTAGCTGTAATTGGCTACAGCTAATCACATGGTACCGATGGGGCTGTGACTGTACCATTTTATCACTGTGACCAAGCACAGAGAACACCACAAAAGTACACAATGAATGACATGAATTGAAGCCATCCATTGTGTCTAACTGTCATGTGATATGCAGTGATTGGTCAGAGATCATATGGTGTCACCAGCGGGCCGGTACACTGATCTGTCATCGGACACAGCGGGTGACAGATAGCTCTGCAACGCACAAGGCGTGTTCTGGGGAGGACATTATATGACGTCCACCCAGATCAGGGAATGTCCCGCCCGGCCTATAGTCAAATGTCTGCCGGGCATTCCCTGTTCTGGGTGGACGTCATATGATGTCATCCCCAAAATACAACTCGTGTGCTGTGGCGCTATTTGTCACCCGTTGTGTCCACATGACATTTCACGTTCTGGGTGGAACATAAGGTGTTCTAGTTGCAAACCCTTACATATACCCAGTGGAGTGACTAGCCTCAGATGATACAGAGATTAAATAAGTCTTCCTACAAGTTGTACCTGTTTATCTGCAGCCATCTTCTCTGAGCTTTCAGAGGCAGGGGGAGGGATCTGACGTCACACACTGCACAGTTCAGAGAGGAGAGAGCAGTGTATTCTGAGACTTGAGTAGAGG
Organism: Rana muscosa; assembly: GCA_029206835.1. Lineage (NCBI taxonomy): Eukaryota > Metazoa > Chordata > Amphibia > Anura > Ranidae > Rana > Rana muscosa. The sequence continues at coordinate 156,414,553 of CM055117.1, forward strand.
AAAAGTACATGCCCCAAAAAGGAAACATGCACAGCTGAGGACATCAATCACAGGTGGTGTGCTGGAGGCCCCCTCCACATTTATTGGAGTCCGCACAACCTGTCTGAAATGACTCATGCAAAATTGCAGACAGAAATCACACTTGGTGTTTTGGATTGAGGAAAGTACACACTATAGAAGAATATGCTTTGTTAATTTTTCAGGCCAGAGGTTTACAACCACCTAAAATGTCAGATGCACACAGCCAGTCCCAGATTTCGAAGATTTGTCTGACAATAGAGAGATATTTTTACCTTATGCAGTGTCTCAGGGATAGGAAGAGAAAGGAAATCCTCCCAACTACAAGTGTGGCGGCATCACCCCACTTCTGCTTCATTGAGATCTACTAGTGCCACAATGGTAGATAGGACTTGCAGCCTTTTACACAGTCACAGATCCCTATAAATGGATGACAAGGACCTGGATTACAACAGTATATACAGACAGAATTGACCCCTACGCGTTACATCACTGACACGTAACTTACTCATGATGTAACGCGTAGGGGGAGGAGCCTAAGTGACGCTTGCAGCAGCAGTCCGAGTGAGGAGCACACTGAAAACTGAGCTGATCAATGCTGATTATCTTTGGGAGGTTATGTGAGTACGGGCTGCAGCTGTGAAAGGTTGAGCCTGTGTTAAGCATATTGCGCAATGATCTGTTTCCTTTCTTCTATTCACATGTATATGGAAACACCTTGAAAACCGGAGTGTTTATAAGAAGGAGAAGGCCGTTCACAGGAATAATTTTGCATAAACTATAGTGTTTATGGTTCTTTTTATGAAGATTTGTATTGTTCAGTGATACATTTGCATATGGACCTGGGGATTTTTGCATATTAAGGGTCAAGAAGTTACTCCACAATACTATCTATGCTACTTGTGGATAGGGGAATTTTGATTTTTTGTGGTAGTAAGGCATATCACTATTTTATTCAGCACGGAGGATCTGAATATCTTTAAGTGTGCACATATTAGTTAACATTTCCCAAGTGTCTCCTTGAGTTCTCCAGGAAGCGTTGGGAGCCACCAGCGCCCCCGCACCTCTGGCCACATGCGGCACTGCATACGCCAGCGCCCCCGCACCTCTGGCCACATACGGTACTGCATACGCCAGCGCCCACGCACCTCTGGCCACATACGGTACTGCATACGCCAGCGCCCACGCACCTCTGGCCACATGCGCCACTGCATACGCCAGCGCCCCCGCACCTCTGGCCACATGCGCCACTGCATACGCCAGCGCCCCCGCACCTCTGGCCACATGCGCCACTGCATACGCCAGCGCCCCCGCACCTCTGGCCACATGCAGCACTGCATACGCCAGCGCCCCCGCACCTCTGGCCACATGCAGCACTGCATACGCCAGCGCCCCCGCACCTCTGGCCACATACGGTATACTGCACACACCAGCGCCCCTGCATCTCTGGCCACATACAGTACTGCATACACCAGCAGTGGTTGTGAAATGAATCATCTGAATTTCCATTATTTCACATGGGGAAACTTGCTTTGATATATGGGTGCTTTGGATTACAAGCATGCTTCTGGAACCAATTATGCTCGTAATCCAAAGATATTACTGTAGATGCAAATTTGTCTTTGCTGCAGATCATATATTTTTTATATGCAAACCACCATCTAGTTGTAATTCCTAAAAAAAAATCCTGAATTTTACCCAAGTCTCTTCCTTCATGTCCAGAGAAAGCAGCTATGAATTATGACTCAAACCAATAACTAATTATTATGGTCGTCGGGTTTTCCCAAGGACCTCATTTGCATACTGAGAACTTAAGCCAATCCCAGGTACAAAACCTTCTTCCTGCGATAATACCGATTTACAAACTCCCATTGCTTTTCAAGCTGAATATAGAGTAGTATTTCTCTCCTCCCCCCCGATTTAAAACAAAGTGTAGCAGTTAGATAATCCCAGACCTCCACGTCAAATGACTTTATATCGCTCTCTGTATAATTATATTTGTGGGGAAAGACGCAGTTATGTTCATCTCGGAATGAAAACCACAGCGGATTCCAGAGTCTGCATTATAACAGATTAGGATAAGGAGGAGAAACAGTCCAGCTCTATTTCTATTTTTCAAACGCCGGACTGATTATTCAAAGCTCAGACCGGGTGTGCATCTGCGGCTGATATCATGAAATTTTTAATCAAGATGACTCCACTGCACGATTCAGGCTAACCGCTTAGAAATCCATTCTCTGCTGGCTACTGCAGTGGAAATTAACAGCAGAAAGCATCAAATAAAAGGAAGTTATTTCCCAATAAAAAAATCGCTTCTGCTACTCTCCATAAATGTATTTAACAGTCTACCACAATGAGGAATCCTGCGTGGTTTATTCAAGTAAATGTGTGCAAAACATGATTTCTTGTCCCTCGTACTTTCATTTTCATCTAAATCATGCCTGGAAAAATATTAAAATACTGGCAGCCAAATAAATTAAAACATGGACAATCAACTTTGTTGTGCGTTTTCCAAAGCTCAAAAAAAATCTGCCTGCTGGCCCCTAAACCCTACATCAACCACATGAGCTCCAGAAGGTTTTACCTCCATCATGATCAGATCATTTTTTTTTTTTTTATTCAGAACTGGGCTACTTTAAAAAAAGGAGTTGTAAAGGCAGAAGTTTTTTTTTTTATCTTAATGCATTCTATGCATTAAGATAAATAAAGCCTTCTCTGTGTGTAGTAGCCACCCCAGCACCCCCCTAGTACTTACCTGAGCCCCATCTCTGTGCAGCGATGTCCATGAGTTCCTCGCCCATCCAGGACTCTTCCCTCATGATGGGCTGAGACACAGCAGCAGTGCCACTGGCTCCCCCGGCTGTCAAAGTCAGTTGACCAATCAGGAGAGAGGGGGGGGGCAGGGTCAAACACCAGCTCCATATCTGAATGGACACAGGGAGCTGCAGCTCTGCTAAGGTGCCCCCATAGCAAGCTGCTTACTGGGGGGGCACTCAACAGAAGGAAGGGAGGGGTAAGGAGCAGCGAGAAGGAGGAGGACCCAGGGTGCGCTGTGCAAATCCACTGCACGGGTCAGGTAAGTATAACATGTTTGTTTGGTTAAGTCTCATTTAATAAAAAAAACCCTATCACTTTAAACTGACAATTGCGCAGTCACGCAATATTGTACACAACAGAAATTTATATGTTTTCTTCACAAAAATAGAAAGTTTTTTTGGTGGCATTTGATAATCACTGGGTTTTTTATTTTTTATTCTATAAAAACAAAAAAAGACCGAAAATGGAGAAAAAGAACACTACATTATTTTCTACTTTGTTATAAAACATATCCAATAACATCAAATATCTCTTCATAAATTTAGGCCAAAATGTATTCTGCTACAGGTCTTTCGTTAAAAAACAAAGCAAAAAAAAAACAAATACGTGTAAATTAATTGGTTTCTTAAAAAAAAAAATCAAAAAAAAAAAAAAAACTTGGTCTTGCAGCGCACCAAAAGATCCAAAATCTTTCACGGCACACCTGAAAAGATTTAGCAATTTTTGTGGTGAGGAACTTAAATATACGTGTAAAAATACATCATTTAAAAAACTTAATGTGAAGGATGTGCTTGCTTTCGAGAGCAAATCAGATTGAAGCGAGGCTCCAAAGTCGTCCAACAAGCGCACATTTCATCGTCGATTAAGAAGTCGCTCTTTTTCGATTTGATTTCAGTCAATGCTGAAAATCCAAACTCACAAAGACACAAATGGCAGAATTACTTTTGAACGGATTGCAGGATATGACTGCTTGATTGAGATCCAAAACTCATCCAGGCTCTTTTTGGGAAATGTTGACTGAAATATATAATTAGAACGATCGAGTTCTCCCGAAATCTTGCACAAGTCTCGCGTTCCGAAAGGAACCAATGAATGACAGACTGACAGCGATTGCGTTTTTATCTTTTTCGACATTTACCATTAAATTTTGCGATATGTTCAAGATTTCCAATCACTAGCAATGTTAAATATTTTTCAAAACGCCCATGGCACACCTGCAAATTTCTTGCGGCAGACAGTTGGAGAATCACTGGTGTAAAGTAATAGCATCTACAAACTATGGTAAATATGTTGGAAAATTGATCAATACTGATGGCCCAGATCATTTCTTGAGGCCTCAAAATGCCAGGACAGTACAAATTCCCCCACAAATGACCCCTTATTTGGAAAGTAGACAGACTGAGGCATGGCGAGTTTTTTTGAAGTTGTCTTTTGTCAAAAATGTTTTGAAAATTATGTAAACTAAAAGGGGAAGCCGCTCAGGTGTGGTCGTCTTCAACGTGATAGTACTCACAGAAACCACGGGTGCAGACAATGCACATGCAAGGCAAAAATAAGGAATTTCTTCTGGACAGCTGCACTCCGAATAAAATTGCCTTCATTGTAAATCCAACACAGCACTACAAGTCACAGCACACTTGTGATTTTATTCGGAGTGCCTTCTTTTTGCCCTAGAAAATTATGTAAATAAACTTTTGGTCACATTTTTGTCACCAGTGCAGTACAGCATCCTCATATGAACGGTGTGGCTGTGGTCAGAGATACAGACATGCGACTATGTAAAAGAAAAAAAATTATAAAATCATAATAAAAAAATATACCACACACACACACACACACACACTTTTTTTTTTTTACTTCCTGTCAGAGTAGCTCAGTGTCACCATAGTGACACGGTACTACTCTGGGGAGTAATCAGGGATTATTTTTCATCTTCTCTGTGCAGCATCTTGAACCAGCGATGTGCACAAGTGTCTCAGCTCTCCATGGACTGAGACAGCAGCGGGGGCATTGGCTGGCGCGCGCGAGAGCGAGTTGGGGCCGAGCCATGGGAAAATGTGTGTTGTTCACTAATGGAAAGCCATTCATGACAGGTTGTTTACATTATTATCATGTGATCGCATAGCAATCACATGATGTTCAGTTACCGGATACCAGTAACCATAATCCACTGTGTGTCAGTCACAGAAGGGGCGTGCTGCACCCAGAAGATGCAACATTAGTGTGTGTGTGTGTGTGTGTGTGTGTGTGTGTGTGTATATATATATATATATTTTACACACACACACACACACACACACACACACACACACACACACACACGACTGAGCTTGCCCATGCCACCCCGCCCCAGTAAATGTACTGTGGTGGGGGTGTCAGGTGGTTAAAGCATATCTAAACCCAAGAAAATGAAATTACATTTATTACAGCTTACCAGCGCTTGGATGTGGTGGCTGCATTTGTTTTTTAGCCTTTTTGCCTTTATTTTCACCCGATGATCTTGCCAGTAACACACTTCCTATCAAGTGTGTTGGAAGGCTGCTCTTCCACCGCATGGTAAGATTCCACCTGCCAGTTCAGTCTTTCCTTTCCAGCAACAGGGTCACTTTAAGGGCAGTGCATTTAACAAAAAACACGATTTATTAAAAAGACTGTGGGCTTTGCACTATTTCCCTATCTTTCCATAAGAATTAGATGTAAATCAGTCTTGCAATGTCACACACGGCAGGCTAAAACAACATTCTGACAACACTGCAAAGAACGCCACAGTTTTTTTCATTTAAAATTGTGGAACTTAAAGCAGAACTAAAACAAGACTTTTTATAAAATAGTTCCCTTCAAGGCATGCTGTGAATGAGAACTGTCACAGCCGCTTGTGCTCTCAACCCAACTGTCAAGTCATCAAAATGCTGGTGTCATAACCGATCACGTGTAGCACCATGGCAAGTGAAGACCAAACAGAGGCTAAGAGGTGGATGTTGTAATATCCTGTACGTTTTAGGGTTTTCAGAAAATGCACAATTTGCACATAATTAAAAAGTTCTGAATTTGGAAGTTGGTATTTCTCACGAAGGGTTTCTTTTGATAGAATCCCTCTGATCACAGAGGTTGGCGATACGTATCAAACCCTTGTTTGTCAACCAAGCCAAAAAGATACGGGGATTGAGACCTGGAGTGAATTCTGGGTTGCTAACTATGGGAGCCATGGGAACGTGTGGGGACTTGAAATTAAAGGGTTTTGTTAATCTATCCCTTAAAGTGGTTGTAAACCCACTTTTTAAACAAAGACCTACAGGTAAGCCTAGATTAAGGCTTACCTGTAGGTGCATGAAATATCTCTTTAACCTACACGGTTAAGGAGATATTTGTATGTAAATGCGGCGACGCTGACGTCACTCCATTCACAAATTCGGCTAGGTCGCAACATTGGACGACGTAGCCGAATTTGACAGCTCACGCGCGCATGCACGGAGTCACGTCTTCGCCGCTCCGGCCAATCACAGCGCCGGAGCGGCGCTGTGATTGGCTGCAGCGGCGATACCCGGAAGTAACATTCCGGCTATCGCCGCAGCGATGGATGCGGCTAGAGGAGAGACACGAACGACTTCGGGGACCCCCATCGAAGGTAAGTGGTACATAATGAGCTAGTATGCTAGTCATACTAGCTCATTATAGCTTTGTCTTGCAGGTTAGAAAAAAAAAAAAAAAAAAAAAAAAAACACAAAAAGGGTTTACAACCACTTTAAGTGTAATGAAATGGAGTCGATTCCAAGTGTGGCATTTGCATTTGGAATCTATTGCTGTGAACCTACATCATGCGTTCAAAGGAGCTGTCCATGCAAGTGAAAGGGGCCATTGTAAGGCTTCAAAACTAAAAGCCATCAGAGAGATAGCAGCAACATTAGGAGTGGCCAAATCAACAGCTTGGTACATTCTGGAGTAAAGAACAACGCACTGGTGAGCTCAGCAACATAAGGCCTGGACATTCACGGAAGACAACAGTGGTGGATGATTGCAGGATCCTCTTTATGGTAAACAGAAACCCATTCACAACATCCAGACAAGTGAAGGACACTATCTAAGGAGGTGGTTGTATCATTGACAAAGTCTACAATCAAGAGACGATTTCACGAGAGCAAATACAGAGGGTTCACCACAAGGTGCAAACCATTCATAAGCCTAAAGAATAGAAAAGCCAGATTAGACACTTCCAAAAAAAACCATCTAAAAAAGCCAGACCAGTTCTGTAAAAGCATTCTTTGGACAAATGAAACCAAGATTAGTCTGTACCAGAATGACGGGAAAAAAAAAAAAGTCTGGAGAAGGCTTAGAACAGCTCATGATCCAAAGCACACACAATGTCATCTGTAAAACATGGTGGAGGAAGTGTGATGGCATGCATGGCTTCCAGTGGCACTGGGTTACTGGTGTTCATTGATGATGTGACAGAAGACTGAAGCAGCTGGATGAATTCTGAAGTGTTTAGAGATATACTGTGAGCCCAAATTCAGCCAAATGCAGCAAAGTTGATTGGACGGTGCTTCACAGTACATATGAACAATGATTCAAAACACACTGCAAAAGCAACCCAGGAGCTTTTGAAGGAAAAGAAGTGGAATATTCTGCAAGGGCCTGAGTCAATCACCTGATCTCAACCCAATTGAGCATGCATTTCACTTGCTGAAGGCAAAACTTAAGGCAGAAAGAACCACAAAGAACAACAGAAAACAGCTGCAGTTAGAGCCTGGCAAAGGATCAGAAAGTAGGAAAGTCTTTGGTAATGTCCATGGGTTCCAGACTTCAGGCAGTCATTGCCGGTAAAGGATTCAACAAAATAGTAAAAATTAACAATTTTATTTATGATTACTTTAATTTGTCCAATTACATTTGAGCCTATGAAAATGTGGGGACGGGGACTGTGTATAAAAATGGTTGCAGTCCCTAAAATTTGTACTTGATATTTATTTTTAACACTTTGAATTAAAGCTGAAAGTCTGCACTTCAAATTAAAATCGGATTGTTTTGTTTCAATTTTATCCTGGTGGCACACAGAGCCAAAAGTACAGTGTGAAAATCGTGCCCGTGTCCAAATATATATGAACCCAACTGCATGTAGTTTATGGAGGATGGTTAGATCCTAGTATACTGTTATTTAATCAATGTAAAAATAAATCTCGGTTCTCGCGTATTACATATGCTGGAGAAAGCATCTAATCTGATGGGTTTGTCTGTGTTTGCTTCCCCACCCCAGAAAACATAAGCATCATCCCTTGTGATCTCACATGGTCTCATCATAAGACTCAACTTGAGCCTACAAGTCTACATTCCCACTTCGCCAGAGCCATTTACAAATATTCAGCTGTTTCACTTAAGAAACAAGGGCTATTCAAAGCATGGAGAAAATGCTACATTCCTTCATTTGACAGATAGAAGGGTTATTATGCTGCACCATTCACAGCATATGAACATGACACTAAAACAAGGTATTTCTCATAATCAATGAAGACCAGTAACTGTTCCATAAACATCCAGTATTAATGTCCGATAGGTTAATAAATAGCAAGACACTAATCTCCTATGGAATTTCCAGGCGATTGACATTTCTCCTTGGTCACCACTACTGTTTGAAATGATATGCTGCAATGTGTAAAGTTCACCAACTTCCTATATTGTGCAGCATCCAAGGGGTTGGCATTAAACCTGGGCATCACCTATATGCGTTTCTGTGTATGTGCTGGGAGCGCACTCCTAGCACAAAGACTGGGGTCTCGTCCAGTGAAGGAAAAAAGCATTTGATCCCCTTCCGATTTTGTACATTGGCCCACTGACAAAGAAACGATCAGTCTATAATTTTAATGGTAGGTTTATTTTAACAGAGAGACAAATAACAAAAAAATCCAGAAAACGGCATTTCAAAAACGTTATTAAACTCATTAAAATGCAAATCAATTTAGAAGTATTTGATCCGCTATCAATCAGAAAGATTTCTGGCTCCCAGCTGTCTTCTACACAGGTAACATGCTGAAATTAGGAGCACTCCCTTAAAGGGAGTGCTCCTAATCTCAGCTTGTTACCTGTATAAAAGACACTTGGGACACAGAAGAAATCAGATTCCAATCTCTCCACCATGGCCAAGACCAAAGCGCTGTCCAAGGATGTCAGGGACAAGATTGTAGACCTACAGAAGGCTGGAATGGGCTACAAGACCATCGCCAAGCAGCTTTGTGAGAGGGTGACAACAGATGGTGGGATTATTCACAAATGGAAGAAACACAAAATAATTGTCAATCTCCCTTGGTCTGGGGTTCCATGCAAAATCTCACCTTGTGGAGTTTCAAAGATCACGAGAACGGTGAGGAATCAGCCCAGACCTACACAGGAGAAGCTTGTCAATGATCAAGGCAGCTGGGACCGCAGCTGGGACAACCACATCTGGTTGTTTTCTTCCATCATATGGAAATTCCATTAGGATGTTTTCAAGTGACCAACAACGTAGCTTTAACCGGCTTCTGTACATTTACGTCGGCAGAAAGGCACGGCTGGGCAAAGTAACGTATATTTACGTCACTTTGAAATTCCCCTGGGCGGGCGCGCGCGCCCCTTCCCGCGGGACCCGCGGACTCGATGTCCGCCGGTGTCCCGCGATCGGGTCACAGAGCTGCAGAACGGGGAGAGGCAAGTGTAAACATGCATCTCCCCATTCTGCCCAATGACACTGTCATTGTCTGTTCCCTGTGATCGGGAACAGCGATCAGTGACGTGTCACTCGTAGCCACACCCCCTAACAGTAAGAATCACTCCCTAGGTCACACTTAACCCCTTCAGCGCCACCTAGTGGTTAACCCCCTTAACTGCCAGTGTAATTTTCACAGTTATCAGTGCATATTTATAGCACCGATCGCTGTAAAAATGACAATGGTCCCAAAAATGTGTCAAAAGTGTCCGATGTGTCCGCCATAATGTCGCAGTCACGATAAAAAAAATAAAAATAAAAAAAAAAATTAAAAAAAAAAAAAAAAAAAAAAAAAAAAAAAAAAAAATCGCTGATCGCCGCCATTACTAGTAAAAAAAAAAAAAGATTATTAATAAAAAATGCCATAAAACTATCCCCTATTTTGTAGACGCTATAACGTTTGCGCAAACAAATCAATAAAGGCTTATTGCGATTTTTTTTACCAAAAATATGTAGAAGAATACGTATCGGCCTAAACTGAGGGAAAAAAAAAATTAGATATTTTTTGGGGATATTTATTCTAGCAAACTGTTTTTTTTTTTACAAAATTGTCGATCTATTTTTGTTTATAGTCTAAAAAATAAAAACCGCAGAGGTGATCAAATACCACCAAAAGAAAGCTCTATTTGTGGGGGGGGGGGGAGCGACGTCAATTTTGCTTGGGAGCCACGTCGCACGACCGCGCAATTGTCAGTTAAAGCGACGCAGTGCCAAATTGCAAAAAATGCTCGTCTTTGGCCAGTAAAATAGTCCAGGGCTGAAGTGGTTAAAGCCAAACCCCACTTATACTTCACCACATTCCTCTGCGCTCTTAACCTTCTGTAAGTTCCCGGGAGGGTGTGGGGAAAATGAACTATAAAACTGTATACAGAACAAAAACACAAAGTTGAAGAATAAAAAAGCTAAATAAAATTAGGATACATGTGGAGAGAGAGAGAAGCAACGTTTACAGCTTAACTCCAGGCCAACAAATACAGAGCCGAACTATAAACTTTCTATTGGCATAGGTTTGTGGACCCCCCCTCAAAATTACCAAGTTCTAGTGATTACAGTTACCGTATATACTCGAGTATAAGCCAACCCGAATATAAGCCGAGGCACCCAATTTTACCACAAAAAAAAATAAATAAATGGGAAAACTTGACGCGAGTATAAGCCTAGGGTGTCCATCTGCATGCCTCACTGTGCCCAATCTCCCTACCTGATCTTCGGCGCTGTGTGACTAGACCGACGTTTAACATGGGAGTTTATGGAAGGGGTGCCCGGCTTTGGAAAAAAAAAAAAAAAAAAAACGCTGCTCCCCAGCCGTAGTTCCCCTGGACAACAAACTTTGCACACTCGTAGAGAAAGAGAGTGGGGCTACATGTGTGCCAAGTTTGGGGTCCAGGGGACCTACGGCTGGCCTGGATCATGCGCACAAAGTTGAAGATGGACACAGACTTGAGTATAAGCCGAGGGGGGCATTTTCAGCACACAAAAAACGTGCTGAAAAACTCTGCTTATACTCGAGTATATACGGTAATTCAAACAGCATATAAAAGACATTTTTGGGTGCTTCCAACCTTGAGGCACCTGTTTGGGGGAAGGCCCATTTCTGTTCCAGCATGACTGTGCCTCCTTGCGCAAAGCCAGCTCCATAAAGACGTTGTTTGAAGAGTTGGACGCAGAGGAACTTAAGTGGCCTGTAGTGACAACCAAGCTCAACCCTACTGAACACGTTTGAAATGAACTGAAATGCATATTGTGAGACAGATGTTCTTGTCCCTTACCTCACAAATGCTCTGTTGGCTGAAGTCCAAAAGAGAAACTGCAAAACTCTTGCTGTAAACCTTCATAAAAAGAGTGGAAGCCGTCATAGTCACAATGAGGGGGGGGGGGGCTAGCTATGGTTTTGGAAAGTCTAGTTCATATAGGTATGACAGGTGTTCACAAATTCTTGGCCTATAGTGTATATATGGGAATGGCAACCAATGCCAAAGGATTTGTATTTTGGCCAAGCAAGTTGAGCTACAGGCACACTTTTCAGAGATCATTAATCCTATGAACAAGCATTTTGTGATTTAAATCAGAAAGTTTAAAATCGATGTAAACCCTCACATATACCCAGTGAAGTGAAAAGCCTCAGATGATACACAGGGATGAAACAAATCTCCCTACATAAGTTTTACATGTATATCTGCTGTCTTCAGCTTGCTATATTCTTTAGAGTTCTTGCATTGTGTACTTCCTCATTCAGTAGTAGGTGTGAAATCTTGGCTTGCACTGTGTGACAGCTGATTGGAGGAAAGGCACCTCCCGTCTCGGAGAACTTGTCAGAAGTACAGCAGAAAGACAGGACTCAGTTCACATAAGCGCAATGTGGGAACCAGCATGATTCCATTGCCGGTTCTCCAACGCATAGAACTCTACGACGGTTTACGCGGCCCTATGCGAACCGCTGCGGGTGTAAGAAAGTTAATGACACCCCCAGATGGGTTTGCATATCGCAGTGCGAACTGTGAAATGGTGCAAGAATAAGATTGCATGGGTGTGAACACCCATGCAATCTGATTCCAGTGCGGACCAAAAAAAAGGTTCCTGCACCATTTTGGTTCGAATGCGATGCGAATTCAGCCATACAATATGTACAAAAGGCATGGCATGTGATCTGCACAGGAGTGCAGTGCGAATCACATGCGATGTCTAACGACGCACCAGTGGGATGCCAGCCTCGGGGCTTTGGAGAGAAAACACTACAGATAGATGTGCCTAGGTCAAAATTTCATGCATCGTGTTTACATACATTTTAAGTACTTCAGTACTTCCAGCAGGTCATTTTTTTTCTTAGATATTCAGCAGCACTCTGAATTATAAAAGGATAAGAACAGAACACACCAGCAGATCACATGACTGGGCAATAGACTGTAGCATAAATCTTATTACAAAAAAATTGTTAACTTATCCTCCGTTCCTACAACTTTATTTTATATTGTGCAGACAGAGAATTTAAAAAGTGCTATTTTTTGGCCCTGTAAGCCCAATTCAAGAGGAACTGCAGTTCTCTCACATAAAATTTGTAATAAAAACATCTTTGCCATTCTGAAGCTTCCTTCCAATCACTTTGCATGTTATTTTATATACAGTGGATATAAAAAAAGTCTACACACCCATTAAAATCTCAGGTTTCTGTGATGTAGAAAAAGAAAATTTCAGAAATTTTTGCACCGTTAATGTGACCTATAAACTGTACAATTCAATTGAACTGAAATCTTTTAGGTGGAGAAAAGTAAAAATAAAGAAATAAAATGGTTGCATAAGTGTGCACACCCTTAAAATAATACTTTGTTGAAGCATCTTTTGATTTTATTATCACACTTTTTGGGTATGAGTCTATCAGCATGGCACATCTTGACGTTGCAAGATTTGCCCGCTCTTCTTTGCGAAAACACTCCAAAATCTGTCAGATTGCGAGGGCATCTGTGCACAGCCCTCTTCAGATCACCCCACAGATTTTCAATCGGATTCAGGTCTGGGCCATTCCAAAACGTTATACTTCTTCTGGTGAAGCCATTCCTTTGTTGATTTGGATGTATGCTTTGAGTCGTTGTCATGCTGAAAGATGAAGTTCCTCTTCATGTTCAGCTTTCTAACAGAAGCCTGAAGGTTTTGTGAAAATATTGACTGGTATTTGGAACTGTTCAGAATTCCCTCTCCTTGACCCCAGCTCAAGAAAAACAGCCCCAAAGCATGTCACCACCATGCTTCACAGTGGGTAAGGTGTTCTTTTTGCGCCAAACATATCTTTTGGAATTATGGGCAAAAAGTTCAACCTTGGTTTCATCAGACCATAACACATTTCCCCACATGCTTTTGGGAGACTTTAGATGTGTTTTTGCCAATTTTACCCAGGCTTGGGTGTTTTTCTTCGTAAGAAAAGGCTTCCATCTTGCCACTCTACCCCATAGCCCAGACATATGAAGAATACGGGAGATTGTTGTCACATGTACCACACAGCCAGTACTTGCCAGGTATTCCTGCAGCTCCTTTAATGTTGCTGTAGGCCTCTTGGCAGCCTCCCTGACCAGTTTTCTTCTCGTCTTTTCATCAATTTTGGAGAAACGTCCAGGTCTTGGTAATGTCACTGTTGTGCCATATTTTCTCCACTTGATGACTGTCTTCACTGTGTTCCATGGTATATCTAATGCCTTGGAAATTCTTTTGTACTCTTCTCCTGACTGATACCTTTTAACAATGAGATCCCTCTGATGCTTTGGAAGCTCTCTGCGGACCACGGCTTTTGCTGTAAGATGCAACTAAGAAAAAGTCAGGAAAGACCTACTAGAACAGCTGAACTTTTATATGGGGTTAATCAGAGGCACTTTAAAATTATGGCAGGTGTGTACTGACTACCATTTAACAAGAGTTTGAATGTGACTGCCTAATTCTGAACACAGCTACATCCCCAGTTATAAGAGGGTGTGCACACTTATACAACCACATTATTTTATTTTTTTATTTTTACTTCCCCCCCTAAAAGATTTCAGTTTGTTTTTCAATTGAGTTTTACAGTTTATAGGTCACATTAAAAAGGTGGAAAAAGTTCTTAAAATGGATTTATCTTTGTCCAATTTTTTTACAACACAGAAACCTGGCATTTTAACAGGGGTGTGTAGACTTTTTATAGCTACTGTATACTGAAATTCTGTACTTGCCAAATATGCTGCAGAAAACTTCCTCCCTGTGGGCAGCTGAAGCTGCCTGTTCACTACCTGGATTCACACAGAGGCACACCTCCAGCTCTGCAACCCTGCAGCTCTCATTGACCCTCTTATGACTCATTACCCTCCCTTCCTGGCAAACTCTCACGAGAGTAAGAGCGCTGTGCATGATGTCAAAAGCCTATGATAATGACCAGAGAAGTAACAGGAAGTGTAAGGTATAAGGTATTTACTGGCAGAAAAAAAAAATTTACTATCCAAAGTGAAAACAACGGCGGAAGATTTATTCGATGGAAAGAAGAAAAAATTACTGAGGGCCAGTTCACACCGTAGAAACGAAGTCCGGATATATTCCAGATGCTTTTTTGCATGCACATTGACGCGTTTTTGATGCAGTCCAGTGCATTTTCTCCCCCTCCGTTTTCCCAACCTTAAATAAGGACATGTGTTCCAATGCATTTTTACAGCGTTCCAGTACAGTCCAGTGCAGTCAAAAATGCAACATGTTCTACTTCTTTTTCTGGAACTGGAACGCACTGAAACTGCAAGCACTGGTGTGAACTATCCTATTGAAAACCATATAGCCTACTTTCCATGCATTTTTGATGCATAATAAAATAAAAAAAACGCACTGGACTGCATGTGGTGTGAACTGGCCCGAAGGTCCGCTTTTTAACCACTTGCCGACCGCCTCCTGTACATTTACGTCGGCAGAATGGCACGGACAGGCACATCAACGTACCTGTACGTCCCCTTTAAGTGCCTGTCCGTGTGGTCGCACACGCCTCCGGTGGCGCACTTGTGACCCTGCCGCCATCCCTGTGAGTCAAACTGCGGGTCCCGCGGACTCGATCGCCGCGATCGTCTCACGAAGGTATAGAGCGAGGAGATGCTTGTGTAAACAACCATCTCCCGGCTCTGCCTAGTGACAATGACACGGATCTCGGATCCGTGCACTCAGAGCGGAGATCTGTGTCATGTGACACAGAGCCCACCCACCCCCCCCCCCCTACAGTAAGAAACACTATGCAGGGAACACCTAACCCCTACAGTGCCACCTAGTGGTTAACCCCTTCACTGCCAGTGTCATTTTCCCAGTAATCAGTGCATTTTTATAGCACTGTTCGCTGTATAAATGACAATGGTCCAAAAAAAATTGTCAAAAGTGTCCGATGTGTCCGCCATAATGTCGCAGTCACAAAAAAAAAAAAAAACAAAAAAAAAAAAAAAAAACACTGATCGCCACCATTACTAGTGAAAAAAAAAAATGAATAAAAATGCCGTAAAACTATCCCCTATTTTGTAAATGTTATAACTTTTGCGCAAACCAATCAAATGCTGATTGCGATTTTTTTTACCAAAAATATGTAGAAGAATACATATCGACCTAAACTGAGGAAAAACAATGTTTTTTTTATATATTTTTGGGGGAAATTATAGCAAAAAGTAAAAAATATTGCATTTTTTTCAAAATTGTCGCTCTATTTTTGTTTATAGCGCAAAAAATTAAAACCGCAGAGGTGATCAAATACCACCAAAAGAAAGCTCTATTTGTGGGGAAAAAAAAAAGGATGTCAATTTTGTTAGGGAGCCACGTCGCACGACCGCGCAATTGTCAGTTAAAGGGACGCAGTGCCGAATCGCAAAAGGGGCCTGGTCTTTAACCAGCCAAAATGGTCCGGGGCTTAAGTGGTTAGAAAAATCAGCATTGACCTTTTAGGCCTCTTGAACACGATACTCCTGTTTGAGCATGTACGTTTCAGACTTTAATGCATTTTCGCACACATGCGCTCGCGCAAATTTTGCACACATTGGCACGGAAGCATTTTCCCGGATTGACAGTCAATAGACGAACCTGTGTGCATTCGCGCAAATGCGTGCAGGAGGCGCAAATTACTGACCAAAAATGCAGATTTTTCTAATTTATTTTTTACTGAAGAATACATGCCGCTTGTTTACGCACCTGTGTGCATAGGTACATTACAATGAGTGGGCTGCATTTTAGCTCAGTCAAAGAAAAATAAGCTGTACTGAGCTTTTTCAAGCTGCAGTGTGCAAGAGGCCTTACAAGTCAAAGTAGCAAAATGTCACAAATGTTTCATAGCACACTTTTGAAGGAAGAAGGGAAAGGAAGAAGGGAAAGGAAGAAGGGAAAGGAAGAAGGGAAAGGAAGAAGGGAAAGGAAGAAGGGAAAGGAAGAAGGGAAAGGAAGAAGGGAAAGGAAGAAGGGAAAGGAAGAAGGGAAAGGAAGAAGGGAAAGGAAGAAGGGAAAGGAAGAAGGGAAAGGAAGAAGGGAAAGGAAGAAGGGAAAGGAAGAAGGGAAAGGAAGAAGGGAAAGGAAGAAGGGAAAGGAAGAAGGGAAAGGAAGAAGGGAAAGGAAGAAGGGAAAGGAAAAAAAGGAAAGGAAAAAAAGGAAAGGAAAAAAAGGAAAGGAAAAAAAGGAAAGGAAAAAAAGGAAAGGAAAAGGGAAGGGAAAAGGGAAGGGAAAAGGGAAGGGAAAGGAAAAGGGAAGGGAAAAAAAAAAAAACAGGGCACAGAAACGGACTTCCAGGTAGCCTGGGTCGTACAAAAATAAATCCCCAGAGTAAATTTCAGAGTAAACAATTTCCAAAGCACCAGGTAGGTAGGAGAGATTGTTTTCAAGCACACTGGAACATGTTACAAGTGATGTCATCCCTGAACACTTGCTGGAAATGACTGATCATCAATGACAGACAGCTCTCATAGTGATCCATCAATTTTCTTAAAAGCATGCATGTACACATACTGGGCATGTACCCCAACAACTCATTAATACACTCAGACAATTACTAATTGAATATGTCTGTTTAGACTGACATACAATAGAGCCCTTCGTTTGCATGATCCCCAATTGATCACCACTGTTGGGCGTGTCAGATGGTGAGTCATCGTGATACTTTATACCTCCTGTGCTGCGGGAGGATTGATTAATCCAGTAACTGAAACAACTGCTGACTTGCAATACTCACATATTCTCTATACTGTATATTAGCCGTGCTGGGAACATGTTGAGACCACAATTTTGGCTGTCAAGTTTCCATTCTTTTCCAAGCACCTTCCAGCATACTGTATGAGTTTTCCTTAATGGAGCGTTTTCTCCTGATCATGAAAACATCTAATTCCATGTTTAATTTGGGTATCAGCAACATTAAATTAAGATTAACACATAATCAGGCTGACTATACATGAATTAATGTTGGCAACAGATTAGATATATCTAATCAACTGATTGTCATTAACTATAGCAAGAATATGCAAGGTAATTGAGGATAAGGAGTATATGCTCACGTGTCAAATGTGGCCACACTGGAAACAAAAATATAGTACAGTCATCCTTTAAGAATGATCATAAAACTATTAAAATCTAAAGTAAAGACTTTTTTTTTTTTTTTTTAAAAACACAAGTCAAATATGTTGACTATAACAGCTTTCTTGGTCTAGATTGCTGCGGTTTACTATAAATCCTAGTTTCACTGAAGTTGGATATTGCAAACAGCACCAGTGCTGCGACTGACAGTTCCAGCTATATAATACAGTGAAGGATCCTGTCATTCACCCTCACAGCATGCAAGGTAGAAGGGTAAACCCTGATGTTTAGGCCCCATGCACACGAGACGCAGATGCAAACTCTGCTAAACACACGTTTTTAAAGGCTGAAACCGGCGTTTAGAAACGCCCGTTTTGCCGTGATTGCAGCCGTGTTTTAGCAGCGTTTTACCGCGTTTGCGTCTATAAGCATTTAGTTAAGAAACATAAGACCCTCCCTAAGCTCAAAAAACAGTATTGTTTAACAATTTCAGCCATTTTGTGAGACCAGAGTGAGTAGCAGCAGCTGAGAGAGAAGCAGTGTATTTGTATTTAGCGTATCACTTGCCACAAGCTGTGGATTATCCACTTGCCACGTCACCTGCCACAAGTTGTGGATTATCCACTTGCCACGTCACCTGCCACAAGTTGTGGATTATCCACTTGCCACGTCACATGCCACAAGTTGTGGATTGTCACCTGGCCACGTCAACTGCCACAAATTTTGGATCGTCCCCTGGCCACGTCACCAGGCCACCTGGCACAAGTTGTGGATTGCCCACAATGCAAGCAATAATTTTTTTTATTTTTTTTTTATGTTTTTTTATCATTTGCCATAATTTTTGAGATTTCTAATGTAAAAAAATAGGTCACCTTTAAAAATGCTTAAACGAAAACGCGGCAAAACGCCGGTACCGCATTTAGCGTCTGAAACGTGGAAAAACGTTTGCGTCTGAACCCATTTTTTTGCTTCTGGAAAAACAAGGTTAAACTCAACTGCCTAAAAACAGCAATAAACGAGACTGTGTGCATGGACACATAGGATAACATTGAATGTGTTCAGGGGCAGTTGAAAAAAAGTGTCCAACTGCCTCTGAACACGCGTTTAACAGCGTCTCGTGTACATGGGGCCTTATCTGACCCTACTTTTCTCTCGTTCATGTACAGTACGCCTCGTAATCTTTAAACAGATTAGACTCTCTATGAATGAACAAAGGTAGAGGATGGTGAACGACAGGATCCATTACGGCATGAAAGCTGGAGCTCTTAGATGCAAAGTCAGAAGAAGAGCGCTGTGTACAAGATCCAGCAGCTATAAATTATACAGGAAAGAGCAGCAACCTGGATCTAGAATAGTCAAATTATTTGACTTGTGTTGAGAGAAAAAAAAAAAAAAAACACATATCTGAAGTTCCATATAAGTGCCGGTTCACACAGGGACTTACAGCGCGACTTTGCAGGGCGATTTGGAGGCAACTTCAGCGTGACTTTGAGCAACTTACAACGCAACTTAACTTGCCTCCAGGACAGGCGACTTTGGCTGTGGCCAATCACAGAATAATCAGCTCTGAGGGAGGGGTTTGCCTGGGTAAACTATTTTCTTTTCCTGTAAAGTTGCTTCAGTTAAGATGGAGATCCGACTTGGGAGGCGACTTCCATTGAAATCTATAGGTACAAGTCGCCTTGAAGTAGTACAGGAACCTTTTCTGAAGTCGGAGCAACTTTAGTAGTGGGCATTAAGATGGCTCTCATTACCTTCAATGGAATTTCTTATGTCCAGCGACTTGGGGCAACTTGAGGTCTGACAAGTCGGCACTTAGAATCTACGATATGAAACAGGTAGTGGAATATAAAAAACTAAAAACAAAAACAAAACAACAACATCAACAGACACACACAGAGACGAGTTCCAGAAGGTACAACAAATCTTATAATAGAGCTGTAGTGGCTGAGCAGATAGGTGCCACCCAATGTGATTTGCATTCCTGCATCCTGTATAGATGACCTTCTCAAAAAAAACTCTTAAAACTGGTTCTAAAGCCTTAAAAAGGGATTGTAAAGGCAAAATGATTTTTATCTTAATGCATGGAATGTATTAAAGATAAAAAAAAATACCTTCTGACTTTACAACCCCTTTAACCACTTTTGCCCCCAGGAAGGTTTTAGCCACTTCTTGACCAGGCCTATTTTTGCGATACGGCACTGCGCCACTTTGACAATTGCGCGGTCGTGCGACGATGCAGCCAAATAAAATTAATGTCCTTCTTTCCCCCTACAAATAGAGCTTTCTTTTGGTGGTATTTGATCACCTCTGAGGTTTTTATTTTTGGAGCTATAAAACAAAAAAAATGACTGACAATTTTGAAGAAAAAAAAAAAAAACTGTTTACGTTTTGCTAGAATACATATCCAAAAAAAGTAAAAAACAATTTCTTCATCAATTTAGGCCAATATATTGTATTCTACATATTTTTGGTGAAAAAAATAAATAAAAAATCCCTATAAGCGTATATATTTTTTGGTTTGCGCAAAAGTTATAGCGTCTACAAAATAGGGGATTGATTTAGATTTTTTTTTATTTTTTTTAGTGTTTTTACTGGTAATGGCGGCGGGCTGCGATCTTTAGCAGAACTGCGACATTGCGGCAGACAAATCTGACCCCTAGTGACACTTTTTGGGGACCAGTGACACCAATACTGTGATCAGTGCTATAAAAATGCACTGATCGCTGTATAAATGACACTGGCAGGGAAGGGGTTAACTACAGGGGCGATCAAGGTGTTAAATGTGTTACCTGGGAGTTGTTTCTAACTGTGGGGGGAGTGGATTCACTGGAGGAAAAGCGAGATCGCGATTCAGCTTAGCCGAAACACGATCTCGCTCCTTCCCTCCTGACAGAGCAGCGGTGTGCTTTGTTTACATCGGCCCACCGCTGCTCCGTCTCTCCTGTGAACCATCGGCAGAACGCTGATTGGCTCCTGCTGTGTCCAATCACAGCGGGAGCGGCGCACCCCCTAAACCGCATGCATGAAATCACGTACAGATACGTGATTTTAAGCATCCGGGCCACCCTGCCGCAGTAAATGTACGTGGGGCGGTCCAGAAGCGGTTAATGCATTCTATGCATTAAGGTGAAATACCTTCTGTGCTGCAGCTCCCCCCACAGGCCCCCCTTTTTCTTACCCAAGCACGATCAGATCCAGCGATGTGCATGAGTGTAGCGGCTCCAGCTGCCGTCTCTCCTCATTGGACAGATTGATAGCAGGAAAATCCGGTGACATGGGAGATGGGGTGCGGGTCGGGTCCTGCTGTCTGTGTTCTATGGACACAGCAGTGGGACTCAGGAACGAGCCTGCACGGGTGCCCCCAGGTTAAGAGACTTTCCCTGGGGGCACCCAATGAGGGGGGGCTTGGAGCGCTGGCAGGAGACCCCAGAAGAAAAGAATTGGGGCTCCTCTGTGCAAAACCATTGCAGAGCAGGTAAGTACAGGCAGGTTGGTTATTTTTATGGAAAGAAAAAAATAATAATTAAGGTTTTTCCAACTACTTTAAAAGTAGCAATCATGCCTTTATTCCCACAATTATTGCATGTATTCGACAAAACAATTGATTAAACAAAGATTAAAACAAAAAGTTTTGGTAGGCAACATGAAAAGAACACTCAACTGGGCATTTAGTGGTTTACTTGGGAGGTCCAGGTAAACATTTATTTATGTTATTATGGAAAAAATTACAGAACCAGCTTAAAAAAGGTAAAAACGTATCTGACCCAGGTTATCTGCAAGAGTGGTGTACCTAAACATTCTGTCCCATGCCTTAGCTGCCATCCAGCAGTGAAACAGCAGGCACTGAGCGACAAGCCTCTGATGTTTATCAGTATCACAAGTACCATTAGGCCCCTTTCACACTGAAGCGCTTTGCAGGTGCTATTGCGCTAAAAATAGCGCCTGGAAAGCGCCCTAAAAAAGCTGCTACTTTGTATCCAGTGTGAAAGCCCGGGGGCTTTCACACTGGAGCGGTGCGCTGGCAGGATGGTAAAAAACTCCTGTAAGCCGCATCTTTGAGGCGTGATAGGAGCGGTAAAAATACCGCTCCTATAGCACCCCTGCCCATTGAAATCAATGGGGTAGCGCCAGCAAAACGCTGCAATGAGGCGTTATTGCGGCCGTTTTTAACTTTTTCAGCCGCTAGCGGGGGTTAAAATCACCCGCAAAACGCGGCAAAAATTACGGTATAGCGGCGCTAAAAATAGCGCCGCTATACCGCCAGCGCATCCAGCGCTTCAGTGTGAAAGTAGCCTTAGTTGAAAACAGGGCATTCAGCAAAACCAAATACTAAAATATAAAAAATAAAAAATATAAAAAAATAAAAATGAAATAATTCTGCACTGGGAAGATTTTAAACACATAAAAGAAGCCTACACCAAAACCTGTGATGCAAATTTGTGCATAAATAAATCAAATAGAGTGGCGCCAAATTAATACTACATGATAAAAAAAATTGATTGTACCCAAATGTGCCTAAAACTCTAATATAAAATGGATAAAAAAAACTCAATTCATAAAGTGCAAAAATAAATACAAAATTTACATTTCATAAACAAAAGCAAAAACAAAAACACACACACTAAAATTAGTGTGTTGAAAAACGAATATTCAAATCCTATAAACCAATAAGAAAAATTCATGAATTAAAAAAAAAAAAAAGACGTTAATTTATGTTCAACATCCAAAAATAAAAATAAAAAGAAGACGTTAATTTATGTTCAACATCCAAAAATACCAGATAGTACCTGAAGTAGCACTGTGGGAAAATCTGAAAGGAAAGAAAGAATGACATGGCCAGCAGGAACGAGCAAAAGGTGGCAACACAGAGACCGTACATAGCTTTCGTACATATGCTTTAAAAAAAAAAAAAAAAACCCACCAATCGAAAAGTCCCATATACAGATAATAGATATGATTTACCACATTAACTACTATGACTAAGAAAACCCCAAATATATAGCACCATTTGAATTGTGGGTCCTGCCAAACATTTATACAATCCATACATTTTCAGCAACTCAACACTTCCATACACCTAGAGCAAAAAAAAAAAAAAAAGATTAATAAAAAGACAAGAGCAATTAAAAAGAAGAAAATAATAAGAGTGCTTGGCAAGCTCAGTGACTCCTCCATGTAGAAAAATTAAAATCCAGGACAGGAGCCAAGAGAACTACTGACTGAGTCATCAGGCATTCATTTTACATCTTTAGAGCAACTGAATTGGCTTCCACGGTAAGCACAATTAAGGAACATGTATAGTGACAGCTTAACATGACTATAAAAAAAAACAATTAATGAATCGGCAATTTTCCATGATGTAAAAGAGAACAAGAAAAGCCAGAGGGAATTGTTGATCGCTTACTCAGAATCTAACTTTAGCATTGCAACGAGTATGGTCAATGCTGTGGTATCGGTTCTGGCCAGCACTGCCCATCAGGGGGCGCTATACCTCATTTCAATTCATGCCAATCTGGCCGATTTTGGGATGAGCTGGTTCCAAGGCAATGAAGAAAAAAACACATTCAGATGCACGAAACACCAGTGCATCCCGTATGTACACAGGCGTACTACTGCGAGTGCATACACTCTTGTGAATGAGGCCCTTAAAGTGATTGTAAGGCTACTTTCACACTGATCCACTGCAAAAACACGGTAAAAACCGCATGCGAGTTTTTGCCACATTTTTATACTGTTTTTGCATTTTTGATGGATTCCAATTCATTTTAATAGGGGGGCGTTTTGGTTTTTATGTGTTTTTTTTACCGCACCAAAAATACAGCAAGAAAGAGTTTACAAAAGGCAGCAGACCCGCAACTGATCAGTGTGAAGAGTTCCATGGGCTTACGTGGTCATGCGCGTTTTTTTTATGCGATCGGAAGAAAAAAAAAAAAAAAATGGAACAGTGTGGAAGCAGCTTAAAAAGGAACACTTTTTAATTTTCTAAAAATAACAAACATGTTATACCCACCTAATGTGTGCAACAGTTTCACACAGTGCAGCCTAGATCCTCCTCTTCCCAGGTCCCCACCAATGCTCCTGGCTCCCCCAGAAAATGCCCCCCATAGCAAGCTGCTTGCTATAGGGGCACTGAGCCGGGCCTGTAGACAGACAGACCACAGCTTGGCCCCAATCCCTCCTCACTGGCTGTGAATGACAGGAGCCATGCTGCTGTGTTTGAGCCAATGAGGGAGAGCCTCACATTGCTGGATCGAGATTGGGCTTAGGTGCTTGCTGGGGGGGACTGCATGTAGAAGGGTTTTTACCTTAATGCATAGTATGCATTATATTATGGAATAGAATAGCATTAAGGTAAAAAATGTCTGCCTTTGGAACCACTTTAAAGTGGAATTTCATGTAAACGTTCCTGTCTGGACTCTATGCAGCTCTTTCCCACAGCACAGAACAGATCTTTCTCTTCTGCAGTTTCACCTTCACTTCCAGGTCCCCCATCCCCTACCTTGCACAGTTATAGGAGACTAGAGAGTGAAAGGAGAAGCAGCACACTGAAATTCATCTCCTTGTCGCTCTCTGCTCCCATCAGTATGATTCTTGCACTGTAGCAGACCTGGCTGGCATCTTGTTCTGATTCTTTCTTCTTCTCTCTGAGCTCTGCTGCACACATAGAAAAGAAAGCAAGATGCTGATAAGTTTAAATTCAGGTACTTGCACTGCTTGCATTAAAAAAAAAAAAAAAAAAAAAAAAAAAAAAAATTGTATGATGCATTAAAAGTTAGGTTCACCCTGAATTCGGCTTTGAAATCGCACTAATTCAGCGTGATTTCAAAGCCGCTGGTCAGTGCGATTTCACGTGCAACTTCATGCACCAATGTCTATGCAAGCCGCACATTAAAATCTGAAAAAATAGTGCAGGAACCTTTTCAAAATCGGTGCAAGTCGGAATCACACCGATATGAACGGTTCCATAGGCACAAATAGGGTGTGACTTGTCATGTGTTTTTAAACTGTTAAATCGCATGACAAGTTGCACCAGTGTGAACGGGGGGGGGCGTATTTTTTTTTTTTAATAAAACAAACATGTTCTACTTATCTGCTCTGTGCAGTGGTTTTGCACAGAGCAGCCCTGGTCTTCCCCGTTTTTGGTCCCCTGCCAGCACTCCTGGCTCCTCCCCTTCAGCCAGTGTCCCCAATAGCAAGCCGCTTGTTCTGGGGGCACTGGTGCATGCTCGCTCCCGAGTCCAGCCATGGCTCGGCCCCGCCTCCCACTCTCTCCTCATTGGCTCACTGGCTGCGATTGACAGTAGCAGTAGCCAATGGCTCCAGCTGCCGTCTCCGCCAATGAGGACTGAGAAACCCGGGAGAAGCTCAGCTTTTGTGCACATTGCTGGAGTGAGAGGGAGCTCAGTTAAGTATTGGGGGGGGGGGCGCTTTTTTACCTTCATGTATAGAATGCA
The DNA here is from genome assembly GCA_029206835.1 of Rana muscosa. Classification (NCBI taxonomy): domain Eukaryota; kingdom Metazoa; phylum Chordata; class Amphibia; order Anura; family Ranidae; genus Rana; species Rana muscosa. The sequence goes on from CM055117.1 coordinate 156,439,603, forward strand.
TGAAGGTAAAACACCTTGTGCCTTTAGAACCACTTTGATGAATACAGAGCTGCATCCATTTGTGTCTTTAATATCTGCCTGGAGTTTCCGTTAATTTGTACTGTGAAGCACTATGTATATGTAAATTATGCATTGCTAGCCGACGTAAACTCATTGTATCCACCTCATCCCCCGCCCCATCCCACCAAATTACACAGACAGCCTGCTTCCATGAAGACGTCCCTGAGTCATACTGCCTTGTCAATTCTCTCTTTGGGGAGGCCATTGTCCCTGACAGATGGCACATGTGAGCCCAGCCATACATGGAAAATGGCTGTTCAGGCAAGCTAAAGCGCTAATATAATTGAAGGATTTTGAAAAAAATGTGGCGGTTAAATCATTACATCTGGCGAGCCCTGTAATTGTCTGTAGAGGCCATAACTCAGCAGCGACACTCAAATGGCTCTGAATAAGGCTGCCTTGAGAACCAGTTTGGCAGCACAAACGAGACTGAATGATTATTGTTGCCAGAAAAGGATTCAAATTATATGTGAATAATTGAAGGCTATTCAATCGGTCAGGACACACACACACACACACACACACACACACACACACACCTAAAGAGCAGAGCAACAGCAGTGCATGGAAAGCCATTGAGGACTTTTTCCAGACTCCGGCTTCAGCATCGAAGAACAGCATCAGAGGAAAGTGTACAACGCCAGCACTTCATTCTACATTACCCACTTGGAGAGGACTTTTCTGGCACTTTTTGTTTACAAGTTTAAATCAGTATTTATTGCTGGAAAATTACTTAGATCCCCCAAACATTAGATTTATTTTTAGCTGAGACCTTAGAGAATTAAATGTGGATTGTTGCAATTTTTATGTCACGCAGTATTTGTGCAGCGGTTTTTCAATTGCAATTTTTGAGGAAAAAATACACGAATGAATTTTAAAAACACAAACACACACAAACACACACACACACACACACACACACACACACATTTTGGTAAAATATAAAAAGATGTATGTCAAGTAAAGAGATACCCAACATGTCACACTCGTGAAATGTGACAAACTGCAATACTTAAAAAATCTCCATAGGCAACTTTTATTTTTTTTTTACAGGTTACCTGTTTAGAGTTAGAGAGGTCTAAGCGCTAGAATTATTGCTCTCACTTAAACGTTTACACCGATACCTCACGTGTGGTGCGAACACGATTTACATATGTGTGTGCGACTTGCGTATCAGTTCGCTCCTGCGCACGAGCACAAAGGGATAGGGATTTTTTTTATTTTAAACACACTTCCTTTATATTCAATCACTTTTATTACTAAGAATATAAACATCCCTTGTAATATAAATAAGGGATGACAGGTCCTAGATCTCTCCTCCACCTTTAAAAGCAAGTAGATCTTTTAAAAAATAAAAAACAAATTGTTTACTTCCGTCCCAGACCAGTATTTATTTAATCACTTTTATTCCTATTACAAAGAATATAAACATCCCTTGTAATAGAAATACGGGATGACAGGTCCCTCTTTATGGAGAGATCAGAGGTCAAAAAGACCCCAGATCTCCCCTCTACCTTTAAAAGCAAGTTGATCTTTTACTTTAAAAAAAAAAAATAATAAAAAAATGCAAGTTAGACTTACCGGTAACTTGTTTTCCAATAGGCTTTCAGGACAGCACCCGAGAGATCATGGCTCCTCCTCCTACAGGAAACACCTCATCAATTAATTCTTTAATTGGAGGCCTCCACGTTGCTTCCATCAGTTGTTTGTAGAGAACCTCCAGCCCCAGCTGCAACACATAAGCGACAGTTATTACATAGTATTACAGCCACAGCATAAAAAAAGGGCGGGATCCTGCTGTCCTGAAAGCCTATTGGAAAACAAGTTACCGGTAAGTCTAACTTGCATTTTTCCAAAACGTCTTTCAGGACAGCACCCGAGAGGATAATCGAGACTTACCCCATTTAGGGTGGGACAACAGCCTGTAAGACTTTCCTTCCGAAAGCCTGGTCCCCAGCCGTCATGAGATCTAATCTATAATGACGGGCAAAGGTCGTCAGACTTGTCCATGTAGCTGCCTTACAGATTTGTTCGGGGGTGGCACCAGCTTTTTCTGCCCAACTCACCGCCGAAGCTCTAGTAGAATGAGCCCTGATACTTACTGGACTCTCCTGGCCTGTAAGGGAATAGGCGTCTGAGATAGCCATTCTCAACCATCTGGCAATTGAACTGAGGCAACCTTTGGTAAAAAGTTAGGATCCGTCTTCAGCACAATTCTGTCTGAAAAAATAGAAAAAAATGGTTCCCTGATAGATAAAGCTTGCAGCTCACTGATCCTTCGAGCTGTTGTAATAGCTACTAGAAAAATTGTTTTTAAAATAATTAGCTTCAGGGAGGTTAAATTGAGAGGTTCGAAAGGTTCCCTGGTCAGGGCCTGTAGAACGACTGATAAGTTCCATGACGGACAGTTTTTGATCACTATCGGTCTAGCCCGAGTGAGGGCTTTAAAGAATCTGTTTACTAGGGGTTCTGATGAAATAGATTTCTCAAAATATACCCCCAGTGCGGCAACCTGAACTTTTAGGGTACTGATCGCTAGGCCCTTGTCTGCTCCTTCTTGCAGAAATTCCAAGATAGAAGAAATCTGCTTTAATGGTCTGCCGGATGTAGTGCACCAAGAGTTAAAGACTTTCCAGACTTTGTGATATATTGCTCTGGTAACATTCTTTCTGCTAGATAGGAGGGTAGCCACCAACCTATCCGAGAATCCTTTTCTCCTTAAGAGCTGCTCCTCAGAAGCCAGGCTGTGAGTTTTAGCTTTTCTACTTCTTGGTGAAACAGCGGACCTTGTAACAGAAGGTCTTGCCTCAAGGGAAGATGCCAGTATGGTTTGATCTGCATCTGTAGAAGAGCCGAAAACCAAGGCCTCTTGGGCCAGAAGGGAGTGATGAGGATTACTGTCGTATCCTCTTTCTGGATTTTTGTTATGACCTGCGGAATCAGCTGAAAAGGAGGGAAGGCGTAGCTGAGGTGAAAATTCCAACTGTGCGCCAGAGCATCTACCCCAAGAGATGACTCGTTCCTGTTCAGGGAAAAAAAGAGAGATATTTGTGTATTTTCCTGAGTCGCAAAGAGATCCACTCTTGGCTGTCCCCATTTCTTCACTATTAGATTGAAGACATCTGGATTCAATTGCCACTCCGCTTCGTACACCTGGTTCCTGCTGAGGAAATCCGCTATCCTGTTTAGGGTCCCTTTTAGATGGACCGCGGACAAGGATTGAGTATGGAGCTCTGCCCAATTTAGAATGCTCTCTACTAGGCCTTGAAGTATTCTGCTTCTGGTGCCCCCTTGTCGGTTTATGTAAGCCACCGCCGTGGCGTTGTCCGACAGAATTTGTGTATGTCGCCCTTGGACTTCTTCTGCAAAGAACAATAAGGCCATTTCTATCGCCTTTAGTTCCCTCCAGTTTGAAGATCTCAGTGCTTCCCTTGTGGACCAAGATCTCTGAGCCCAACGACCGCTCATGTGAGCCCCCCAACCCCAGGAGCTGGCATCTGTTAGCCTTACCTGGGTTGGAAAGGACCATAACAGGCCTGCTGAGAGTCTTGCCTGGTTCTTCCACCACCAGAGACTCCTCTTTACTTTGGTGGGGATCTTCACCAGTGAATCTAGTGAATTCTGCTGGCGATCCCAGATTTTTAACAGAAACTTTTGCAGTGGCCTGAAATGGAGCTTTGCCCATTGTACTGCCGGTATGGAAGAGGTCAGGGTTCCTAATGCTGACATGACCCTCCTGATGGACAGAAGCTGACTGGTTTGTAAGAGTGACACAACCTTTAACAGCTTTTCCCGTTTTTCTTCTGGGAGAAAATCTTTTGCTCCACAGAGTTGATACGGAAACCCAGGAATAACACCTCCTGAGAGGGAATCAGATTGGACTTTTGGGAGGTTTAGTATCCATCCGATGGATTCTAGGTGAGCACGTGCTCTATCCAAGTTTCTCTGAAGTCCATCTCTTGTTTGAGCAAACAGTAGCAGGTCGTCTAGATAAGGAATCACTGAAATTCCCTCTAGACGCAAGGGTGCTAGAGCTTCGGCCATTACCTTCGTGAACACCCTTGGAGAAGATGACAGGCCAAATGGAAGAGCTCTGAATTCCAGGTGTACCACCTTCTTCCCTTCTCTCAGTGCTAACCTCAGATATCTCTGAGATCTGGCAGCAATAGGAATGTGGAGGTACGTGTCCTGCAAATCCATTGACGCCATGAAGCATCCTTGACTCAGGAGGCTTCTTACTGAGAAAATGGAATCCATCCGAAATCTTTTGTATTCTACTGACAAATTCAGCATTTTTAGATTTAGGATGAGGCGGTACTTTCCTGAAGGTTTCTGTACAAGGAAAACGTGAGAATAGAACCCCTGGAAGAACTCCTTTGTTGGAACCGGAACAATGACTCTCTGGGATATCAGTTCCTGAATTAGGGACTTCATGGCGAGTGCCTTGACCGGATCCCTCGGGACGTTTGTCACTAGGAATCTCTTTGGGGGTTCTTCCGTGAATTCCACCACATATCCTTGGGAGAGCATGTTTACAATATACTGATTTGTAGTGATGTCTCTCCACTGGGGAATGAACTCCTGGAGTCTTCCCCCTACTTGGGGTGGATTGTCACTGCGGCTTTCCGGGGGTCGCAGGAGGATGGAAGAGCACTCCACTCCTACCTTTTGGTTTCTGGGAAGACCACTGCTTCCTTTTGTTTGCGTTTTCCCTTCCTGTTGTCCTTTTTGGGGACGAAAAAAACGCTTACGGGTCTGTACCTGTTGTTTTTTGACCGGAAACGCCTTCTTTTTGTCAGCCGTACGGTCAAGCATGGACTCCAGCTCAGAACCAAATAGCAAATTCCCTGTAAAGGGAATGCTACACAGTCTATTTTCAGATGCAGCATCTCCTGGCCAAGTTTTAAGCCACAAGGCTCTCCTAGCAGAATTGGTCAAAGCCGCTGACCTGGCTGACATACGAATGGATTCTGCTGAAGCATCCGCAATATATGCTACTGCTGCAGAAAGCGTTGTAAAAGAGTCCAGAATCTCCTGTTTTGGAGAATCTGCCGTAACATGGGCCTTCGTCTGGTTAATCCAGTGTTCTAAATTCCTAGCGACACAGGTTGTTGCTATTGCTGGTTTTAGATTGTTCATCACAGACTGCCACGCCCTTTTAAGAAGCAAATCCATTCCTTTGTCCATGGGCTCCTTTAACATGCCCATGTCCTCAAAGGCAAGGTCAGTTGATTTTGAGACCTGTGAAAAAGCAGAGTCCAGTTTTGGAACCTTGTTCCAGATGGAATCCGGGTTGTCCTCAAATGGAAATCTTCTCTTATGAGACCGGGAAAAAAAAATGGCTTTTTCTCGGGTTCCAACCACTCTTTTTTAATCATGTCCGAGATTATTGAATGGACTGGAAAAACACGGCTTTTTGGATCACCCAAACCTGCATACATGCGGTCATGTAGGGAGAGCTCCTTCTTTTCCTCTTCAATCCCCAAAGTCGCATGGATTACTTTTAAAAGTCCTGCGACTTCTTCAAGCGACATTTTGTACTTAGAAGCGCTCTCTGCTTCCTCCTCAGAGTCTGTTCCATCTGGAGCAAGGGAAGCAGATTCTTGGGAAGCGTCTATCGGACCTCCCAATAATATTTGAGAGCCGTCTTGGGGTTCTGAAGAAGGCTGCGGAGCCCTAGGTTCCCTTGAAGGGCCTGGTTCTTCTCTTAGGTTTGACCTAAAAGCTTGAAAGGTGGCACGGAGTTCATCCTTAATTGTAGATACTAGATCACCACAAAAGGATGGAGACTCTTCCCTGACTACATTTGCAGTGCAATCTGCACAAAGCGACTTGGTCCAAGCCTCGCTTAACTTTTCCTTGCAGACAGGGCACCTTCTCTTCACTGGTTGAGCAGAACTTTTGGCCTGCACAAACAGAAAAGAAAAAAACCAGGGACCACGCTAAGAAAAAACTGTTACACAGTACAAATCAATACACCCAGGTACACATAGGAAAAAACACTTTCACTTCCTTGTGCCCCGCAAGCCATGCACCACCACCACCTTTTACAAAAAGACCCCTAGTATTATGCAGACATGCTAAATCACCAGCCACTGCACCACCAGGGAGATGGGGGGTGGGGGAGATGGAGGGGGAAGAAGGTGAATACCCCCCCCACAGGAGAAAACGGCCCAGTGTAAAATAGGACACAGTCCCTTACCTTAGCCTTGCTGGTGCCTTGGCTTGCCCCCTTATCCGCTGCATCGCTGTCCATAGCTGTCTGCGGATGCGTGGTGAAGAAAAAAATGCCGGTTCCAGATTCGAAAACGCCGCCGCGCTGACCTGGAACCGGAACTTTAAGGCACCAGGTGACCCTGCCCTCTCCCTCTGCGCTTTGCGGCCGGAAATGACGCGCGCGCCGACCCGGAAGTGCTGCCTCTTCCCATACAGGACGCGGCCGAGGCTCTCCTCGGCCACCAGAACAATGGCGGCCGCTGTAAAGCTCCACGCCGCTATTCGCAATCGGTCGGCGAGAACACAGCAAACCACCGCTCTGAAGACAAAAAGGAGGCAGCACTCCCGGGCTGTACAGGCTCTCCCCGAGCACGGAAGAGGGAGAGGGAGCCCACGGGACCATCCATGCTAGGAGGTAAGTGGGAGGATCACTCTCCTAAGAAAAAAAGACTGACTGAGAACCTTGTCTCCCAGGAAAGCCCTGAGAGATCGTGGCTCTCACCAGAGGTGTTCCTCCGGCTGGAGGAAACACAAAAAACTGATGGAAGCAACGTGGAGGCCTCCAATTAAAGAATTAATTGATGAGGTGTTTCCTGTAGGAGGAGGAGCCATGATCTCTCGGGTGCTGTCCTGAAAGACGTTTTGGAAAAAAATGTTTTAATTGTTTACTTCCGCCCTAGACCGGGAGTGACGTCATGGTGTCACACTGATCCTCCGCCATCACAGAGGCAATCAGAGACAATCTGGTCTCTGGCAACCTCTATCGCCAGCCATGCGGTCTGTCAGGTTGTTTTTCAGGTAAGCCCGAGAAACACCAGCGAGCGCTTTCATGAGAAAGCCAATCACCAGCTGAAAAAAAAATAAAAAAATACCAGGGTTATTGGTGATACCTTCAGCTATAGCCCCAGTAAACCACTGGAAAGCCGCAATGTATGTTTTATGTATTCCGGTTGCCAAGTGGTTACACCACCATTCATATTGTTCTGAAAGACATTTCCCTGCCCTTAAAAGTGGTTGGAAAGGCAGAAGGTTGCATTCTCTATAGGACAAGTAGAAGGAGGAGACGCTTAAGTTTTTCATGGATGCCAAAAAGCGTCATCATTTATGAGGAAAATGAGAAAAGCAGAAATGGTAGCTTTGCTGGTTGCCCGTTATGTAGCAGGTCCTGATAGATCCCTCTGATAACTAATCAGCAACAATTTTTCATGTTCTTTTGGTACCATGTAAGACATTCTCCCAGGAATGCTCTCTACACATGTATTAAATAAGGTTACACTTTGATATGTGATACTTTTATATGGAAAAGTCAAAACACATGAAGATGTGTTAATGAATAGGATCGCTGAGTGATCCATATACTGGGCCCCAACATGCCTAGAAATTACAGTTTGATTTGCATGCTTCTAATGGATGAAAATAGACTGAAACCTTTGGCTGCAATATGTACAATTCAAGGAGTGCACAGCACAGTAATCTCATGATCAGCAGCTACAGCTGCTGATCATTTTATTTTGACAGCTGTGGTGCCACTGTAGAATACAATGTCCCAGGTAGGGCAATTCTTTCATCCACCCCATTTGTGTGAATGGAGGAATCCGTTCTGCCAACAGTGTATGGCCAGCTTAAAGCGGTAGTAAACCCGCCAATTTTTTTTTTTCTACACCTGTAAGGCAAAAAGGCATAATGAGCTAGTATGCACCGCATACTAGCTCATTATGAAATACTTACCTTAGAACGAGGCGTCGGTATCTCACCTGGTCCACGCCGAGGGAGCTGACATTTTGCCTCGGCGTGTCTTCCGGGTATCGCAGCTTCAGTGCTGTGATTGGCCGGAGCCACGATGTCGTCACTCCCGCGCATGTGCGCGGGAGACTTCTTTTCCGGCAAGGTCCGGCTTCTGCCGGACTTTCAGCTGAGAATCCCCGGAGCGCATGCGCCGCTGAAGTCAGCGGCTCATTGCAAGGGGAATATCTCCTAAACCGTAAAGGTTTAGGAGATATTCTTTTTACCTACAGGTAAGCCTCATTATAGGGTTACCTGTAGGTAAGAGTTAAAAAAATAAATAAAATAAAAAAAAAATAATGACTATACAACCACTTTAAGGACCCTTTCACACGGGCCCATCCGAGACATCCACTTGCTCAGCAGGGATCACACACCATTGATCCCCACTGAGCCGGCGGATGACAAGTCCGTCTCTACAAACTGTGCAGAAACGGACCGGTCAGATCTACACTTTCCTCTATGGGGGGGCGGAAAATCGGATGAAAAACTGAAAATAGGGTTTCCATCAGTCTGGACTTAGCGGATCGGATGTCAGCAGACATGTCACCGCCGACATTCGTCGCTCAATAGAGATGTATGGAGCATCCATTCAGGTCCGCCGGAAAAACTGATAGGCGGATCTGAACAGTCCACCCGTGTGAAAGGGGGTTAAGGCTTGGTTCATACTGCTGTGACCCCAAACTCGTGTGACTTTCATGCGACTTTGGCCAATCAAAACAATACAGAGTGTGACACATACAGTATTATTGAACTTACAAAACCCTCTGAAGTCACAAAGATAATACAAAGAAACAAAATTCCTTGCAACAATTGCGATTTTAACATTGCAGCCCATGTCGCAAGGAAGAAACAGAAAAGTAGTGCTGGAACAACTATTTTGCAGCAGCAATTAATAAAGGCAGCCACTGAAGTTAAGGTGTTTTGCGACTGTGTCGCATAAGAAGTGGCAGCAGTGTGAACCAGGTCTAAGACATGCATGGTCTTAAAAAAAAAAAAAAAAAAAAGTACTAAAAGGCTTAGACAGCTTACTGGTAGGCAACCTTAAAAAGGAGGTGAAGATCTACGTGAACATGGGAAAAATCAAAGATCACCAGGCACAGTGTTGCCTCCTCACACCCGATTTAAACCTCTAATTGCTGTACTAACGTGTCACAATCGTGTGCAACATATCGCCCCCTCACCACCTGTCAAACGCACTCAGATCGTTTTCAGAGAAGCATAAGTGCCTGCTGCACTTGTGAATGAGCCCTTAGTTGCAGTCAGCAGTGGCACTCTTAGGGCTCATTCATACGTATAGTTGGGGGAGGGGGGGTGGTAAAACCCTTTGGTTGAGTCATGGTTTTACCACCCCCAATCCCTACCCCCTTCAGCTGCTGAGGCAGCAGCCAAAAGGTGTACAAATGCTGCAGCAGGAATTAAGCCCCCTGTTGCTTTTGGTGGGTGCTACCGCCTTTCAAGTAAATATGGCCACTCTGCAAGCGCCCTGCAACTGCATGCTTCTGCGGGGTCCAAGGGGTTAAAGCAGGTGGTGAGAAAAACACAATGCTGCTTTTATGCCCAGTGTATTGCTTCACACTGACCTGAAGATCTCTTCTTTCCTGCTGCTGGCACCACCCTGGAGACCGCTAGCTGAGATAAAAGGTGGAGTGCAGTTGGTATCACTCAGCATGGCACAAGAACCAGCAATACAGAGAAGGCATCGGCTTATGTGGCTCTTGCTCCCTACTACAAGTCCAAATTTACAAGTACAGTGGAACCTCAGATTACGAGCATAATCCGTTCCAGGAGTATGCTCATAATCCAAAGTACTCGCATATCAAAGCGAGTTTCCCCATTGAAGTCAATGGAAAAAAAATAAAAAATTCATTCTGCATTGACTTCAATGGCATGCAATACCGCATGTGGCCCGAAGCAGGGGGCACCGGAAATGCCCGAAAAGGCCTGAGGACACCTCGGCAAACCTCAGAAAGACTTAGTTCCCGGGGTCAGCTGTGCTGTCCTCGGGCCTTTCCGTGCATTTCCGAACGGCGACGTTCGGCTCTGGCACCCCCCCACCTCAGGCCAAACGTGGTACTGCACACCGCTTTGGCCTGAACCGTGCTCGTTTTGCGAGACAACACTCGCAAACCAAGTTACGATTTTTAAAAATACAGTGCTCGTATTGCGAAATGCTCGTTAACCGCGTTATTTGCAATCCGAGGTTCCACTGTAGTTCCTCTGCATTGCACTCTGTTTGATGCTCTGGAATGGCGGGTCAGCAAGCCCAGACCGCGATCTACTGGTAGATGATCTACAGGTTGCTGACTCCCGGCTTAGCAGCTTGCATTGTCAAAAATAGTTCAGAACTGGCCATCCTAATATATTTGTCATTAGAGGTGTATATAAAAAAAAAAATAAACAAAAACCCCAACAACAAACAGGAGCCAATAATCGTTATAGAACCTTAAACACCCCCCCCCCCATTTCACTACAAGGCTACCCTGGTATTTACTCAGGGCAGGCAATCAACATTGACCACAGTTTGGCCAACACATTTGCCAAGATGAAAGGTCGGCCACCAAAGCTGTTGTACGCCCCAGCAGCACATAGTACATCGGCACTGATCTGCTCAAACATCTGTTGATCTGGAATACAGCAAAACCAGTAATGGGTTTTCTCAAACAAAAGAGGGACGAGCCAGCAGAAGATGAGAAAAGCTAAAAGAACATGTGCAGTTCCTTATAATTCAGCTTCTTTTGAGCTTTTAAAAAGTGTACCTTCAAGTACATTTCTTATAAAAAATACATGGCACCACCATTGCTCCAGTGCAGAGATCGCACTTCAGAGAGACCCGATAGACACATTCCAGCCAACATATCCGATACTTATCTGAGACCCAATAATACAGCTCAATTGGTCTACATTAGTGGTCTCCAAACTGCCGCCCTTTGTTCGCTAGTCCTCCCGGTGACACCAACGTTGGGGCACCAGTACTTCTAATACCAATGATGAGGCATGGCTTACTCCCACTGACACCAGGACATTTTTCTTTCCCCACCGATCACAGTCCAGCCCCCCTAAAAGTTTGAAGGACAGTAAACTGCCCCTTCCTTAGAGACCCCTCGCCTACGCAAACTGCCCATTCAAGCACACAGCCAAGGCCGGCACATACTGTATATAAAGAACTTGTTCCTCAGTGATCCTTATCAAATTATAGAAAGCAACTATGTGCAATGAATTGATATTATTATGATGAGCTAATAGGAGGTTTCTAAGCACTATTATCCAATCAAGCCTACAGGCATATACTGAGATATGGGGCGAGACAGATGAAGGTTCAATACAATTTTGGTAATGAATCATCTCCAGTGATTATTATCTTAAAAGCAATATATTTAAAAGGCCATGTCTGCAAATCAAACCTGCACACAAGAAGATTAACAAAGTATCTTCTATTCAATCAACTAACACGCTTGATGCTTACATTTATACATGTGAGATCAACAGCCTGCGAGGAAGCTTGTCTAATCTAAGCCATTTACACTAACCAGATCTAATCACTGGGGTCAATGCAGTGGCCCAGTTTCTTGCAATCTTGCTTTGCAGTACTAAATTCCTGGGTTCAAATCAACCTCGTACACACAATGAGATTATCGGACAAACTATCGTTTTTTTTTTTGCATGCTAGTCTCATATCGAAATTGACAAGGTTACTCTACTTACCAAAATCCTCGTATAAAAGAAAAAAAAAAAACACACCTTTGGAAGCAATGTAATGCATTGTACTGAAATGTATTCATTTCCAAATATGCGTAGACTTGCTGTTCTGTTTTTTTTGCGGACGGAAACTGTACTGATTAAAACAAAAAAAAAAATCAAATGATCCGTTATCGTACAAGAACATTTTTGTCCCAGGCTGGATTTAATTTAAATCAAGATAACTTAAAATCACCATTTAAATCATGATTTAAAATCACTAGCAAAAAGGCTTGATTTAAATCATAATTTTTAAAGAGCAACTGTCATCTCTGTCCCCTGCGGCTCCTCCTCTGACCTGCTGTTGATTCACCGACAGTCACAGTCACTTTAATGGGATGGCTGGTGATGCGGCAGTGACACAAGTTGAGGGACGTGGCGGCAGCAGGTGAGTGGATTCCCGCTAATTGGGGCCGCCATGATGGATCCGATATGAGAGGCGCTTTTAAATGCAAGGACTTACCGTATATACTCTAGTATAAGCCGACCCGAATATAAGCCGAGGCACCCAATTTTACCACAAAAAAAAAAAAAGGAAAAATTTATTGACTCGAGTATAAGCCTAGGGTGTCCATCTGCATGCCTCACTGTGCCCAATCTCCCTACCTGATCTCCGGCGCTGTGTGACTAGACTGACGTTTAACATGGGAGTCTATGGAAGGGGTGCCCGGCTTTGAAAAATCGGTGCTCCCCTGCCGTAGGTCCCCCGGACAACAAACTTTGCAAAATTATACAGGAAGAGGGGGGCTGCATGTTTGCCAAGTTTGGGGTCCAGGGGACCTACGGCCGGCACCGGGTCCCCAAAGTCCGGGAGATCAGGCGCAAAAAGGTGACTCGAGTATAAGCCGAGGGGGGCATATTCAGCACAAAAGAAATGTGCTGAAAAACTCGGCTTATACTCGAGTATATATACACACATACACACACACACACACACACACACTCTCTCGAATATATATATATATATATATATATATATATATATATATATATATATATATATATATATATATATATAAAATCTTCCTGGCAGTCATAATCTTTAATATTTGCAAACAAAATGAAGGTTTCCCATTTAGAATGGAGCTGTCAGGTTAGTAATACAGCGATATCAGAACCGATTCAATTATACAGTTTTTATTGTACATAGATTTGCAAAACAATGGGATAAAGGAATATTCCTGAACTTTGTTTTATCTCCTGGTTACTGTGAAATTGTGTGAATGCATCAATGCAGTGCATGTTATAGCTTGGATTCATTGAATGAATTTACCAATGTAAATTTAGCAGAATATACAGACTCATGCTACATAACTAAGCTCCATTTCATGCTGAATAAACAAAATTATTAATGTATCCTAAAAAGAAAACTATATCTTTAGATAGAATTTTACTCCAAAACCATTTCATTAAAATAATTTGATAAAAATCAAATCAAAATGACCTGGTCCTGTTGGACACATTTTAAGACCACGGATTACTATAAATCCTTCTAGAACGCTGTCCTAAAGTATTTGAAGCATACACAATCTTCATTGCAATCTTTCCTGCGTTTTGAAATGGGGCGGGGACCCGGGACGAGGAGCGGCCCCCACCTCATCTCCCATCTCCCGCTTCTCAATCCTCCCCACTACATTTTACTTGCTATTCTTGACTGCTACCCTTTACCTACCCTTCTTTCCCCTTTCCCCCTGTTTTTTTTTTTTTTGTTGGTCTCTCCCGATTGTGAAGTAACCTACCAAATGATAGCCTGGAGCCTTACTGGAGGCTCCCAACACCTATATGATCATTGCAATTTCCGTTTTCAGAAGTTCTACCATGACCCCGGATAGGCCTGCATAATTGGCCTACGGTGGGTCCTTGCGTTCTTACGCTGGTTTACTTGCTCTCTGTCGGTTACCGGTCATTGCTCTGTTTTAATGTTGGTTATTCTTGAAATGTTCATGAGCTTGTATGTCTTGTATGTACATGTACCCTTATTTTTCTCTCAATAAAATCTTTTATGGGAAAAAAAAAAAAAAAAAAAAAAAAGAAGAAGAAGAAGAAGAAGAAGAAGAAGAAGAAGAAGAAGAAGAAGAAGAAGAAGAAGAAGAAGAAGAAGAAGAAGAAGAAGAAGAAGAAGAAGAAGAAGAAGAAGAAGAAGAAGAAGAAGAAGAAGAAGAAGAAGAAGGAGGAGGAGATGGCGAGATGAGAGAATAAAAATCAAATCAAAAAATATCAGATGATTTTTTTTTTTGTTTAAAATAAATAAAAAAAATCATTGATCTTTATCCACCCTGGTTTGTGCCTTCGGATAATTCCAGAAGAACCGTCTGTCATGATCGGTTCTCGAAAGCCATGTACGAACGCTCAGATTATCTGCATTACAATATTTTTTTGGCGGATTTTCTGATCGTGTGTACGAGGCTTAAAGTGGAAGTAAACCCTCCTATCATTTTCAGGCAAGGAAGCTGCCATCTTGGCCTCCGTTTAATCTTCAAAACTGCCATGATGCTGCACATGTGATCAGTTATCACACCAGCCATTGGATGGTTTGACAGTTTGGTTGAGAGCACAACCAATGTGACAGTTGGTATGCCGGGAATGTAACTGCTTTTTGAAACTGTTAAATCGATGGGTTTACTTCCGCTTTAAAGTGGTTGTAAACCCTATTTTACAACTTTATGCTACAGGTAAGCCTATATTAAGACTTACCTGTAGCTAACGGTTTAGGAGATATCATCGGCACATATGCACTGGAGAAAACTGAAGCAATGGCACCTATGTGCCGTTGCTGCAGTCTCTGTGCCGTTACCGGCGGCTCCCGCGCGCATGTGCAGGAGTAACGTCATCGCGGCTCCAGCCAATCACAGTGCCGGGGGCCGCGATACCCGAAAGTAAATCCGGAACGACATATGGGCGGCCGGAGGGGGAGACGAGGACGGCTGCGGGGGCTTCGATCTGAGGTAAGTAATACATAATGAGCTAGTATGCTATGCATACTAGCTCATTATGCCTTTGTCTTGCAGGGTTTGTCGTTTTCTCATTTTTTTTTTTTTTTAAGAGGGTTTACTTCCTCTTTAAGTATATATACTCTCCCCCATTTGTGAGAATTTGCACCAGAACCTCCTCTAGTTGCGTCCATACCCCAAATTCCCAAAAAGCGGGTCAATCACTTGGTGCAGATTGGCACACAAAACTACTACAATTACATGTCAATGGACAAAAGGTTTTGAAACTCCATCAGATACAATCTGCGACCAATGACGGACCTCAGTAAATCTCCGACCCATGATAAAATTTCTCCAGGTAGACATGTTTGGAAAACTCCAACATTTTCATCATCTCTACAGTTACAAATCCTTATTTATTTGCAAATACAACAAAAAAAGAGCCTCGCTAGTCCTCAAACCTGCAGCACATAACAAGCTACATGACGTAATTTACTGCAAAAGTATTGAGGATTTCCACATCTGCAGCACACACACACACACTCTAAATAACGAAAACAATATTTCAACAAGCATCTATAAACAGATGCTGCACAGTACTACAATACCAGCCCAGTAAATCTAGGCTACAACATCTATGAGGATACTGGAAAGTGTAGTAATCAATTTACTACACATACTTAGTTGCCATGGTGACATTAACACATACAGCAGTCTAAACCGACACCAGCCATAACTCAGCATTATTTCAATGGATCTGTCTCTTGCTGCACTTCCAAGCAGCACTGAAATTCATTTGGCATCAATGACTTGCTTCAGGAAAACTCAGGCAGGCACGTGTTCACAACTAATAACGTATGCAAGAATTTGTGTTCCTGACCAAGGTGTATGACCAGTGTGCTTTACCGGCAGCTGGGAGCTGAAATGCAAATGGATTTCTCTACACAAACAGATGCTTGGAGAATTATGTAAATGCAGCGTATTCAGGGCCGAGCGACAGATCACGCCGGTTTATCGGAGGCAGAAAACGTTGCATCAAGACAGATAAAACAGTTACTAATCACATTTCAGTAGACAAACGGCGAGTTCTGAGGAAGGAGCCCAGTACAGGAGGCACTACATCAATCAGGTTATACGCAGCTCATCAACACAGGCCAGAAATAAAGCAGTACATTTATTTATTAACTAACAATTGGATATTCTACAAAGAATGAACTATTTGCATCAGTCCAGGCTCCTAGGCCTCATGCACACTGGACGTGTTTAATACTGCCCCCCTTAGGGGCATCTGGCGGTTTTTCCTGCATTTTAGCCTGTGTGTTCATTCACACATAGGCATTTAGTGGCCGGCATTTAGATGCAAAATAAAAATAAAAAAAAACACAACAACAATAACAACAACACACTGCCACCAGGGCATCCAGGAGCGTTTTAACAGAAAAAAAAAAAAAAATGCTCGACACATATAAAAGCGTATTAATGCTAGGCGCATTTAGCGCTTCAGCGTGCATTTCAATGGCCGGAATAAATTCTTATTCTGGCCAATTAAATGAATAAATGCCCAAGCACTTGACGTGCCTAATCACGTTACACGTATTTACAGGCATGTTTTTTTTTTCTGCCAAAACACCACGGCCAGGAGGAAAGGCGTTAAGGATGGATCCAGTTTGCATGCGGCCTAAAAGAAGCCGACAAATACAAATCTACCCCAGTCACAACATATGCTAGGGCAAGTGTGACTCCTTGGTGGGTACACAGGCCAAATGTGAAATACGACATTTCCTAAAGCTAGAGCAGTGGTCGCCAACCTTTCGGAACGCATGGACCACTAAACTCACAATTCTGAATCCTGCGGACAACCAATATGAATTTTACTAATATATACATACATATATTTATATTATATACATATTATATACATACACACACACACACACACACTGCTCCGGTTCTCTGTACCCCTTCCCCTGGATCACACTGCTGCCTTATACACACACACACACACACAATGCTCCGGCTCTGTCCTCCCGCACTTTACATCACACGATTACCTTAGACAGACTCATCATTGGATCTCACCACCTTATCCAGCCACGTACTCGAGCTCCGTGCTCCCTCCCACAGTACAGAATCACAGTATATATAAAATAATATACAAAGTGGCTGGAGGGAAGCTTCAGAATGGCAAAGATTTTTTTCTTACAAATTATGTGAGCAGACTGCAGTTCCTCTTTAACTGGTTAAACTGACCTAATTTACAGAACGAAGTTCATCCCTTTAATTTAAAAGAACCAAATGATACATTGTTTATGGTTCTAGTTCTCTCAGCACTGAGCAATGTTGACATAGAATTGTGGAAAGGACCTAGAAAAGTGGTTGTAAACCCAAAAAACTTTATTTTTTTATTTTTATAAAAACCTGCAAGACAAAGGCATAATGAGCTAGTATGACTAGCATACTAGCTCATTATGCATTACTTACCTTAGATCGAAGCCGTCCTCGTCTTCCCCTCCAGCCGCAGACATCTCTCCCGGAGGTTACTTATGGGTATTGCCGCTCCGGCGCTGTGATTGGCCGGAGCGGCGATGACGTCACTCTGCGCATGCACGTGGGAGCCGGCATTATCCATTCAGAAAACCGGCATTCTCAGTGCGCATGCGCCGTAGACAACGGTGCATTCTTTTTGTCAAATACCTCCTAAACGTGTAGGTTTAGGAGATATTGCAAACACCTACAGGTAAACCTTAATCTAGGCTTACCTGTAGGTGAAAGTTGTAATGGAGGGTTTACTTCGTGAAGGGGTTGAATCGAGAAAGCAATTTTTTAACGATTAATCGCGCAGCTCTATCACCCATCCATCAAAGTCTCCATGCTTTATTTTGCTGAGGAGTAACTTTGAAAAAACACCCCTAGCATTTCTGGCCATGGCCATCTTGAGTAAGGGCAGATTATTTATGTAGAGTTTACTTCCCGGAATCAATCTGCCCTTGGCTCGGGCATGCAGGTAGGAGGGTGTGCTTATCTGAGAACCCCCCCTCCTCCTGGGATGTATGACATCATTTGCCTAGGCCTGGAGACCAGGAAGTAACTGAAGAAATGTACACAAAAGTTTAACAAGTAAATATGATATACTTTCCTATCTATTTACTAATGCTAGCAGCACGAGGATTGCAAATAATCAATGTCGATTGAGAGAGTGCAGTTCCGCTTTAAGGATACACTTCAGAGTTAAGTGACCTTAATAAAAAACGCATTAAATCTACAGCAGGAAATAACCATCCTATATTATAAATGTACTTGTACTCCACATATACTGTACTATACTTGTGCATTTATAAAAAGTAGGGCTGTTACTGATTAAAATGTTCGTGTTCGATTAATAGATTTTTTTTTTTAATCGACTAATTTCGATTAATAACGCACATACAGATCCAACTACTTTTAGCTGATCTCCTTGCAGGCCGATTCCCAGTGCAGCTACCAACCACTGGAAAAATGGATAGCAGGATACAAAAAACACACAAAGGCAGCGCTCGATGGGAATAGCATTCAAACTTTTATAGTCTTCAAGTTGGTAACAAAATAAATATTGCACTGGAGATAAAATCAATGTAGCTACATAAACTGTAAAAATGGTGCGAGTAATACCAAACGGTAGCAAAAGCAGTCATAAAAAAACATGTAGCTAAGTATGATACTGGTATAAAAATGTGCACAACGATACCACTGCTGAATCCAGATGAGGAGGGGTTAACATCAGTCCGTCGGCATGTAGATGTCCCGTGAAGGGAACGATCACAACTCCCAGTGGATGGCTGTAGAATCCCAGGTTGATAGAGGGAAGTGATAGAGGGAAGTGTAACAGCCCTTGCATGTGGCAGATAGTAAGGTCCCGCCGGCATGCAGATATGAAGGCACAGCAAAGGAGCACTTCAGATGAACACGGCAAGACCCGCCGGTGTCTGACGTCACCGGATCTCCGACGGAACTCCCTGAAGACCCGGAAGCCGGCAGAGAGGTGAGTACCGATCAAAAGAATTTTGATCGATCAAAAACATTAATCGATTAATCGAGGAATTAATAGTTAAATTTCCACAGCCCTAATAAAAAGCAAAAAAAGACCCAACGCAGCCCTGAACGTACTGATGGTTCACCATTTGCTTGCACACTGCCAATAGATTTCACAGAACACATAAAACCAGACACACTTTTCTCTGCCTCACGTGTGTACACCTTTTATGTCTATACCACACTTGTACAGAGACATGCTGGAGAACCAAAACAGTGTAATCTACAGGGAGCAGGGAGGAAACCCACACAAAGACAGAAAATACCAATCCCATGCAAACCTCATCCTGATGGGAAGCAATGCAAAGCAAGAACAATAACCACTAAGCCATGCAAACTACCTGCTATGGTCTCACAAGAGCCAGACACTATGTATGTCAGCATCATCTTCATAAAGCCTCATGTACACTGCTTCTGGTAAACGTTTAAGAGCAGTTGGGAATTTTTTTCAGCTGCCCCAAACTCTCTTCTGCGTCATCAGTACATGTACACAGGGACATTTAGACCCGGTTCACACCAGGGCGGCGCGACGTGGCACGACTTGTGGGGGGCGACCTCGGCGGCGCGATCTCAAGACGACTTGAGACGCCCGCCGAGGCGATTTGCATAAGACTTCTGTATAGAAGTCAATGCAGGTCGCCTTGGGTCGCCCCCAAAAGTAGTACAGGAACCTTTTTCTAAGTCGGAGCGACCTGAGTCGCTCTTACTTAGAACGGTTCCATTGAAAAGCGTGGGACGCGACTTGTCAGGCGACTGAGTCGCCTGACGAGTCGCCCTGGTGTGAACCGGCTCTTATAGTCCTTTCTAGGCAGTTGAGTTTAGAGGCTTTTTTGGAATGCAAAAAAAATAAAAAATGGGTTCAGACGGATGTTCAGAGGCATTTGAAAACACCAAATGCCTGCAACAGCTTGTAATAGTGGTAACTCGCGTTTAGCAGAATTTCATTTACAGTAGTTTTTAATTTTAACCAACAAATGTTTATTTTTTTACAAAACGCTTTAGACGCAAACACGGCAGGTAAACGCGGCTAAACTGACGTTTTTTAGCCCCCGGTTTCTTGCTGTCAAATTAAATCAGATGAGGTTAAATGTTGTGCACTTGGGGGCTAAGAATATGAATGCATCATACATACTAGGGGGAGTACAACTGGGGGGATCCGTAGTGGAGAAGGATCTGGGGGTTTTGGTAGATCATAAGCAGTCCTTTCTTGTATTAGGAGAGAGAGAGAGAGAGAGAGAGAGAGAGAGAGAGAGAGAGAGAGAGAGAGAGAGAGAGAGAGAGAGAGAGAGAGAGAGAGAAATTTTGCCCCTGTACAAATCATTAGTAAGACCTCATCCTGAATATGCAGTTCAGTTTTGGGCACCTGTTCTCAAAAAGGATATTGGGGAACTGGAGAAAGTGCAGAGAAGGGCAACCAAACTGATAAGAGGCATGGAGGAGCTCAGCTATGAGGAAAGATTAGAGGAACTGAATTTATTCACTCTTGAGAAGAGGAGATTAAGGGGGATATGATCAACATGTACAAATATATAAGGGGTCCATATAGTGAACTTGGTGTTGAGTTATTCACTTTACGGTCAACACAGAGGATAAGGGGGCACTCGTTACGTCTAGAGCAGGGGTCTCCAAACTATGGCCCTCCAGTTCTGTTCAAGAACTACATTTCCCATCATGCCTAGTCATGTCTGAATGTCAGAGTTTTTACAATGCCTCATGGGACGTGTTGTTTTGCAACAGCTGGGAGGGCCGTAGTTTGGAGATCCCTGGTCTAGAGGAAAAGAGATCATCTCCAAATACGGAAAGGTTTCTTAACAGTAAAGCCCTGTACACACGGCCGAGAATCCTGTCAGGATTCTTGCCAAGCCGTGCATACAGCCAGCCATTCAAAAGAACCGCCGTTCTTTTGAATAACAAGAACGCGGTGACGTCATCGACTACGACAAGCATGCGCTCGTCACATTCGTTGCCGTTGCTGCCATCTTGCTTCACCCTACACTACATTTGTAAGCTACCGCGCATGTGTCGAAGTCTCATCGAGAATGCGCGGGCTTACCGGAGGACAGGTAAGCTTGTAGACACACACACACACACACACACACACACACACACACACACAGTTTACTCGTCGGGAAACAGGCCGACGAGAAAATAGAGAGCAGGTTCTCTATTTTTCTCGTCGAGATTCTCGGCAGTTTGACGAGAAAACATACACACGACCGGTTTTCTCGGCAAAAAGCTCTGCCAGCAGTTTTCTTGCCGAGAAAACCGGCCGTGTGTACGAGGCTTAAGAGCTGTGAAAATGTGGAATAGACTCCCTCCAAAGGTGGTTCTGGCAAGCTCAGTAGATTGCTTTAAGAAAGGCCTGGATACTTTCCTAAATGTACATAATATAACTGGGTACTAATAATTATAGGTAAAGTTGATTCAAGGAAAATCCGATTGCCTCTCGGGGGATGAGGAAGGAATTTTTTCCCTGCTGTAGCAAATTGGATCATGCTCTGCTGGGGTTTTTCGTCTTCTTCTGGATCAACTGTGGGTATAGAATTGGGTATTTGGGATTGTATGATTTTTTTTTATTTTTTTTTACGGTTGAACTTGTGTCTTTTTTCAACCTGTCCAACTATGTAAATCGTTCAGGAGAGGTTAAACAATGTCCCGTGTACATGAAGCCTAATAAGACTCTCAGAAACAAGGCTGACATATCAAAGATATTGCCCCATACCAAATGCTGTCCTACCAATTCTACCCAACCCCACATCAATGCCCGTTATAGGACAAGTAATACAAATTAAATAGGCTGAACAGATTCAAAAGGCCATTTGGAGCCTCTACTTTCATCAGTGAGGACATGTTCTATGCTTCATACCATTGCCTGCTGAAACTGAGCCGTTTCCTAACCTCACCACATTCTCAACATCCATTAGCCGAAGAAACGTAGATTATTAATGAATGGCTGACTGCCTCTGAAAATTTCATGCATACCACTTTCCATTTCACTTGTGACCAGAGAGATGCAGAAGACGGTAAAGTGACACTAAACTCACATTTTTTAGGAAATAAAATACAATATGTTTAAATATAAGTAGAATGTACATTCTATCTTTCTTCCTTTGTGTCATCTCTCAAATGCAAGATTTTTTGTCTACTATTCTCAGACCTGTTCGAAGGTGGCTACATTTGTTCTCCATTCCCCCCTTGTGTATGTGAATGTAGCCACCCTCTGCTGCACATCCCAGAGATTGACTACACATCTAGCTTCAGACCCCATTCAGCTCTATGGGAATAGTATACATAGAGCAGAGCATGAGACCAGAAATACTGGCACTGCTCGCTCTATACTAGTTGTAGTGTAGAAGTATATCAGTGGAGGATAGGGAGTGAGCAAAAGGACAAATTAAAAGAGAATTATGGGAATGGCTTTTTTTTTTAACCATACTTACCTAGCTGGATGCTGCATCTGTCCTCCGTCTGTTCAAACACCAAGAACCGAGCAATCGAAGACCGCTGATTGCTCGGTTCTCAGAGCCCTGTGAGCAGAGAGCTGGTGACTGTCAGTCCAGTCACAGGCTGTCTGCTCTGCCCCCCACTCTCACTGGAGGGCTGGTCTGTGGAGGGACGGGAGTGGCTGGCTCAGGCCTTCAGCGGTTCGTGGAGAGCCTGAGCCGGGTGCTGGTCCAGGCATGTGGGCAGATCCCGACTTTATTGTCGCAATCTTGCCTGCGCCTGGACCGGCTCTGTAAAGTCAGCCTGTTGTCTGCTGAAAACGGGTCGCAGAACGAACTTCATCTTAAGTATAATGCCTCGTACACACGACCGGTTTTCCTGTCGGGAAAACTGCCATGAGAGCTTTTGGCCGGGAATCCTGGCCGTGTGTATGCTCCCTCGCAGTTTTCCCGACAGGAAAACTGCCAGAAAAAAAAAAAAAGAAGAACAAGTTCTCCTTTTTCACGGCGGTCTTTTTCCCGGCAGTTTTTCTATGTGAGTTTTCCTGTCGGGGGAAAAAAAAAAAAAAAAAAAAAAAAAAAACTTACCGAGCAGGTTCTCGATTTCCCCCCCCCCCCTCGGGATTCCCGGCGGACTTTTTACCGCCAACAATTCCGTATGTGTGTACTAGGCATAATGGTAAGGCTAGGCTGCCACTCCAAAAATGGCCACTGGCCACACCAAAACACTGCCCAATTGAGGTTCTTTAAAAGCTGGCTCTGCATATAGCAAGCCAAGCTCCCAAGTGCCATGGCTGATTTCAGATAATAGTAGTGCTTATTCAACCAGCGGTCTGAACAAAAAAAAAACAAAAAAAACAAAACAGATTCCTGCATCCACACAATGGAGGTGGATGCAGGAATTCCCCTCCGCGCTATTGTACTATTGTATTCTGACAGCAGAGACTCCGCTGTCAGAATGCACTGATCAGAGCTGCAGCCAATGTTGTGCAGCCGCTGATCAATGAAGGTTTTCCAGCAGGACCGATAGGCTTCTGTAGAACAGGGAGGGCGCCACAGATCAATATTCGAATGGTCTCTGCTGCTCCAGCTGAATTTCAATCCATGTGTATCCAGCTTAATGCTGGGATGACTTGCATGCCCCAGGATAATCCCTCCAACTTTAAAACTCAATATCTGTAAAGGTCAGAAAACCTGAGGCAATAGAAAGAGCAAAATTATGACTACAGAAGAGAAGCTTTTTTTTGCAAGAGAAGTTTTTCTCTTTTTTTTTTTTTACAACAACTATAACTGGCAATAGGCAATGGTAAAATGCATTTAACTTTCCCTTGGCAGTATAACTGGCTGTTGAAGTATGCCTATAGCTGTACTTTAAGTTCCATTCAACAGGCACAAAATGGCTCAATTCTACAAATCTATATAGTTTATAGAGATGCCTTAAAGATCAACTCCAGGATACTATTACATTTCCCCCCAATACTTTGCTTTCCGCAATAAAAACCGATTTATTTTTGTTTGAATCAATATTTATTTTGAGTAATCTTTTACTGAAAAGTCCTTGACATCATGGGTGGATATAAATGGACTTGTGTCCGTTTACATCAGATTAAAAACTCCAAGCCTGTCAAGATCTGGGAGAAAAAAAAACCCACAAACACACAATGAAAGGCCTGTGTCCCTTTCCATATATTCAAACCTAATAGATCTAGGGTAGCCTGATGTAAACAGACACAAGTCCATTTGAATCCAGCTGCCCACGGATCCAGAAAGCTCTGATTTATAAATGCAGAAGAAAAAAAAAATGGAATGGACACAGGTCAAAAAAGTGGCATCCATACCATTCAGCTAAAATATAAGTGGGGGGTCGGTTCCTGGATTTCCTGCTGACGGGACTCTTCACAAAAGTAAAAAAGGGAAAAAGACCAAAAAATAGAAGCATAGGAGAAATAAAACGTTATGTAAGGAAGGGGTGGGAGTGATCAGATAAAAAGATAGCAAAAGGTAGAAAAGGAAAAAAAAAAAAAAAAAAAAAAAAAGTAGGAAGTGGTCCCCCCAGGGACTGCCAGGAAGGACGAAAGTCAAAGGGTGGGAGAGTAAGGACCCCGAAGACTTAAAGGGGTTGTAAAGGTTCGTTTTTTATTTTCTAAATAGGTTCCTCTTAAGCTAGTGCATTGTTGGTTCACTTACCTTTTCCTAAGATTTCCCTTCTAAATATTTTTTTTCTTTTTTTTCTTTGTCTGAATTTCTCACTTCCTGTTCCTCCTCAGTAAGCTGTTCAGTAAGCTGTTCTGGCTGACTCCACACCACTCGGATGATGGTGTGAAGTTTAGGGAGGAGAAACAGGAAGTGAGAAATTCAGACAAAGAAAAAAAAAAAAAGATTTAGAAGGTAAAATTAAAGGAAAAGGTAAGTGAACCAACAATGCACTAGCTTAAAAGGAACCTATTTAGAAAATAAAAAACAAACCTTTACAACCCCTTTAACACAAATTGGGAAATAATTAGGCCATGACTACCAAAATCAAAAAAGGAATCCATTAAGAGTGTTATCCTGTATGGCAATAAATTGGTCATCGAGGGCATATATCTTATAATTGTTTTACCTTATATACTGCCTGCTGGTTGTTAGTCAGTCATTAATCAAGTACCGTATTTTCCGGCGTATAAGACGACCTTTTACGCTTAAAAAAACAGGGGTCGTCTTATACGCCGGATCAGCTGCTCGGATGCCTGCTGGATGTGCGGTATTGGTAATACTGTATGTAGCTTCGGAACGTAGCGTCGGAAGCCTCGGAGGGGGGGGGGGGGGTCGTCTTATAAAAGGTGAGTACAGGCAAAAAAATCTTTAAAAAAAAAAAAAAAAAAGCGAAAGTTACGGGGTCGTATTATACACCTTAAAATACGGTATATAAAACAAACTTCTGTGTTTTATTATATACATTGATTTTTTATCATTCTAATCTCCTTGTCTATATATTAGAAATATACAAAATACCAATTCAAGAATATGCTGACCAATGACTATCATAAAATACAAGGCTACATGTTGAGTAGGGCATAAATACATCAGTTGGAAAATGCATTAGTAAATCCCAGGGCTCTCATCTGAATTACAAGCACAATCACCCAACAACATAAACAATATGGAGACCGCAGTCAGGCCCCTTTCACACTGAGGCGTTTTTACCGCGTTTTCGCGGTAAAAATAGCGCTGTAATAACGCCTGAAATAATCCTGCCCCAGCATTCTCAATGTGAAATCTCTGAGGGCTTTCACATTGAGGCGTTTTGCTGGCTGGGCGTTGAAAAAAATCCTGCAAACAGCTTTTTTAGAGCAACTTTAGGGCGCATAAAATAGCGCTGTAAAAACGCCTATCCCTATTGAAATGAATGGGATTCGCGGTAAAAACGCGGTAAAATAGAGGTACAAAATCCTATCATTTTTGAGCGTTTTTTCAACGCCTCAGTGTGAAAGGGGCCTCAGTGTTACAAAAGTACATAGCAATACTCTTCCAGGCTGGAAGACACACGTGTCATTGCACTTTGCATAGAAGCAAGCACAAGGAGGAAGGAAGCCTTATGTAAACTAGTTGGTGATTACATTATCTACAAAGCAAAGCACGAAAAAGAGATATTATACAGCAAGGGGCAGAATACGAGCGCAGGAAGAAATCTTCACTTTTCTCCTCTTGACCAGCGCTAGACCATTTGGCAAGAGCCATTTCCCTTCAAACGGCAAATATTTACAGTAAGCCAACTTAATTAAGACATGCAGCAACACCGATGAAGTAACAAAGCAAAAGCTTTTAATGAGAATACAAAGGTCTTTATTTAACACAGAGCAAATACCCAAGGACAGCAACCAATCAGAAACCAACATTTCATAGGCCACCTACACAAAAGCTGTAGTAAACCGATAATCGGACTTGTTGGTGTAGTTTGCCACACAACAGGATGCTTTGTACTATAATTAAAGTGTACCCCAATAATGAAGGGTGGGAAAAAATGCCCATCATGCCCCTTGCACACAGGTAATCCTATCAGATGAGTGTCAGTTTTTCAGGCAGATCTGATAAGCTGAAGTTAGCTTCAGCTAAAATTCTCAGCAAATTCGCTCAGTGTGTGACCAGCAGCTGTCAGAGGTGGCTTTCCGATTTGTTCTCTGTACAAACCAAATGGTCAAAGCCACCACTGTTCCCATGTAAACTTGTCTGCTGGAGAGCTACAGTGGCAAAACAATGTATAGCATCGGATTCCAGGTGTGATGGATGCCTGGATCCTCACTGTGGTTTCAGCTACCAGCCCCCCTATGTCACTACATGACACAGCAGACAGGTAAAGCTAATGTAGCGACCTCACCCCTCCTCACTCTCGGCTTGTTTGTCTTGTCTAGGGGGTTAGTACTGGGGGGAGGGAAGCGATACACCACGGCCCATGTCCTCCTGAGAGCCCGGAGGTGAAAGTCAGAACTATTGGGTTTTGTGTAGGTGTCTCAGAATCAAATCCTTTCTCCGAAATGACTCCCTTTGCTCCTAGTAACCAGAGTTCCACACACTGAAAAGGTCCAACTCGTATTTATTCTCTTCCAGCAATAAATAGTCATACAGCACAGACAGGTTGAGACCCATAGAACACTTCATTATTTGTGGGGAGTAGGTCAAGGCACAATCCTTTAAGTAGAGCTAACCACTGTGGTGTCACCAATGGTTATGATGTATAGTCACTGCCACCGACTATATAGAACAAGAGCATGAATTACCTTCGCTATCACAGCCCCTGTCAGAGGGAAGACATCCGTCCAAGAGAGTTACCGGAGGCCTCTCCGTCACCGGCAAATGCTGCGCCGGACTTTCCGGAGAAGTTCCGCTCACCAGCCTCATCTCAGACACGGGCACCCAAGGCATTAGGGCCCCCTCGGATTCCTCCACCCTCGCGGAACTCAGTCGAAGGTACGGAGTCCCAGGCCTCCGCATTAGTACCTCACCCCAGGCTAAAAAGGTGCCTGAGATGGACTCCATCTCCCGCTCCGGCCAGGTCAAGGGCACCTGGGCCCGGACTTCCGGAACGCCAGCACCCAGGCTGAAGGTGCCTGGGCGCGACTGCGTCCTCCGACTCTGAACCCCAAGGTCAGGGCGTCCGCCCCCTTTATCTCCTTTCCCTTTGCGTCACAGCAGGTTCCCCGCCCCGCTGTACCAGCGCCAGGAAAGGACAAAAAGGGATGCAGTCTTGCGGTGAGTGTTCAGCTCCAGCCCAGGGCGACAGCGCCACCTGCAGGCCGCAGGGAACCTCACACCACCAGAGTCCTCCAAGAACCATAAAAGGGTCTCAGATTCCCTAACAATCAATGCATCTGGGTTACACTACTACCCAGATGCCTCCCCTAAATTCAAATACCCGCTACACTAAAAGAAAGCTTTTTGGCTGTACTCTATATATACTGCGATTCTGTACTTGCCAAATATTCAGCAGAAATCTCCCCCCACGAAGTCTGGCTGCAGCCATTTTAACTGTGGGCAGCTGAAGCCGCTGCCTGTTCACTTCCTGGATTTACACAGGAGGCACACCTCCAGCTTTCATTGGCCCTCTTATGACTTACCCCCCTTCCTTCCTGGAAAATTCTCACAAGAGTGAGAGAGCTGTGCATAAAAAAAAATGCTTGTTTAATCCAACCACTAGAATGAATTTATATGAATGCTTATGCAGGTTTACCTTTGTATGTGTAAATTATGGCAGTAAGTTCTTCTACAAACGCAGGTTTGCTGTATTTTTTTATGTCCCTGAACACTTCCCTAACATACGAGTCTAAACACCACAATATGCATGGAAATAGAACATTGTTCACAGGCACTATAAGTCCCATGAGGCATTGCACAAGTCACATCCACAGGCATGAATCCCAGAGGCGTGATGGGATTTGTAGTTTCACCACAGCTGGAGTGCCAAGGTTGCAAGGGGGGGGGGGGTACTACAAGGGTATTCTACTTATCCCACATTTAAGCTTTAAAAAAAAAAGGCACCTAATAAGATGTGCATTCGATCAATAATATAAGACTGGAGATCAGCCAACCATGCCTGCAAAGAGCTCCAATCTTATGAAAGTGCAGGATGTTAAAGGAGAGCTTGTTGATTACACCAAATAAAACCTTATGACACTTGTGTCCTCTCCTTGCAGTAAAATATTGGCTCATATGCAGGCCAGCGTGTTATACCCGGGACCATGTGTCAGTGCCCACCCATCCCACTATATAATGACTGACAGCACAGGTGACATCGAGCAGGAAATAAGCTCCTACAGGCGCCAAGGCTGGCTATAGAGGATTGTTTTTGGTTCTTTGTTTTTAAAATCAACCAACCAGATAGCCCATCGACAAAGAAGAAGCCGATTCCCCCATCCACACAAGCAAGGTGGATGGAGGACTCCTCTCTGCTGTACTACTGTTTTCTGACAGTGGGGACTCCTCCGTTGCCAGAATACAGCCATAGATGGTTTGAGATTCGCCTGCTGCCTGCTGAACTGGTGGAATTTCAGTGCATACTATGGCCAGCCTAAAGGATAAGTTCACCCGTTAAAAAAAAAAAAAAAATGCACTTTTTTTTTTTTTTACTAGGAGCCTGTAAAGCCAAAGCTTTCCAGATCGCGGGTGGCATGCAGGACCCCTGCAGACTTCTCAGTGCATCTGTCTGTACCGCTTATGGCCAGACAGATGTTACACACCAACAGGAAAAATTAATGAACTACTAGAGCAATCAACAGCGCTATGGTATTTTATTAAAACTACAAGCCTACAGCCGCAAAGGCTGTTGGGACTTGCAGTTTCCCATTCACAGACAAGTGTGAATGAACGATGTGGCTGGGCGGGCGGAACACGCAACATGTTCCAAAAGGTTAATTTATCCTTTAACACCTTCCCATCCCAGCCATTGTAATCTGACGGCCGCAGAAACACTCTGTCCCTCCGGGCAGCCATCATATGATGTCCTCGGCTTCCCGACGTTGTAGGAGCCAATGCGCGTGCCCGGCGACTGTGATGTCTGCTAGGCACCCGCGATTACTCGTCACAGAGCAGGAGCATGGATCTGTGTGTGTGTAAAACGCACAGATCCACATCCTTTCAGGGGAGAGGAGACCGATCGTGTGTTCCTGGTATATAGGAACACTGGTCAGTCTCCTTCCCTAGTCAGTCCCCTCCCCCCCAGTTAGAATCACTCCCTAGGCAACACATTTAACCCCTTGATTGCCCCCTAGTGTCAACCCCTTCCCTGCCAGTGAAATTTATACAGTAATCAGTGCATATTTATAGCACTGATAGCTGTATAATTGTCAATGGTCCCAAAACAGTATCAAAAGTATCCAATATGTCCGCCGCAATGTCGCACTCCCAATAAAAATCGGAGATCGCCATTACTAGTAAAAATATAAATAGAAATTGCCATAAATCAATAACCTATTTTAGTACAACGATGGCGGCTGGTCAGCAAGTGGTTAAACAGTTCCTAACACAAAGCGCTACAGTTCTTTCAGCTTCACTACAACTTCTCCTTGTAGTTCTTCCATACACTGAGCTCAGTCTCTCACAAGACCAGCCTTTCTCAACCTTTTCAACACAGAGGAACCCTTGAAATAGTTCTCCGGTCTCGGGGAACCCCTGCTACAACAAATCTACAACTCCTGATACATTAGTGTGATGGTCAGTGGGAAGAATGGTCCATACACTTGTGGTCATTGGGAAGAATTACCTCCTTACAGATGGCTAAAAAGATCAATGGTGTCAGTGGGAACTTGCCTAAGAGGCAGAAATTGCCCAATGCTGAAGGAACCCCTAGCAACCTCTGGAGGAACTCTAGGGTTCCACGGAACCCTGGTTGAGAATCGCTGCACTAGACCCACTGATTCACTGCCACTGAATCCCTTGAGCTCCTCCAATCTTCACCGTGGTATCTTCCTCAAGCTTCACCCCCGCTTCTCTGCTGGGTCCTTAGCTTGGCACTCTAGATACCTCTCAGGCTTCACCCACGCTGGCCTGCTCCATCCCTAGCTTGACACACAAGGCTGCTCTGCAAGCGTCACCTTCGACGGCTGGGTCCCTGGCTTGGAGTCCCACTGAAGTTTCCCGATTCTTCATCATCCCCCTCTGGGGAGAATGCTGCTCCGGTACTTGCTTCAGTTACTCACTGTGGTCCCTGGTAAGAAGGTGGTTGGTCCATTAGTGGTGACAGCTTCCCCTCTACCTCAGACCACGACAGGTTCTCCGGCCGACAGAACCATCACTTTTGGTTGGACCGCAAGCCGCAATATCAAACCTGCACTGTTCTCCTGCGTCTGGATAGGCAGAAAGCTTAGCAGCCAGATGTGCCCGGGAGAGGCCCAATCTCCGGCCTAGCAGCCTGGGCAACACGAAACACGTCCACCCAGACAGCCGTCCAGGAGGCACAGAACACAGATCACCTAAATCCACCCGAATATACAGCTTCTGCCAGCAGGCCAAGGGATTCAAGAAAACCCCTGGCCATTGGCTGAGATACCCCACATACCCATAACCTGACCTTGGGTTGCCCTTCTCATATCAGTACCTGGCCACCTAGTGGTAGAAGAGAAAAGTGCAACAAGTCAAAACTTAGGGAGAAATCAATAGATCATCAATCAACCAGGATAACAACTCCTGGCAAGTAAATTTGTGAGGAGCTCCCTGCCTAAAAACTACAGGGTGCTACATCAATAAATGTGCATGTATATCCTGCTTGAGAGACAGTTAGCCTTTCAATGATCACTATACTGTGGGAAGCAACACACATTTATCATGATACTTAAGCAGAAGACAGCATGCAAAACAAACAAGTCACAAGACTGTTCCAATGATCCCTGAACTAAAATTTCTGGAGCAGAAAATAAAAAATAAGACAATCGACCACCATGCACAAAAATCGCTCTATACCACCCTATTGGCCACCTGGCACTTTAACTCATATGAAATCCCCAAATCTTATCTTAGAATGCCTGCAATCAAAAAGGTAAAATACAAAGAGTCAGAAGTCTACTTTGGTCATAATGAGGAAATGGAGAAAACAAACACACACGCGCGCACACGCACGCACGCACGCGCACACGATCATGTGACAATCTCACCCCATATATGCAGCAAACCATTGCATCAGGAGCAATCTACTCAAAAGAGAGGCAATGGCCTAAGAGTTTCATCCTACTTTGATAAAAAAAAAAAAAGAGTTTTGTTCTTTTATACTGCAAGCAATTTAACATTTTAGCTCATACAGACATGATCAGAAGTGGTGATTTGAGAAGAGCAATGAGAAGTAAAGCAGTCATAGTCTACACACTATATTGAGGAAAGGGAAGCTACATAAATAGTTACACAATTGCTGCAAAAGCACAATGACAAGCCTTCTACCGGATACTGAATAGCAGAAGTAAACAAAGAACGTAAATGGCCGACCTGCTCTAATAATACATTATAAAACAACAAAATAGATAAGTCAGTACTGGAGGTCACTATGCCACAGACATCAATGGGAAATTGTCTGACATTAATGCATTTGTCAGGGGAATAGGCGAGATCCGAGTATGAACACATACATAAATAGCCCTGGCCAAAAGTTGAGAATTACACAAATATTAATTTTGCAAAATCTGCCGCCTCAGTTTTTATGATGGCAAACTACTCCAGAATGTTATGAAGAGTGATCAGATGAATTGTAATGTCCCCCTTTGCCATGAAAATGAACTTAATCCCATAAAAAAACACTTCCACTGCATTTTTGAAGAAGGCTTCAGGGCGCCCAAGAAAGTCCAGCAAGCTCCAGGACCATCTCCTACAGTTTATTCAGCTGCAGGATCGGGGGCACCACCAGTGCAGAGCTTGCTCAGGAATGGCAGCAGGCAGGTGGGAGTGCATCTTCATGCACAGTGAGGCAAAGACTTTTGGTGGATGGCCAGGGTGTCAAGAAGGGCAACAAAGAAGCCACTTCTCTGAAGGAAAAACATCAGGGACAGGCTGATATTCTGCAAAATGTACAGGGATTGGACTGCTGAGGTAAAGTCATTTTCTCTGCTGGTTTTTTGGGGTATCCGGAAAAAACATTGTTCGGAGAAGAAAAGGTGAGCGTTACCATCAGTCCTGTGTCATGCCATCCCGAGACCATTCATGTGCGGGGTTGCTTCTCAGCCAAGGGAGTGGGCTCACTCACAATTTTGTCTAAGAACACGATAAATTAAAGTGGAGTTCCACTCAGAAAAAAAAAAAAAAGCCATTAATGTGCATGTAATAAATAAAAAAATAAAAAAACACATTTGGATATTCATTTATTTTTTACTCACCTTTAAATAGCTGTTGCTATGCGGTCCCTCGAAATCTGCCTCCTTCATCACCTCGGTTCCTGTCGTCCCTTCCGTCGGCACGTCCGCTCGCTACTGCTCCTGGGAGAAGTGTGTCGTCAGTTCCCAGGAGTCATTTGGGCAGCGCCGAGGGCTAGGTTGCCATAACAACGGGGCGGGCACTTCGACGACGACCGTTGTTATGGCAACCTGTATATTTTACAGCGCCGCTACGGCGTATTACTGCGCATGCGCGAGAACGGGGAGAGAGCGGCGGTGCATTGCTGGTCCAGCAGCAGCACCGTGTCCCCGGAATAGGATGCTTGTGGGCTTAACATGCCCACAAGCAAAATGAAAACGGACAGGACACCTTCAAAAACTTTTTTTAACAGATGAAACCGGACATCGGGGGGACAAATTTAACCGGACACGTGAGTGTTACCATGTCATGTAAAACGCTTGTAAATGGTTAAAAAAAAAAAAAAAAATTGTGGATTGTTGTTGAACCTACGCTTTAAGCATGGTACAAAAACCATCTTCAGAGAGCAACTTCTCCCAACCATCCAAGAACAGTTTGGTGATGAACAAGGCCCTTTCCAGCATGATGGAGCACCTTGCCAAAAGGCAAAAGTGATAACCAAGTGGCTTGGGGAACAAAATATCAACATTTTGGGTCCATGGCCAGGAAACTACAGACCTTAATCTCATTGATAACTTGTGGTCAATCCTCAAGTGGCGGGTGAACCCAAAAAAAAGAAAAAGACCCCACAAGTTTTGACACACTCCAAGCATTGATTTTGCAAGGATGGGCTGCCATCAGCCAGGATGTGGCCCAAAAGTTGATTGACAGCATGTCAGGGCGAATTGCAGAGGTCTTGAAAAATAAGCTTCAACAATGCAAATACTTACTCTTTGTATAAACTTAATGTAATTGTCAATAAAAGCCTTTGACACTTATGAAATGCTTGTAATTATACTTCAGTATACCATAGTAACATCTGACAAAAAGATCTAAAAACACTGAAGCAGCAGACTTTGTAAAAATTTATATTTGTGCCATCCTCAAAACTTTTGGCCACGGCTGTACATTATTATATGTAGGGCTGCAACTAACGATTATTTTCATAATCGATTAATAATTGAAACAATAATCAGCCAACTAATCGATTAATAACATAAAAAAAAAAAAAAAGAAGAAGGAGGAAGGTAAGTAAGCTGCGATTTGCTTTTTACATTTTTTGGGGACAATTTGTTGTTGGGCAGATTAAAAAACACAAACATGCTTTTCTGCAGCTTCTCCATTGAAGTAAATTAAACCAAAAAAACAAAATAACACGGTTTTGCGTTAAAAAAAGTCCTTGCCCTTTCCAAATACGCAGCAGCTGAAAAAATCATGGATGTGAACGTGTCCCATAGGAAACCATGTAAATGACCTGTAGTGTGTTTCTGCAAAAAGCACCAAAAAACACAGAGGTGTGACCCAGGCCTGAGATGTTTAGTAACATAATGGTGTTAAAAAAACTAAAATTAGTACAAAAAGAGCAAATAATCGCTGTAAGGGGTTCATTTTTTACTGTGGGACAGTGAAAGTAATATTTACAATAGTGATTTGCTCTTTGTACTATAAAGGGCTAATTTTAGTTTTTTTTTTTTAACCCCATTATGTTACTGGCCGATTAATCGATTAGTTGTTTCGGCCCTAATTATATATATTATTTATTTTACATTTGATTGTTGCAGATTGTGGAAGGCCCTACGACTAAAAAGGACTGTCTAGGGCAGTTCAGAAACTAGAATAGAGACTGGATTAGCGGCTAGGGGTGGCAATGACAGTTCCTCTTTTGGACACTCGCAGTGAAGAGGTCCTGAGCGCAGTCCACTCTGCAGGCCAACAGCGATACAATGTAATCTGATAGAAAACAAGGTCACCATGCTCATTCTGTCTGCACAGCCTTAAAGACAATGCTGTTGAAGGACACTTTAAGGCCTCATTCACACATGCATTTGGGGACGACTACAATTTCCTGCAGGAGTCTCAGCAGGGTTTCCTTAGAGCAGCTGCCAGTGGGAAGCGCCATTCAAAGCAATGAGAGGCTGTTCACATGTAATTGGACATACAGAGAGCGCCCGTGGAAGATAGACCCTGGACACAAATCTCCCCGTCCACAGGCAATTGCTGAATGTCTGCCGACTGCTGTCTCATTCAGGAAATGGTAGTCGGCGCCAAACACACGTGTGAATGAGGCCTGAAGCTGAACTCCGGAATAAACAAATATTGTCCAAATTCAAGAGCCATATGTGTTCTTTAAATTTTGGTGTGATTTGTGTATGTCTTTCAAAATTGTGCAGTAATCCAGTTTGAAACGGTCTCTATATGAAGACCAGTCACTGCTGCTCTTTTCTCCTTGTGCAGGGTGACTGGTCTTCTATCCGCCCCTCCTGTAGTTTTCTGCAGCAGCCTGTTGTGAGTGGAGCTGCAGGGTTCCTCCCACAGCTATGCCTTCTGCACAGGATATATACAGCAAAGTGATGTCACTGATACTTTAACAAGATAATAACGAGGTTTGTAAAGGAATTAAAAAATGTTGTGGCTATTGAGGTATACACAAAGCGGTAATAAACCCATGTAGTATACTGATCCTTAGATGTGGTGGTTTCATTTGTTTTCTTGCTTAGGCATTTTTCTCTCTAGTTTCACCTTGCCAGTAACACACCTCCTGTATTAGAGTGGCCCCACTCTGGATGAAGGAGCACATGGGGCACATTTGGACCGCAGCATTCTCAGTCTGGCGAAGGGTATAGATAGATTGAAACCAAACTCCTGCTCACACTTAATAATCAATTACAGCAAACAGTTCCCCCCCCCCCTTTTGGAATAAAGGTGTTTTTTTATGAATAATGGTGAATGATTGCTTTCATCACTGTAAATTATATATTCTGCCAGTGGCGGCAGGTGCTCAATTTTCTTGGGGGGGGGGCAGCCAGCCAAACACCCCCCACTCCCAGCGCTCGATTGACCGCCGCTTCACCCACCCATTGCTCGATCGTTACTTTGCTCGTTCGTCATCCCCGCGTACTTATCCCATCCAGGTCACGGCTTCTCCCAAGTACCGGCAGTTGCTTTTCCTCCCAACCAATCAGGATTTAGGACTCGCGGCCAAATCGAACGCATGGATTAGGAGGGGGGGGGTGGCGGGATATGAGCAGCAGCCACTACATTCTGCTAGGGAGCTTGCTCTGCTGAAAAAGAACAGATTTACCGGCCACATCACCAGATGGAAATAGAGGACAGAAAACAAATTCAGCCATCACATCTAAAAATTGGTAAGCCAAAATATAATGAAATAAATGTTTGCTTTTGGGTTTAAACACTTCCTTAAAAGCACACCACTTCTGAAAATAGAGAGGACCAATCATCCTTCTCATTACTGAGCCTAAAACTGCCCATACACTATATACATTTTCTTATTCAATTTCCTTTACATAGTTATTCAGGTGGAAAAAAGACACAAGTCCATCCAGTTCAACCATATAATATATATATATATATATATATATATATATATATATATATATATTACAATCCCATATACCCAATTCTATACCCACAGTTGATCCAGAGGAAGGCAAAAAACCCCAGAAGAGCATGATCCAATTTGCTACAGCAGGGGAAAAAAATCCTTCCTGATCCCCCGAGAGGCAATCGGATTTTCCCTGGATCATCTTTACCTATAAATGTTAGTACTCAGTTACCTTTACCTTCAATTAAGTACTTACCTTCTATAATACAACATGTTATACATGCGTCCCTTCTATAGTCTACCCGATACCAGCTTATAAATACCTCAACATGTCATAACAGTTTGTGTCCCCATAGGGTGGCTTTGCTTCTTGCCCCCTGTTGGCCGTTTGGTCTGGGCCACACACATTGCTGGATCTTATCAAAGTGATTGTTCTCATTGTTTACATCTGGTCTTGCTTTATGTTGGATATTATGATGTATTTCTACAATGCTTTTTTATACATCAGATATGCAAGCTCCTGATGAAGCACATCAACGTGCAAAACATGTAGAACCATTTTTCTGAGAGACCTCTTACCACGACTCAACCACTTCACATATCTAATAGCCACTGGATGTATATTGTGATTATATGCTACAATTATTGCACATTTTCTATGTGGTATTTATGTATTAGAGACGATACAAGGGTCTGTGAGGTTACTCAATATGTTTTTTAGTTTGTATATAATGCTTTTAACTTTATGCAACTAAACACTCCAAATTTTTACAAATTTACGTGTGTGCCTACAAAGTCCATATCTTTATCTTTCTCTCTTCTAACAATTACTGGGACGTTGGCACACTGTTACCCGAGTATCCACAGTGTCGCCCTGTGTTGATACATTTAAATCCTTATTATTTTCTTATGTAGTGCAAGGGCCTGCCTGATTGCATGCAAATTGAAACCGTTTAGGTTTGACCTCATATTATATAGTCAGAAGGAAAATTGTATAATGTATGGTCAGCCTAACACTTTTGAGTTGTTTTATTTTTTGCGAGGCGCCAGTACCTTTAGTGACAGGTACCCGCTCCCTCTTCCTCATTTCTCACATAGGCGAGAATGCCTTCACTCATCCCACCCCCCTCCAGCCTGCAGTGATGTGTCCCAGGACGCTGCAGGACCCAGTCTCACAGCACTGTGTGACCTTGTGCATGCGCAGTAGGATGGCTGCGATTCAGCAGGAAGTCACATCTGGCTCCCAAATCAAAAATGGCAGAACTGGGTATCCCCCAGCAGTGAGAACTAGCTACGTTAAAACAGCACTGGACTCCATGAACTGATTAGCTGCTGACTTTTAAAAAAATCAGGTACTTAAGTATTTGTAGCTGCTGACTTATTAAATAAAAAAAATAAGTAAAGTTCCTCTTTTTGTAACTGGAGATGTGGTTTAGGAATCCTCCCAGAACAGACATTGCTTTGTAAAGCTGACACGGACAGAAGATCCTTCTTGTTGGTTGGTACCCAGCTGGACTATTTTCTGACAAGTAAAAAAATTAGTCATATTCACCAGTTCTTTCTAAACAACGGCAACAAGTATGTCAAGACAGGAAGCTGGTTTATGAATTTTATATTTCTATTATAAATGCTTTAGCTGTCAACCTTTTTGAATAATGCAGCGCAAGTCGTATAAAAAAAACAAAAAAACAAAAAAAACAGGTCAAGTGCTCAGAAACAGAGGAGTTTATTTCCAAGTAACGTTTGCCCAGATTTTAAACAAAAGCATAAAGCTGACCATAGACCGATCGAAATTTCCATCAGTGTGTAGACATCCATGCTCGACAGAAAGCGATGGTTTGATCGACTTCTGTCGACGTAGAATGTTGGAAATCAATTCTCAATCAGGGGCTGCAGACGCTGATCGGTGTGGGGGGATTCCTCAAATTTAAACTTGTTTGTGTGGATGGAGGAACCTGTTAATTTTTTTTTTTTTTTCCATCCCACACGCTGTCTAAACAAAAAAATAAATACTGTATATACTCGAGTATAAGCCGAGTTTTTCAGCACTTCTTTTGTGCTGAAAATTCCCCCCTCAGGTTATACTCAAGTCACCTTTTTGCACCTGATCTCCCAGAATTTGGGGACCCGATACACATGTAGCCCCACTCTCTCTACAAGTGTGCAAAGTTTGTTGTGCGGGGGACCTACGGCCAGGGAGCACCGATTTTTCAAAGCCGGGCACCCCTTCCATAGACTCCCATGTTAAACGTTAGTCTAGTCATGGACACAGAGAGGCATCGGCACAGAGAGGCATCGGCACAGAGAGGCATCGGCACAGAGAGGCATCGGCACAGAGAGGCATCGGCACAGAGAGGCATCGGCACAGAGAGGCATCGGCACAGAGAGGCATCGGCACAGAGAGGCATCGGCACAGAGAGGCATCGGCACAGAGAGGCATGCAGATGGACACCCTAGGCTTATACTAGAGTCAATAAAATTTCCCAGTTTTTTTGTGGTAAAATTAGGTGCCTCGGCTTATATTCCGGTCGGCTTATACTCGAGTATATACGGTAATCATCTATGGCCAACTTTATCCTTTAGCATCACTGTAAGCAAATGAGAAAGCAATAAAGCCCGAGTAGAACACAAACAACTGACAGGCGACTCCCAAGAGGTTCTACAGCAGTTCAAGGTCCTTCAGCAGTCCTCACCGCTGACAAGTAACGTGTTCCCAAATGATTTCTTTGCATATCTGTCATCCCGATTCCATTCACAGTGGAAACAAGGCTTGCATTTTCTTTTCTCGCCTCCAACCCAACTGCAATGTCTTAGGCTGAAGGTTATTTTATGTCAAAGTGTTAGTTCACCTGTACAGAAAATCTGTAAAAAGTGACCTGACCCCTTTCACGGTCCCCGCTGTACTTACCGCCCGCAAGCCGCTCCACTGGTAGGGAAATTTTAAATCCCTGCTGCGTCCCCCTTTTTGCCCAGAGCTGCCGGGATGGACCAGCTGAATTCAAAATTGGTAAGAACCGTCACATGGATTCCGCTGACCAATTAGAATCCTTCTGGTCCATCCTTGCAACCCTGGGCAGAAAGGAGCGAAAGCAGCTGGGATTTAAAATTCCTGGGCTAGTGGAGAGTCTTGCGGGAGCCCCGACAGCTTAGGATCGAGGGAGGCAAGTACAGTGGGCAGGCGGGGGAATTTAGGTCACCTTTACAGATTTTCTGTAAAGGTGAACTAACCTTTTAAAGAAGAGCTCTGCCACCAAAACATGGAAAAGTGAGCGGTAGGCAGATCAGTTATAGGCACAGTGCCAAGAGTAGAGATCAACTGAGCATGTGCAGAGCAGGGTGAGAAAGTGTATTACTAAATATTAAACAGTATAGGCAGTTTACATGGCTATACCTGAAAAAGGGGCCAGGCGGAAGTGATCTAGTAGGACTTTATTCTCTGACTAAAGTTCCACTTTAGGGTAAAAAGACTTCTGCCTTTCAACCATATTAAAGCCTCACAAACCATGAGTTGTCCAGAATATTTACATAGGCGGGGATCACCAAATGGTCTATTACTCAAGCATTCCAGAGGGCCAATAATGGTGAAAAGCAGTATACACTGATGGATTCCTTTGCCAGTAAAAACAGGACCACCGGCATTCAATTAGTCCAGGATATTAGTTAATTTAAAGTCACCCCAACTGACCATGGCCAGGCAATAAATTCCATTGCATTACAACATGTCAAAGCATACAAGGCTGTACCAAGGAAAAAAAGGAAAAGGCGAGTGGCATTTCTTTCCTTGCTTTAGTTCTCTGGACTCCCCGTAGTTGGCGAAGGCAGCGGGGCGTGCAGAATCCATCCATTAAACACATTACGGGAGTACAACATTTTTAACTAGGCCCTCCGCACAGTGCAGGAGAGATTTTTTTAGTTGAGGTTATACAAGGCTGTACCCCCAAGTACACAAACAGGCCATAATGCAAGTACGTACCCCTAGGGTACACAGACAGAACCTGACACATACAAGCCTGTACCCCCTGGGGTGCACAGTGATATGCCCTGCCATACAAAGCTGTACCCCAATTAGACAGACAGGCCCAGACACATAAAAGTTTGCACCCCTGGGGTTCACAGAGACAGCCCCCAACACATACAAAGCTGTACCCCGAGTTAGGGATCAACCGTATATCGGTGCGGAAGATATTTACTTTATTAGAAGTATCGGTCAAAAAACTGACCGATATTGCTTCAAGGGGTTTTACCTACCGTTCTTTGGAGCGGACGGTCGGCTTTATTGTAATAACAACCAATGCAGCTCAGCAGCCACTCGGCTATAATTACAAGCATCAGGAGGGGACATCCCCACTCCTTTCCACTGCCTTCCGCCACTCGTCCGGGCTCTCCCGTCCCATCTGCTGGCCGAAGACCCGAACAAAGCCAATACTTTGTTCGGGTCTCGAATCTAGTAATCCAGAAGCGACGTCATGACATCACTTCCCAGATTACTATCACCTTAAAAAGGCGACAGTTTAAAAAAAATAAAGTATTCAAAAACGCTGATCTTAATGTTTTAACCACTTAAGCCCCGGACCAATACGGGCCATTATGACCAGGCCCCTTTTTGCGATTCGGCACTGCGTCGCTTTAACTGACAGACAATTGTGCGGTCGTGCGACGTGGCTCCCAAACAAAATTGGCGTCCTTTTTTTCCCACAAATAGAGCTCTCTTTTGGTGGTATTTGATCACCTCTGCGGATTTTATTTTTTGCGCTATAAACAAAAATAGAGGGAAAATTTTGAAATAAATTACATGTTTTTTACTTTTTTCTATAATAAATATCCCCAAAAAAATATATATATAAAAAAAACATTTTCTTTCCTCAGTTTAGGCCGATACGTATTCTTCTACATATTTTTGGTAAAAAAAAAAAAAAAAACGCAATCGGCGTTTATCGATTTGTTTGCGCAAAAATTATAGCGTTTACAAAATAGGGTATAGTTTTAAAGGCATTTTTATTACGGTGATTTTTTTTTTTTTTTACTAGTAATGGCGGCGATCAGCAATTTTTTTTCGTGACTGCGACATTATGGCGGACACATCGGACACTTTTGACACATTTTTGGGACCATTGTCATTTTCACAGCGATCAGTGCTATAAAAATGCACTGGTTACTGTGAAAATGACACTGGAAGTGAAGGGGTTAACCACTAGGGGCGCTGGAGGGGTTAAGTGTGCCTAGGGGAGTGTTTACTACAGTGTGGGGGCGTGGCTATGACTGACACGTCACCGATCTCCGCTCTGATTACACAGAGCAGAGATCGCTGACATTGTCAGTAGAGGAGCGGGGAGATGTTGTGTTTACACACACATCTCCCCGCTCCGAGCCTCCATGAGACGATCGCGGGGATCCCCGCGGCGATCGAGTCCGCGGGACCCGCGGTCCCACTCACGGGGAAGGCAGGGGGGGTCGCGAGCGCGCCGTCGGCAGTTAAAGGGCCACGTACAGGTACGTGATTGTGCCTGTACGAGCCATTCTGCCGATGTATATATACCGTGAGCGGTCGGCAAGTGGTTAAATACTTTCAAGTGCAGAGGAGGGGTTTGGGGTCTTATAGACCACCGATCTCTCCATAAAGAGTACCTGTCACTAACTATTACCGTCACGAGTACGCAGAGGCGGGTCCCGACATACTAGGCTGTACCCCGAGTACGCAGAGGCGGGTCCCGACATACTAGGCTGTACCCCGAGTACGCAGAGGCGGGTCCCGACATACAAGGCTGTACCCCGAGTACGCAGAGACGGGTCCCGACATACAAGGCTGTACCCCGAGTACGCAGAGACGGGTCCCGACATACAAGGCTGTACCCCGAGTACGCAGAGACGGGTCCCGACATACAAGGCTGTACCCCGAGTACGCAGAGACGGGTCCCGACATACAAGGCTGTACCCCGAGTACGCAGAGACGGGTCCCGACATACAAGGCTGTACCCCGAGTACGCAGAGACGGGTCCCGACATACAAGGCTGTACCCCGAGTACGCAGAGACGGGTCCCGACATACTAGGCTGTACCCCGAGTACGCAGAGACGGGCCCCGACATACTAGGCTGTACCCCGAGTACGCAGAGACGGGCCCCGACATACTAAGCTGTACCCCGAGTACGCAGAGACGGGCCCCGACATACTAGGCTGTACCTCGAGTACACAGAGACGGGTCCTGACATACTATAGGCTGTACCTCGAGTACACAGAGACGGGTCCTGACATACTATAGGCTGTATCCCAAATACACAGACCCCAACACATACAAGGCTGTACCCCGAGTACGCAGAGGCGGGTCCCGACATACTAGGCTGTACCACGAGCACGCAGAGGCGGGTCCCGACATACAAGGCTGTACCCCGAATACGCAGAGGCGGGTCCCGACATACAAGGCTGTACCCCGAATACGCAGAGGCGGGTCCCGACATACAAGGCTGTACCCCGAATACGCAGAGGCGGGTCCCGACATACTAGGCTGTACCCCAAATACACAGACCCTAACACATACAAGGCTGTACCTCGAGTACACAGAGACGGGTCCTGACATACTATAGGCTGTATCCCAAATACACAGACCCCAACACATACAAGGCTGTACCCCGAGTACGCAGAGGCGGGTCCCGACATACTAGGCTGTACCACGAGTACGCAGAGGCGGGTCCCGACATACAAGGCTGTACCCCGAATACGCAGAGGCGGGTCCCGACATACTAGGCTGTACCCCGAATACGCAGAGGCGGGTCCCGACATACTAGGCTGTACCCCGAGTACGCAGAGACGGGTCCCGACATACTAGGCTGTACCCCAAATACACAGACCCTAACACATACAAGGCTGTACCCCGAGTACACAGACGGGTCCTGACATACTATAGGCTGTATCCCAAATACACAGACCCCAACACATACAAGGCTGTACCCCGAGTACACAGAGACGGGTCCTGACATACTATAGGCTGTACCCCAAATACACAGAAACAGACCCTAACACATACAAGGCTGTACCCCTGGGGTACAGTGACATGCCCTGGGACATAGAAGACTGTACCCCTGGGGTACAGTGACATGCCCTGGGACATAGAAGACTGTACCCCTGGGGTACTACACAGAAGGGAGAAGCAGCCAAGGAAGGAAGGATGGCGAGCAGACAGCAGCGGCCGCGCATGCGCAGAGAGGCGCCGGTGGCCAGGCAGGAAGAGCTGGCAGTAGCAGACAATGGGAAGGAACACAGGGGACCATCATCATCCTCATCACTCACCGACACACAGGGGCTGGAGGTGGTGCTGGGGGTGGGGGATCGCTGCACCGTAACAAGAGCCATCTAGTAGCCGGAGGAGCTCCACCACCGGGCTGTCATTCTTATCCCGGAGAAGAAGAAGAATGGGGGGAGCCCGGGCTTCCCGATCCGCCACAGTCCAACGAGACGGCTGCCTGTGTGCTTAGCTGTCCCGGCCAGGTGACAGCCCGATCACCGTCCTTTCCTTCTTCTTCTCCGCTTCTGCTGCCGCCGCTGAGATCCGCACTGAGAGGAGCGGCGGCAGCTGTACCAGCACTGTGTGTGTGTGT
This sequence comes from Rana muscosa, assembly GCA_029206835.1. NCBI lineage: Eukaryota > Metazoa > Chordata > Amphibia > Anura > Ranidae > Rana > Rana muscosa. The sequence goes on from CM055117.1 coordinate 156,483,276, forward strand.
GTGTGTGTACGGGAGGAGTGAGCATGCGCAGACTGTCAGCCGTCACTTAGCCACACCTACTACACCCTGTCACTGCCGAAGAGCAGATGTGTCATGACCGCCCCGATCATGTCATCACACACACCTCTCACCTGTACGATCATCACACGCACCTCTCACCTGTACGATCATCGCACACACCTCTCACCTGTACGATCATCACACACCTCTCACCTGTACAATCATCGCACACACCTCTCACCTGTACAATCATCGCACGCACCTCTCACCTGTACGATCATCGCACGCACCTCTCACCTGTACGATCATCACACGCACCTCTCACCTGTACGATCATCACACACCTCTCACCTGTACGATCATCACACACCTCTCACCTGTACGATCATCACACACCTCTCACCTGTACGATCATCGCACACACCTCTCACCTGTACGATCATCACACACCTCTCACCTGTACAATCATCGCACACACCTCTCACCTGTACAATCATCGCACGCACCTCTCACCTGTACGATCATCGCACGCACCTCTCACCTGTACGATCATCACACGCACCTCTCACCTGTACGATCATCACACACCTCTCACCTGTACGATCATCACACACCTCTCACCTGTACGATCATCACACACCTCTCACCTGTACGATCATCGCACACACCTCTCACCTGTACGATCATCACACACCTCTCACCTGTACAATCATCGCACACACCTCTCACCTGTACAATCATCGCACGCACCTCTCACCTGTACGATCATCGCACGCACCTCTCACCTGTACGATCATCACACGCACCTCTCACCTGTACGATCATCACACACCTCTCACCTGTACGATCATCACACACCTCTCACCTGTACGATCATCACACACCTCTCACCTGTACAATCATCGCACACACCTCTCACCTGTACGATCATCACACACCTCTCACCTGTACGATCATCGCACACACCTCTCACCTGTACAATCATCGCACACACCTCTCACCTGTACGATCATCACACGCACCTCTCACCTGTACGATCATCACACACACCTCTCACCTGTACGATCATCACACGCACCTCTCACCTGTACGATCATCACACACCTCTCACCTGTACGATCATTGCACGCACCTCTCACCTGTACGATCATCACACGCACCTCTCACCTGTACGATCATCACACTCACCTCTCACCTGTACGATCATCACACGCACCTCTCACCTGTACGATCATCACACTCACCTCTCACCTGTACAATCATCGCACACACCTCTCACCTGTACGATCATCACACACACCTCTCACCTGTACGATCATCACACACACCTCTCACCTGTACAATCATCGCACACACCTCTCACCTGTACGATCATCACACGCACCTCTCACCTGTACGATCATCACACGCACCTCTCACCTGTACGATCATCACACACCTCTCACCTGTACGATCATCACACGCACCTCTCACCTGTACGATCATCACACGCACCTCTCACCTGTACGATCATCGCACGCACCTCTCACCTGTACGATCATCACACACCTCTCACCTGTACGATCATCACACACACCTCTCACCTGTACGATCATCACACACACACCTCTCACCTGTACGATCATCACACGCACCTCTCACCTGTACGATCATCACACGCACCTCTCACCTGTACGATCATCACACGCACCTCTCACCTGTACGATCATCACACGCACCTCTCACCTGTACGATCATCACACACCTCTCACCTGTACGATCATCACACACCTCTCACCTGTACGATGATCACACGCACCTCTCACCTGTACGATCATCACACGCACCTCTCACCTGTACGATCATCATCACACACACCTCTCACCTGTACGATCATCACACACACCTCTCACCTGTACAGTCATCACACGCACCTCTCACCTGTACGATCATCACACACACCTCTCACCTGTACGATCATCACACACACACCTCTCACCTGTACGATCATCACACACACCTCTCACCTGTACGATCATCACACGCACCTCTCACCTGTATGATCATCACACGCACCTCTCACCTGTACGATCATCACACGCACCTCTCACCTGTACGATCATCACACACCTCTCACCTGTACGATCATCACACGCACCTCTCACCTGTACGATCATCACACGCACCTCTCACCTGTACGATCATCACACACACCTCTCACCTGTACGATCATCACACGCACCTCTCACCTGTACGATCATCACACACACCTCTCACCTGTACGATCATCACACACACCTCTCACCTGTACGATCATCACATGCACCTCTCACCTGTACGATCATCACACGCACCTCTCACCTGTACGATCATCACATGCACCTCTCACCTGTACGATCATCACACACACCTCGGTCACACACACGGCGATCTGAGCCGGAAGTGGGATCGAAAACTTGTCAAAACCAGGTATCCGCTCCCCCCAAAAAGTGCCAAATGGGGCAGTGAAAGGGGGGAGGGTGCAAACAAGCAGAACTTGCCCTCTTGGGTGGAGCTTCGCTTTAATGACATTGGCTGTATGTTTGAGGTCGCTGTCCTGCTGCAGAATAAATTTGGGGCCAATCACACACCTCCCTGATGGTATGGCATGATGGATAAATATCTGCCTGTATTTGTCAGCATTGAGGACACCATTGATCCTGACCAAATCTCCAACTCCACGTGCAGAAATGCAGCCCCAGACTTGCAAGGAACCTCCATCATGCTTTAGGCCGGGTTCACACATATCCGGCTGTGGTTTGCAGTCTGGAGTCCAGTGTGCTTCTGTTCACTGGTTCTGGTGAGATTCAGGTGCAATTTCTTGCCTGAATTTGCACCTGAACCTGACCCAAAAACGCACAGGACCGTTTTCAAAACCGCACTGTGGCCCCCCTGGAAATGTGTGAACCGGCTCCATTGAAAGCCGGTCACGATTACATGCTATGCAAATTGAATGCAGTTAAAAATGCATCCAATTCGCATATATGTGAACCCAGCCTTCTGTTGTCTGCAGATACTCATTATTGTACCGCTCTCCAGCCCTATATTTCACATATTGACTTATCAGCCCCGAGCACCTGCTGTCATTTTTCTGAACCCGGGTTCCTATGTTTTTGTTCATAGTCTTTTAGCCTTGTTTCCACACCCTATGCATGAAAACGTAGGAACTGGGGGGCCAACTTTATGGATTCTGTCTGGGATTACATGAAGAGACAGAAGGATTTGAGGCAGCCTACACCCCCAGAAGATCTGTGGTTAGTTCTTCAAGATGTTTGGAACAACCTACGTCATACTCTGTACAAATCAATGGCCAGCACCACCCTGTACACATGCAGACATCTCAAGTCTCCCGCGAGTCGCGGGAGAATCCCGCATCTGGCTCCTTGCTCCCGGACACCCGCGAGCGCCAGACGAACTCCCGGCTGGGGCTGTTTTCTAGGGCCGGTCCTTCATTCAGCAGGGACGGCTGGCAATTGGACCCTGGCCGCCGTCAGTCGCGGCTGTGTAGTCCTCTTTGTTATTTTCCGTCGCGGTCAGGCTGGGGATGCTGTGCAGCCTCCAAAGTGTCTGCGGGGGAGCCACCACCGCTGAGCGCTGAGCACGGAGAGGGAGCGGAGGCGGCTTGAGGGCTCACTGAGGCATCCTGGGGGCTCTGGCTGGGCCTAGGGGTCCGCAGACACACAAACAGTCTCCTGCGATCGGAAGTTTGGTCTCTTAGTGACACAACCAGAGTGTTCCGTAAGAAAGGAAATGACCAGGAATCTTGCTGCCCTCCTCAGAATAATTGGTATTCTTTAGGACTAAAATATAAAAGGAAAAAAGAGGGCGCACTGACCTAGTGCATTACCAGTGGCTAGGTTTATTTTCTTTTAATAAACCTAGCCACTGGTAATGCACTAGGTCGGTGCGCCCTCTTTTTTCCTTTTATATTTGAGCCTAGGGATCGCCTGTGATGTGAGGAGGGCAAGGGGAGCCGGGGCTCGGAGGAGGAGGCCATACTGTGCCGGGGATGTGTGCGCCGCTCAGCCAGGGTATGTGTGCTGTGCTATCCCCGTGCTTCATCCACACCGAGACCAGTCATCCCCATCCCTGCCCAGTGTTATTATACTGAAAGGAGTCACCCCCATCTCTTCCCCCCCCAGAGCAAAGGAGTCACCCCCATCCCTGCCCCCCCAGAGCAAATAAGTCACCCCCATCCCTGCCCCCCCCCCACAGCAAAGGAGTCCATCCCTCCCTGCCCATCAATGTCAATCCAGCGATGTGCACAAGACCCAAGGCTCTCCCAGGTCTCTCCCTCCTGATTGGCTGAGATGCAGCGACAGGAGCCATTGGGTCCTGCTGCTGTCAATCACAGCCTGTAAGACAGGAGCGGGGATGTGGGGCTGAGCTGTGCTCTCTGACTCTTATGGACACAGAGAGCTGGTTTGGGAGCGAGCACACACGAGTGCCCCCACCGCAAACAGCTTGCTATAGGGACACTTGGAAAAGGGGGGGCCCAGGGCGCCAGTGGGGGACCCGGGAAGAGGAGGATTGGGGCTTCTCTGTGCAAAACCACTGCAGAGAAGGTAAGTATGACAGGTTTGTTAATTCTTTTTTTTATAAAAATGTTTCCTTTACAATAACAATTACTAAGTTTTTGTAGCACTGATAATGTTTGGCCTACATTTGTTTGTTGTTATATACTTCTCTATCAGCTACACTTTCTTTTTCCTTTTATTTTCTGTATTATTTTACTTAGCTCTGTAGAGAACCTTAAAGTAGAACTATAGACAAAACTTTTTTTTTTTCATTTTGGATTGAGTAATGGAGGGTTATAACCCCTGTCAGGTATTTCTTCGCCATCTGGGTCCCATTTTGGAGATTTCCCTTCACTTCCTGTCCAATAGCCAAACAGGAAGTGAGAGGAAATCCTTACAAATAAGGGATTTTCTTGGGGACCTCCAGGTTATCATAACTAGTGTCTCCATTGGAATATTTCCCCTGAATTACTTTTCTGGGGACAACCCAAAATGTGGGATTTCCTTTTACTTTCAATGATAATGGTAAACAGGACAAACAGAGAGGGTGAATCTCCCTAGCAGGTGCACAGACAGCATTAAGAACTGACAAATGTTCTTATCCCTCCACTGTATCCAAAACTAAAAAAGTTTTGCCTTTAGTTATACTTTAAACATTTCATATTCCTGATATGTGCCTGCTGTACTTGTATGAGAAAGTATCCTGTCCTCTGTATTGCTTCCTTTGTGTGAAATCCCTGGTGATCCTGCCATCCCTCTGCTTTCCTATTAAAAATTGACCACGCTAGGCATGAAAGCACAGCGTAGACAGTTTTCTGGCGGTGCTGGGAACTCAACCTGCTCTCCTTCAATGATCAGACTTGTGCTGACACGCCCCCCTCTCCCTGCACAACCATTCACTGTGAAGACCAGTGTGCTGCTGATTCTCCTCCCCCAGCTCTCTGAGCTCCTTATGCAGCTGAGAACAAAGAATAAGAGATTACTTATAAAAAAAATGTGGGGGGGGCGTATTTATAATGTTATATCAGTCCATTTTGAAGACTGCCAGAGCACAGAGGGATAGGAGCCACAGGGACCGGTCTTGTGTGAGGAGGATCAGCGGGTCAGGTAAGTATATCTCCCCTGTCCTCTCCCCTAGAACAAAACAAGCAGTTTACACTGCACTGGGGGAAAAAAATTTGCTCTGAGTTCTGCATTAACCTCCGATGGCCAAACCATTTTTGCAATTTTTCACTCAATTCTCATTTCTGACTTACAGCTTTCAGAATTTGTAAAAGACACTGCAAACCATACATTTTCTGAAAGCACTGGACCGATAGAATTAAAAACGGTGCTACTAATTTTGAGAGTCCCGTGATAGTTGTGGAAATGTTTAACAAAACAGGACAGTATGCGCTCAGGGACGGATGCCTGGATGGAGCACAAGAAGCCATGTTTGGTGCATGCTGCCCTAAATGCTAGTTCCACTCGGTGCACTGCAAAGCCTCATCCAGCCGCAGCAGTTTTCATCCTCTCATATAGTTTAATAAGCTTCTGGCAGTGGGGCTGGACGGCGCGCCTGTGCCTTCTGCCTACACCAAAATGTATAAGGGCTAAGCGCCCGTTGTACATGAGGCCTAAGCAGTCACCAATGCTGCTTTGTTGCTACGACCTGAAACCCATTGGTTTTCCCTCCTGTAATGTAAAGTGAGCATCCAATGGTTTTCACATCCTAGCAATAGGCAGGACATGGGGGTTGCAAACTGGAAGTTTTTTGGCCGGGAGGGTACAGGGGTGGATCCAGGGGGGGGGGCAACAGGGCAATTGCCCCCCCCCCCGAGACCATCTGTCACACTCGCTTGCTCTGTTTTTTTTTTTTTGCGCTTAATCTCCCGGAATTTGGGGACCCAGTACCGGCCAGCCATAGCCCCACATGTAGCCCCATATCTCCTCTACAAGTGTGCAAAGTTTGGTGTCTGGGGGACCTACGGCCGGGGAGCACTGATTTTTTTAAAGCCAGGCACCCCTTCCATAGACTCCCATGTTAAACGGTCATTTCTCCGGTGACTTTGCGGACCGGCCGGTCGTAGTTCCCCTGGACCCCAAACTTGGCACACATGTAGCCCCATGTCTTCTCTATAAGTGTGCAAAGTTTGGTGTCTGGGAGACCTACTGCCGGGGAGAACCGATTTTTCAAACCCGGGCACTCCTTCCATAGACTCCCATGTTAAACATCAGTCTAGTCATGGGCACAGTGAAGCATGGGCACAGTGAGGCATGGGCACAGTGAGGCATGCAGATGGACACCCTAGGCTTATACTCGAGCTAATAAGTTTTCCCAGTTTTTTGGGGTAAAATTAGGTGCCTCGGCTTATATTCGGGTCGGCTTATACTCGAGTATACACAGTGCTTGTTCTGCGGCTGCCGCTGCCTCTTTGAGACTCTCTCTCAGTTTCTCACATCAGCCGATCAGCGACGCCGAGGGAGAGACTCGTCTAATGTAGTTACGTGGCGCACTGACATGATACCAGGAGCGGAGGAGGAGGTGGGTGGAGCCTCTTCCCTGCACTCGTTGCTAACGCCTGGGCCGATTGGCGTCTAGCAATGAGTGACGTCAGTGAGTCACGTCGGGCCGCTCTGCGGGCAGGTGCGATAGCGTGCAGCTCCACAGACGGGTAAGAAGGCGGGTGGCTCCACTTGCGGTGCGGTTTGTGGGCGGGCGGCGCGGTTCGTGGGCAGACCGTGCAGCTCAGTGTGTTGGCAGCGCAGGTGAGAGTGAGAGAGCAGGCTCAGTGTGGCAGCTGGCCAATCAGCTAGCCGGGAGCGGGGGAGCAGAGAGATGAGATTATCTCTCACCGCCCGTGCCTGCCCTGCATTCCTGCAGTGACTTCCGCCCTCACTTTGCAGGCAGCAGAGAGATTACATTATCTCTCTGCTGCCTGACTTTGGGAGTCTGGGACACAGCAAGAGACAACCAAAACTACACCTTAGCAGGCAACTTAGTGACAATCCGCAAGGTGTGGCAGGCGACGTGGCAAGTGACAATCCGCAAATTGTGTCAGGTGATGTGGCAAATGACAATCTGCATCTGGTGGCAGGCAAGTGACAATCAGCAAGGTGTGGCAGGTGACGTGGCAAGTGACAATCCACAAGGTGTGGCAGGTGATGTGGCAAGTGACAATCCACAAGGTGTGGCAAGTGACAATCCACAAGATGTGGCAGGTGACGTGACAAGTGACAATCCGCAACGTGTGGCAAGTGACACGCTCAGGGCTCCCACTAATTGCAGGCGACGGTGGCAAGTGACACACTCGGGGCTCCCACTGATTCTGCATTGAACTATTTAATTTTATATTACAATGTAATAATAGAAATAATGCGCTTCAATCATCCTGACACCATAACAACCATGGTGCCAGGATGATTGAAGTGCCGACACCAGCCATTTCCCCGATAAATTTCCCCCAAAAAAATCATATTTTTTGGCAGTGCCCCTCCCGAGAAAAGACTCTGGATCCGCCCCTGGGAGGGTAATGAACACGTAACAAAGCTGCACAGTTTTTTTAATATCTACTGGGGCCTTTTGATTGCTGAGGTTATTTTCTGCAAAAGGGGAACCTAGTCTTTAAGGTTAAACACACACACAGACTTCTACACTGGCAGCACTGCATTGTATGCCCACCAGGCTACCCGTCTGAGTGATGTCAGCAGTCCCTCCCCATCTGCACTTTACCTAATTTTCTCAGTATCAGCACATAGACAATCAACATGCAGCAGACAGGTACTCTTTGTAGAGTACAGGGTTCACTGTGGACTGCCTGGCACAGAAAGAGGGCATTTAAGCGGAGCAGTGAGAGATGCCAGCCTCAGTAGACGGTTGACTACGCCCAGCCAGGGGTCTGGCTGCCAATATTTTATTACTAATAGCCAATCTCTGCATAACATATTCCCAATTAAAACCAAGATTACACCACACTCGCCATTACACAATCTCCCGGACTGACTCTGATCATGACCTTTGACCCAAACCCTATCACTGACCTAGATCAAACCCTGATATAAGTTCATTTTTTTTTTTCGAACACACATCTTTTTTTACTTTTTTCTCTTCTACTGCAAGGGGAAAAAAATACAATGTACCATGCAGTATCATTAGGGCTCATGCACAATGCATATCAAAGAAGTTGCTCCTACAGGCTTTTGAGCTTTTTTGAGTTCTCATTTTTTTCTGTCTGGAAACTCCCCTCCATGTTAGAGCTGTATTGTCCATAACACCATCAGGTACAGTGTTTTAGGTGTAGCGGCCTCACTCTCTCTCCATCTTTATCGGTTACACACCAACTCATGTCTAGGGGTTCCTGGGTTGTGAGAGTGAGATGCGCCACGGCCCATGTCCTCCCCATTGTAGTGGGGAGGTGAAGGCCACTTACTGATGTTTCCTCGGGCCGGTGTGTTCTGTGAATGCACTGAGTCTGTAATTGCAGGCTCACCAGCCTCCCCTCTGCTTCCAGTAACTGGAGTTCACACACCGGAGAAAGGTCCAACACTTGTTTATTTGACACTCCAATACGCAAAGCACAATAAACAGTTCTTTTGCAGCAAACTGGTTGGGACCTATAACCTTGCCAACGGTGGGGCGAGCAGATCGAGGCACTTCCTAAAGTTTAAGTTCTATGCCACTGTACTATGACCAGCGGCGCCTAAGCCAATCCGGCTGTTACAGAACAGGAAAGATGGGGTCTCTTCCAGCAACCCCTATGAACAGCAATGGAGCCCTCTTCGATACGCTGTGGCCCCTATCAGGGGGATGTGTCCTCCCAAGAGAGTTCCCAGAGGCCCACTGTCACCGGGTTGATGCTGCTCCGGGTCTCCAGTGGGTAACCTCTCTGGCCTCCTCACCTCAGATACGAGTCCCTCCGCTCAGGGACCCTCGGACAGTCCACCCTAGCGGGACCCAGTCGAAGGTACTGGGCCCCAGGCCTCCTCGATAGTACCTCACCCCAGGCTAAAGGTGCCTGGGATGGACGCCAACATGACTCCGGACCAGGCCATGGGCACCTGGACCAGACTCCTGGATCTCCAGCACCCAGGCCTGGGGGGCCTGGGTGCGGACCGCAACCCTCCACCTCCGAGGACCTCCTTCTCCGCAAGACCTCGTGGTAAGGGCGTCTCCCCCTTTTATCTCCTCCCATCAACGGCCCGGCGGGTTCCCCGCCCCAGCCATACCATCTCCGAGAAGGGACAAAACAGGGAGCACTGCAGGAGATGATTCTACCTGAAGCCTGTGGGTACCCCGCCACCCACAGGCAAAGGAGAATACTACATCCTCCAATCCTCCACGAAACAAAAAGGGGTCTGAACCCTAACACAATTATACACCTGGGTCACACTATTCCCCAGGTGTATCCCATCAATTTGGAGACCCCGTTACATAGGAATTTTATGTGGCATTTTAATTTTTTTAAATAACATTTTATATTTTGTTATATTTAATTTAATTAAATTATCGGATACATTTTGTTGTATGTATACAATGACAATAAAGTCTATCTCTCTATCTCTCTATCTATGTTAGCCAATGTGTCCATGCACACTATGACTGTTTCAGGAGTTTACAGACATATGCTCTTACAGGCAGAAAAACCCCACCAAACTCACGTTTTTGAAAGGAGCTTTCCAGCAGAAAATATGCCTAATGCCGCGTACACACGATCCGACAACAAATGTTCGATGTGAGTGTAGCCGGTATTTGAATTTTGTAAGGACTCTGGTGGTGTGAAGTTCCTTGGGGTTCCTGGGTGGCGCTGTTGCCTTGGGCCCGAGCTGAACACACACCGCAAACCATGCCTTTTTGTCCTCCCCTGGAGCTGGTACAGCGGGGCGGGGAACCCGCTGTGATGCAAAGGGAGAGGTCATAAAGGGGGCGGAGGCCCTGATTTTGGGGAGAGAGTTGGAGGACGTGGCCACACCCAGGCACCTTCAGCTTGGGTGCTGGCGTTCCGGTGTTCCAGGCCTAGGCGCCCTTGGCCTAGCTGGAGCGGAGATGGAGTCCATCTCAGGCACCTTTAGCCTGGGGTGAGGTACTATGGCGGATGCCTGGGGCTCAGTACCTTCGACTGAGTTCCGCGAGGGTGGAGGAATCCGAGGGGGCCCTAATGCCTTGGGTGCCCGTCTCTGAGTTCGTGAGGACTGGTGCGCAGTAACTTCTCCGAAGAGTCCGGCGCAGCATCGCTGGTGACGGAGAGGCCTCCACTTCTCCCATGGACGGATTTCTTCCTCTGACAGGGGCAAAGTGAGCGAAGGTAATTCACGTTCTATATTATCTAGTCAGTGGCAGTGACTATCCACCACTGGTGACAGCACAGTGGGCAGCAGCAAGAAGGGAAAGGATTGTGCCTCGATCTGTCCCCATTTTCCAAAGGAGAAAGATTGTTTTATTGCTTGGCAAGAAGAATAAAACTGAGTTGGATCTATTCACTGTGTGGAACTTGGGTTACTAAGCAAAGGAGTCAGGGACGAAGGACTGGACTTGGCTCTAGGACACCTACACAAAAGCCCAATCTCTGGCCTTCACCTCCTAGTTACAGGAGGACATGGGCCGTGGTGTGTATCATCTCTCTCCCAGGTACCCCTAGACAACAGCCATATAAACGATAAAGCAAGGGAGAGGGGTGAGGCCGCTACACGTGGGGGCATCGTGTCCGGGATATGTGTATGGTGTCTGAATTTGAACTTTGCTGCCCGGAGGAGTTCCGAGTAGGTCGGCCACATTGGCCAATGCGCCACGAGGCAACCCACAACTGCGGAGTTCGTGGGCGGGGCAAGGGAAAAGCCCGCAAACAAGTGCAGAACGTGGGAGGAGTCCGGCCACATGGACGTACGCACGTGGAGATTCCGGCGCGGGTGGGTCAGTGCGCAATGGAGCAGCAAAGAGAGAGGATGGCTTCAAGTGCTCCGTGGATTTCTGTTCCTTCCTTTGTGGATATGTCTTCTCTAGCTGCTCCGATCATGGATACGGGGATAAGACTAAGGCCCCGGGGGCGATTGGCTCTCTTTACCTGTAGAGACATGGAAGCCCTCGGTGTGATCTGTCCCGGCTGTTCGGGACTGGTGGTCCAGCTGAAGCCGTTTGGGCGCTGTGAGGTCTGCAAAGAATTCCTCTTCGAGGTGGAACCATCCACAGAAAAGCCTCGGGCTTTCCACCTCAACTACCTCACAGGGACTGCCACTCCGGAGGGAGAGATCGATGCTTGTGCATTCCGACGCACAAAAATCCTACGCATGCTCGGAATCAATTCGACGCATGCTCGGAATCATTGAACTTTATTTTTCTCGGCTCGTACTAGTGTTGTACGTCGCCACGTTCTTGACGATCGGAATTTTCGACAACATTTGTGTGACCGTGTGTGTGCAAGACAAGTTTGAGCAAACATCCGTCTGAAAAAAAAACACAGTTTTGTTGTCGGAATGTCCGATCGTGTGTACGCGGCATAAGTGCGCAAAAACAGCCAGAAAAGTGTAAAAAAATAAAAACGCTTATGCTCAAAAAAGCTTAAAGAAACACGAAGAAGCTAAAAAAAACGTGCAAGCTTTCAGAGAAATAGAAGCTATTTTTTTGAGTTGCTGTGTGCATGAGCCCTTAGTGCACAGGTCTCAAACACAAGGCCCGCGGGCTGAATCCGGCCCTCCAGGCCATTTCATGTGGCCCTCGCACCTCTCCTGCAGCTGCTGACTGCTCCAGACCCTTACTTTCTGCTTTCAAGCAATGCTTACAGCTTCTTCCCAGCAGCAGCATAAGGAAAGGGGGGTGCACTGTGATGTAAGCAGGGCCGCAATCAGGGGGGGTACAGGCAGTACACATGTAGGGGCCCGGATGGCAACCCCCCTTTTATTTTTCACATTTTTTTTCTCGATTGTCAGCACCCAAAGCCCCCCCGACCCTAATTCTCGGGGGGACGGACACATACGGCGGCAGACGTGCGTCACCCCCACCCCCCGCTTCTCAACTTGCGGCACCCACCCCGGTTTTCAATTAGTGGCGGCACCCCCCCCACGCCTCAATTCGCGGCGGCAGCACCCCACCCGGTCCTCTGCTCCAGGGGGCCCATGCCTGAAGCTGTGTAAGGGGCCCCAAAATTCCTGATGGCGGCCCTGGATGTAAGGGAGAGTGGGGGACTCAACTTCTGATGGTGGGGTGGCTCTTGACATCTAATAAACGGGAGGGATGCGCTGGACATCTAATCTTACAGATACAACCGGCCCTTTTGAGGGCAATCATAATGCTGATGAGGCCCACAATGAAATTGAGATGTTATATATGTGTACAGGCAGTGGGAAGCAGACAACCTCTGCTCCTGACCTGGTTTCTCTTACAGGTTAAAAGTTTATTATATTTTTTACTTCAAATAATACTGTTTAGAAGGAACCTATTAAAAAATAGAAATATGGAAGCTAGCACTGATGACTTTTTTTTTTAAAAGGCCATGTCCTTATCGTTTTGTTAGTGAAGTCACTTACCTGAACCAAACATATACATATAAAGTGTACTAACTCTCTACTGGCTAAATGTTTATATTGGGTCATTGACCCACTGAGGACTTGAGCAAGGAAAAAAATATGGCTCTGGAACATGCACCTTCAAAACAAAGTCACTGTTGTCAATAGCAGATTGCATATTTCTGCCTTAACCGGTTCCTGACCGCCTCACGCAGATATACTGCGGAAGAATGGCTCTCCTGGGGGAAATCCCGTACATATACGGCTTTGCCCAAGATAGCCACCAGAGGGCCCGCGAGCACCGCCGGAGGCACGTGCGTGCGCCCGCTGCACAGCGGAAAACCCGTTGCGCGTGGCCTGCGGGCGCGATTGCCTCCGGCCACACGCGATCACGTGCACGAGCGACAGCACGGGGGTTTGCGTGTGTAAACACACAAATCTCCGTGCTGTCAGAGGAGAGAAGACAGATCGTCTGTCTCTACAAAGTAGAAACAGCGATCTGTCATCTCTCCTAGTTAGTCCCATCCCCCCAGCATTAGAACACACAATAGGGAACACAGTTAACACCTTGATCGCCCCCTAGTGTTAACCCCTTCCCTGCCAGTGACATTTACATAGTAATCAGTGCATATTTATAGCACTGATCGCTCTGTAAATGTCAATAGTCCCAAAAATGTGTCAAAAGTGTCCGACCTGTCCGCCGCAATACAGCTAAAAATCACAGATCCCCGCCATTACTAGTAAATAAATATTAATAATAAAAACGCCATATAAATGCCATAAATCGTTCTCATAGTTTGTAGACGCTATAACTTTTGCGCAAACCAATCAATATACGCTTATTGCGATTTTATTTTAAAAAAAATATGTAGAATACATATCGGTCTAAACTGAGGAAAAAAATTGTTTAACCAGGGAGGTTGACGTGCTGACGTCATCGCATTTGTTTCCCTAGAGGACGGGTGATTGCAAGCCGGCTGGCATACTATTCGATGCTTTTAAACTTCTGCCTTTTCGTAAGTGTAACTTTTTTATGCTTGATAATAAACCTTTATACGATTTACACTATGGTGAGTTCTTCTCATTTTGGGTAAACGTTAATGTACACATTCTGATTGCCTGACGATCAAGGTCTTCTGGTTGCCTGCCTATGGTCTGCCTCTGGATAAAGACCCCGTTTTGATGCACTAATTGCAGGCTTCTTTAAGCTTGCCTTCTGGTAAGCGCACAATCTATGTGGTGGAGGTGCACATCCCTTTGTTGGTGTTTTGTCATCAAGAATTCTCACACCTTTGTTTGCAATATTGGGACTATAAGTGATTATCATCAATCACATCCGATGTTTATATCATGTCACATAATATATACTGTAAATACCTTTCCTCATCAGCAGTATATAGCAGTCTTGTGACTTTTATCAGTGTCTGTCTGAGCACTGGTTAAATCTTGTAGGAGGAGTTTTCTTTCTCCTCTGACTGGCTGCATGAACCCTGACCCTCTGTCTGGACAGTGCTGATTGGCCCTGTGCTGATCACATACCCCCCCCCCCCTCCAAAGAAAAAACTCTCTGGCAATAAACAATAAACTCAGCATGTGCAGAGTGCCTCCAAGACTCTGTTCGATTAGCAGATGGATTGGGGACAGTAAAAGAAGGGGATAAATCAGAGAAGACAGGATCAAAGAGACTTTTTATACAATGCAGTTCAGTTTTGGGCACCAGTTCTCAAAAAGGATATCGGGGAACTGGAGAAAGTGCAGAGAAGGGGAACCAAACTGATAAGAGGCATGGAGGAGCTCAGCTATGAGCAGGGGCGGGCTGGGTGGGGGGAAGGGTGGAGATTTCCCCCCAGGCCGGCTACCTTATATTCAAAACGGCCGCGCTGCCTGTTTGCTATTTTTTTTCCTGTAAATTGTAAAATTCGGCCGCGGCGGCCGCTGATTGGCTGGCTGGCTGCTGCAGTGCATTCTGGGTGTTGTAGTCTGCATCTCGTTTTTTCTATCTCCCCCGCGAGTCTCCTGTATGTTCTATCTGTGCCCTCATTTACTGAGATCCTCCCCCTATCTCCAGTGCCGTCTGCCCAGAGAACCCGGAGGCGGGGCACTGCTACTGCTAGGTGCTGCTGACACTGCAGGGAAGTGGGTGAGCAGAGCTGATGTTCTAAGAAATGTCAGTCTGGAGAGGTAAGTTGGCAGTTTCACATCAGAACTATTCAGGAGGATTTGTTTGCAGTGTGATGAGAATGATAAAGGATCGGAAGAGCAGAGTGTGTATGGGGGAGTCGGCTGAGCCTTGCTCACAGCAAACAGATATCTTGGGAGCTGGCTCATATCATTATATAAACAACCCCCACCCTCTGTGTATGTCCAGATAATGTGAACAAACTTTATAAGCATTCAGTTTAACCCTGTGTTCTCCAAACTCTGTACAATCAACATGTAAATTCCCCACATACACTAAACACTCTATATACATGTTACCTGTCCTCAATAAACAGAGCAGAGCACAGTGTTCAGTTATTTATATGGTGGTGCAATTGTATGAACGCTGATTATCTAGAGAATTTATTTTTTATTGAGAATTGTTATTTTGCATCTACTCAGTTAGGCTTTTTTCACACACGTGCACAGGCGTGGTTTTCATGCATTACGTGTAGGGCAGCCCATTAATTTCAATGGGCTGCCCTACACACGAGCAACATGGAAAAGAAGTCCTGAATATTTTCAAAAAGTGTGCGGCACCCTGTAGTTTGGTCCACATGTTTGCAGATGCATGGAGGTGTCAATAACAAAAAATGGCACTGCTGCACATCTGCTTAAGGACAGCACATTTCCTTGCATGTTGGGAAGCATGTAATTTTGCATGCGTTACCCACACGCATAGATGTGAACTTAGGCTAGTCGGTTTACACAGAGCGTGGATCTCCATCTCCCACTTACCCGACGCGGCCGAGAGACATATGAAGTCCTGCCTCTTGGACCAGCTTCTGTGATGGACGTCATACTGGTCCAATGCAGGGACGTGTGATGTCCATCTTAGGAGCCAGTCCAGCAGGCAGGACTTAATTTGACAATGGGCAGGTAAGCGAGAGATACCCGCACTGTGTAAACCGGCGGTTCTCCTCTCTCCCCTGTCCCCATGCACTGGCAAGGCTGCGCTAATGGGCACTGCTGTCTGATCAGGCTAAATTGATGGTCACAGGTAAAGCTGAGCTGATGGGATGGGCACTGATGAGGCTGCATTTATGGGCACTGGTGAAGCTGCATTTATAGGTACTAGTGAAGCTGCATTTATAGGTACTAGTGAAGCTTCATTGATGGCCACTGGTGAGGCTGCATTGATGGCCACTGGTGAGGCTGCATTGGATGGACACTAATCAGGCTGCATTGAAAAACCAGGTGGGCATGAATGGTGAGCTGATTCGGTGGTTCAATGGGCCACTTGACTGGACTTGCCCCCCAGGCCTAAGGCTGCCAGCCCTCCCCTGGCTATGAGGAAAGATTAGAGGAACTGAATTTATTCACTCTTGAGAAGAGGAGATTAAGGGGGGATATGATCAACATGTACAAATACATAGAAAGAAGTTACCGCTCAGACGTGGCTGTTGATCTGCTCACTGGATCCGAAGCCGTGGGTGCAGTGCTGATTTGCAGTGTGAAACATGTCAGCTCCTCTTGCTGTTTTTTGCTGTCATATGTGTTGATGTGACCTTGTTTTTTTAAATAAAGAACCAACAAATTTTTTGGAGTGTGGCTGTCCAAGCTTTTCTTTAGTTTCTGCATATATACAAATACATAAGTGGTCCATACAGTGAACTTGGTGTTGAGTTATTCACTTTACGGTCAACACAGAGGACAAGGGGACACTCTTTACGTCTAGAGGAAAAGAGATTTAATCTCAAAATACGGAAAGGTTTCTTCACAGTAAAGCCTCGTACACACGGCCGAGAATCTCGTCGTAAAAAACACGTCGTTTTTTTCGACGAGATCCTTGGACAAGAAACTTGTCCCGGCCGAGTGTACACACGCTCATTTCAAAGAACCCGCGGTTCTTTGAATGGAGCGAACGCGGTGACGTAATTGAATATGACGAGCATGCGCTCGTCACATTCGATGCCGTCGCCGCCATCTTTGTACACCCTATCCTATGCCTAGGAAGCTACCGCGCATGCGTTGAAGTCATTTCGAGCATGCGCGGGCTTCCCGGAGGACAGGTAAGTGTACACACACACAATTTTCTCGTCGAGAAACAGGCTGACGAGAATCTCGGCGAGAAAATAGAGAGCAGGTTCTCTATTTTCTCGTCGAGATTCTAGTCGGTTTTCTTGACGAGAAACCATACACACGAACGAATTTCTCGGCAAGAAATCTCTGCCAGCAAGTTTCTTGCTGGTTCTTGCCGAGAAACTTGGTCGTGTGTACGAGGCTTATGAGCTGTGAAAATGTGGAATAGACTCCCTCCAGAGGTGGTTCTGTCCAGCTCAGTAGATTGCTTTAAGAAAGGCCTGGATTCTTTCCTAAATGTATATAATATAACTGGGTACTAATAATTATAGGTAAAGTTGATCCAGGGAAAATCTGATTGCCTCTCTGGGATCAGGAAGGAATTTTTTCCCCTGCTGTAGCAAATTGGATCACGCTTTGTTTTTTTTTTTTGCCTTCCTTTAGATCAACTGTGGGTATAGAATTGGGTATATGGGATTGTATGATATTTTATTTTTTATTTTTATGGTGGAACTGGATGGACTTTCAACCTGACTAACTATGTAACTATAGCCTCGTACACACGGTCGGACTTCCATCGGACTTTTCCGTGGATTTTTGTCCGAACGGAGTTGGCCGGGCACACCCATAGCATACACACCACAGGACTTTTCTGCAAACTTTCCCAAAACTTTTTGCAACATCACATGGTTTTTCTGCTCTTTTCTGCTCTTTACCGCCACCCTTTGGTCAACTTCTGCTATTGTTGGTTGATTTTAACATTAGTTGTTTTGTCCATCGGACAAAAGTCCTATGGTTTTCTGTACACACGGTAGGACTTTGCTCCATCAGACTTTTGTTGGGCAAAAGTTTGTCCGTTTGCAGACCCAAATTTTGTCCGATGAAAACAAAACCAAACGAAAAAAAGTTTGTCCGATGGAGTGTACACACGGTCGGATTGTTGGTCCAACTTGCTTAAAACAAAGTTTGTTGGGCAAAAGTCCGACCGTGTGTACGGGCTTTATGTAACTGTAGCACACAGATCCCTGTCCTGCTTACCTTCATTTGCAGGATAGGACACACCATGCCACATGCCCAGCATTCTCCATATTGTGGAGGGTGAGCGGTGTTAACAGTTTTTGGGTTTTGCAGCGAGTAACCTCCTTCCGTTGGTTCTCGTCCCTAGAGTGTAGGGAAAAGTCTATTCTCTCTCTTAAAGATGGCCAATGTCCAGACAGTGTTAAACTCCAACAGACGAGTAGGGATGAGCTTCGTGTTCGAGTCGAACATACGTTCGACCCGAACATCGGCTGTTCGATCGTTCGACGAAGATCGAACGATTTGGGCCGTTCGCGCCAAATTCGAGTGACGCGAACGGCCCACAATGCACTACGCCATCGCAGTGTCATCCAGGCGCTGTGATTGGCCAAGCATGCACTGTGACCCCGCATGCTTGGCCAATCACAGCGCCGGCAGCGAGGAGAGCAATGATTGGCCACAGGCAGGATGCCTGTGGCCAATTATTGCTGAGGGTGTTTAGTACACGCCCCACACTATAAAAGGCCGCCAGCACGGCGGCCTAATGTAGTGTGTTCCGGAGCAGGGATAGAGCAGCATAGGCAGGGACAGTGACTTTTATTTCTTTCTTGCTTAACCTGGATTCCTTTAGTTTAGGGAAAGAGAAGGATAGGTAGGGAGAGTGTCAGTGTGTTTTGTGCTTGTGCTATAGTGTGCTTAAAAAAAACATTTTTTCTAGGGACAGAAAACTGTAGGTAGGGAGAGTGTCAGTTTCTTTCACTGTGCAAGTCCTTGTTTCTAGGGACCTGGAAGGACAGTGAGTGAATTCTCCTTGTGCTATATTGTGCTTAAAAAAAACATTTTTTCTAGGGACAGAAAACTGTAGGTAGGGAGAGTGTCAGTTTCTTTCACTGTGCAAGTCCTTGTTTCCAGGGACCTGGAAGGACAGTGAGTGAATTCTCCTTGTGCTATATTGTGCTTAAAAAAAAAAATTTTCTAGGGACAGAAAACTGTAGGTAGGGAGAGTGTCAGTTTCTTTCACTGTGCAAGTCCTTGTTTCCAGGGACCTGGAAGGACAGTGAGTGAATTCTCCTTGTGCTATATTGTGCTTAAAAAAAACATTTTTTCTAGGGACAGAAAACTGTAGGTAGGGAGAGTGTCAGTTTCTTTCACTGTGCAAGTCCTTGTTTCCAGGGACCTGGAAGGACAGTGAGTGAATTCTCCTTGTGCTATATTGTGCTTAAAAAAAACATTTTTTCTAGGGACAGAAAACTGTAGGTAGGGAGAGTGTCAGTTTCTTTCACTGTGCAAGTCCTTGTTTCTAGGGACCTGGAAGGACAGTGAGTGAATTCTCCTTGTGCTATATTGTGCTTAAAAAAAACATTTTTTCTAGGGACAGAAAACTGTAGGTAGGGAGAGTGTCAGTTTCTTTCACTGTGCAAGTCCTTGTTTCCAGGGACCTGGAAGGACAGTGAGTGAATTCTCCTTGTGCTATATTGTGCTTAAAAAAAACATTTTTTCTAGGGACAGAAAACTGTAGGTAGGGAGAGTGTCAGTTTCTTTCACTGTGCAAGTCCTTGTTTCTAGGGACCTGGAAGGACAGTGAGTGAATTCTCCTTGTGCTATATTGTGCTTAAAAAAAACATTTTTTCTAGGGACAGAAAACTGTAGGTAGGGAGAGTGTCAGTTTCTTTCACTGTGCAAGTCCTTGTTTCCAGGGACCTGGAAGGACAGTGAGTGAATTCTCCTTGTGCTATATTGTGCTTAAAAAAAACATTTTTTCTAGGGACAGAAAACTGTAGGTAGGGAGAGTGTCAGTTTCTTTCACTGTGCAAGTCCTTGTTTCCAGGGACCTGGAAGGACAGTGAGTGAATTCTCCTTGTGCTATATTGTGCTTAAAAAAAAAATTTTTTCTAGGGACATAAAACTGTAGGTAGGGAGAGTGTCAGTTTCTTTCACTGTGCAAGTCCTTGTTTCCAGGGACCTGGAAGGACAGTGAGTGAATTCTCCTTGTGCTATATTGTGCTTAAAAAAAACATTTTTTCTAGGGACAGAAAACTGTAGGTAGGGAGAGTGTCAGTTTCTTTCACTGTGCAAGTCCTTGTTTCTAGGGACCTGGAAGGACAGTGAGTGAATTCTCCTTGTGCTATATTGTGCTTAAAAAAACATTTTTTCTAGGGACAGAAAACTGTAGGTAGGGAGAGTGTCAGGCCTCGTACACACGACCGATTTTCTCGTCGTAAACAGTCAAAAAAAGTGCCGCGAGAGTTTTTTTGTCTAGAAAAACGTTCGTGTGTATGGTTTTACGACGAGAAACTTGACGAGAATCTCGACGAGAAAATAGAGAACCTGCTCTCTATTTTCTCGTCAGGAGTCCAGATTTCCTCGTCGTGTTTCTCGTCGGCCTGTTTTGTGACGAGAAAATGGTTCGTGTGTATGCTTTTACGACTCTTCCAAAAGCGCGCATGCTCACAAGCAACTATGAGACGGGAGCGCATCTTCTGGTAAAACAAGCCTTCATAATGGAGAGAGCACATTCGTCACGCTCATAAATATTTCATCGTTTAAATGTTCTGCATTGAATTCTTCGTTAGAATGTTACATTAATCAAAACGAGAGACCTTCTTTTGCTGCTGATATTCACACAGAGTTATGCCTTATTTTTAACCTTTTTCATGCTGCTCTTTATAAGATTTATGTGTATTATATCGTGCAAGTTTTTAGGAATAATTTAAATGGTTAGATTTTTCAAAATGATGTTAATTATAATTTCTCAATGTTTTGATAGCGATCTCCCATTTAATTTTCTAATCTATATTTTTAAAATTTCACACCATGTTTTTGAGCTAATCAGATTTAGTTATTCTTTTGGGGGGGTGATATCTGTGCCTTTTATTGTCAGTCAAATGTATCTGCTTACTCCAAAGCTTGTTTTTTTTAATTTAAAAATACACATAGTCAAGTATGAACTTAAACAAAAAACACATTTATTCATGTTTATAAATTAAATAAAGAGAAGGCAGCGCTGGAGAAGCTGCTGCCATTTGTGCATCCCAGGGACCCCAGAGCACACAGCAACCCTGTGTGGACACTAAAATTGGGAGCTTGAGAAGGCCCACATTTCAGAACACAATCTGATGCTGGCCTCCCAGAGGTCAGGAACAGCAGCAGGTGAGATATATGTCCCAAGTGTGTGGTACTACAACAGGCTGCCTTCTGTCCGACCAGTGCGACCACAATGAAGCAAGGCCATCACTTCCTCTTCTTCCTGGCAACCTTCCCTGCAGCCTTTACTGAAGCCTTCCTTCTTCGTTTAGCTGGAGGCTGGCCCACTGGAGGGGTACTCCTGTCAGGAGGAGGAGGTGGAGGTGTAGCAGAAGGGGGTGGGGCAGAAGAAGAAGGTGGAGGTGTAGCAGAAGGGGGTGGGGCAGAAGGTGGAGGTGTAGCAGAAGGGGGTGGGGCAGAAGGTGGAGGGGTAGCAGAAGGGGGTGGGGCAGAAGGTGGAGGGGTAGCAGAAGGGGGTGGGGCAGAAGGTGGAGGGGTAGCAGAAGGGGGTGGGGCAGAAGGTGGAGGGGTAGCAGAAGGGGGTGGGGCAGAAGGTGGAGGGGTAGCAGAAGGGGGTGGGGCAGAAGAGGAAGGTGGAGGTGCAGGTTGAGGTTGGGTCAGTTGGGCCACCTCACATATGGCGGTATTGGGGGTAATTTGCTCCATCACCCCCTTGTTGAGCAAGGTGATGAGCAGGGGTTCGCATAGGAGGCGTTGCTCCATGCTCATCACCTTGAACTTAGCCTCCACTAGGCCGGCAATGGCCTCTTCAGGGGATGTGGGCTCCTTGAGGGTGGCATGGGCCTCTTTAATAAGGGCCATTGCTGCCTCACTGGTGGTCCTGTCCCTCCTGCCTCTTTTGTGAAGCCTGATGGGAGGCACCTGGGATCTGTTGCTTCTCCTTTGCCCTGCCACCTCCTGTCTGCCACTGGGCCCTGCCACCTCCTGTCTGCCACTGGGCCCTGCCACCTCCTGGCTGCCACTGGGCCCTGCCACCTCCTGGCTGCCACTGGGCCCTGCCACCTCCTGGCTGCCACTGGGCCCTGCCACCTCCTGGCTGCCACTGGGCCCTTCCTCCTCCTGCCTGACAGTTTCCAGACCCTCCTCCTGGCTGATTTCATCCTGTGTATGAAAAAGAAACATAGTTTAATATGTTGGTTTAATCTTTGCATCAAACTTTGTAATCCTGATGGAAGCAATTAGAATGTAAATGCATAAATCCTTGCTTTAAATTTACCACTACATCAGCTTGACTATTTACCACACAATTAAGTGCAGAATAATGTCTACAGATCATGATTTCACTTGTTGAATACAAAATAATGTATGTTTCTCATCCTGACATATTTGGGAAACATTAATTTTATCCCACTACATTTTCAGTTAATACTATACCTGGCTCCAGATGGCCAAATCAGGATCATCCAGGATGGCTGCCTCCACTTGCTCCAGAGAAGGCTCAGGTTGGCTGCAGGGAAGTCTGAGGGGAAGAGTGGAGAGTGATGGCCTTGGCTCAATGTGGTCATCCAGGAAGGACATCCTGCTGTAGTACCACAAAACCGGGACATAAACATCATCTGCTGCTGCTCCTGACCTCTGAGAAGCCAGCACCTTAGAGCGTTCAGTCCTGTAGGTACCTCTCAAGCTCCCAATTTTAGTGTCCACTTGTTTTGCTGTGGCTGTGGGCACCTTGGTATGCACAAATGGGAGCAGCTTATCCAGCGCTGCTTTTCTCACCCCTTTTTTTTTATGGATGGGGTTTTTGGTCTCCCACAGAGCCGGCAGCTCCCTTACCCGGTCAATAAATTCCGCCAGGAACTCTTTGTCGCTAATAAATACATTCATATTGTATCTGCAAGTAAAATAAATTATATTTAAATAATGTGAGGCAAACAGTCTAACCTCCTTCACATCCTAGTCACCATATATATCCTCCAACAATCTCAAGACAGTATAGGCCAACAATTTTAACAAGTCTCACAAAATCACATACCTTCGTTCGCACGTCCGTCACTTGAACTCCTCTCTCCGCACACCGAACGTACTATAGTCACATGTGTGTTTGCTATATACACACCACGCATGCGTCCAAATTGGAACACGTCGCTCCGCACACGTCGCCCGCCCATGACGTTCTAACTAACATCTTTTCCCCGCCCCTTCTCTTTCGGCGCGCAGACAGATATGGCGGAGTTACAGCAGGTGTCTGATAATTCCGCAACTAGCGAGGAGACAAGCCCGGAGACCGAGGACACGTCACGATCAAGGAGGAGATTCAAGGCATCGAATATGTCTTTGGCGGAGATGGCGGAGATGGTGGACATCTTGGTCAAGGCTGATTATGATGCCAAGCATGGGCCGTATAGCAAACCAAATAGAAGGAAGGCCAAAATCCTCACTAAAGTTGTGAAGAGTCTGAGGGCGAAGTTCGGGGTGAAACGCTCAAATGAGCAGCTCAGAAAGAGGTGGTCAGACCTCAAACTGAGGGAGCCAGACCAGTTGAGGAGCATAAAGAGGATGCTCGCTAAAAGTAAGTAAAATGACGACCTTTCTGCTATTAATCTTTTTAGAAACTTACTTTTTTTTTTTTTAAAGCATATTGGACTCCCTTCCAAAATGTATTATTTTGAACTAGGTTGGGCACAGTAATCGTTCGTTACGTTACCGACACTTCGTTCGGCCACTATCCGTGGTTTTGGCTTATTTAAGACCCCCAAAAGTAATTAGACATCTGCCATTTTTGATCAAGTATTGTGGATAATTTTTAAGTCTAGATGATGTGTTTGTAAGGAGAATGAAATGCAAACTTTAATCAGTGTAAAGGAGAGGACACTCAGCAGCTGCTTCCACATCTGTACTTTGGAGCACTATAGTGTGGGCCACCAGACCCGCCTTTTTTGGGTGTCCCACACAGGTGCATCAGAGTTTATTTGTGGTGCCTCCATGTCCAAAAAATTACATCCAAATGTGAATAATAAACATATTTGGGGTCATAAAGAATGCATTTTTCTTTAAATTCCGCACAAACACACACTTGTACCCCACTTCCAAACAATTTAGCCTGTTTTAAGTTTAAAAATGAGATTTTTACAGTGTGATAAATAGACCTTTGGTTTTATTCTCATAGGGGAGAGAAGACTGGGAGGAGGACACTCCAGGGAGCACATGCACCCCACAACTTCCAAGCAACCCCAAACTCCCAAAGATCCACAACCGAAAGATGTGCAGGAAGTTGAGGTGGAGGAAGGAGAAGTGCAGGAAGGAGAGGTGGATGACGTTGTGGATCTGGTCACCACAACAGGTCAGTATCTGACACCACAGCTTAAGGTAAGCGAGGTAGGCCTGCAGAGTTTTATTAATTTTTTTTTATGGTTTTTAGGGGATGGAAATGTTGTGAAGGATAGCACACCGTTCTCTGCTGACAGTGCCCTCCGCCTCATCCAGCAAGTGATGGAATGTAACACGGAACTGGACCTAATTAAACAAAGAATCCATGTGATGGAACAAACATTTAAAGACATTCTCGATGTTTTGGGGAGAATTCAATAAGCCATCCAAACACATTTGTTTTTACATGTTTGTTTTTATATTTTTACTAATTTTTTGAGTAACAAAGCAGCCAAAAATTGAATATGCACACAGTGTGTGAACATGTGCTATCTGCCATCAGGGGATATCCATGTACGTCTTTTGTGGGTGCAACACCTTCCTCGTATCAAAAGTCGGTGAACTGAGGAAGGGGATGCACCCCCAAAACACATCCATTGATCACCCCTGATGGCAGATAGCACATGTTGACAATAGGGATCAGGATTGTAAACTTCCTATTTGCAAAAAAGTAAAAATGTGTGCATATTGAATTTTTGACTGGGCAAGGGGTGGCAGGACCCCATATTAGGACGGGCACATAGAGACATAGTTTGTGTAACTGAATGTCTCAGATTGCTCAGAGGTATCCAATGTTGTCATTTTAGAAATGCAAGTGGTATTTTTGTATTTTCATAAGCCAAAATTTGACGGGTTGTGGTCAGGCCAACCCCAAAATAAAACAAAAAAAAATGTGCAGAGAGTAAAATATTTGAACACAAACAACGTGTAGCTTCTTTTTATAATACACTCTAAGCTTATTTGGTTCTTTTGTAAGGTAACATAGTGAAATTGGTTGTTATTTACTAAAGTAAAATACACTTGCCACTACAAATGCACAAAGACAAACTAGGAGACAGGAAAGAACAAATAATTAAAGGTTTAAAGAAGATTTTTATTGGGATACTTAGACATAGGCTGGCATAGGAATTGCCCCCCTACCCGTGAAATACTCCATGTATTTGTCCCGAACCACACGGGCATTTTGGGGGGGCAAGCCAAGACGGGCAGATTCCAGGCCCGGAAGGGGATTTGCAGGGGAAAGTCCAGCCTCTGGCAAAACTGAGGCCATATATGAATTCGCTTTGCGGCAAAGAAAATTGTGTAGCACACAGCAGCATAACACTACATAGTTTATTTTGTAGTCCGCCAAGTGGATGGAAGTCATAAAAAGGCGGAACCGGCTGGCCATTATGCCGAAGGCATTTTCAACGACTCTTCGGGCCCTGGCCAGCCGGTAATTGAACACACTCTTCTCTGGGGTCAGGGTCCTCTGTGGAAATGGCCTCATAAGATGCCGTACGAGTCCGAAGGCTTCATCAGCCAAGAAAACAAAGGGGAGTCCTTCAATATTCCCTGCATCCGGTGGCAATGCAAGGTCGTCACTCTGGAGACGGAGGGCAAACTCCGTCTGGATGAAGGATCCCCCATCGGACATCCGGCCATTCTTCCCTACATCAACATAGAGGAATTCATACCGTGCTGACACCACCGCCATCAGCACAATGCTATGAAACCCCTTGTAGTTGTAGTAGTAGGATCCAGAACGGGGTGGCGGCACGATGCGGACGTGCTTCCCGTCTATGGCACCACCGCAGTTGGGGAAGTCCCACCGCGTGGCAAACTCCGATGCCACAGTCTGCCATTCCTGTGGCGTTGAAGGAAGCTGTGGAGTGAAACAAGATGAAATAATATTAGAAAAACAAAGGCATACATTACAAGCAAATTCAAGACCAAAAATTTTGAGACCAACATCAATCTAATTATACGTTTATTAAGGTGTGTAAAAAAAGTATAATGGAAGGCTCATTTATCATATTCATCACCCCCTCTGATGGGCCATTACTAAATTATTTTGGGGGGGGGAGATGTGTTTGGCCACAGGATAGCATTGCAGTGGCGGTGCGTCCAGAGTGGGCGCTGGAGCACTGTCCCCTCTCTCCTGTGCCCATCACTCAGAACAATACATAGGTTCATGCGTTGCATGAACCTATGTATTGTCTATGCCGCACACTATTCAGGTGGATGGCCTCTTGTAAAGCGACCGACATATGATTAATTGCGTCATTTAGGGGGTTAAAATTGCAGAGCAGAAACAGGTATTAAAAAAGTCTTGCAAATTACAACCTGAGGGATGTAATTGGCTTCCTCAAAGAAAAATCGGGGACGCAAGGAGGGGGCATTCCTTGTGTAAACACTGACAGGCAGCTCTGGCAATCATGTTCACCAAGTCTGTTTAATGGTAACATGATTGGCTGATGCAACATGAAGGGAAGGAGAAGACATCAAGGACAGAAGAAGGATGGCGCTGACCACAAGAAGGTAAGTGCAGGGCTGGGGGGAAACTGGCTGCAATAGAGGGGACTAAATGGCTGCATTGGAGGGGACAACTGGGGGCGTTTATTAGGCAACAGAGCAAAAAAGGAGGAAGTTTATTTCCGAAATTGGGGTTGTAACCCCCCAACATTTGGAGCAACAGGCGCCCCTGCTGGAAAAGTTAGTGAGGGGAAATATTTAGGGAGGATAAAAAAGGGGAAATCTAAAGCTTCCAACATGCATGGGGACAAAGGGGACATTCTCAGCATATTACAATCATGGTAATTAGGAAAGGATGAAAGAAATACAATACATTAGCATACATGTAATACATAAAATGTGATGTGAAGGGAGAAAACTTACCCTAATATAGTCCTCCTGCAGGACTTGTATAATAGCAGAACAGGTGTCTGGGATTATGAGGGGGGAGATGCCTGTGGTGAACTTCAAGTCCTGAAGACTTCTCCCTGTCGCCAGGTAACGCAACGTGGCGATGAGCCTCTGCTCAGCACTGATGGCTTCCCGCATAACGGTGTCCTTCCTGGTAATATAGGGGGACACCAAAGCCAACAGTTCCTGAAAAACGGGGTCAGACATCCTCAGAAAATTCCTGTAGTCCTCAGGATTATTCTCGACGATCTCCCGCAGCAGAGGCATGTGGCAGAATTGGTCCCGCTGGAGCAACCAATTCTTGGTCCATGAACTCCTCCTCACACCATTCATGGACTGGTCTTGGTCCAAAACAAGCAGACCAACACCAAGCGCACGCACAGCACGAACTCGACGACGAGAACGTCCAGGCGACATGGCTAGGAAACGGTCGTCTAATCAGAACGTACAGAACAGAACGCACTTTAGAACAGCAAGGCCTATGAATAACGAACTGAAATTCAGAAACGAACAGGCAATAACGCACTGTAAAACAGATACGACCTGCCTAGACGCCCTGAAAGTCAAGATACGAACCCACAAGCACAAACTGAACGGCAGAAAACGATCTGAAAAGTACGAAGACTGAAAAGCGCGAATCGTCTCTTCCCAAACTTTTACTTCAGACGCGGTAACACGAGATCAGCAAAAGCAGCCCAAGGGGTGGCGCCAAGAAAAAAGATCTTCCCCTTTATAGTGCCGTCGTACGTGCTGGACGTGAGCGCAGAGAACCACGAGGAAATTGGAAAATGACAGTGTGTACGCATAGAAAGCTTGACGAGAAAATCGACAAGCTTAACAAGAATCTCGTCGAAAAAAACGACGTGTTTTTTACGACGAGAAAATCGGTCGTGTGTACGAGGCCTCAGTTTCTTTCACTGTGCAAGTCCTTGTTTCCAGGGACCTGGAAGGACAGTGAGTGAATTCTCCTTGTGCTATATTGTGCTTAAAAAAAACATTTTTTCTAGGGACAGAAAACTGTAGGTAGGGAGAGTGTCAGTTTCTTTCACTGTGCAAGTCCTTGTTTCCAGGGACCTGGAAGGACAGTGAGTGAATTCTCCTTGTGCTATATTGTGCTTAAAAAAAACATTTTTTCTAGGGACAGAAAACTGTAGGTAGGGAGAGTGTCAGTTTCTTTCACTGTGCAAGTCCTTGTTTCCAGGGACCTGGAAGGACAGTGAGTGAATTCTCCTTGTGCTATATTGTGCTTAAAAAAAACATTTTTTCTAGGGACAGAAAACTGTAGGTAGGGAGAGTGTCAGTTTCTTTCACTGTGCAAGTCCTTGTTTCCAGGGACCTGGAAGGACAGTGAGTGAATTCTCCTTGTGCTATATTGTGCTTAAAAAAAACATTTTTTCTAGGGACAGAAAACTGTAGGTAGGGAGAGTGTCAGTTTCTTTCACTGTGCAAGTCTTTGTTTCCAGGGACCTGGAAGGACAGTGAGTGAATTCTCCTTGTGCTATATTGTGCTTAAAAAAAACATTTTTTCTAGGGACAGAAAACTGTAGGTAGGGAGAGTGTCAGTTTCTTTCACTGTGCAAGTCCTTGTTTCCAGGGACCTGGAAGGACAGTGAGTGAATTCTCCTTGTGCTATATTGTGCTTAAAAAAAACATTTTTTCTAGGGACAGAAAACTGTAGGTAGGGAGAGTGTCAGTTTCTTTCACTGTGCAAGTCCTTGTTTCCAGGGACCTGGAAGGACAGTGAGTGAATTCTCCTTGTGCTATATTGTGCTTAAAAAAAACATTTTTTCTAGGGACAGAAAACTGTAGGTAGGGAGAGTGTCAGTTTCTTTCACTGTGCAAGTCCTTGTTTCCAGGGACCTGGAAGGACAGTGAGTGAATTCTCCTTGTGCTATATTGTGCTTAAAAAAAACATTTTTTCTAGGGACAGAAAACTGTAGGTAGGGAGAGTGTCAGTTTCTTTCACTGTGCAAGTCCTTGTTTCCAGGGACCTGGAAGGACAGTGAGTGAATTCTCCTTGTGCTATATTGTGCTTAAAAAAAACATTTTTTCTAGGGACAGAAAACTGTAGGTAGGGAGAGTGTCAGTTTCTTTCACTGTGCAAGTCCTTGTTTCCAGGGACCTGGAAGGACAGTGAGTGAATTCTCCTTGTGCTATATTGTGCTTAAAAAAAACATTTTTTCTAGGGACAGAAAACTGTAGGTAGGGAGAGTGTCAGTTTCTTTCACTGTGCAAGTCCTTGTTTCCAGGGACCTGGAAGGACAGTGAGTGAATTCTCCTTGTGCTATATTGTGCTTAAAAAAAACATTTTTTCTAGGGACAGAAAACTGTAGGTAGGGAGAGTGTCAGTTTCTTTCACTGTGCAAGTCCTTGTTTCTAGGGACCTGGAAGGACAGTGAGTGAATTCTCCTTGTGCTATATTGTGCTTAAAAAAAACATTTTTTCTAGGGACAGAAAACTGTAGGTAGGGAGAGTGTCAGTTTCTTTCACTGTGCAAGTCCTTGTTTCCAGGGACCTGGAAGGACAGTGAGTGAATTCTCCTTGTGCTATATTGTGCTTAAAAAAAACATTTTTTCTAGGGACAGAAAACTGTAGGTAGGGAGAGTGTCAGTTTCTTTCACTGTGCAAGTCCTTGTTTCCAGGGACCTGGAAGGACAGTGAGTGAATTCTCCTTGTGCTATATTGTGCTTAAAAAAAACATTTTTTCTAGGGACAGAAAACTGTAGGTAGGGAGAGTGTCAGTTTCTTTCACTGTGCAAGTCCTTGTTTCTAGGGACCTGGAAGGACAGTGAGTGAATTCTCCTTGTGCTATATTGTGCTTAAAAAAAACATTTTTTCTAGGGACAGAAAACTGTAGGTAGGGAGAGTGTCAGTTTCTTTCACTGTGCAAGTCCTTGTTTCCAGGGACCTGGAAGGACAGTGAGTGAATTCTCCTTGTGCTATATTGTGCTTAAAAAAAACATTTTTTCTAGGGACAGAAAACTGTAGGTAGGGAGAGTGTCAGTTTCTTTCACTGTGCAAGTCCTTGTTTCCAGGGACCTGGAAGGACAGTGAGTGAATTCTCCTTGTGCTATATTGTGCTTAAAAAAAACATTTTTTCTAGGGACAGAAAACTGTAGGTAGGGAGAGTATCAGTTTCTTTCACTGTGCAAGTCCTTGTTTCCAGGGACCTGGAAGGACAGTGAGTGAATTCTCCTTGTGCTATATTGTGCTTAAAAAAAACATTTTTTCTAGGGACAGAAAACTGTAGGTAGGGAGAGTGTCAGTTTCTTTCACTGTGCAAGTCCTTGTTTCTAGGGACCTGGAAGGACAGTGAGTGAATTCTCCTTGTGCTATATTGTGCTTAAAAAAAACATTTTTTCTAGGGACAGAAAACTGTAGGTAGGGAGAGTGTCAGTTTCTTTCACTGTGCAAGTCCTTGTTTCCAGGGACCTGGAAGGACAGTGAGTGAATTCTCCTTGTGCTATATTGTGCTTAAAAAAAACAGTTTTTCTAGGGACAGAAAACTGTAGGTAGGGAGAGTGTCAGTTTCTTTCACTGTGCAAGTCCTTGTTTCAAGGGACAGAGAAGGACACCTGAAGGTAGCCCTTATTGCTTTTTTCCCATCTCCCTGCAGGCCATCTATTAGAATGTCTGGAAGGCAAACAAGGAGAGGCAGACAGTCAGGAGGCAATAAAAGAGGGCAAGCAGGCTCTGTGTCTGGGGGCAACAGTGCTGGTCGTGGACGCGGTGCATTGTCATCAGCACATGGCCATGGGACACGCTTGTCCTTCTTTTCCGCAGCTGGACATGTTGAGCCACATCATGCCGAAGACTTGGTAGAGTGGATGACCAAGCCCTCCTCCTCCTCCTCATCCTCTCTCACCCAGGCTCAGGGTACTGGAAAAGCAGCTGCCAAAGCGTCCTCTTCCCTGGTATCAATGTCAGACTCATCATCAGTCACTCCTTCCCTAGACCCACCATGTCCTCCTCCTGAGGAGTCCCCCGAACTGTTTGAGCACAGTGTTGGGTACATGCTCCAGGAGGATGCCCAGCGTTTCGAAGGGTCTGATGATGAAACCCAGCTACAGGAAGGCAGTAGGGTGAGAGCAGACAGAGGGGATGCTCAAGAAGGACACCAATCTGGCAGTCATGTTCCAGCAGCTGCAGCATACTGCCAGATTGGCTCCAGTGATGAGGAGGGAGGGGATGATAAGGTCACTGACTCCACCTGGGTGCCTAATAGGAGAGAGGAGGAGGAGGAGGATGAGGAGGAGGCACATCTCCAACGAGGCAGGATGCCCTTTGGTGGCCAGCGTAAGGGCAGTACACCGACGGAATCACACCGCAGAGCTCCGCCTGTGCAGGGCGCTGCCTCTGCCCGTCATTCAAAAAGTTCCTTGGTGTGGGCCTTTTTTGAGGCTAGTGCATCAGATCGCACAGCTGCTGTTTGCAACATATGTCTCAAGCGTATATCGCGTGGCCAAAACATCAGCCGCTTGGGTACCACATGCCTGACCAGACATATGTTGACCTGCCATGCAGCTCGTTGGCAAGCCTACCTCAAAGACCCACACCAAAGAACAAAGCGGACCTCTCCTTGCACCGCATCAGCTGGGATCTCCAACCCCACTATAACTTCAGTCCTCTCAGAAACATGCACTGAGAGGAATGAAGGTGTAGAATTAGGTGTGTCACAGCCAAGTACTTGCGGCCACTCTGCTAGCAGTACACCGACGTCCGATTCTAGCAGGCAAATTTCCCTGCCCCAGCTGCTGGACCGTCGAAAGAAGTTCACTCCCAGCCATCCACATGCCCAGCGGTTGAATGCTAGCTTGGCTAAATTGCTAGCGCTTCAACTGCTGCCTTTTCAGTTGGTAGACTCGGCCCCCTTCCGTGAGTTTGTGCAATGTGCGGTTCCTCAGTGGCAGGTTCCCAAACGCCACTTTTTCTCACGGAAGGCTATTCCGGCTCTCTACCGGCATGTGGAAGGCAATGTCTTGGCCTCGCTGGACAGGGCGGTCAGCGGTAAGGTGCATATTACCGCTGACTCATGGTCCAGCAGGCATGGCCAGGGACGTTACCTTTCTTTCACGGCCCATTGGGTCACTCTTTTGGCAGCTGGGAAGGATGCAGGACAAGGTGCAGTAGTGTTGGAGGTTGTCCCACCGCCACGCCTCCAAAATGCTACTACTGGTTGTGACACACCTCTCTCCTCCACCCCCTCCTCTTCTTTTTCCTCCATGGCCTCTTCCTGTGGTTTGTCCTATGAACCATCGGTGCTCCGTAGCCGTTCACGGGGCTACGCAAGTACGCAGGCAAAAAGATGCCATGCCGTGCTTGCGCTGGTGTGTTTGGGGGACAGAAGCCACACTGGGGCAGAGGTCCTGTCTGCTCTGCAGGGCCAGGCCGAGAGGTGGTTGACGCCACGCCAGCTTAAGCCAGGAATGGTGGTTTGCGACAATGGCACCAACCTCCTCTCCGCCCTCCGACAGGGACAACTGACCCATGTGCCCTGTGTGGCTCACGTCCTTAACCTGGTGGTGCAGCGGTTCTTGGGCAGGTACCCGGGCTTACAGGATGTCCTGAGGCAGGCCAGGAAAGTCTGTGTGCATTTCCGCAGATCTTATAATGCCAGTGCTCGCCTGGCTGAGCTGCAAAAGGAGTTGAACCTGCCCAAGAACCGCCTTATATGTGACATGCCCACCAGGTGGAACTCAACGTTGGCCATGCTGCAGCGGCTGCACACGCAGCAGAGGGCCATCAATGAGTACCTGTGCGACTACGGCACCAGGACAGGGTCAGGGGAGCTTGGTTTTTTTTCTCCACGCCAGTGGGGCATGATCAGGGATGCATGCACTGTCCTGGCACCATTTGAGGAGGCCACGAGGATGGTGAGCAGTGACAGTGCATGCATCAGTGACACTGTACCTCTTGTCCACCTGTTGGAGCACACGCTGCGTGGAATAATGGACAGGGCACTTGAGGCAGAACAGAGGCAGGAAGAGAAGGACTTCCTTGCCTCTCAAGGCCCCCTTTACCCAGACAGTGTTCCTTCTGTCCCACCCATCGCACAGGAAGAGGAAGAGGAGGAGGAGGAGGAGGAGGATTGTGTCAGCATGGAGGTGGAGGCTGGCACTCAGCATCATCAGCAGCAGTCTTTTAGGGATGATTTACAGTCCCAAGAAACCAGTGGACTTGTACGTGGCTGGGAGGAGGTGACTGCGGATCATGTCGTCCTTAGTGACCCAGAGGACTCCGGAGCGAATGCCTCAGCAAACCTACGCTGCATGGCCTCCCTGATCCTGCAAAGTCTGCGGAAGGATCCTCGTATTCTTCGGATCAAGGAGAGGGACCATTACTGGCTGGCCACTCTCCTTGATCCACGGTACAAGGGTAAGGTTGCGGACCTTATGTTACCGTCGCAGAGGGAGCAGAGGATGAGACAACTCCGGGAGGCCTTGCAGAAAGGTCTGTGCAACGCGTTCCCAGAGACTGGGAGGTTACAAACTCCTGGTCCAGGACAACGAGTTGCTGAGGCTTCGGCCAGTCAAAGAAGGAGCGGTGGGGAAGGTGGCCGTCTGACCGATGCGTTCAGACAATTCTTTAGTCCGCAGCCCCAAAGTATGATTGGTTCCAGCAACCATCGCCAGCGTCTGATAAACATGGTGCAGGAATATGTAGGGGCAAGGTCAGACTTGGACACCTTCCCCACCGAAAATCCTCTGGCTTACTGGGTCTTGAGGATGGATCACTGGCCAGAGCTTGCACAGTATGCAATTGAGCTACTGGCCTGTCCTGCATCCAGCGTTCTTTCGGAACGCACATTCAGTGCTGCTGGAGGATTTGTCACGGATCACAGGGTGCGCCTGTCCACCGACTCGGTTGATCGACTGACTTTCATCAAGATGAACCAGTCTTGGATCACCACCAGCTACCACACACCTGATGCTGATATAACAGACTAATTGATTTTAACATGTCACGTCCCTTCAAGACTGATGCTGATGCTGAGTGCCTGTGCTGTTATGTTGACTGGCTATCCTCCTCCTCCGAGTCCTCAATGATACGATTGATGATGATAGCTTGGAAGATCATTTTTGTTTATGGGTGCCGCCACCAGTGGCTAAGGCCCAATTTTTCAGCCCCTGTTTTACAGGGGCGTGTACTTACAATTTTTTTAGCAATAATTTGCCATAGGGCTCATTGCTGTGCTCCAAGTACAGTATCTGTGAGGGGTTGTAGTGTTGTGCCACCAGTGCCTAAGGCCCAATTTTTCAGACCCTGTTTAACAGGGGCGTGTCATTACAATTTTTGAAGCAATACTTTGCAACAGGGCTCATTGCTGTGCTCCAAGTACAGTATCTGTGAGGGGTTGTAGTGTTGTGCCACCAGTGCCTAAGGCCCAATTTTTCAGCCCCTGTTCAACAGGGGCATGCAATTACAATTCTTGATGTAATAATTCACAGCAGGGCCCATTCCTGCACCCACCAAGAGTAAGTCTGAGGGCTTACAGTGTTGTGGCAACACCACCACCACCACCACCACCACGAAAGGCCCAATTTTTCAGCCCCTGTTCAAAAGGGGCATGTAATTACAATTCTTGATCTAATAATTCACAGCAGGGCCCATTCCTGCACCCACCAAGAGTAACTCTGAGGGCTTACAGTGTTGTGGCAACACCACCACCACCACCACCACGAAAAGCCCAATTTTTCAGCCCCTGTTCAACAGGGGCATGCAATTACAATTCTTGATCTAATAATTCACAGCAGGGCCCATTGCTGCACCCACCAAGAGTAACTGTTAGGGCTTACAGTGTTGTGGCACCAGCACCACCATCAAAGCCCCAATTTTTACTACCACTGTTCAACAATTATATGTAATTAAAATTCCTGATATAATAGTTGACAGCAGGGCGTTCCAGCACCAACCAAGAGTAACTGTGAGTGCTTACAGTGTTGTGCCAACACCAACAACTAAGGGGCCTATTTCTGCAGAGTATATACGGCAGGTCCCTACTTTCAAACATCCAACTTACAAACGACTCCTACTTGCAAACGAAAGAAGACAACAGGAAGTGAGAGGAAATCTACCCCTAGGAAGGAAAATTCTCTCCTGTAAGAATAAATATGGGAGAAAGGTGTCTCCTCTGTACTGATGCTTTATCAGCAATCCTTGTTTCAAGAAAAACACCACATTTCAAAAACAGTTGTCATTGGGACGGAAAGTGAGGTGAAATGTTCTGAACAGGGGCACAGACAGCAAAACAAATGTTACAGGGGTGATAACCCTTACCTATGTTTCCCAAAAAGTTTAAAAATAGATTTTTGGGCTGGAGCTACACTTCAACAATGTACCTGTTCAAAATTACAAACACATTCTACATAAGAACAAACCTACAGTCCCTGTCTTGTATGCACCGCCTGTATACGGCTGTTCAGAGTATATAGGGCCTTTTTTATTTTATGTGCGGGGTTCCCCTTAATATCCATACAAGACCCAAAGGGGCTGGTAATGGGCTGGGGTAGGGGGGGGGGGTCATGGGGTAGCTATGCCATTTTTCTTAAAGATTTTCATCCATATTACCGGGACCAGACATTACATTAAAGCCGCAAGAAGTTTTAAATGGCTTTTTTTTCCTTTAGAAGTGTCATTTTGTGCAGGGACAGTTCTAAACACGGGAAACACGTGGCACTTCACAGGCATACTTTAGACACCCCCCAGGTACGATATTTAAAGGAATATTTGACTTTTTTTTTTCACTTTATGCATCATTAAAATGACTGCTCCCGAAAAACGACCGTTTTTAAAACTTCTTTTTGCATTGATACATGTCCCCTGGTGCAGAACCCGGGTTCCCAAACCCTTTTTAGGACAATAACATGCATAATAGTTGTTATAATTAGCACTTTAGAATTCGAACGTTCGCATCCATTGTATTTAATAGGGTTCTAATGTTCGTACGAACTTTCGGTCCGTTCGCGGGTTCTGGTGCGAACCGAACCCGGGGGTGTTCGGCTCATCACTACAGACGAGTTTATTTTTCTTGCTTGTAACTTAGTAGGAAAAGTTGAATAGTGAAAAGAGTTGAACAGGGAGGCAGGTTCAGGTACACAACGCTTATTTATCTTCCTCACCACTCAATCCCGAGTGGACCTTGTTCACCCGGATAGTCCCCTCTAACGGTACCAGCAGCCAGAGTAAAACACAAACAGTTACTTTAGATTTGTCCCCTCCAAGGA
Source organism: Rana muscosa (assembly GCA_029206835.1). Lineage (NCBI taxonomy): Eukaryota > Metazoa > Chordata > Amphibia > Anura > Ranidae > Rana > Rana muscosa. The sequence continues at coordinate 156,519,844 of CM055117.1, forward strand.
CAGGTTCAGGAGATCCTCTGCCACAGAATCCTTTAGTTCCTGAATTCAGAACTCTTTAGCACCTGTAACTTTAGAGACCATAGGTGCCAATGAAGCACGTTACAGGAGCTGTCTTACAAATCACGGAATCCTTCCCTCTAATAGGCAACCAGGCCTCTCCCGAGACAGTGACTTCCTTCACCGATCCTCCGGACAGGTCCTCCCCTGGTTTCCTCTCTTTCAGAGCGGGTCACCCTCCCATGGGCACCCTGGGATTCCTGTGGTTTGGTTTGTAGGCCTCAGTTGAAGGTACCGGGCCTACCTGGAACGATGCAGCCTCGGGCTAAAGGTGCCCGGGACTGAACCAACTCACGCACCCCTGGCCAGCAGGGCCAAAGGGCGCGACACCGAACTCCCTAACGCATGGCGTCTGCCCCTTATGTATCCCCTCCTGGCATGCACATCAGGTAGACCACACCCACTGCACAGCTGCCGAGAGAGGACACCCAATCACACCGCAATGCCACTGGTGGTTCGACCCGAGACCTGAGCAACAATGTTACCTACAGGTCAAAGGGAAACTATACAATCAGGCAACACCACAGCAGAGCAGAGTCCAATTTAAGGAAATCAAACAGCCTGAGCCAAACTACTGCTCAGGCTACCCCCTAAATTTCAAGCATAGCGACCCCAAATTTAGGGGTCTGCTACATATTTATCTAATGCGGAGGATTAACCCCTTAGGTTCCACAGTGAGTATAACATGCATGCTTTACTGCATATACGGACTGATTTTAATGTTGTGGGTTTAGTAACACTTTAAGTTAGTATCCCCTTATAGCATGGGTAAGTACCTGTGTATATTTTGTTTACCCTCAATAAACTCCATACTATAACGAGTCAAAAAAGATTCCAACTGAGGCCTCGTACACACGACCGATTTTCTCGTCGTAAAAAACACGTCGTTTTTTTCGACGAGATTCTTGTTAAGCTTGTCGATTTTCTCGTCAAGCTTTCTATGCGTACACACTGTCATTTCCCAATTTCCTCGTTGTTCTCTGCGCTCACGTCCAGCACGTACGACGGCACTATAAAGGGGAAGATCTTTTTTCTTGGCGCCACCCCTTGGGCTGCTTTTGCTGATCTCGTGTTACCGCATGTGAAGTAAAAGTTTGGGAAGAGACGATTCGCGCTTTTCAGTCTTCGTACTTTTCAGATCGTTTTCTGCCGTTCAGTTTGTGCTTGTGGGTTCGTATCTTGACTTTCAGGGCGTCTAGGCAGGTCGTAACTGTTTTACAGTGCGTTCTTGCCTGTTCGTTTCTGATTTTCAGTTCGTTATTCATAGGCCTTGCTGTTCTAAAGTGCGTTCTGTTCTGTACGTTCTGATTAGACGACCGTTTCCTAGCCATGTCGCCTGGACAATCTCGTCGTCGAGTTCGTGCTGTGCGTGCGCTTGGTGTTGGTCTGCTTGTTTTGGACCAAGACCAGTCCATGAATGGTGTGAGGAGGAGTTCATGGACCAAGAATTGGTTGCTCCAGCGGGACCAATTCTGCCACATGCCTCTGCTGCGGGAGATCGTCGAGAATAATCCTGAGGACTACAGGAATTTTCTGAGGAGGTCTGACCCCGTTTTTCAGGAACTGTTGGCTTTGGTGTCCCCCTATATTACCAGGAAGGACACCGTTATGCGGGAAGCCATCAGTGCTGAGCAGAGGCTCATCGCCACGTTGCGTTACCTGGCGACAGGAAGAAGTCTTCAGGACTTGAAGTTCACCACAGGCATCTCCCCCCAGGCTCTGGGCCTCATAATCCCAGACACCTGTTCTGCCATCATCCAAGTCCTGCAGGAGGACTATATTAGGGTAAGTTTGCTCCCTTAACATCACATTTTAGGTATTACATGTATGCTAATGTATTGTATTTCTTTCATCCTTCCCTAATTACCATGATTGTAATATGCTGAGAATGTCCCCTTTGTCCCCATGCATGTTGGAAGCTTTAGATTGCCCCTTTTTTCTCCTCCCGAAATATTTCCCTTCACTAACTTTTCCAGCAGGGGCGCCTGTTGCTCCAAATGTTGGGGGGTTCAAACCCCAATTTAGGAAATAAACGTCCTCCTTTTTTGCTCTGTTGCCTAATAAACGCCCCCAGTTGTCCCCTCCAATGCAGCCATTTTGTTCCCTCAAATGCAGCCATTTAGTCCCCTCTAATGCAGCCAGTTTCCCCCCAGCCCTGCACTTACCTTCTTGTGGTCAGCGCCATCCCTCTTCTGTCCTTGATGTCTTCTCCTTCCCTTCATGTTGCATCAGCCAATCATGTTACCATTAAACAGACTTGGTGAACATGATTGGCAGAGCAGCCTGTCAGTGTTTACACAAGGAATGCCCCCCTCCTTGTGTCCCCGATTTTTCTTTGAGGAAGCCAATTACATCCCTCAGGTTGTAATTTGCAAGACTATTTTAATACCTGTTTCTGCTCTGCAATTTTAACCCCCTAAATGCCGCAATGATTCATATGTCGGTCGCTTTACAAGAGGCCATCCACCTGAATAGTGTGTGGCATAGACAATACATAGGTTCATGCAACGCATGAACCTATGTATTGTTCTGAGTGATGGGCACAGGAGAGAGGGGACAGTGCTCCAGCGCCCACTCTGGACGCACCGCCACTGCAATGCTATCCTGTGGCCAAACACATCTCCCCCCCCCCCAAAATAATTTAGTAATGGCCCATCAGAGGGGGTGATGAATATGATAAATGAGCCTTCCATTATACTTTTTTTACACACCTTAATAAACGTATAATTAGATTGATAATGAAAAGAGAAAATGGGCTGTGGGACTTTAAATGAGGCATGGATGGGCGTAGGAAAAAGTCTAGGATATCAAGAATGAGTAGACATCACTGTCCCGTTGGGGAATAGTCTGTAGCCATATATACATGCTGCATAGTCAGTCTAAAGAATGGAGATCAAGGCATGGATATAAATATAAAAATGTATTGTATCATGGTAAAAGTACACATGGATCATGCAAACAAAGGCATAGTATAAATAGGGGTTATCACAAAAACATGATCAAAATTCACTGTTGAGACATGGCTGAAGCAAGTAATGACAGTTAAATGGACATACAGAAACAGTGAAAATGATTATCCGGTTAAAAAGTCAAGAATACACTTAATAGATTCATAGTTGGGCAAGCTTTACTTGACATGCCAGAGCATGGACTCATGGATGGGCATGGGGAAAAGGGTCTAAGATATCAAAAATTGGTAAACATCACTGTCCCGTTGGGGAGTGGTCTGTAGCCAGGTATACATGCTGCATAGTCAGTCTAAAGAATGGAGATCTGTATCATGGTAAAAGTACACATAGATCATGCAAACAAAGGCATAATGTAAATAGAAGTTATCACATAGACATAATCGCAATTCATTGTTGAGACATGGCTGGAGCAAGTGTCATGGATATGCATTAATGTCTGTCTGCCATCTTACCTTCCTCCTCATGTGTTCATCTAGAGACCAGACCTCCTTCACCTGGCTTCCTTTATAATCTCCTCCCAGCCTGACTCCACCCCAGGCCCTATCACTGAACACTATATTAACCTGTGCACTGCAAGCCTGCTTTGCTGATCAACGTGTTTGTTAGGCATTGTGTGTTTGGGTTCCTGCCTGCCGTGTGCTACGTCTGTCTCTCTGTTACGTTATTGGCTTGTCCCCGACCATCCCTGTCTGCTCGTGACCCTTGACCTTCGGCTCGTTCTTCGTTATCCTTGTCTGCTTGTGGCCCCTGACCTTCGGCTTGTTATTCGGTTCTCTCTATCGTGTGCTGCTGCTTCCCCTTATCCTACGGGGCGTGAGCTAGGAAACTCCAGGGGCCGCGACCTGGTCCCAGCCTGCAGCGTAACATCCTCACCACTAGAGGCCCTGGAGAAGACCAGCTGGGTCTTAGACTCCGCGCCCTGGGGAATCTTGGCTCTCGCTTCCGTTGGGATCCCGGTTGTGCTCCTCTGGTCCCGCTTTCCACAACCACCCAGTTTCCTATCCACAGAAGCCAGCCATAGGGTTCACTACCTCGCGGTGCACTCCTGTCCCCCTACGGTGTGCATCTGTCACCTGGCCACAGGTGACCCTGACTGTTTGATCAGCCATGAACCCGGCTGACATCCCGCTTCCCGCGGATGATCCATTGCAGGGCATAGTTCGCAGACTTGAGACCCAGGAATCAAATCAGACCCAGGTGATGCGATTCCTCCAGGATCTGGCTTCTCGATTCGAGCAGCTTCAGGTCTCCTTGGGAACCCCGAATCCGCAACCCCAAGTACAACCAGCGGCTGTACCTATCGCACCAGTCGCAGCCTCACACTCACTAAGATTGCCAGCTCCGTTCCGTTTCTCTGGGGACTCCAAGGCCTGCAGGGGGTTTCTCAGCCAATGCACTATTCATTTTGAGCTTCAGCCTCAAAGCTTCCTATCTGACCGGGCTAAGGTAGCCTATATCATTTCCCTCCTCTCCGGTGAAGCTTTGGCCTGGGCTGCCCCCCTGTGGGAGAGGAACGATCCGGTGGTTTCCAGTCTGTCCGAATTCTTGAAGCTCTTTCGTAATATCTTCGAAGAGCCGGCTCGGGCTTCTTCAGCGGCTAGTGCTGTCTTACGTCTTCGCCAAGAATCTAGTTCAGTGGGGCAATATGCTCTTCAGTTCCGTATCCACACAGCTGAATTGAGCTGGAATAATGAGGCCCTGGTCGCTACCTTTTTACATGGCCTCTCTGACCGAGTGAAAGACGAATTAGCGGGAAGAGCCATTCCCGTCGGTCTGGACGATGTAATTTCATTATGCAACCAGATCGACATTCGTTTTCAAGAGAGGTCCTTAGAAAAAAGACGCCAGCACTCTCTGGGTCCTAGCCAGTCTGAGCTCCCCTCCCTTCATTCCGTGGAGCATCCTCTTCCTGCTGAAGAACCTATGCAGCTGGGCCGGACCAGACTAACCCCCGAAGAACGTGCTAGGCGCAGAACTCTGGGCTTGTGCCTCTATTGTGGGGGAAAGGGTCATTTTCGTGACTCCTGCTCGCTTCGTCCGGGAAACGCTCGGGTCTAATACATTTGGAAGGTGGAGTATTGGACCCAGAAACATCACCTTCTCGCCTGCTCTTGCCGGTGTCCCTTCATGTAGGCACTTCTCCTCAGTCAACCCTTGCATACCTGGATTCCGGGGCTGCCGGCAATTTCATGGATTGGAGAACTGCTTCTTCTATGAAGCTTACCCTTTCACCTCTCACTACCCCATTGGTAGTCTCGGCAATTGATGGCACTGTTCTCCCAGGGGGCCCTATTCGCTTCCAGACGCTACCCATTAGGATGTCGGTAGGGATTCTCCACCAGGAGTGGATATCCTTTCTTATTCTACCCAAGGCCTCTACCCCAGTTGTATTGGGCCTCCCTTGGCTACAGCTCCACTCTCCACATGTGGACTGGGTCTCTGGGCAGATCCTGGCCTGGGGTTCCTCATGTTTCTCGTCGTGTCTTCTCAAGGTGACCCCCAAGGAGAGTCTTCCGGTTGCTGCCACTTCTGTTTCTTCTGATCTTCCCGCCGCATACAGCGATTACCGGGATGTGTTCTGTAAAAAATCAGCTGAGGTGCTTCCTCCCCACAGGTCTTTTGACTGTGCTATTGATCTTGTCCCCGGAGCAACTCTACCCAGGGGTCGTACCTACCCTCTGTCCATCCCAGAGACCCAGGCCATGTCGGAGTATGTAGCAGAGAATCTGGAGAGAGGGTTCATCCGGAAATCCTCATCGCCTGCAGGGGCAGGGTTCTTTTTTGTTGCCAAAAAGGATGGTACCTTAAGACCCTGCATCGATTATCGGGGTTTAAATGCGGTTACTATTAAAAATCGATACCCCTTACCCTTAATATCTGAGCTATTCGATAGGTTGAAGGGTGCCTCCATTTTCACCAAGTTGGATCTCAGAGGCGCGTACAATCTCATTCGAATACGGGAGGGTGACGAATGGAAGACTGCATTTAACACTAGAGACGGGCATTACGAATATCTGGTGATGCCTTTTGGTCTGTGTAATGCTCCAGCCGTGTTTCAAAACTTTGTCAATGAAATCTTCAGAGATCTGCTGTACCAGTTTGTTGTCATCTATCTGGATGACATTCTGATCTTTTCTGAAAATCTGCTCGTCCACAGAAACCATGTCCGCACTGTACTTCAACGTCTTAGAGAGAACAATCTCTATGCCAAGCTGGAGAAATGTTCCTTTGAATGTTCTGAGGTCCTGTTTTTGGGGTGCTTTGTCTCATGTTCGGGGCTTCGTATGGACCCTGGGAAGGTCTTGGCTATCACCAACTGGCCTCTTCCTGCTAGCCTCAAGGCCACACAGCGCTTTCTTGGCTTCACTAATTATTATAGGCAGTTCATAAGGAATTACTCTTCCATTGCCGCGCCTATTATCGCTTTGACCAAGAAGGGTGTGAATGCCAGAGACTGGCCTCCCGAAGCTGTCTCTGCATTTCACAACCTGAAACAGGCCTTTGTTTCTGGCCCCCTCTTGAGGAGACCAAATCCTGGGAATGCATTTTTTATTGAAGTGGACGCTTCCTCAATGGGGGTGGGAGCTGTGCTTCTTCAAATCTTTGAGAAGAGACGCCAACCATGTGCGTTCTTCTCCAAAAAAATTTCTCAGGCAGAGAGGAATTATGCCATCGGTGATCGGGAACTTCTCGCAATTAAATTGGCGTTAGAGGAGTGGCGTCATCTCTTGGAGGGTTCCCCTCACTCCATAACGATCTTTACCGATCACAAGAATTTACAGTATCTACAGAATGCTAAACGTCTGAATCCTAGACAGGCCAGGTGGAGTCTCTTCTTTGCCCGTTTTAATTTCACGATTACCTACAAACCTGGTTCCTGCAACGGTCGGGCTGATGCGCTCTCTAGGTCATTTGACACTTTGGACGAGGAGTCCGCCCCTGAACCTGAGCCGATCATTCCCACCTCATGCATTGTTGCCCACTCTACCACCCTGAAGTCTAAAATTCCGCCTGGTAAGACCTTTGTCCCCACTGGGCTAAGAGCTAAGATCCTTCGTTGGGGACATGATTCCAAGGTGGCAGGGCATTCTGGATTCCTCCGATCCTTCCTACTCATCAGTCGTCACTACTGGTGGCCTAATCTCCGCTCAGACGTCAAAGACTACGTTAAAGCTTGTCATGTCTGTGCTCAGTCCAAATCCTCCACACAAGCTCCTGCTGGTCTCCTCATGCCCTTGCCTATTCCTAAGGAACCCTGGGCCCATATTGCCATGGATTTTATCACCGATCTCCCACTGTCTGAGAATAATACAGTCATTTGGGTGGTAATCGATCGATTCTCCAAGATGGCTCATTTTGTTCCTCTTCCTGGTCTTCCTTCTGCCCCTGCCTTGGTTCCCATTTTCATTCGAGAAATTCTCCGCCTACATGGGGTCCCTTCTCATATTGTTTCCGACAGGGGAGTCCAATTCACGTCTCGTTTTTGGAGAGCCTTTTGCAAATCCCTCAATATTGTCTTGGATTTTTCTTCTTCTTACCATCCCCAATCCAATGGACAGACTGAGAGGGTTAATCAGGAGTTAGAGGTCTTTCTTCGCACCTTTGTGTCTTCTCACCATGACGATTGGTCCTCTCTACTCCCGTGGGCAGAATTCTCCCATAACAATCATGTGAATACCAGTTCGCAGAAGACACCCTTTTTCACAGTTTATGGAAAACACCCTCAACTTCCTCTTCCTATGATCTGTTCTCCAGACATTCCAGCTTTGGCTTCGGTTCAGGAGTCTCTCAATTCCGTTTGGGGTCACGTTCATGATTCCCTCCGGGCAGCTGCTGAAAAATTCAAAGGCTTTGCCGACCGCCGCAGGCGTAAACCGCCTTCTCTTCAGCCAGGGGACAAAGTCTGGCTCTCTACCAGGAACATCAAGCTCCGAGTTCCTTCTCTGAAGTTTGCTCCACGATTCATCGGTCCATACACGGTAACTGCTAAACTGAATCCGGTTTGTTTCAAACTCCAGATTCCTAAGAGCCTTAAAATCACTAACTCCTTTCATGTTGCTCTTCTAAAGCCTTTAGTCCTCAATAAATTCTCTCGTCCTCTTCCTACCGTGGCGCCTGTCTCTGAGGATAATCAGGAGTACGAGATCAGTCAAATTCTGGACTCCCGACTCTGTAAAGGCGTTCTTCAGTACCTCGTTCATTGGAAAGGGTTTGGTCCTGAGGAGAGGTCTTGGATCACTGCATCTGAGGTCTTTGCACCTCGTCTGTTAAAGGAGTTTCATCTGAAGTTTCCCTCTAAACCTGGGCCCAGGCGGGGAAGGGGGAGGCCTCGTAAGAGGGAGGGTACTGTCATGGATATGCATTAATGTCTGTCTGCCATCTTACCTTCCTCCTCATGTGTTCATCTAGAGACCAGACCTCCTTCACCTGGCTTCCTTTATAATCTCCTCCCAGCCTGACTCCACCCCAGGCCCTATCACTGAACACTATATTAACCTGTGCACTGCAAGCCTGCTTTGCTGATCAACGTGTTTGTTAGGCATTGTGTGTTTGGGTTCCTGCCTGCCGTGTGCTACGTCTGTCTCTCTGTTACGTTATTGGCTTGTCCCCGACCATCCCTGTCTGCTCGTGACCCTTGACCTTCGGCTCGTTCTTCGTTATCCTTGTCTGCTTGTGGCCCCTGACCTTCGGCTTGTTATTCGGTTCTCTCTATCGTGTGCTGCTGCTTCCCCTTATCCTACGGGGCGTGAGCTAGGAAACTCCAGGGGCCGCGACCTGGTCCCAGCCTGCAGCGTAACATCCTCACCACTAGAGGCCCTGGAGAAGACCAGCTGGGTCTTAGACTCCGCGCCCTGGGGAATCTTGGCTCTCGCTTCCGTTGGGATCCCGGTTGTGCTCCTCTGGTCCCGCTTTCCACAACCACCCAGTTTCCTATCCACAGAAGCCAGCCATAGGGTTCACTACCTCGCGGTGCACTCCTGTCCCCCTACGGTGTGCATCTGTCACCTGGCCACAGGTGACCCTGACAGCAAGTAGTGACAGTTAAATGGACATACAGAAACAGTGAAATTAATTATCCAATTGAAATGTCAAGAATACACTTTGTAGATTCGTAGTTGGGCAGGCTTTACTTGGCATCCCTGAGCATGGACTCGACGCGTTTCTTGGCGTTTAAAGCCAGTCATCAGGAGTGGGGTGCATGTCATTTGACTACAAGGGGAGATGGATAGACAGATCAAATAAAGTCTTGAAAAAATTATGTCATATTTGAAACAGAATAAGGTAGTCTGATACGTTACCAATGGCAAAACCCGGAATGGGGTTGTCCCAAGCATTTGAAATATGGCGTAGAATGGTGGTCCTGGATACAGTGTCTCACCCGGGGCTGAGGCGGGGAAGGCCCCCCAATAAACACTTCAACGGCCACTCGATCAAGAGGAGAGTCAAAGAGAAGACGGCATGGGACATCCATCAAGGAGAAACCCGGACAGCCACGGCACAGCACCAAACTGACGGAGAGGCACAGACAGGGTGCAAGGGCAGAATGCTGGTGAAGGGATGGAGAAATGAAAATGAGCAATATACTCTTTTTACCTGCTTTTTTACATTTTGCCTTGCACTCTGCTCACACTGCTTCAAACATACATTTAATTTCATCGCTATTTAGCATTTTTGGGGATCTGGTTTGGCTTTTTTTCAAACCAGATTTATTTACACCAACACTCAGTTGATTTGCCAACTTTGGCTGTTAACCCTTTCAGTCATGTTACATCATTAACCCCCTTTTTTGTTCAATTTCTCCCAGTACCCATTACACATTATTCCCATCAGGCATCCACCAGCACATCATTTACATATTCACTCCCCTCTTCCTTTGCTCCCTTTTTGTTTTTTGTTTTTTGTTTTTCCTTCCCCTCCCTTCCCCCAATCACATTCTAATTTTGGTTCTCAAACCATTCAACCTTCTTTTTCACTCATTGCTCATTTTCATTTCTCCATCCCTTCACCAGCATTCTGCCCTTGCACCCTGTCTGTGCCTCTCCGTCAGTTTGGTGCTGTGCCGTGGCTGTCCGGGTTTCTCCTTGATGGATGTCCCATGCCATCTTCTCTTTGACTCTCCTCTTGATCGAGTGGCCGTTGAAGTGTTTATTGGGGGGCCTTCCCCGCCTCAACCCCGGGTGAGACACTGTATCCAGGACCACCATTCTACGCCATATTTCAAATGCTTGGGACAACCCCATTCCGGGTTTTGCCATTGGTAACGTATCAGACTACCTTATTCTGTTTCAAATATGACATAATTTTTTCAAGACTTTATTTGATCTGTCTATCCATCTCCCCTTGTAGTCAAATGACATGCACCCCACTCCTGATGACTGGCTTTAAACGCCAAGAAACGCGTCGAGTCCATGCTCAGGGATGCCAAGTAAAGCCTGCCCAACTACGAATCTACAAAGTGTATTCTTGACATTTCAATTGGATAATTAATTTCACTGTTTCTGTATGTCCATTTAACTGTCACTACTTGCTCCAGCCATGTCTCAACAATGAATTGCGATTATGTCTATGTGATAACTTCTATTTACATTATGCCTTTGTTTGCATGATCTATGTGTACTTTTACCATGATACAGATCTCCATTCTTTAGACTGACTATGCAGCATGTATACCTGGCTACAGACCACTCCCCAACGGGACAGTGATGTTTACCAATTTTTGATATCTTAGACCCTTTTCCCCATGCCCATCCATGAGTCCATGCTCTGGCATGTCAAGTAAAGCTTGCCCAACTATGAATCTATTAAGTGTATTCTTGACTTTTTAACCGGATAATAGGATTTTTATAACAGCTTACCTGTAAAATCCTTTTCTTGGAGTACATCACGGGACACAGAGCGACATAGTCATTACTAATGGGTTATATAGTTACCGTCAGGTGCTGGCACTGGCAACTTCCAAAACCGGAAGTACCCTCCCCTATATAAGCCCCTCCCATCCGGGAGCACCTCAGTTTTGTAGCAAAGCAATAAGTGTCCCCAAAGAGGGGCGGGAGCTCTGTGTCCCGTGATGTACTCCAAGAAAAGGATTTTACAGGTAAGCTGTTATAAAAATCCTATTTTCTTTCTCGTACATCACGGGACACAGAGCGACATAGTCATTACTAATGGGATGTCCTAAAGCAATGCCAAATGAGGGGGGGGATACACCATATATAAGCTGAGCGCTATCAGACATGAGGATCTTTTGCGGCCTGCAACACACTGCGCCCAAAGGCGACATCCTCCTGACTTCTAACGTCCACCTGGTAGAACCTAGTAAACGTGTGTACTGAAGACCATGTTGCGGCCTTACAGACTTGAGCCAGGGAGGCCTGGTGATGCACTGCCCATGAAGTTCCAACTGCTCTCGTGGAGTGCGCCCTAACTTTGAACGGAGGCGGTCTACTTCTCAAGCTATAGGCTTGTATTATGACCTGTCGAATCCACTTGGCTAAAGTAGATTTTGACGCTGCCTGACCCTTTCTGGGGCCTTCCGGCAGAATAAACAAAGTATCCGTTCTGCGAATCTGAGCAGTGGCTTTTAGATAAGCTTTAACTGCTCTTACTACATCCAAAGAATGCAATAACTTTTCCTCTACCGAAGTAGGCTTGGGGAAAAAAGAAGGAAGAACCACATCTTGGTTCAAATGAAAACTCGATACCACCTTAGGAAGAAAGGCTGGATGAGGACGTAACACTACTCTGTCCTTATGGATAACCAGATATGGCTCCTTACAGGACATAGCTGCTAATTCCGATACTCTTTTAGCCGAACAAATGGCTACTAGAAAAATCAATTTCCTGGTGAGAAGCACTAAGGAAATATGCTGTAATGGTTCAAATGGTTGTTTCTGTAGAACCGACAGAACCAAGTTTAGATCCCATGGACATATGGGAATATTAACCGGAGGACTAATACGCATCACTCCTTGTATAAAGGCTTTGACTAGTGAATGCGAAGCCAAGGGCCTTTGAAAAAATATTGACAAGGCCGAAATCTGACCCTTGATAGTACTCAAGGCAAGCTTCCTATCTACAGCCCATTGTAGGAAGTCCAGAATCCTACCTATTACGTACTTATGTGGATGCCATTTCTTGGCCTCACACCACGCGATGTACGCCTTCCAGATTCTATAGTAGATCTGCCTGGATACCGGCTTCCTGGCATTGATCATGGTAGATACCACAGCATTAGAGAGCCCTCTCTTTTTTAGAATGTGGGCTTCAATAGCCAGGCCGTCAAACCTAGGGCTGGTAAGGAAGGGTGGTATATCGGTCCTTGCGAAAGCCGGACGACGTGGGAGAGTCTAAGGACTCCCCACTGAAATTTTACAATCTCCGCGTACCACGCTCTTCGGGGCCACGCTGGAGCCACCGGAATCACTGGTTTCTTTTCTACCCTGATTCTGCGGAGTAATCGAGGTAACCATTGGCGGTGTGAATGCATATATCAGCTTGAACTGATCCCAAGGGAACACTAGGGCATCCGAGCCGCAAGCTAGGGGATCCCTTGTCCGAGAGACAAACCTGTCCCCCTTTGCGTTGAATCTGGATGCTAGAAGATCTACATCCGATGTTCCCCACCGCTGACATATTGTCCAGAAAACCTCGGGGTGAAGGGACCCTTCCTCTGGGCCTAATTGCTGGCGACTTAGAAAGTCCGCCTTCCAATTCTCCACTCCTAGAATGAATACCGCAGATATGGCTGGGACATATTTTTCTGCCCATTTCAGGATGTAATTTACTTCCCTCTGGGCTGCACGACTCCTGGTGCCCCCCTGATGATTGATATATGCCACTGCTGTGGCATTGTCTGATTGAATTCTGACAGGGGACCCTTGGAGTTTGGATGTCCATGCTACTAGGGCATACCGCTCGTATCTCTAAGAGATTGATGGGCAGGGCCTTTTCTGCATCCGACCATCTGCCCTGGAGAGACTATTGCTCCAATACTGCTCCCCAGCCTATAAGGCTGGCATCTGTAGTGACCACCTTCCAAGAAATCGGACTGAAGGATTTCCTTTTTTCCAGATTCTGGGGAACCAACCACCAACGGAGGCTCTTGCGAACGGAAGGGGACAAGGACATTGTAAGTCTAGGGCCTGAACTTTTTTGTTCCAGGCTGACAGTATGGCCCCTTGCAAATTCCTTGAATGGAATTGACCGTAGGGTACTGCTTCGAATGATGCCACCATTTTTCCCAGCAGCCTCATATACAGGCGTATGGACGGCTGTCTTTTTTGTACCCACTAAGTGGATCAAATCTTTCAAAGACAACACCTTTCCTCGAGGCAAGAATATTTTTCTCTGGCCTGAATCCAACCTTAGCCCCAAGTATTCCAGACTTTTGACTGGTTTTTAGGGCTGACTTGTCTCGGTTGATAATCCAACCGTGAGATTCCAGATACTTGATCGTCTTGTGAACGACCACGTCTAGTTTTTTCACTGAGTGGTCTATCAGCAACAAGTCATCCAGATATGCCATTATCATTACACCTTGTGTTCTTAGATTGGCCAATAAAGGGCCAGAATTTTTGTAAACACTCGTGGTGCTGTGGCCAAACCGAAGGGTAAGGCTCTGAACTGAAAATGGCGCCCTTCTACTGCAAAGCGTAGAAATTTTTGGTGGACTGGAAAGATGGGAATGTGCAAATAAGCATCTTTGATGTCGATCGTGGCTAACCAATCCTCCCCTTGTAGGGCAGTGGCCACCGATCGGATCGACTCCATCGGAAAGTCCTGATATACAGGAATTTGTATAGCCCTTTTAGAATTAATATGGGCCTCCCGACCGCGTTTGCTTCGGGACTGTAAAGAGGTTTGAGTAAAACTCGAACCCTCATTCTTCCAGGGGAACCTCCATAATTACTCCTTGGAGCAATAGTTGTTCTAGTGCCAACAGGAGGGACTCTCTCTTCCGGGGATCCCTTGGCACGTTTGACCTCAAAAATGGGAAGGAGGAGAGTCTTTTAACTCCAAACTGTATCCCAAACCTACTGCGGAGAGCACCTATCTGTCTTGATCGTGTCCCGCCAGGTCTCTTGCGAACAACTGGAGTCCTCCCCCCACCCGACTGAGTGGGGGCTTCAATGAATTTCACTTTGGGGGAGGTTTTGTACCTCCCCTGACCCAGGGTTTCTTATTACCCTGCTACTGTCCCTGTTTTTTACCCCCGGGATTTGACCGAGGAGGCCGTCGGAACTGTTACACAGCCGATGCCCCAGGGACTGGAGAAGCAGGCCTCTTAAAGAGGGACCTCTAACTCTGCTTTTAACCGGCAAGAGCGTATTTTTACCGCTGGAAATTTTCTGGATATATTTGTCCAGGTTTTCCCTGAATAAGCGTTCACCATGAAATGGGACGCTAACCAGCCATTCTTTACAGGGAGCTTCAGCAGACCAGTTTCTGAGCCATAGGAGCCTACGCATATGTACTATAGACAGCGTAAGGCGGGAGGCCTGATGGACTGAATCCTCTATGGCGTCAACCGCAAAGCCTAAGGCTCTAGGTAGATCAGCTAGGGCAAAGCCTGCTGATCTGTCAAGTCCCTCAAGACCTGTTTCAACTGATCCTTCACTGCTTAGCAGACCCCAATAGCTGCTACTGCTGGTTGTATCACCAAGCAGATTTTCATAAGGACTCCAATCTTTTATCTATTGGGTTCTTGAACATTTGGACATTATCCACTGGACATGTCAGTGATTTATACATACAAGAGATGGCTGCGTCCACTGTAGGGACCTTCCATTTTTTTTTTTGATGAACTTATCCTCCATGGGATAGACCACCGGAAATCTCTTGGGGGAATAAATATTTTCTCAGGACGTTCCCAATCCTGGTAAATGAGCCCTTTCAGTAAAGGGTGAAGTGGAAAAGAACAAACAGTCTGGGGGCTTCTAGCGACCCCAACGAGGATACAGTAGTGGTTGATGGTTCCGCAAGGTGCATTTTTAAATGCTGATCGGACCATGTTAGTCAGAGACTGAACCCATAATCTTTCAGCTTGAGATGCTGAGAAAAGGTTCCCCCACTGTTGATTCCTCTATAACAGAATCAACCTTATCCTGATCCCCTTCAGGCAGGTCGATCCCTGTATGGGACTGTTGCTCTGCTAACAGGCACTCTGAAGGAGGAGACGGAGATCGGGCGTGCTTTCCCTGACAGGGAGGCAGCGATAAATTTTGACAATCTCTCTCTAATCCTCCCAGAGCTGAGGAAAAAACCTCCTCTGTTACATACACAGGAGCAGGTGACTGAGGACAGCCACAGTACCAAGTACCCCTGCGGGGTCTCTACGGTCACTTACCTCTGAACTTCAGGGGAGACTGGTGCAGCAGGAGTATGCCCAAGATCCTCAGAGCCCGATGAGACCCCCTTCGCTTCCTGGAAGATTCAGTTCCGGAGCTACTGGACGGCATATTCCTAAGCCTAAAGCTGAGGTATTCCAGCCGTAATACACCACTTTTACTGAGAATAGTCTAGCACAATTGCTGCTATATCACAGTTGGTGTCTACTAATGTGCCTTTCTAGGGGATGCCTGTATCAACCGCTATGCTGTATGCCTTTAAATGTTGCCAGCTCTGTCTCTGTACTTCATAGCCAGCTTATCTGCAATAATGTGGCTTTTTAAAAACCTGCTGGGACGCCCGCACATGCGCAGAAGCGCTGCGGCGCGCACAGAGCGTCATCCCCCAGGCCCCGCCCCTTTTTCCGGCCACCTCTATATATAGAGGCGCGTGCACGCGCACGCGCGCGGCCACGTGCGCCTCGGCGCTAATTTTCAAACATGGAAACCAGGGACAGGAGCCAGGGCCCCCTTTGCCGCAGGCCGGGGGATAGACGAACACTGCAACATGGCAGAGGAAACAGTTTCCTGTAGGAGAACTCACCAGCTGCCTGGACTTTGCTCTCTGAGAAGAAACTAGTCCATATGACAAGAAAAACATTCCACAGCGGCCTCTAGTGGACAAACACAGGTACCGCAGTTTAATATACTAAACATATATAAAAAAACATTCTTTTTTTTTTTTTCTTGACCACCATTAAAAATTATTACATTTTTTTAGTAGTTACAGGCATGCACAGATATTAGCGGGAATACCGTTAGGTAACAGACAGAAAGACAAATTAGGCTTGGGGGTCCCCCAATAGAACCAAGTTCCTGGGGGCCCCCACTTACCTGTTCCCCGCCGCAGGACTTTGTTTGGTCCACAAAAGCCCAAACTTCACCTATCACGGCAGGCATTGTAATCAAACCTTCAGGGACCGGGTTCCCAAGGATTCCACTCCCCTGGACCTGTATAGCACCCTGCACAGAAAACATCTTGGTCGTGGGTATGACCAGAGCTCTGGATCCCAGGGTCCAGCTCTCCTAAGAGAAGCATTACAGGCAGAACCTTGCTCTTCTCTGCAAGGCCCGGGTACCGACCGTTTAGCTATGAAGCTTTTTTGGTCGGATCCGGAATAGCTTACTGAGGCCCAAAAGAACCTGTACGCAAGCTCAGTGAAAAACACATGTTTCTTCTTGGCCAACACCTTAGACACTGGCAAAAAACTGAGGTGCTCCCGGATGGGAGGGGCTTATATAGGGGAGGGTACTTCCGGTTTTGGAAGTTGCCAGTGCCAGCACCTGACGGTAACTATATAACCCATTAGTAATGACTATGTCGCTCTGTGTCCCGTGATGTACGAGAAAGAAAATCATTTTCACTGTTTCTGTATGTCCATTTAACTGTCATTACTTGCTTCAGCCATGTCTCAACAGTGAATTTTGATCATGTTTTTGTGATAACCCCTATTTATACTATGCCTTTGTTTGCATGATCCATGTGTACTTTTACCATGATACAATACATTTTTATATTTATATCCATGCCTTGATCTCCATTCTTTAGACTGACTATGCAGCATGTATATATGGCTACAGACTATTCCCCAACGGGACAGTGATGTCTACTCATTCTTGATATCCTAGACTTTTTCCTACGCCCATCCATGCCTCATTTAAAGTCCCACAGTCCATTTTCTCTTTTCATTTTCAATGTACCAGGGATGGAGGCATGGGTATGGCATTTATGGGTCTCAATGGATCACCTGCCTTTTCTTGACAAATTACCGGGTGGAAGACACCCATTCCCCTTTGGTGACCTATTGAGCCCTATTTCCTTTTCTTATTTGCTCAGTGATTAATTCTCTGAGACTACTTATATGTTGGCATCCTTTTTACCCAACTTTGACCATTGATATCCTTCCCCAGACTTCATTTGACAACAGGCCATTATTGTTTATCCCCCTGTTTTGATTACAACAGTCCTAATCGTGATTTTCAATGATGTATCCATCCCCATGGCTCACCCAACCCAAGCATTGGTGGGTCCCTGTTCTTTGGTCTCTTTCGCCCGGGGTTGCGATGCGCCCAGTTCCCCCTCCCCACCTGCCTTCCTTGGCGGGGGGGCGGGGCATTATCCTTGGCGCATCGGCATCATGTCAGTATGTTGCACGCACGGCACCCATAGGGACGCCTGCGTTTTCATCATAGTTTTTTCCATCTCGCATGACCCAGGGGGATGGGAGGGACCCCTCCGAGATCATTTGCATCTCGGGCGTGGCTCTTTCCATCCCCACACCTGGCTCATGCGTCACATGATGCTGGCGGAGATACGCCCCTTACTGTGGACATTTATCCGGTAGCCACCTGGGGAGCTTCACTTCACAGACATCCATCTGATGAGAGGTTCCAGTTTCTCTCTTTCTCTACACTTCAAGGTAATTTCCAATCCTTATTTCAGGATTCACATAGTATTCCTTACATATATACTCTTTTTACCTGCTTTTTTACATTTTGCCTTGCACTCTGCTCACACTGCTTCAAACATACATTTAATTTCATCGCTATTTAGCATTTTTGGGGATCTGGTTTGGCTTTTTTTCAAACCAGATTTATTTACACCAACACTCAGTTGATTTGCCAACTTTGGCTGTTAACCCTTTCAGTCATGTTACATCATTAACCCCCTTTTTTGTTCAATTTCTCCCAGTACCCATTACACATTATTCCCATCAGGCATCCACCAGCACATCATTTACATATTCACTCCCCTCTTCCTTTGCTCCCTTTTTGTTTTTTGTTTTTTGTTTTTCCTTCCCCTCCCTTCCCCCAATCACATTCTAATTTTGGTTCTCAAACCATTCAACCTTCTTTTTCACTCATTGCTCATTTTCATTTCTCCATCCCTTCACCAGCATTCTGCCCTTGCACCCTGTCTGTGCCTCTCCGTCAGTTTGGTGCTGTGCCGTGGCTGTCCGGGTTTCTCCTTGATGGATGTCCCATGCCATCTTCTCTTTGACTCTCCTCTTGATCGAGTGGCCGTTGAAGTGTTTATTGGGGGGCCTTCCCCGCCTCAGCCCCGGGTGAGACACTGTATCCAGGACCACCATTCTACGCCATATTTCAAATGCTTGGGACAACCCCATTCCGGGTTTTGCCATTGGTAACGTATCAGACTACCTTATTCTGTTTCAAATATGACATAATTTTTTCAAGACTTTATTTGATCTGTCTATCCATCTCCCCTTGTAGTCAAATGACATGCACCCCACTCCTGATGACTGGCTTTAAACGCCAAGAAACGCGTCGAGTCCATGCTCAGGGATGCCAAGTAAAGCCTGCCCAACTACGAATCTACAAAGTGTATTCTTGACATTTCAATTGGATAATTAATTTCACTGTTTCTGTATGTCCATTTAACTGTCACTACTTGCTCCAGCCATGTCTCAACAATGAATTGCGATTATGTCTATGTGATAACTTCTATTTACATTATGCCTTTGTTTGCATGATCTATGTGTACTTTTACCATGATACAGATCTCCATTCTTTAGACTGACTATGCAGCATGTATACCTGGCTACAGACCACTCCCCAACGGGACAGTGATGTTTACCAATTTTTGATATCTTAGACCCTTTTCCCCATGCCCATCCATGAGTCCATGCTCTGGCATGTCAAGTAAAGCTTGCCCAACTATGAATCTATTAAGTGTATTCTTGACTTTTTAACCGGATAATCATTTTCACTGTTTCTGTATGTCCATTTAACTGTCATTACTTGCTTCAGCCATGTCTCAACAGTGAATTTTGATCATGTTTTTGTGATAACCCCTATTTATACTATGCCTTTGTTTGCATGATCCATGTGTACTTTTACCATGATACAATACATTTTTATATTTATATCCATGCCTTGATCTCCATTCTTTAGACTGACTATGCAGCATGTATATATGGCTACAGACTATTCCCCAACGGGACAGTGATGTCTACTCATTCTTGATATCCTAGACTTTTTCCTACGCCCATCCATGCCTCATTTAAAGTCCCACAGACCATTTTCTCTTTTCATTTTCAATGTACCAGGGATGGAGGCATGGGTATGGCATTTATGGGTCTCAATGGATCACCTGCCTTTTCTTGATAATTAGATTGATGTTGGTCTCTAATTTTTTGGGATAGAATTTGCTTGTAATGTATGCCTTTGTTTTTCTAATATTATTTCATCTTGTTTCACTCCACAGCTTCCTTCCACGCCACAGGAATGGCAGACTGTGGCATCGGAGTTTGCCACGCGGTGGGACTTCCCCAACTGCGGTGGTGCCATAGACGGGAAGCACGTCGGCATCGTGCCGCCACCCCGTTCTGGGTCCTACTACTACAACTACAAGGGGTTTCATAGCATTGTGCTGATGGCGGTGGTGTCAGCACAGTATGAATTCCTCTATGTTGATGTAGGGAAGAATGGCCGGATGTCCGATGGGGGATCCTTCATCCAGACGGAGTTTGCCCTCCGTCTCCAGAGTGACGACCTTGCATTGCCACCGGATGCAGGGAATATTGAAGGACTCCCCTTTGTTTTCTTGGCTGATGAAGCCTTCGGACTCGGACGGCATCTTATGAGGCCATTTCCTCAGAGGACCCTGACCCCAGAGAAGAGGGTGTTCAATTACCGGCTGGCCAGGGCCCGAAGAGTCATTGAAAATGCCTTCGGCATAATGGCCAGCCGGTTCCGCCTTTTTATGACTTCCATCCACTTGGCGGACTACAAAATAAACTATGTAGTGTTATGCTGCTGTGTGCTACACAACTTTCTGAGCCAAAAATCAAATTCCTATATGGCCTCAGTTTTGCCAGAGGCTGGACTTTCCCCTGCAAATCCCCTTCCGGGCCTGGAATCTGCCCGTCTTGGCTTGCCCCCCCAAAATGCCCGTGTGGTTCGGGACAAATACATGGAGTATTTCACGGGTAGGGGGGCAATTCCTATGCCAGCCTATGTCTAAGTATCCCAATAAAAATCTTGTTTAAACCTTTAATTATTTGTTCTTTCCTGTCTCCTAGTTTGTCTTTGTGCATTTGTAGTGGCAAGTGTATTTTACTTTAGTAAATAACAACCATTTCACTATGTAACCTTATAAAAGAACCAAATAAGCTTAGAGGGTATTATAAAAAGAAGCTACACGTTGTTTGTGGTCAAATATTTTACTCTGTGCACATTCTCTTCATTTTTTTTTCTTTTTTTTTACTTTGGGGTTGGCCTGGCCACAACCCGGCAATATTTGGCTTATGAAAATACAAAAATATCACTTGCATTTCAAAAATTACAACATTGGATACCTCTGAGCAATCGGAGACATTCACTTACACAAACTATGTCTCTATGTGCCCGTCCTAATATGGGGTCCTGCCACCCCTTGCCCAGCCAAAAATTGAATATGCACACATTTTTTATTTTTTTAATATAGGAAGTTTACAATCCTGATCCCTATTGTCAACATGTGCTATCTGCCATCAGGGGTGATCAATGGACGTGTTTTGGGGGTGCATCCCCTTCCTCAGTTCACCGACTTTTGATACGAGGAAGGGGTTGCACCCACAAAAGACGTACATGGATATCCCCTGATGGCAGATAGCACATGTTCACACACTGTGTGCATATTCAATTTTTGGCTGGTTTGTTACTCCAAAAATTAGAAAAAAAAAAAAAAAAAAACATGTAAAAACAAATGTGTTTGGATGGCTTATTGAATTCTCCCCAAAACATCGAGAATGTCTTTAAATGTTTGTTCCATCACATGGATTCTTTGTTTAATTAGGTCCAGTTCCGTGCTACATTCCATCACTTGCTGGATGAGGCGGAGGGCACTGTCAGCAGAGAACCGTGTGCTATCCTTCACAACATTTACATCCCCTAAAAACCCAAAATTTTTTTTTATAAAACTCTGCAGGCCTACCTCGCTTACCTTAAGCTGTGGTGTCAGATACTGACCTGTTGTGGTGACCAGATCCACAACGTCATCCACCTCTCCTTCCTGCACTTCTCCTTCCTCCACCTCAACTTCCTGCACATCTTTCGGTTGTGGGTCTTTGGGAGTTTGGTGTTGTTTGGAAGTTGTGGGGTGCATGTGCTCCCTGGAGTGTCCTCCTCCCAGTCTTCTCTCCCCTATGAGAATAAAACCAAAGGTCTATTTATCACACTGTAAATCTCCTTGTTAAAATAAAAAAAGGATAAATTGTTTGGAAGTGGGGTACAAGTGTGTGTTTGTGCGGAATTTAAAGAAGAATGCATTATTTATGACCCCAAATATGTTTAGTATTCACATTTGGATGTAATTTTTTGGACATGGAGGCACCACAAAAAAACTCTGATGCACCTGTGTGGGACACCCAAAAAAGGCGGGTCTGTTGGCCCACACTATAGTGCTCCAAAGTACAGATGTGGAAGCAGCTGCTGAGTGTCCTCTCCTTTACACTGATAAAAGTTTGCATTTCATTCTCTTTACAAACACATCATCTAGACTAAAAAATTATCCACAATACTTGATCAAAAATGGCAGATGTCTATTTACTTTTGTGGCTCTTAAATAAGCCAAAACCACGGATAGTGGCCGAACGAAGTGTCGGTAACGTAACGAACGATTACTGTGCCCAACCTAGTTCAAAATATTACATTTTGGAAGGGAGTCCAATATGATAAAAAAAAAAAAAAAATGTCAGTTTCTAAAAATATTAATAGCAGAAACGTCGTCATTTTACTTACTTTTAGCGAGCATCCTCTTTATGCTCCTCAACTGGTCTGGCTCCCTCAGTTTGAGGTCTGACCACCTCTTTCTGAGCTGCTCATTTGAGCGTTTCACCCCGAACTTCGCCCTCAGACTCTTCACAACTTTAGTGAGGATTTTGGCCTTCCTTCTATTTGGTTTGCTATACGGCCCATGCTTGGCATCATAATCAGCCTTGACCAAGATGTCCACCATCTCCGCCATCTCCGCCAAAGACATATTCGATGCCTTGAATCTCCTTCTTGATCGTGACGTGTCCTCGGTCTCCGGGCTTGTCTCCTCGCTAGTTGCGGAATTATCAGACACCTGCTGTAACTCCGCCATATCTGTCTGCGCGCCGAAAGAGAAGGGGCGGGGAAAAGATGTAAGTTAGAACGTCATGGGCGGGCGACGTGTGCGGAGCGACGTGTTCGAATTTTGACGCATGCGTGGTGTGTATATAGCAAACACACATGTGACTATAGTACGTTCGGTGTGCGGAGAGAGGAGTTCAAGTGACGGACGTGCGAACGAAGGTATGTGATTTTGTGACTTGTAAAAATTGTTGGTCTATACTGTCTTGAGATTGTTGGAGGATATATATGGTGACTAGGATGTGAAGGAGGTTAGACTGTTTGCCTCACATTATTTTAATATAATTTATTTTACTTGCAGATACAATATGAATGTCTTTATTAGCGACAAAGAGTTCCTGGCGGAATTTATTGACCGGGTAAGGGAGCTGCCGGCTCTGTGGGAGACGAAAAACCCCATCCATAAAAAAAAGGGGTGAGAAAAGCAGCGCTGGAGAAGCTGCTCCCATTTGTGCATACCAAGGTGCCCACAGCCACAGCAAAACAAGTGGACACTAAAATTGGGAGCTTGAGAGGTACCTACAGGACTGAACGCTCTAAGGTGCTGGCTTCTCAGAGGTCAGGAGCAGCAGCAGATGATGTTTATGTCCCGATTTTGTGGTACTACAACAGGATGTCCTTCCTGGATGACCACATTGAGACAAGGCCATCACTCTCCACTCTTCCCCCCAGACTTCCCTGCAGCCAACCTGAGCCTTCTCTGGAGCAAGAGGAGGCAGCCATCCTGGATGATCCTGATTTGTCCATCTGGAGCCAGGTATAGTATTAACTGAAAATGTATTGGGATAAAATTAATGTTTCCCAAATATGTCAGGATGAGAAACATACATTATTTTGTATTCCACAAGTAAAATCAGGATCTGTAGACATTATTCTGCACTTAATTGTGTGGTAAATAGTCAAGCTGATGTAGTGGTAAATTTAAAGCAAGGATTTATGCATTTACATTCTAATTGCTTCCATCAGGATTACAAAGTTTGATGCAAAGATTAAACCAACATATTAAACTATGTTCCTTTTTCATACACAGGATGAAATCAGCCAGGAGGAGGGTCTGGAAACTGTCAGGCAGGAGGAGGAAGGGCCCAGTGGCAGCCAGGAGGTGGCAGGGCCCAGTGGCAGCCAGGAGGTGGCAGGGCCCAGTGGCAGCCAGGAGGTGGCAGGGCAAAGGAGAAGCACCAGATCCCAGGTGCCTCCCATCCGGCTTCACAAAAGAGGCAGGAGGGACAGGACCACCAGTGAGGCAGCAATGGCCCTTATTAAAGAGGCCCATGCCACCCTCAAGGAGCCCACATCCCCTGAAGAGGCCATTGCCGGCCTAGTGGAGGCTAAGTTCAAGGTGATGAGCATGGAGCAACGCCTCCTATGCGAGCCCCTGCTTATCACCTTGCTCAACAAGGGGGTGATGGAGCAAATTACCCCCAATACCGCCATATGTGAGGTGGCCCAACTGACCCAACCTCAACCTCCACCTCCACCTTCCTCTTCTGCCCCACCCCCTTCTGCTACACCTCCACCTTCTGCCCCACCCCCTTCTGCTACACCTCCACCTTCTGCCCCACCCCCTTCTGCTACACCTCCACCTTCTGCCCCACCCCCTTCTGCTACACCTCCACCTTCTGCCCCACCCCCTTCTGCTACACCTCCACCTTCTGCCCCACCCCCTTCTGCTACACCTCCACCTTCTTCTTCTGCCCCACCCCCTTCTGCTACACCTCCACCTTCTTCTTCTGCCCCACCCCCTTCTGCTACACCTCCACCTTCTTCTTCTGCCCCACCCCCTTCTGCTACACCTCCACCTCCTCCCTCTGACAGGAGTACCCCTCTAGTGGGCCAGCCTCCAGCCAAACGAAGAAGGAAGGCTGCAGGAAAGGCTGCAGGAAAGGCTTCAGGAATGGCTGCAGGGAAGGTTGCCAGGAAGAAGAGGAAGTGATGGCCTTGCTTCATTGTGGTCGGACAGAAGGCAGCCTGTTGTAGTACCACACACTTGGGACATATATCTCACCTGCTGCTGTTCCTGACCTCTGGGAGGCCAGCATCAGATTGTGTTCAGAAATGTGGGCCTTCTCAAGCTCCCAATTTTAGTGTCCACACAGGGTTGCTGTGTGCTCTGGGGTCCCTGGGATGCACAAATGGCAGCAGCTTCTCCAGCGCTGCCTTCTCTTTATTTAATTTATAAACATGAATAAATGTGATTTTTGTTTAAGTTCATACTTGACTATGTGTATTTTTAAATAAACAAAATCAAGCTTTGGAGTAAGCAGATACATTTGACTGACAATAAAAGGCACAGATATCACCCCCCCCCCAAAAGAATAACTAAATATGATTAGCACAAAAACATGGTGGGAAATTTAAATAATATAGATTCCAAAATTAAATGGGAGATCGCTATCAAAACATTGAGAAATTAGAATTAACATCATTTTGAAAAATCTAACCATTATTCCTAAAAACTTGCACGATATAATACACATAAATCTTATAAAGAGCATCATGAAAAAGGTTAAAAATAAGGCACAACTCTGTGTGAATATCAGCAGCAAAAGAAGGTCACTCGTTTTGATTAATGTAACATTCTAACGAAGATTTCAATGCAGAACATTTAAACGATTAAATATTTATGAGCGTGACGAATGTGCTCTCTCCATTATGAAGGCTTGTTTCACCAGAAGATGCGCTCCCGTCTCATAGTTGCTTGTGAGCATGCGCGCTTTTGGAAGAGTTGTAAAAGCATACACACGAACCATTTTCTCGTCACAAAACAGGCCGACGAGAAACACGACGAGGAAATCTGGAATCCTGACGAGAAAATAGAGAGCAGGTTCTCTATTTTCTCGTCGAGATTCTCGGCAAGTTTCTCGTCGTAAAACCATACACACGAACGTTTTTCTAGACAAAAAAACTCTCGCGGCACTTTTCTTGACTGTTTTGGACGAGAAAATCGGTCGTGTGTACGAGGCTTGAGACTCACACTTCTTGTATACTCTCTTACTCCTGGTACCACAATATTTAAAAAGATTATCCAACAATTAATGCTCTTAGCCAACAGATATGCTTTTTTTTAATAGAGAACCAATCACAGCCTGTTAAATAAATCTTGATGTAAAACAAAAAAGAAGAGACAAGTATGTAATAAAATTTCTATAGTCATTGCAATCTCCGAAGACGCGGCACTCTTCCCTCCACCATGTAGAAGCATTGAATTGCCACATCTTTGGAGACAGTAACCCCCATCAAACAGATTAAATTTAAGAAGTATCAGTACACTCAAGATGATGAACACAGCCCTAGAATATGGGGTACAGTATAAAAAAGTATAAAAATGTACTGTCACAGGTTACCGACCTACTGTTAACATCGCATATTCTGTGTACATTTTTCGTTTCCCAGAATTTTTACTTTAAGTGAAGCCTCATCTAGGACTGTCGTCCAATCCTTCCTGAAATTACCATATTTAAACTTCAAATAAGGGACATTTTTAATTTTTTTTCTAAGTTCCTGCTTCAATAATTTTTAATCAAGTTTAACAAGTAGCCCACATGCAATAGTTACACCCACGCAAGGGCTAGCATTGACAGTTTTCACACAAGTTAGCCAAAAAAAAAAAAAAACAGCCAAAAGAGACAATGTAAAAATAAAGGAGAAAATGAGAAATAAGGGACATTTTTTAACCACTTCCCGCCCAGCCTATGGCAAAATGACGGGCAGTGGTTCAGGTATCATATGACGTCTTTCAGAATAACAGCCGTCGCGTGCTCGTGGGGGCGCGCAGCGCGGCGATCGGTTGTGTGGCGTGTCAGTCTGACACACCGCAACACCGATCTCGGTAAAGAGCCTCTGACGGGGGCTCTTTACCTTGTGATCAGCCGCAACCAATCACGGCTGATCACAGTGTAAGCGGGAAAAGACGTTTATGGGCTTTTCCTCACTCGCGTCCAACAGACGCGAGTAGAGGAGAGCCGATCCGCTGCCCTCCTGACAGGGGGGCTCTGTTCTGATTGATAATAAGCACAGCCGTCCCCCCACAGATGCCCGCCCACAGGCCCACCAGGGATGCTGCCAGGACCATCAGGGATGTTGATCATGTATGGCCACCAGGTATGCCACCCTGGACCACCAGGGATGCCAGTCAGTGCCCAGACATGATGCCAATCAGTGTCCATCAGCAATGCCTGCCAGTGCCATCAGTGATGCCTATCAGTGCCATCTAACAGTGTCCATCAGTGCCACCCATCAGTGTCCATCAGTGCCACCTATCCGTGCCCATTAGTGCCGCCTATCAGTGCCACCCATAAGTACCCATCAGTGCAGCCTTTCAGTGCCCATCATTGTCGACTATCAGTGCCCATCAGTGCCGCCTATCAATGCCCGTCAGTGCTGCATATCAGTGCCACCCATCAGTGCCGCCTATCAGTGCAACCTCATTGGTGCCACCTTATCAGTGCCCGTCAGTGCAGCCTCATTAGTGCCCATCAGTGAAGCAGAAAATGTACTTATTTACAACATTTTATAACAGAAATTTTGGTATTTTTTTGGGTTGTTTAGCAAAAAAAAAAAATGCAGAGGTGGTCAAATACCACCAAAAGAAAGCTCTATTTGTGGTAACAAAATGATAAAAATGTATATTTGGTTACAGTGTAGCATGACCGCGCAATTGTCATTTAAATAGAGACAGCACTGAAAGCTGAAAATTGGCTTGGGCAGGGAGGGGGGAAAGAAAGTGCCTGGTATTGAAGTGGTTAAACATGAAGCCTCTGAGCATCCTCTTTTCTTTTAAATATTCAGTAAATGAAGCTATATCCCTCCACTAACACATCTCCTTACTATGTAAAAGTTTCAAGAAAAACATCTGTGCAAATCTCCTTCTTATCTAAACATTTAGCTTCAAATAATTATTGGCTTTTGGAAATCCTATTATTGGCTCTGTCCACAGCTCTAAGTGATCTAATGGTCTGAGACGGGGACTGTGCCATAATTTCAGCGTAAGATTGCTTTAGGACAAATTCATATAAAAGTCTACTTTCAAAAAAACTTTTGCAAGTATCAGCACAGAATAAATAGTCCAAGAAGTGTACAGCTCAGTGGGATTTCTCTATAAATTGTCTGACACTGCTACCGATACTGATCTACAACGGCATGGCATGCAGTCAAATGCCTAGTACACACGTACGGGATTCCCGGCGGTAAAAAGTCTGCCGGGAATCCCGAGGGGAAAACCGAGAACCTGCTTGGTAACTTTCCCCCTGTACACACGAGAGGATTTCCCATTGGGAAAACTGCAGCAAGAGCTTTGGCCGGGAATCCCGGCCGTGTGTATGCTCCATCGCAGTTTTTCCCATAGGAAAAGTGCCGGGAAAAAGACCGCCGGGAATCCCGGCGGGAAAAAAGAGAACATGTTCTCTTTTTTTTCCCCGCAGTTTTCCTGTCGGGAAAACTGCGATGGAGCATACACACGGCCGGGATTCCCGGCCAAAAGCTCTCATGGCAGTTTTCCTGCCGGGAAAACCGGTCGTGTGTACGAGGCAAAATATTCAGTGTACAAAGTCTAGCAACCAATCCTCTGTAGTGGTCATGGGGGGCTTTTGCTAGATACACAATTCTTGGAATTCATAAAGACTGGTGCAGACAGATTTTGTGAATGTGTCCCACATGCGTTCTAAAAGTGGCGCTTTTACGTGTTGCAATCAGCTGATTGCGGCTGAGAAACTTCATTGCTCTTTGTGGCACCTGATCTCCATTTGTTTATCACTGACCTCAGGAGGACCGAAGACCCGGCTATCGCAGACCCTGTGTGCGGATACACAGCTGTGGAAGTTACGGACGGGGACTAAGTCCGGTGTGGTGAGAGAGCACTTTCTCAAAGTTATAGCCAAGTACTTTGCTTAGGCCTACTGACTGCTTTGGCCCTTAGTGCTATACCAACTATCCTAGCAGGAGACTATTTCCAGAACTGAGTTTGATAGTCTCCTGGGAGTTGTTACTTTCCTGAGATACAGTCCTGTTGGATTACAAATTGTTGTTCCTGATGTGCACCACCGATTTCCTTGCATGCGAAGATTCTTCACCCTAAGACTGTACCTTATTTTAAGTCAGGCCTGACTGGGTAGCGTAGGACATTATTGGGCGCCATATTGCTCACGGGGAGGATAGCTGCAGCGTGGTGTGCTAGTTATTTCTATACAGTATTGCTAAGTTTCACTAATATTGCAGGGCTCTGCATGTGTTATGATGTACTGTACTTCTACCTAACTTTTATACTAAAGTAAAGTTGCTATAGTTAAGTACTCCGGTATCAGTGTCAATTACTGTACTTTATCACTGTTTGCTTTATTGTGGGACTGTGTCATAGATGATCGCAGAGACATTACCAGTCTATCATTCCCTAGACTAGCTGTGCCAGGGGAGGGTCGAGTAGATTGCCGGGGGTTGGCAGTGCTGTGTACAGGGCCCGAAATAATATCAGCGGCTCTCTTAAGTTAGGGGTATCGCTACACGTGGGGGCTCAGAGTCCGGGATCCTGTACGCGGCAATCAAACACACCAAAGGTATCGGCATGGACCCGCTAGAGGTGAAAGCGTGGTGCGAGGCAGTCAAGGCCATCCCAGACATGTCAGTGGTCCTCAGTCTCCAGGGAGAAGAATGGGCGACGGATGCGGTGGAGCGACTCTTAATGTCGTTATCCCCGAATCGAGAGTCATGGGTGATGGACATGAGGTCGAATCCAGAAACCTTGTTCAAGTATGCACTGATAGAATGGAGGGATGGAATACCCGGGAATTTTAGAGGTCGAAGTGTGCAGACGGCAGATAACAAGACATATGGTTTGGCGCACGCAGTGACCGCGAAGAGGGAGTCACCCCCGCCATCCCCTCCGGGGTCACTGCCACGGACATCCCATACAACAGAGAAGCTAAAAGGGACGATACCTCCGGTGACACCCCTGACTACTATAGGGCCAGAACTTTTAAATGCCTTAGGGGATCTGCTCACTAAGTGTCAGAAAACCAACACAGTGCACATAGAGGCTAGTTACCGAAAGCTAAGGATCTTTTCAGGGAAGCTGCCTGTCCCTGCTGGGGAGGAAGACTTCGATACCTGGATCGAGCAGGCATTACTAGCGGTAGAGGCATGGGAGGTGCCTGAAGCGCAGAAGAAGCAGCGCGTGATTGAGAGTTTGAAAGGCGCGGCTGCTGAAGCTGTAAAAAGTCTCCGGTTTAGCAATGCTGCCTGCACGGCCTACGACTACTTGGCCATGCTGCAGGAAGAGTTTGGTCAGTTGGAGAAGGTGACAGAACTGGTGTATCAGTTTGAACACACCTTTCAGCAACCAAGAGAAAAGCTGTCAGAGTATGTGAGAAGATTGAATAGGATGCTCTGCCAAATCGTGCTGAAAAAGGGAATGGTGCCCCAAGCCATAGATGCGGCGAGGATGAAGCAGATCCTAAAGGGAGCACTACGTTCAGATCCGGTCTGGCTCCACCTGAAAACCTCTGGAGGAGGCATGTCATTGAATTACCCTGATCTGGTGAAGATCATAAGAGACGAAGAGGCTCTACTAAAAGATCAGCAAGCCATCAAGACACACACCTCTTCTACACCTGTAATGGTCAGATCAGCCATGACCCCTGAAAGAGACTCAGAAGTAGATACCCTGAAGTCACAGATGTCTCAGGTATTGGAGATGCTGACCTCTTTGATGGCAAAGGATCCAAGGGTCCCAGAGAAAGAGGGACCGAAGAAGGAGCTGTTCCCAGATACCTCAGCACCCGCTCCCTTACAGGATTGGGGGGATGCGATTTTCTACAACTGTGGAGGAGTTGGCCATATTGGAAAAGTATGTCCTAGTCCAAAGAAAAAGAAAGTTAATAATCGCAAGCCGGCGGAAAACTCCAGAGGGCCCCGGTGAAGGAGTCAACCGGGTGCCCGCCATCTCCAGTAAGCTCCATTGGATCAAAATTTTATGAGAAGTCCAGCAAGAAAGGGGGCAAACCCCCTCCGAAAAGGAATAATGTCCCTTGGCGGGAGTATACACCTAAAAAAAAGGGAGATATCAATGCATACCAAGCCCAAGAGGGATTGAAGTCAAGAGAAAAATGGAAGAAGAAAAGTCCTAAGGGAAAACACAGGGATCAAAGGAAAGAGGCCCCCCCGAAACCATTCCCAGAAAAGCTGGTAGGACCCTCTCCACTAGTACCCATTCAAGTGGTCTACACAAGAGCCATCCTAGATACTGGGGCACAAGTGACCCTATTATATAGGGACTTTTATGATAAACATCTGAGCCATCTGCCCATCCAAAAACTCGAAGACTTGGAGATATGGGGGATCGGAACACAGAGTTTCCCCTACGATGGCTACTTACCAGTAAAGTTGACCTTCGACCCTTCAGTGGCTGGGAAGGCTGAAGTAATTGATACTCTGGCAGTGGTCTGCCCTCGACCACCTGGAGCCAACAAGAGTTCCCTTATAATTGGGACCAATACGGACTTGGTCAGGAGGCTCCTGGCTCCCTTAGCACAAGGGAAGAACCCTACAGCCACCAGAATCCATCCGATGCTGAAGCTAGCCTACCAGCGACTAGTCTTGGAGCAGAAGGCCCCAGAAGAGGGGGTAGGGAAAGTCTGGAGGTTAGGGAAGAACGGGAGAGTGTTACAGCCCGGTGAAGTAACCTGTCTCAGAGCCACTGTGAAGCTTACCTGGGAGCAACCTGGGCCCTTTGTCGTGTTGGAACCAGATCCCCGGGAAAAACATTCAGGTCTAGAAGTGATATATAAAAACAAAAAATGCAGCGCCCAAAAAGTGTATGAAGGCCCAAACACACAAAGGGATTGGGACAGACAACAAACAGTGAAAAAAGTATACAGCCCACTGAGAGGCCAAGAATGTTAAATTCCAACTGTGCTTCACTCCAGATAATACCTACACATATATATAAAAACTCATGTGTAGCTGTGTACAGTAAACTCATATAAAAGTCCAATGAGAGTGACAATGTGTGGACTGGAAACGGATGACAGAAATATTACATTAATGTTGAAACATTAGAACATTGTCCCCATATAAGAAATCCAACGAGACTTCGAGATCATAGGTCACGTATGTTCATAAATCCATAGCACCCGGGGATGTGACTCCAACACCAGGGATGGGGGAAAGAAATGGATACTCTTACCCCTATATGTGGACGCACACACCAGCGGTGGTGAGTCAAACAGGCAGAAGATTTAAGTGTAGACCACACTGGATCTGTCCTCCTGGAGCAGCAGCAGATGAAGCAAACTCAGGGAATCCAATCCTCTCCAGGATACAGGCACGAAATTTCCAAGACGTCAGTATATCAAAGATCTTTTGTAATTCTGAAGAAATCCATTTCTGTCATCCGTTTCCAGTCCACACATTGTCACTCTCATTGGACTTTTATATGAGTTTACTGTACACAGCTACACATGAGTTTTTATATATATGTGTAGGTATTATCTGGAGTGAAGCACAGTTGGAATTTAACATTCTTGGCCTCTCAGTGGGCTGTATACTTTTTTCACTGTTTGTTGTCTGTCCCAATCCCTTTGTGTGTTTGGGCCTTCATACACTTTTTGGGCGCTGCATTTTTTGTTTTTATATGTTATTTTTGCAATATGTCTATTTGCTGATGCTGGCAGCCACGATTACACTTTATTCACCCAGTAGCGCAACTTTTCTCTTTCTTGCATTTTTCCTTCAGGTCTAGAAGTGATCCCTGAAGTGATCCCGCTAAGAGCTTTAAAGAAGGCACACTGTAAGGTGCCGGTGAGCATCAGAAACACTGATGCCCCCATGAAGATCCCAGCCAGGATGCTGCTGGGCCAGGTGAGTCTTGCTGCCCCAGTTGTCTTGTCAGATGTGGAGAAGACAAAGGGAGAAAGCACAACATGGGAGAAGCTCTGCATGGAGAACCCGAACCTGCCAAGGGCCTGGAAGGAGAGGGCAAAGGCCCAGTTGACCAGATGGAGGAAGATCTTCTCCAAAGATGAGTTCGATGTGGGGTGTGCGAAGAGTGCCACCCATCGAATCCGCCTCCAGGAAGACAAGCCTTTCAGAGAGAGGGTCAGGCGAGTTCCTCTAGCCGACCTAGAAGACTTGAGAGAACAGCTCGCCGAGCTCAAGCGAACCGGTGTTATCTGGGAGTCCAGAAGCCCCAATGCCTCCCCGATCGTGGTGGTCAGGAAAAAGAATGGGTCGCTGAGACTATGTATAGATTACAGGACTCTCAACAGGAGAACGATACCCGACCAATATACCACCCGAGGATAGAGGATGCCCTACAGAGTTTGTCTGGAGCTAGGTGGTTTAGCATCATGGACCTTAAGAGCGGATACTACCAGATCCCAATGCATCCGAAAGATAAGGAGAAGACAGCCTTCATAACACCTGTGGGATTCTTCGAATTTGACCGGATACCCCAGGGTCTGTCTGGAGCCCCTGCCACTTTTCAGCGCCTGATGGAGAAAAATGTGGGAAACATGAACCTCGTCGAAGTCCTAGTGTACCTAGATGATATCATTGTCTTTGGGAAGACTCTAGAGGAGCATGAAGAGAGACTGGAAAATGTCTTGAAAAGACTCAGTGACGAGGGACTCAAGCTTTCATCAGAGAAATGCCAGTTCTACCAGTCATCAGTCCACTATCTGGGACACATAGTGTCCAAAGAAGGGGTAGCCACAGACCCCGAGAAGCTGGAGGCAGTCACCTCCTGGCCACGGCCCACCACT
The DNA here is from genome assembly GCA_029206835.1 of Rana muscosa. NCBI lineage: Eukaryota > Metazoa > Chordata > Amphibia > Anura > Ranidae > Rana > Rana muscosa. Next base: position 156,553,126 of record CM055117.1, read on the forward strand.
GTGACGGAACTCAGGTCCTTCTTGGGGTTCTGCTCATACTACCGGAGGTTCGTGGAAGGGTTCGCACGAATTGCCAGACCCCTAAATGAACTGTTGAAGACAAAGGGAGAAGAGGATGACTCGAGCCCCAGGAAGCCGGGGGAGTAGGTTGAAAATCAGTGGAATGGGAAGTGTGACGAGGCCTTCCAAATGCTGAAGAAAAGCTTAACCACTGCCCCTGTCTTGGCCTATGCAGACACAAAAAAACCCTATGAACTCCATGTGGACGCCAGTCATGATGGTCTGGGAGGGGTGCTTTACCAAGAGCATGAAGGGCAACTACGACCCGTTGCATACGTGAGCAGGAGCTTAACCCCAGCTGAGAAGAACTATCCTACTCACAAGTTGGAGTTCTTAGCCCTCAAGTGGGCTGTGGTCAATAAATTAAAAGACTACCTGTATGGAGCAGAATTTATCGTGAAAACTGATAACAACCTCCTCACTTATCTCTTCACCACGGCAAAGCTGGATGCCACTGGCCACCGATGGCTGGCTGCGCTCTCTAGATTCAATTTCAGCCTGAAATACAGACCTGGAGCTGGAAACCGAGATGTGGATGCCCTGTCCAGAAGGTCTCATACTCCCACCAGCAGTACAGAAGATTGGACTCAAGTGACGCCAGATGGGGTGCGTGCTCTCTGTCAAGGAGCTGAACTCCAAGCCAGTGGTGGATCCAGAGCAGAAGAGATAGGAGTCACAGTAGTAGGAGTACCCAAACAATACTGCGGTGTGACTCAAATAGAAGAAGATGACTTGCCAAAGCTGTCCAAGAAGGAACTGAGGTGTGACCAATTGGAAGACCCCCTGGGGAAACTGGTCCTGGAAACCCTGGAAGATCAAGACCCAGACAAACTTCTACATCATCCTTCGAAGGAGGCCTGCCTGCTGAGGAAAGAGTGGGACAGGCTACAGGTGCATCAAGGGGTGGTCTACCGAAGGGGCCCCTCTGATGACCTGGAGGACAAATGGCAACTATTTCTGCCCGAGAAACACAGAGAGACTGTCTTAGTGGCCCTACACGATAACCATGGTCACCTAGGAGCTGAAAGAACCTTTTTAACTTATCAGGAGTCGGTTCTACTGGCCCTGTATGAGGGCTGAAGTGGAGGCATACTGCCACTCCTGTGTACGTTGCATCCAATGAAAGACTCTACCCCATCAAGCTGCCCCAATGGGCCACCTGCAAAGTCAAGGTCCATTGGATTTGGTATGCACTGATTTTCTCTGCCTCGAACCCGACTTGAGTGGACTAGGAAATGTTCTGGTGATAACCGATCATTTCACTCGGTATGCCCAGGCCTTCCCAACCAAAGACGAAAAGGCTTCCACCGTGGCCAAAGTACTCATGGAGAAATACTTTGTGCACTACGGGCTACCGCAACGCCTTCACTCGGATCAAGGGAGGGACTTTGAGAGTCGGCTGATCCGGAAACTCTTGGACTCCTTAGGGATCAAGAAGACCCGGACCACTCCCTTCCATCCACAAGGGGATGTGCAGCCGGAGAGGTTCAACAGAACCCTACTAAACATGATAGGGACTCTAAGCAGCGAAAAAAAAACAGCACTGGAGCAAGCACATAGCAGCAATTGTGCATACTTATAATAGTACAACAAGTGATGCCACAGGGTACTCTCCCTATAGACTTATGTTTGGAAGAGGGGCAAGACTACCCATAGACCTAGCCTTTGGCACCTCCATAGATCACACCTCAGCCACCTCTCACAAGGGATACGTAGATAGGCTGAGGCAAAGTTTGAAGTTGGCCTATGAACAGGCCCAAGCAGCCTCGGATCAAAGGGGAGCTTGTAACAAACGAAACTTTGATTTGAGAGTTCGGATTCAGGATTTGTATAGCTCGAAGATAAGGTTATACACCAAGGCTTGATTAACAGGTTGCCAACATCCCGTGTGTAGCTAGAACAAAATGATTCAGGATTTGCAACCTGGAGACAGATTGCTGCTGCGAAACTTAGGGGTCCCTGGGAAGCATAAGCTGGCAGACAGATGGAGACCTGAACCCTATGTCATCTGCAAGAAGCTACCTGGTCTACCAGTTTACCAATTGAAGCCGGAGGGGAAAGTGGGGCCACTGAAGACCTGGCACAGAAACCATCTACTTCCACTTTCTGAGGCAGTTCGAATACCTCTTGTAAAGGATTCCCCTGAGCCAACTTCCATCCTGGATACTCCTAGACCAAATACCCCGTCTCAGACATCTCAATCTGGAGGAATGGATGTCACTGAACCCAGCGAGGATGAGAGAGAGGAGTTTGAGTGGCTGTGGCCTTCCCAGGGCCCTGTACCTTCTTCCATAGATCTCCCACCTTCTGAAAGCACCATAGACAGTACACTGAACGCAGAAGCCACAGAGTTTATCCCATCCAGCCCTCTGTCAGACACATTAGAAGATGCCTTTGACTCACTCCCTGCAGAGGATCCAAGAGAATCTATGTATCTTCCTGCATCTGAGCTGAATGCTCCAGAGACTATGGAGGCCTCTACGTCTGTTCCAGAAGAGGAACCTACAGTGACTGAACCAGAGATTCCAAAGGAACAGAGAATGAAAAGAACCATACGTCCTCCCCGGAAGTTGACTTACACCCAAATGGGGGAGAGTTCAGAGGACACTGTGATAACAGCCAGGAGGAGTGTAGAAAACCCTGACCCCTCCACTGTTCATTTGGTGGAGGGCAACCCCAACTCACCCTCTGGCACAGTTAGGCAGGCCACTTCTGACAATGTGACCTGTGGGCAGGGTAATTCCCCTCCTCGTTTTTGGTGGGAACTTCCCCTGCCGACCTCACTTACAGCTTCAACTGATGTTGTACGTACCTTTTGTTAGGACTGTCTTTGGGGACCAAAGAATATAAGTGGGGGGAGTGTGTAGCGGGGGTCTCCTTTAAGGCCTCAGGACTACGATACCCAGAACCCCGTTTAGCACCCAAGGTGCATTGTCAACCGCAGAGACACTTCCAAAGAGCCTTCCACTCCACTGCGGAGCCTGTGTGGCACCTGATCTCCATTTGTTTCTCACTGACCTCAGGAGGACCGAAGACCTGGCTATCGCAGACCCTGTGTGCGGATACACAGCGGTGGAAGTTACAGACGGGGACTAAGTCCGGTGTGGTGAGAGAGCACTTGCTCAAAGTTATATCCAAGTACTTTGTTTGGGCCTACTGACTGCTTTGGCCCTTAGTGCTATACCAACTATCCTAGCAGGAGACTATTTCCAGAACTGAGTTTGATAGTCTCCTGGGAGTTGTTACTTTGCTGAGATACAGTCCTGTTGGATTACAAATTGTTGTTCCTGAATCCTGATGTGCACCACCGATTTCCTTGCATGCGAAGATTCTTCACCCTAAGACTGTACCTTACTTTAAGTCAGGCCTGACTGGGTAGCATAGGACATTATTGGGCGCCATATTGCTCACGGGGAGGATAGCTGCAGCGTGGTGTGCTAGTTATTTCTATACAGTATTGCTAAGTTTCACTAATATTGCAGGGCTCTGCATGTGTTATGATGTACTGTACTTCTACCTAACTTTTATACTAAAGTAAAGTTGCTACAGTTAAGTACTCCGGTATCAGTGTCAATTACTGTACTTTATCACTGTTTGCTTTATTGTGGGACTGTGTCATAGATGATCGCAGAGACATTACCAGTCTATCATTCCCTAGACTAGCTGTGCCAGGGGAGGGTCGAGTAGATTGCCGGGGGTTGGCAGTGCTGTGTACAGGGCCCGAAATAATATCAGCGGCTCTCTTAAGTTGGGGGTATCGCTACATATGTATAGTGTTACGCACCCACTACACTCCCACTAAACTCCATAAAATGGGCCTATTGCGAGACACGATCTGCAGGAAATGCCGCAGAGACCATGGTGACCTGATTCATAAGCTGTGGCACTGCCCTAAGCTCCATATTGGGCCACGGTTGTAGATACCATTAACAGAGCGTTTCAGACTGCAGTTAAAATGGAATCAAAACAATGTTTATTAGGTATATTGGATGATACTGAGATGCAAATCCAATACTAGAGAAGCGGTGTCTAGAGCGTCGTTCCAGGCCTGCAAGTTAATCATACTGAGCTGGAAATCCGAGACTCCTAACTTCTCAGGATTGAGTTGGCATAGCTCCCAACTGTCCCTGATTTGGAACAAAGTCCCTCTGTCCCCCTTTCCTCCTCGTTTTTCCCACATTTTGGTCTGATCTATGTAGTTGTATATAAAATTACCTTTTTATCTTTCAAAAAGTGTTTCCCTGTGCCATAAGCGTGCGTACAGGGTGTGCCTGGGCACACCTTAATCACCCATGTGGCACACATTCCCCGTTTTGAAAAATTGTAAAAAGAAAAAAAATGAAAACATTTTTTTTTTTTTTAATAATACTAAATAAAATAATAAAAATAAAAACTACTGACACCATCCACTACCCTACTGACACCAATTTCTGCCCTACTAACACCGTCCACTGCTCTAATGACACCGTCCGTATATATACACGGATATGTGTGTGAGCTTTGGGGTGCACACCCTAATACAGTGATGGCGAACCTTGGCACCCCAGATGTTTTGGAACTACATTTCCCATGATGCTCAACTATACTGCAGAGTGCATGAGCATGATGGGAAATGTAGTTCCAAAACATCTGGGGTGACAATGTTCGCCATCACTGCGCCTAATACAATGGGCTGCGCACACCTATGCCCAGTGCTAAACCTTTCATCCAATTTTTGAGTTGTTGCATTTGTAAATTTCAAAAGCCAGTATAAAGGAATAGTAGTAGTAAAAAAAGGACTTGTAGGTTTAACTAATCTTTTTTTTTTTGTATAATTCCCTTTTAAGGGGGTGTGGTAAAGGGTGTGTCCTATGCCTACATACTTTTGCTAATAGGTGTCCCTCGTTCCCATCTCAAAAAGTTGGGAGGTATGGGTTAGACATGTGGGAACCACCCTTCGCTAACATCGATTTATCTATCAACATCATGGATGCCCAGATCCTTTTTTTCTTTTTTTATCAAGAAATTTTTATCAAATTTTTATCAAATTTTTAACAACATAAAAGACAATGACAATGACACAAGACACTTAAAGCAGCAACAACACATTTGTTATGTCCTGTAAGGTAACAATTACGAGTGCATGCAAAATATTACCCCCTAGTAGCACATAATAAAAAAAATAAAAGATACATTTGAGAAAGTGTGGGTTGGCTGGTTGAACACCTGTGGACTTTTTCCAGAGATCTGATGTTCCATAGCCTGTTAGTTTAATATAAACTGTCACTGTTTCTTTAATTGCAGTTTCATACTAAGGCCACTTTCACACTGAGGCGCTTCTAAACTGCCAGTAAAAACACTGAGCGCTTTTGAAGCGCTTTTCAGGCGCTTTTGAAAAGCTTTCCATTAATTTCAATGGAGAGGGGAGTTTTTCACAGCTCTGCCAGGACACTGCCCCAGTGTGAAAGCATTCATTGATTTTAATGGAAACAAGTTTTCGTGAGCTTTTTAGGTGCTGTTTTTAGCGTGAAAGCACATGAAAAGCGCCTCAGTGTGAAAGTGGTCTTAGTCAACATTAGCGACAGCATTGCTGTAACACCATTTTCTATACCTGTATTTGAATTCTTGAATTGTACTTAAAGTGGTTGTAAAGGTTCGTTTTTTATTTTCTAAATAGGTTCCTTTAAGCTAGTGCATTGTTGGTTCACTTACCTTTTCCTTTGATTTACCTTCTAAATGTTTTTTTTCTTTGTCTGAATTTCTTACTTCCTGTTTCTCCTCACTAAACTTCACACCATCATCCGAGCGGTGTGGAGTCAGCCAGAACAGCTTACTGAGGAGGAAGTGAGAAATTCAGACAAAGAAAACAAAGAAAAAAAATGTTTAGAAGGGAAATCAAAGGAAAAGTTAAGTGAACCAACAATGCACTAGCTTAAAGGAACCTATTTAGAAAATAAAAAACAAACCTTTACAACCCCTTTAATTCTGTCTATGACCACTTTTAGGATGTTATATATTGTGTTGTGGTATATATGACTGTCCTTGGCTATTTGCCTTTACTGAAACCTTTTCAATATGTTTATTCAACTTTTTTTTCTGATAAAAAAAAATGCTGTTTGCCTTTAGGCGCTTTACATTAACAAGAGCAATTAATGTCAGAAAAGTGACATAGCAGCTTTATTGCTTTCCTTCCAATATATGCATAATGTGCTCACAGACCCCCAGAGGTAATATGCCCTTTCAAAAAGTATTTTTCCAATGTCGGCAGGCTACTCAGTGGGAGATCCCTTCAAAAATTTCGTAAGTCTGCTATTGCTTTAGATGATAGTGAGTGGCAAAAGCATAACATGCAATAGAAATTTTTAAATGGTGTGTATAGGCTGGCAAACCAACCCCCTCTAGTGATCATTTAGCATTAGTGCTGTTTAAACAATAAATGCAAGGCATGTGCTCACAGCTCGCAGAAGTATTGGGGGAGATTTACTAAAACTGGTGCACACAGAATCTGGCGCAGCTGTACATAGTAATCAATAGCATCTCTACTTTTATTTAACCATGTCCCTTTAATCTCTTTCCGCTAATAGCACAATTTAGCCACACCCACAACTCTTTCTTTCTTACATCAATTTATTTTTGTGTGTCTGTGTTGGGGTAGGGTGACCAGACATCCCCGGTTTCAGGGGACAGTCCCCGGATTGAGGACACTGTCCCCAGACCAAGCCTGTCCCCGGTTTTGTCCCCGGATTGGATTTGAACGGGGGCTGGGGCAATTTCAAAGACAGTCAATGCAGAATTAAAAAAACAAATTCTGAATTACACACCCCCCGCTCCACCTCTCCTACTAGCTTAGGGGGGTGTATTTCTTTCCTCTATCTGTGTCCCTTTCTGATGATCATTTTCTGGTCGGAGCGGAGGGACCATTTCTTCAGTTTCGGGTGCATGCCCATTCAGCTCCGCTCCCATGTTCTTCTGCCTTTGCTCAAGTCCCGGCCAGCCGCCTGCCTGTTTATCTCCTTGCCTTTCTTGGCGGAGTGATCTTTCTCCGCTCCCCACCCAGTAGTAGCCGGGGCCCGGAGAGTGAGACTTGAGAGGCTGTGAGGCGGGTGGCGGCGGCGATGGGCAGAGTCGCTGATTGCCGCCATTACTTGTAAAAAAAAAAAATATGTCCCTGGATTTCATTTTAAAAATCTGGTCACCTTATGTTGGGGGGGGGATGGTGTATTAAAAAAATGATCGGCCTTGGGTAAAAAGATTTACGAGGTATGCCACTGGTTACACGATGTTGATAGTCCTGATGAAGGAAGCAATTTTCTTTCTCTTCTGTCCTGCAGGGGTGCACCGTACACAGTTGATCCAGATACTCAATAATAATGCCAAGCAATGCTTTATACGCTTCTATCAATAATTTCTGAGTCCTGTCAGTGTGCTTACATAGTACAGCTAAGTTCACTCAGAGGGGTTGATTTACTAAAACTAAAGAATACCAAATCTGGTGCAGCTCTACATAAGAACCAATCATCTTCCAGTTTTTTTTAGTCAAGGCCTAATTGTACAAGCTGAAGTTAGAAGCTGATTGGTTACCATGCACAGCTGCACCTGATTTTGCACTCTCCAGTTTTATCAAATCAACCCCAGTGTGCAACTTAGTCCTGTCAGTGTGTGTACACTCAGGACTTGTTCTAGACTGTTAGAACTGCAGGACAGACCGCGGCTGTGGCCTAGCTCCGGCCATCACTCTACACCCTCCCCGAGTCTCTCTCCAGCAGGCCCGCGTGTGCCGACCGGGTAAGTACATCGGGGCACCACCAACTAGTAGCGAGTTGATCCAGGGTTTACCCGATCGCCCCTCGGGGGGTCAGGAAGGAATTTTTCCCCTGCTGCAGCAATTGGCCAGACTCGGCTGGTGGTTTTTGCCTTCCTCTGGACCAACGGGAGGGCGGTTTAGGTCATTGGGCCCCATCCATCATCCCCATCACCTTTTCCTCCCATCATGTGCATCTTTAAATACTCAGCGGACACCCTCCGCAGGCTAAGGAATACCGCCCCAACACTTCCAACCGCCACCCAAAAAATCCTACAAAAAGAACAACTGCTTAGGATCAATCGACAATCAACTATCAAAACCACAAAGACACCACTTTATCTACAAGATTTATCATGCGCCTTGATTAACACCAGATCGGCAGTCAAGCACAGACAGGAAATTCACGATTTCATCACGCAAAACGACATAGATTGCCTCTTTATCACGGAAAGTTGGCTAACACCGGATTGTAACACCGTCCTAACGGAACTAGTACCTGGGAACTACCGCATCCTAACTGAGCACAGAATAGGACAAAGAGGAGGAGGCCTAGCAGTTATCTTCAAATCGCACCTCTCTCTTACCAAACCAACCCTACAGAACTCATTGCCATTCATGGAAACACTCACCCTGCAACTCCAAACAACACCCCATGACACCATTCACATACTGCTATGCTACAGACCACCAGGACCGAAGACAAATCTCCTCACACCCTTCACCGAATTCTTCTCGACATACACTTTAAAAACCAAAAAGTTTTTACTACTCGGGGACTTTAACCTCTGGGCTAACACCACTCAGGACCCCATCGCCACCGCCTGTATCAACCAATTGGAAGAACTAGGGTTGCAGCAACTGATAAATGCACCCACGCATGGATCGGGTCACATTCTTGACCTCATCTTCAAACAAAATATGGACATCAACATACTGGACAACATGCCGTTACCATGGACGGACCACCACGCTATCAAATTCAAATTTACCACCAGCACCATCTCCCAAAAACCGGAAGACTCAACAAAAACATACTGGACAAGATCTCAGAAGAAACTACACTCAAAACTTTTCAAAACCACTCTATCAAAAAAAATAGGAACGCTAAAGCATAACCGCTCAACGGAACAAACACTCAACTCCTTAAACAAAATATTACTACAAACAGCGGACACAGTCGCTCCGAGACGCAGAGCACACATCCGTAAAAACAACTCGGGCTGGTTTAGTGACACTCTTACACTACTGAAGCAAGAACGCAGAAGAGCTGAAGGAGCCTGGAGAAGAAACCCAACGGAGGAAAACCACACAAACTACAAAGCACTCACTAAGAAATATCACAAAGCAATTTTTAAAGCAAAAAAGGAACATTTCTCAAACACCATAAAAAAAGCCCTAAACCGGCCTCGTGAACTCTTCAAACTAGTCACTCGGACCATGAATCCTACCTGTCTAGAGCCTCCAGCAAACGAAACCCAAGAGTTCTGCAATGAGCTATCGGATTTTTTTTTATCGACAAAATCGAAAATATTCGGGAAATAATTCAACAGAAAAAAACAACCAACTTCACACAGCCAAAGCAAACAGAGAAAATCAATACGAACATTATACAACTAGCAAAATTTTCGTTGGTCCCGATCACCATTGACACCACCAAAAACATCATCAGAAGCCTCAGAAACACTACATCGTCAAATGACATAATTCCCACAAAACTCCTGAAAGAATGTACCGACATTTTAGCTCCTACCATTACACACATCGTAAATCTATCATTCAAAGAAGGTTTGGTTCCGAACTCCCTCAAGCAAGGTATAATCAAACCCCTCCTAAAGAAACCCAATCTTGACCCTAAGGACCCAAATTACCGCAGACCGGTAACAAGCCTCAACACCATTTCCAAGATCATGGAGAAAGCGGTAGTACAACAGCTACAAGGCCATTTGGACACTTACAAACTCTTGGATCCACTACAATCAGGCTTCCGCCCAGGCCATGGCACAGAAACGGCACTTCTCAAAATATGGGATGACGTCCTCGAAGCCGCAGATGACGGAGAATCATGTCTCCTGGTGCTGCTGGACCTCAGTGCAGCGTTCGACACAGTAGACCACAAAACTCTACTCATTCGGCTTAAAGAAGTAGCAGGAGTCGCAGACCCTGACCTTCCTTGGTTCGCTTCCTTTCTTGAGAATCGTTCTCAGACAGTGAAATTAGGTGCCTTCACCTCTGAAACTCGCGCAATTTCTTGCGGAGTCCCTCAAGGATCACCACTGTCACCCCTTCTCTTTAACATCTCCCTCCGCCCACTCCTAAAAATCATTAGCAAACAGGACTTATGCTACCACTCATACGCGGACGACACCCAACTCTACTTTCGTATCTGTCAGGGAAATCCGTCCAACAGCGCCAATCAGCGCCCAATGCGCACGCGCGGCGGAATGATGCTTCCGCGCATGCGCGTGCGCGGGACGGCGCTTCTACGTTCTCGGGTGCGCGCGCCGACGCAGCGGCGCGTGCGCATGCGCGGCGGCGCACCAATAGGAATCCAGGCGGGCCTATTTAAAGAGACCCAGTTGCACTGACAAGTTGCTGGTTTGTCAGCTTTCCTGTATTCCCAAGACTCTGGAAAACTATCCTGAAAATCTCCTTGTGACCCGGACTGGCTTGACTCCTCTGATCTCTCTCCTGGACCTGACCCTCGGCTTGTGATACGGACTTCTGCCTTCTCCTGTGTTTGACCCTCGGCCTGTGACTCGGATCTGCTGCCCGTCTCCAATCCTTGACCTCTGGCCTGTACCTTTTGGACTTCCGCGTTTCCCTTGAACCCCTGCCGGGTTCCCGGTACTCTCTGGACTTGTTACCTTTTACTGTGTTTGACCCCCAGCCGGGACCGTTACCTAGCCATTACAACCCGGACTCAACCTGCACCGGCTTCCATTATCTCCTGCTGTTTGAACTTTACCAATCCGGCTAGTTCCTGCTTGAAGCCTGTTCTTCAGTCTACTCAGCTCTGCCGGACCGTCTACAAATACCCACCACCTGCCGGTAGCCGGTGCCGCTTCTCGCCATCCACTCCCTGTCTCAACTCCAGGGGGTGGAGTGCGTCAAGTCGCAAAGGTGAACCACTCTCGGCATCTCGGCCTCGGTAAGTACATACCCTTACAGTATCACTGGAAAAAAAGACCAATATCACGGATTGGAAAAGTGCCTCACATTGATCGATGATTGGATGACTGAGAGTTCACTTAAACTCAACGGATCCAAAACAGAACTGCTTCTCCTCCACGCTAACCGAAAGACAAAAACTAAAACCTCTTGGACACCACCCACCATTCTCGGACAGACCATCACCCCGAGCACCAAAGTCAAAAGTCTCGGAGTCATCTTTGACTCGGAGATGTCGATGGACGCTCAAATAGGATCAGTAATCAGCGGATCTCATTATCTCCTCCGCCTGCTGCGTAGACTCATTCCCTTCATCCCAGAAGAGGACACAGCAGTAGTAGTTGGATCAATTATCAACTCCCAGCTCGATTACGCAAACTCCCTCTACCTCGGACTACCCAAATACCAAATGTCACGCCTACAAGTCGTCCAGAACACGGCAGCCAGACTGATAACAGGAAAAAAACCCTGGGAATCCATCACCCCTGCACTGAGGACCCTTCATTGGTTAGCCGTAAAGGATCGGGTCACATTCAAGACCCTCTGCCTCACCCACAAGTGCACACAAGGAATCGCTCCGCAATATTTATGCGAGAAGATAAAGCATTACAACCCCAAACGCAGTCTCCGATCAACAAACCAAAACCTCCTTCACATCCCCAAATTTCGCTACAAATCAAAGGGAGAACGAAGATTTGCAGTCCAAGGACCACGGCTATGGAACGCGCTACCCACGGATATCCGTATGGAAGAAAACCATCGGGCCTTTAGGAAAAAACTTAAGACCCACCTCTTCTGATGGATCATGAAGCTACTGGATGCTAAGCACCTTGAGGCAATTTAGTTCGCATTTGTTAGCGCTATACAAGTTTTTCACTCACTCACTCACTCACTTGTGCAATTTCTCTTGCATCTGCTGTTGCGCTGCCGTGAACAATAGAAATCACTGTATTCTCTATGGTGCCCAATCACATCAATGCAACATGGTGCAGTGCGATTTTAAAAAGAGGCTTATCTACTTGAATGCAGCATAGTGTGTTTTTGGCCCCATATACTTCATGGGAGCACATGGAAAGCGCATGTAAATCACATATAAAATGAATGTTCAAAATTCAGTCTCCAGTCTCCTACACAAAAAACGAATCAAACATGAAAACGCATCAAAAGCATGTGTAAAAGTGCACAAAAAATTCTGGATGAATTATCTGCACACTGCTATACACCCTTTCTAACAAACTTGTCACAAACAGGGATTTTTTGTTCACATACATTGCAACATATGTTTAAGCTGACCAACTACATCAAAGTAATTCCTCTCTGGCCCGTCCCTACTCTGCTCTGCAAAATGCAAATGCTCCAGTGGATATAGTGCCAATATGGGGCATATAGACACAACTTGTAGGACAGATACAAGGTTCATGGCTGGTCACTGACCTGCACTGCAATAGAAATAAGATATACTTGTGCTCAAATACCAATAGCTTATACATATATTTAAACCATTAGGTGCTAAAGGGGTGTAGCGACCTCACCCCTCTCACCCCTTCTTCTCGGCTGGTTGTCTGGTCTAGGGGGGAGTATGGGAGGAGGGATGCGATACACCACGGCCCATGTCCTCTTTTAGTTAGAGGTGAAGGCCAGAACCTATTTTACCATTGGGTTGTGTGCATAACCCAGAGCCAAGTCTTTTCTGTAAATGACCCCCTCTGCTCCCAGTAACTGGAGTTCCACACCACTGAAAAGGTCCAACTCGTATTTATTCTCCAATAGCAATAAATCGTCATTTAGCACAGACAGGTTGTGACCCAAAGAACAGTTCAGTATAGGTGGGGAGTAGGTCGAGGCACAATTTCTAGTTAGAACTAACCATTGTGGTGTCACCAACGGTTATGGCGCACAGCCGCTGCCACCGACTGTGTAGAACAGAAAGTGTATTACCTTCGCTAAGCGCAGCCCCTGTCAGGGGGAAGACATCCGTCCAAGAGAGTTACCAGAGGCCCCTCCGTCACCGGCGAATGCTGCACCAGACTATCCGGAGAAGTTCTGCTCACTGGCCTCCTCGTCTCAGACTCGGGCACCCAAGGCTTTAGGGCCGCCTCGGATTCCTCCACCCTTGCGGGACCCAGTCGAAGATACTGGGCCCCAGGCCTCCTCAATAGTACCTCACCCCAGGCTAAAGCTGCCTGGAATGGACTCCATCTCCCGCTCCGGCCAGGTCAAGGGCACCTGGGCCCGGAACTCCGGAACGCCGGCACCCAGGCTGAAGGTGCCTGGGCGCGACTCTGACCTCCGACTCTGAACCCCGTGTTCAGGGCGTCCGCCCCCTTTATCTCCTCTCCCCAGCGTCACAGCAGGTTCCCCGCCCCGCTGTACAACCGCCGGAAGAGGACAAAAAGGGCACAGTACTGCAGTGAGGGTTCAACCCCGGCCCAGTGCGACAGCGCCACCCACAGGCCGAAGGGAACCTCACACCACCAGAGTCCCCCATGAACAACAAATGGTCCCAAATTCCCTAACAATCAGTGCATCTGGGTTACACTACCACCCAGGTGCCTCCCCTAAATTCAAATACCCGCTACACTGGTGTGACCACATGTTAACACTAAAAATTCTAGATGAACCCTCTGCATACTGCTATACATCCTTTCTAACAAACTTTGCACACAAACGGGGATTTTTTTGTTTGCATACATTGCAATATATGTTTAAGCTGGCCAACTGCGTCAAATTAATCCCTCTCTGGCCAGTCCTTACTCTACTCTGCAAAATGCAAATGCTCCAGTGGATATAGGGCGTGCTACAAAGCAGGCTACAAAAACACACTAAAGAAAGCATGATTATACAGCAGCACTAATGTGAACCTAGGCTTAGTGCAGCCCAGTCCTTTGGTGGTCATGGGCACAGGCATATTGGTGCCAAATTTGTTTGTCTGTCCTTTGCTGCATATGTAAAGCCAATGTTAAGAATCATAGAAACCGACTCACTAACTTCCCTTTCACTACATACTGCCCACTTCTCTGTGCAACTGATGATTTTAGTGTTTCGTTACATAAAGATCACACAGACTGCAGCTATCCCCACACAGTACACCAAGCACCACTGTCCCTGTCCAAGTGTCCCATCAACATCTGTACCAGTGTCCCATCAATATCTGTACCAGTGCACAAAACATCTGTCACAGTGTACCAGTGTCCCATTAACATCTGTACCAGTGTACAAAAACATCTGCAATAGTGTTCCATTAGAACATCAACAACTTTCAGTGTCCGCCGGTGGACGATCAACATCTGTCACAGTGTACAAGTTCACAATAACATGTCAGTGCATCAGTGTCCCACCAATAAGTAAATAAAAAATGTAAAGAGCCCACATCCCTCAGTGCTCGCGTGCAAAGGTGAACACACACGTTGGTCCCGAGCGCATACGTAAACGGCGATCGCACCACACATGTGAAGTATCACTGCGAACATCAGAGCGAGAGCAATAATTCTAGCACCAGACCTCCTGTGTAACTCTAACTTGGTAACTAATAAAGACTTATAAAGCGTCGCCTATGGGGATTTTTAAATACTGAAGTTTGGCTCCATTTCATAAGTGTGCGCAATTTTAAAGCGTGACCTATTTTGTATCTATCTATCTGGCGCAACACCATATTTTACCAAAAAAATTAGTATTTAATTGGCTTTGTGTGCATTGAAATTCATTAAAGTGTATTGATGTGTTAGTGTGTAAAATTGCATTCAAAAAAATGGCAGCGCAAATACGGTGTGGCATAAAAGATAGCAAAACCCACCATTTTATTCTCTAGGGCCTCTGCTACAAAAATATATAATGTTTGGGGGTTCTAAGTAGTTTTCTAACAAAACGACTAATTTTAACTTGTAAACAAAAAGTGTCAGAAGTGGATAATGCCTGAAAATACTCCTTGGATGTTGCGCCTCTCAATGTGGTTAGGCTTTGAAAAAGTCTCTCACATGTGGTATCACCATACTCAGGAGTAGCAGGAGTAGCAGAATGTGTTTTGTGGTGTAGTTGCAAGTATGCCTATGCCGTGTGTGAGAAATAACAAATTTTCCAAAGAATTGTGGGGAAAAAATTACAACTTCAATACTAAATACTACTAAATACCTTGGATGGTCTACTTTCCAAAAGGGGGTAAGTTGGGGGATATTGTACTGTCTTGGCATGTTAGGACCTCAAGAAATGTGTCCGTCGGTACATCGGGTGTGATAAATTTTCAATGATTGGCACTAGCTTGTGGGCCGGTTCACACTGGTCCGACATACGCTCGGACTTCGAGAGAACAAGTCGCATGACATGTCAAAATCAATAGTTCCCTAAAAAAAGCTGTATTAACTGGTCCGACTTGTGTCGGTCTGACTTTGAAAAAGGTTCCTGTACTTTTTTGGTCCGACTTGATTTGAATGTAAGTCGCATCCAAGTCGGATCATCATCTTAACTGGTCTAATTTGTGCTCTGAGGATCTTCAAGGGGAACCGCACGCCAAATGGTCTGGTATGGATTTTGAGGGGAAACCCCACGCCAAAAAAACAAACAAACAGCGTCCCTCCCAAAATCTATGCCAGACCCTTTTCTGAGCATGCAGCCTGGCAGGTCCATACCAGGTCACATACCCTCAACATAGAGGGGTGGGTGCTTTGGGGCAGGGGGGGGCTCTATCCCCCACCTTTAACAAGGGGGCCCCCGGATCTTGCCCCCCATATGAATAAGTATGGGGTACATTGTACCCCTACCCATTCACCAAAAAAAAAGTGTAGTGTTACAAAAAACAAGAGATGGTTTTTGACAAGTACTTTATTAAAAATGAAGAATGTCCTCCATTGTAGCTTCATGTCTTCTTTCTCCCGTTCTGCCACAAATGTCTTCTTCCTCCGGTCTTCTACCTCCGCTGTTTTCTCCCTCTTCTGATGTCTTCTCCCTCCGCTGATGTCTTCCTTCCTCCGGTCTTCTCCCTCCACCAATGTCTTCTCCCTCCGGTGATGTCTTCTGCCACTGCCAACCCGCTAAAAAACAATAAAATGGTCCTCCTCCGACACTGGCTCCCAACCTTGTGTCTGCTCCATTGTCTGCCAGTTGTTATATAGCTATAGGGCATCTGGTGAGTCCCCACCCCCTTGTGATGTCACTGACCCGTGGCCCCCTTTTTTCTTTGGGCGTAGGGTTCCCCTCAAAATCCATACCGGGTCTTGGGGGGTACCCCCACAACGTTTTACTTTTTTTTTTTGATATGCAGTTGCCCTTCAAGATCCATACTAGACTCAAAGGGCCTGGTATGTATCTAAGAGGGGACCCCACGCCAGGTTTTTCATTGATAAATCTGGCGTGAGGTTTCCTCCATACCAGAAGCAAAGGAATTGTTTTGATTGGTCAAAGTTCATGTCAAAATCATCTCAAAGTCGGATCCCATTCCTTAAAGTCGCATTGAAGTCAGACATGAAGTCGCAGGGCAAAGTTGGATCGGAAGTCCTGCGACTTCCCTGTCGGAGCAATGGGAACATAGTCAAAATGTATAAAGAAATATTAATTATTTGCAAAATTTTATAACAAATACTAAGAAAAACATGCTTTTGAATAAATACCACCAAAAGAAAGCTCTATTTGTCTCAAAAAAATTTCATATGGGTACAGTGTTGCATGACTGAGTAATTATCATTCAAAGTGCAACAGCAGTAAAAGCTGAAAATTGGCCTGGGCAGGAAGGGGATGAAAGTGTCCAGTATTGAGGTGGTTAAAAAAAAAAAAAAAACTGTCAAGCTCCCTATAAAAAGACAGCATGAAGAACACATAGTGTGTCACAGCAGTGTCCTCTGCCCCCCCCCCCCCCACAGTAATGTCCTCTGCTCTCCTTCACATCATCTCCCATTGTAATATCCTCTGCCCCCCCCCCCCATAGCTGTGCCCTCTGTCCCCTTCACATAACCCTCTCCCCTCGCCCACTGTAGTGCCTCCTGTCCCCCTTCCCCCACAGTAGTGTCCTGTAACTCCCAATGCTGTGTCCTCAGCCCCCTTCACAGCACCCCCCCTGTAGTATCCTCTGCACCCCATTGCAGAGTCCTCTGCCCCCCCTTCCACAGTAGTGTCCTCTGCCCACCTTCACATCATCTCCCACTGTCATTTCCTCTGCCCCCCCATAGCTGTGTCCTCAGGCCCCTTCACAGCACCCCCCCACTGTAGTATCCTCTGCACCCCATAGCAGAGTCCTCTGCACCCCATAGCAGAGTCCTCTGCACCCCATAGCAGAGTCCTCTGCCCCCCCCCACTGTAGTATACTCTGCACCCCTTTGCAGAGTCCTCTGCCCCCCCCACTGTAGTATCCCCTGCACCCCATAGCAGTCATGTGCCCCCCCCCCCCCCACAGTAGTGTCCTCTGCTCTCCTTCACATCATCTCCCACTGTAATATTCTCAAATACTAAAACAGCCCATTTAAGTGTTCAACTAGTGTGAATGAAGCCTAAAGTTTGGTTTCTGTCAATTTATGACAGTCTATGTTTACACATGCGACAAGGAATGCTGCACCGCTGAAAAGCGATCCACAATTAGATCACTTTTCAGAGGCGTTTGACAGGCAGTAAAGAGGCATTGTATCACCTTCTCATTGTGTGTTTTATCCTTGCAAATGTTGTACCACCACAAAAAAATTTAAGGTGCCTCGTCCCACTCAGAACCGAATGCATACGTAAGTCGTGCCCGCATATGAAAACGGTGTACAAACCACACATGTGAGGTATCGCCACGATCGTTAGGGTGAGAGCAATAATTCTAGCACTAGAACACCCCTGTAACTCAAAACTGGTAACCTGTAGATATTTTTAAACGTTGCTTATGGAGATTTTTAAGGGTCAGAGTTTGTCGCCATTCCACCAGCAGGCGCAATTTTGAAGCGTGACATGTTGGGTATCAATTTACTTGGCGTAATGCCGCGTACACACGACCGTTTTTAATGTCATTTTAAAAAAACAACGTTTTTCTCGATGTGATTTTTCTTGTTTCCTCTCAAGCCTGTCTTGCATACACACGTTCATTAAAAAAAACGCTCGAGCAAAGCGCAGTGATGTACAACACGTACGACGGCACTATAAAGGGGAAGTTCCCTTCGGATGGCGCCACCCTTCATGTTAGTAAAGTTTGTTGAGCAACGATTCGCGCTTTTCAGCCTCGTGCTTTTCAGTCCGTTACAGCGTGACGAATGTGCTATCTCCATTACGAACGCTAGTTTTGCCAGAACGAGCGCTCCCGTCTCATACTTGATTCTGAGCATGCGCTTTTTTTATCCCCTCGTAAAAGCATACACACTACCATTTTTCACGACGTTAAAAAAAACGACATGAAAAACGACGTGAAAAAAGAGAGCATGTTCGAAATTTTTAATGGCCGTTTTTCACGTTGTTAAAAATGCTCTGGAGCCCACACACGATCGTTTTTAATGCCCAATTTAAAAAATGCAATTTTTAACGGCGTGAAAAACGATCGTGTGTACGCGGCATAACAATAACTCTCACAATATAAAAAAAAATTGGACTAACTTCACTATTGTCTTATTTTTTAAGTAAAATTTTTTATTTTTTTTCCCCCAAAAAATTGCGCTTGTAAGACCGCTGAGCAAATACGGTGTGACATAAAGTATTGCAACGACCGCTATTTTATTCTTTAGGGTGCCTGAAAAAAAAATATGTTTGGGGATTCTAAGTAATTTTCTAGCAAAAAAAACGAATTTAACTTGTAAACAACAAGTGTCAAAAAGAGGCTCGGTCCTTAAGGGGTTAATATGGATTTATGTGGCCATTCATGAATGGCCAATGAAAACATAGTATGCTTGCTTCCAATCCTGATGAAGCAGGAACTTGGACACGGCTCAGACACAACGACATGCTGAATGGTCTCTTAGCAACTAGACCAAGCTAAACACAGTGGGCACACACACACACAGAGCCCACACTACAGATAGGGAAAGGTCTTCTATTAGACAAGCCGATCTACAAGTGATTTGACCTGCATAGGTAACCTGCATGGAGTGATTAATAAAGGTAAGATATGACACTTTCATTAAACTGTATTTAGACAAAAATGTTTCCCCACCACCCAGTTCTGTGCTTTTTTTATTTTCTGTTTTACTTTCATACATGGTTACCAGCTGGACAGTTCAGCATTTTCAAGCCTCAAGCCGCGTACACACGAATGAGTTTCTCGGCAAAAACCAGCAAGAAACTTGCTGGCAGAGATTTTTTGCCGAGAAACTCGTTCGTGTGTATGGTTTCTCGTCAAGAAAAGCGACAAGTATCTCGACGAGAAAATAGAGATCCTGCTCTCTATTTTCTCGTCGAGATTCTCGTTGCCATGTTTCTCGATGAGAAAAGTGAGTGTGTGTACACTTACCTGTCCTCCCGGAAGCCCGCGCATGTTCGAAATGAATTC
Organism: Rana muscosa; assembly: GCA_029206835.1. NCBI lineage: Eukaryota > Metazoa > Chordata > Amphibia > Anura > Ranidae > Rana > Rana muscosa. The sequence goes on from CM055117.1 coordinate 156,572,571, forward strand.
GACGCATGCGCGGTAGCTTCCTAGGCATAAGTAGGGTATACCAAGATGGCGGCGACGGCATCGAATGTGACGAGCGCATGCTCGTCGTAGTCGATGACGTCACCGCGTACGCTCCATTCAAAGAACCGCGGGTTCTTTGAATCGAGCGTGTGTACACTCGGCCGGGACAATTTTCTTGTCCAAGAATCTCGTCGAAAAAAACGACATGTTTTTTTTCAACGAGAATCTCGGCCGTGTGTACGAGGCTTCATTCACACAGGTGTACCCATCCGTACCTCCATGTGAAGGGCTGTCTTTGCCCACACAGGATGCACAGGTGCTCCGTGCATGCGCATGCAGTCAGCCCCATTCATGTCTATTGGGACGCTGCAGCTGCATGTACACATCTGCTGGTCCCAATCTGAAAATCGTGAGGGTGCGTGTCGCCAAAAGCAGACAGTGTGCATTCAAAGACACACACCAGTACCCGCAAATTAGTGTTACTGTGTGAATGAAGCATAAAGGGTTGGCTCTAGGAATTTTCTCCATGGAAATATTCTGGGTTTTTGGTAACAACAAACTGTACCACCAAATCCCCCATTGTCTGCAGATTAAAGCAGTATTAAACCCAAAAGCAAACACCTATTATATTGCAGCTTACTAATTCTTAGATGTGGTGGCTGCATTTGTTTTCTTTTTTAGGAATTCTTTCTTCTGTTTTTATCCGGTGATCTGCACAGCAAGTCTGTTGTTTTTCAAAAACACAAGCTGTCCAACAGAATGTATCAATTTACATCAAGGGTCCCCAACCCCTGGGCCGCGGACTGGTGCCAGTCCGCGGCCTGTTGATGACGGGCCATATGGCAGGAGATAAGCAGCAACCACGGTCCACACAGGGCCATCACAGACCTCGGTTGCTGCTCACCTCCTGCTGTGTGGCCATGCCTGTGTGTCCTCTCCTGGCTCCTCTGCGTTTTACTACCACTTTAAGGTATTAACTATGGCAGTGGCAAATATAACATTTATGTCCACAGCATACATTTTTATTTTATAACATCAGCATTATAATAAAAATACAAACAATATTTTATCTTTGACAATCCAATATAAGCCTACTTGAAAATCTCCTTTCATGTTGTGAGTTTTGCCTGTCTGCTGGTCATCTCTTTCTATAACTTCCTGGATTCCCTTCATGCTTTGCAGCTTTTCTTCCACTGTTTGCTTTTAATCTCTAAGGACTATATATCCCATGGTACCTTGCTACTTGCAATGAGCAATTTCTTACTGACCCCGCCTCCTGAAACTCCCCCTCTTAGCACCTCTGTAGTTCAGAAGGCAGATGTTCCGTCAGATTAGGCGACACGTCAGATTTCGGAACAAAAGTGATGTTCTGTCACGGCCATCTTGGTACACCCCACACTCGGCCACACTAAGCCTACAGTCTGAAGTCGCCAAGCTGACATCTTATTACACCCACCGAAGTCTTGCATTTCACACTTATTTTTTACCACTAAACTGAGCTTATATCGTGAAATACAATATTTAGAACTCCGTGACACTGTTTTGATGTTGAATTTTAAAAGCAGCGGCGAGCCTACTGATCTTACACATCTGACAGAACACCGCTGCTTTTTAAAGTCAACATCAAAACAATGTCACAGATTTCTAAATCCTGTATTTGACCATATAAGCTCAGTTTAGTGGTAAAACTAAGTGTGAAATGCAACAAGATGTTCGCTTGGCGACTTCAGACTGTAGGCTTAGTGCGGCTGATTGCGGGTGTACCAAGATGGCCACGAGGGAACATCACTTCCGTTACAAGTTTTGACGGTCGCCTGACCTGACGGAACATGGGCTGATTAAAAGGACACAGTGAATACGTGTCACAGAATTCAAAAAAATTTAATATGTGAGGATCATCACAAAGTAAGTTTACAGTCATTTTAAGATCATTCAGATTAATAGTGGGCTAGAAATAATTGAAATACAATGTGGAAATAAATATAGGATTTTATGTTTTGACCATAGATACACTCTAATGTACTCATTTGATAAATATGAAAAATTATTTGTTATTTCTCTTTAGAGTGGTCCTTTAAGAACAAAATATGATAATTGAAAGCAGGGAGATTTTTCACTGAAATGGCTACAGTAAAAAAAACTTTGATTGCTATGTGATGTTACATTAGGTACTGTATATCATCATTGTGCTTGCACCTAATAAATAATACTGTATATCATCATTGTGCTTGCACCTAATAAATAATACTGTATATCATCATTGTGCTTGCACCTAATAAATAATACTGTATATCATCATTGTGCTTGCACCTAATAAATAATACTGTGGGAGGCCTTAAAGTGTTAGTAAACCCACAACAGTAAAATCAGTGTGTATATGCAGTAAAGCATGCTTGTTATACTCACCGTGGAACCTAAGGGGTTAATCCTCTGCATTGTGTTAAAAGGCTGCTTGATCCTGTCTCCTCTAATCCCTTCCCTTCTTCCACAGTCCTCAATCAGAGCCTTGGAGGCAAGCTGCACATGCTCAGTTTGCTAGAGAGTTTTTTTTTCTTGGGAGAATGCATATGATCAGCACAGGGCCAATCAGCACTGTCCAGACAAAGGGTCAGGGGTCCTGCAGCCTCATATGACAATCAGGGGAGAATTACAGCTTTAACCAGACACTGATAGAAGTCACAAGACGGGTCTAACTGCTGATGAGAAAAGATATTTAGCACTTTACATTTACTAAAATAATTGCATTTCCACGTTCAGTGTACTGTGGGAGACCAGATATAGTGAATGCAGGGTCCTGGGTTTAGTAACACTTTAAAGAACACCTGTACTTTATATGGGCCCACTCTTTCCACCCAGCTGCTCCATTTATAGAAACCATACTACAGCTTCTATGAATGAAAGATCTATGAACGGACGGGGCAGAGCTATCAATCATCTACCCATCTTCCATTCATTGAAGCTGTAGTATGGCTTCTATGAATGGAGGAGCTTGGCAGAAAAGGCAGGCATAGTCAGGCTCTCTGGATGAGAGCCTGTGACAGCCAGTTATTTGTAATAACCACCTCTGCACAGGAAGATTACGGCAGCGGAGGTGGGTGAAAAGATGGAGGATCATTTTCACTGATAAAAGAGGAATCAGCACAAGGGACACATTCTAATGTCCTTTGTGCTGCATTTTCTGTTTTCAATTTTGGCTGCACTTAGGCTTTAATTTCTGTGGCTGAATGATACAGAAGGGGAGGAAAGGTCCAATTAAGGCCTCATTCACACGGGCACCGTCAGTTTAGCCACGTTAAAAACGTATCAGTTCTTATCCGTTGCTTCATCTGTCTTTATCCGTCTTCCGTTCCGCTAATCTCCGTTTTTATCCGTCTTCCGTTCCGTTAACATCCGTTTACATCTGTTCATTTACCCGTTTACATACGTTTTTTCATTCAGTTTTTGCATCCGTTTCGATCCGTTTACAGCAGTTTCTGTGGCTTTAATGACATTACCCAGAAAGCTTTGCTCCTCCCATGCTGCATTGCAGTTTTCAGTGAGTGACTTGTCCTTGCTGTGTCCTTCCTTTGTACTTGTCTTTGTGTGTGCTATCTGCATTGTGCGATGGATTCCAACAATTTTTGGGACAGCGTGACATTGTTTGTCATATTTGCCTAAATGTGGAAAAAGGGGAGCAAGAAAAAGCAGATTGTGACTAGGAGCTGCTCCTGGGAGACATCTCTGGCCATGGTTCTCCTTGGGGATGTACTTCCAATGAACTTCCTATTGTCCAACTACTGCCAGGGTCATAGGTTGAGTTCACAGATAACCCCAAAAAATATTATTTCTTCAAAACGGATCTTAACTGATAGGACGTTGACAGACATTGTCAGTTAACATCAGTTAATATCCGTTTTCATGGATCTCGACGTAGCCTTGTAATCGGAGGTTAACGGATGGTAATGGATGGTCATCCGTTTGCCCATAGGAATGCATTGTCGTCCATTGACGGATGGAAGAAAAAACGGATAGACGGTCCGTTCGTGTTAAAGACCCTTTCACACGGGACGGATCAGTGATGATCCGCCCCATTAACCTCCGCTTGCTCAGCGGGGATCGCTCTGCTGATCCCTGCTGAGCCGGCGGATGACAGGGCGGTCCCCGCACACTGTGCAGGGACCGCCCTGTCGGATCTCCGCTCTCCCCTATGGGGGATCGGATGAACACGGACCGCCTGTTCGTGTTCATCTGATCCGCTCCGCAGACGGATAGAAAAATAGGAATTTCTCTTGTCATCCATGGACTGACACAGCGTGTCTTATACACCTTTACACGTGGGTTATGTCCCTGCTTGCAGGAGAAGACCTAGGCAGAATGTGAGATGTTATACATACATTCTAAACAGCCAGAGCTGAACAGCCCCGCCCAGGGGGGCGGTCCCTCCGGGCATAACCCTCCCACTGCAGTCAGCAGACCTCAGTTTTTTTTTCTGCCTAGCAGAAGGAGAAGACGTGGCTCTCTCAGGAGCCAGTCTCCTGACCTATTTTTATTCTTTTGGAAATTTTTTTCCTATTTTTTTTTTTTTTTGAGATCTTCTATCAACTGTCGGCTGGGCAACAGGTTGGGTACAAGATATCCTCGTAGTCTTCCCTGTCCGACCATCGAGCGTGCTGATCCTCGCCTTGTGTGCGTGAGACTCAGTTCACGACATGCCCCACGACTCCAGGGGTGGCCGGTGGGCTTCCAGCTCCGCGGTCCTCTCAAGATAGAACAGTCCGGCTGTATCTTTCGCGGTGGACCGGGCCGACAGCTACTCAGTACCGCACTGTGATAGTTCTGTCAGGAACACACCAGCGGGTCCCTCAGGGGACGGGTAAGTAGTCTCTCCTGGCTGCAGGTGAGTACATGCTGTGTGTTTCTTGTGTGGGGGGATTTCCCTGTCTCCCCCTGTGTTTTTAATGTCACTCTCTGTTCACTAGTGCTGGCGCTGTACTATGGGGGGTGCCTGGGGGCCATACTGTCCTGGGGGGGGGCTCATGCTGCTCTGCACTCGCTGGGGCTGTTTTGTTTTTGGAGGTGAGGGGCCTGGGCGCCGTTCGGCGCCATGTTTTGTGTGTGTGCTGATTTTTACATTGGCGGCCATCTTGCCGGGGCCCGCCGGAGCACATTGCGGCGGCCATTTTCTTGTAGCCGCACGTCTTTTCCGGCACTAGTTTGGCCTCTAGCGCCGCTGGAAACGGCGCGAATCTCCTCACACTCTCTCCTCTCAGCTCACTCACGCTGAGCAGCGCGGCGCAGTGAGACAGAGCGGCGGAACCGAGCGGTCCTGGTCAGGTTGGTGGGTTCCCTGGGCATTCCCCTACTTCAGTCAGCGCGGCCTGTGGGTGGTCTGAGAGGGACATTATGGAGTCAGAGTCACCAGCTTCCCCTAACATGCCAGAGGCAGCAGCCAGTGCTCCAGCACCTGCGGTCCCTATGGACCAGTTGTCGGCAGTCCTGGAATCATTTCTGACCAGGATGGAAGCTGTGTGTGAGCACAAGGGAGCAAAAAAGCGCCCTCTCCCCACTTTATCTCCACAAGGGGAGTGCTCTGCTTCAGATATGGGCCTAGTTATTGCTGCTCAGGACCCTAGCTCTGAATATTTGGATGGTTTTGAACAGGACATTCCTTGTGAGGAAGACTCCAGTTCTGAGTCAGTAAATGACAGGGCGCTTGTTAGCGAACTCATTGATGCTGTGAGGGACACTCTCAAGCTAGATGCTGCGACCGCGGAACCTCAGGCGGATACAGTCTCCTTTGGTTCTTTTAAGACCAGGCCTTCTAAAAAGGTTTTTCCATATGTACCTTTCTTTGACCAGCTCATTGACCAGGTCTGGGAAAAGCCACAGAAGACTTTTATGGTCCCGCGGCGTTTGTCTATTAGATACCCCTTTGAAGACGCCCTGCTTAAAAAGTGGGCTTCTCCCCCGGTGGTCGACCCTCCAGTCGCCCGTTTAAACAAGGCCACCACTCTCCCGATGGAGGGGACTCCTGCGTTTAAGGACCCCACTGACAGGAGGTCAGAAGTGGTGAGTAGAGCCATGTTCGCCTTGTTGGGATCCGCCCTACGGCCCGTAGTAGCGGCGACCCTTGTGTCTCAGACACTCATGGAATGGGCAAACATTTTGCACCAAACTGTGCAGGAGTATAACCTTCCTCCAGACACTATTGCTCTGGCCCACCAGATGGTGCAGGGTCTGATATATGTGTGCGACGCCACGTTGGACGCGGCCCCTTTAATATCCAGGGCCTCTGTCTCGGCGGTGGTATTGCGTCGTCTCATCTGGTTGAAATGCTGGTCTGCTGACCTAGCCTCTAAGAAGCTCCTGACGGATCTACCTTTTAAGGGTGATAGACTTTTTGGTGCTGCTCTGGATGACATCATCAAGGATGTCACGGGAGGTAAAAGCACTCTCCTTCCTCAAACTATCAAGGGTAAGGAGGCCCGACGTAAACCGGGTCCTTTCTTTCCAGCAAAAAAGGGTTTTTTTCGTCCGTCAGAGTCCACGGGTAAGCCATCCCAGACTGACAATAGTGCGGCTGGCGGGCACAAGCGCCCCTGGGTGCGTAAGCCGAACAAGCCGGTTCCCAAGCCCGCCTCTGCGTGAAGTCTTGCCCCCGCCCGTCTCTGGGGTGGGGGGACGACTTCGCAGGTTCAGGGATCGGTGGACCTCCCGGATCTCCGACCGGTGGGTGTGCGAGGTGGTCACCTCAGGATACAGAATAGAGTTCCGCTCCTGGCCCCCAGACAGATTCTTTCCCTCAAATCTCCCTCTCCTTCCTGCCCGTCGGGCAGCCCTCTTGGGGGCTGTACAGGATTTGATCGGGTCCGGAGTAATTGTGCCGGTTCCGTCCCAGGAGAGGTTTCAGGGGTTCTACTCGAATCTGTTTGTTGTTCCAAAAAAGGACGGGGTTCGGCCGATCCTGGACCTCAAGGTCCTGAATGCCTTCGTGAAGGTGCAAAGATTCCGCATGGAATCCATTCGCACGGTGGTCGCTACGCTCCGTCAAGGGGATTTTCTAGCATCTTTGGACATCAAGGATGCCTACTTGCATGTTCCGATCTGCGCAAGCCACCAGAAGTTTCTGCGCTTTGCGGTCGGCGAAGTCCACTATCAATTTGTGGCTCTTCCCTTCGGCCTGGCCTCGGCACCGAGGGTGTTCACCAAGGTGCTTGCTCCGGTCCTAGCTTTGCTGAGACAGCGAGGCATTGCTATCGTGGGCTATCTGGACGATTTCCTTCTAAGAGCAGACAGTGGCTCAGAATTGGAAGAAAGTGTGACTATCGTCAGTCAGACCCTCAGGGAGTTTGGGTGGCTCCTGAACGTTCAGAAGTCGGTTCTAGTCCCGACTCAGCGTCTGGAGTATCTGGGTCTGATTCTGGACTCCTTGGAAGCAAGAGTCTTCCTACCTCCAGACAAACTACTGACACTTCAGTCTGCGATACGGGTGCTGACGTCCCGGAAATGGTCGTCAATCCGCTTTTGCATGAGAGTCCTGGGACTCATGGTGGCCTCCTTCGAGGCCGTTCCTTATGCCCAAGCGCACACCAGGGCCTTACAGAAAGAGATCTTGTCCACTTGGGACAAATCCCAGTTGTCCTTGGATCTTCAGATCCAGGTGAGTCACCTGGTCAGGGCATCCCTGACGTGGTGGTTGAGGTCCCCGGCTCTTCGGTCCGGGAAGTCGTTCCTCCCCATCCAATGAACGGTGATCACGACGGACGCCAGCCTGACGGGCTGGGGGGGAGTCTGGGGAGTCCGGTCGGCCCAAGGGCTTTGGACTCCGGACGAAGCCCTCTTACCGATCAATGTGCTGGAGATACGGGCAATCAGACTGTGCCTCTCCTCATGGTCGGAGAAACTACAGGGTCACTCCATCAGGATACAATCGGACAACGCCACAGCAATGTCAACCATCAAGGGGGGACTCGGAGCTCAGCTGCGGCTTCCGAAGTCGCCCGCATCCTGAGGTGGGCCGAAAGAAGCGTGCCGGCTCTGTCGGCCATCTACATTCCGGGCGTAGACAATTGGCAGGCGGACTAGCTAAGTCGCCAGACGCTGGACCAGGGGGAGTGGTCCTTGCACCCGGAGGTCTTTCAACTTCTTTGCAGACGGTGGGGCACGCCGAATGTGGACCTGATGGCTTCTCGACTCAATCGCAAGGTGTCGAGGTTTGTGGCCAGATCCAGGGATCCCTGGGCGGATGCCTCGGATGCGTTGGTGGCCCCATGGGGTCAGTATCGCCTGATATACGTTTATCCTCCGCTGCAGTTGCTCCCTCGCCTGCTCCGCAGGGTAGCGACCGAGGGCATTCCGGTGATCCTCATTGCTCCGGATTGGCCTCGGCGTCACTGGTACGCCGATCTGGTACGTCTCGTCGCAGACGTTCCCTGGCGGTTACCGATACGGGGGGACCTTCTGTCTCAAGGTCCTATATTTCATCCTGCTTTACAGTCTCTGGTTTTAACGGCATGGTTATTGAAAGCCAGGTGCTGAGAGACCGAGGTCTCTCGGATTCGGTCATTTCGACCATGTTAAGGGCACGGAAGTCTTCCTCCAGAAGGATCTATCACCGTACTTGGAGAGCTTACATCGCCATGTGCGAAGAGTTGGACTGGCGCCCACGAACGTATTCCGTTCCCAGAATCCTGCATTTTCTGCAGCGTGGCGTGACCCAAAAGCTCGCTTTGAGTACCATTAAGGGTCAGATTTCGGCCTTGACCATCTTCTTTCAGCGACCGCTGGCGGGTCATCCCTTGGTTAGCACCTTTGTGCAGGGGGTTCGACATGTGCTCCCCCCTGTCAAGCCTCCTCTCCCCCCGTGGGATCTGAATTTGGTGCTCTCGGTCCTCCAGGAACCTCCCTTTGAAAATATTAGAGATATTCCCCTCTTGACTTTGTCTCAGAAGGTGGCCTTCTTGGTGGCCATTACTTCCATTAGACGAGTGTCTGAATTGGCGGCCTTGTCCTGCAAGTCGCCCTTTTTGATCATCCATAAGGATAAGGCGGTGTTACGTCCGCGACCTTCCTTTCTGCCAAAGGTGGTCTCGGCCTTCCACTTAAACGAGGACATTGTCCTCCCGTCCTTGTGTCCTCACCCATCGCATCCCAGAGAGTTTGCGCTACACACTTTGGATGTGGTACGAGCCTTGCGGGTGTACCTGTCTGCTACTGCTTCTATTCGGAAGTCTGACTCACTATTTGTGGCTGTCTCTGGGCCAAAACAGGGCCAAGCGGTTTCGTCTGCCACCATTTCTAGGTGGATCAGACAAACCGTCATTCAAGCTTATGCTCTCAAGGGGCGGGCGCCTCCCTTTCCGGTTACGGCACATTCCACCAGGGCAATTGGTGCTTCCTGGGCTTTCCGACATCAAGCGTCGGTTGCACAAGTGTGCAAGGCGGCGACCTGGTCGTCTGTTCATACCTTTTCTAAGTTTTATAAGGTTGATGTGGCTGCATCTTCGGATGCTTCCTTCGGCCGCAAGGTGTTGCAGGCCGCTGTTTGATGTTGCAACTCCTCCGTTGAGGAGCTCTGCCTTGTTTGGAGTGAAGTTTTTGGTTTTCCATTTATACTGCTCCCATCCCTCTTGACACTGCTTTGGGACATCCCACGTGTAAAGGCGTATAAGACACTCTGTGTCAGTCCATGGATGACAAGAGAAAATAGGATTTTTGTACTCACCGTAAAATCCGTTTCTCTGGCATCCATGGACTGACACAGCACCCACCCTTCTTTTTAAGTTTGTACTGCTTTGTTACGAACTGAGGTCTGCTGACTGCAGTGGGAGGGTTATGCCCGGAGGGACCGCCCCCCTGGGCGGGGCTGTTCAGCTCTAGCTGTTTAGAATGTATGTATAACATCTCACATTCTGCCTAGGTCTTCTCCTGCAAGCAGGGACATAACCCACGTGTAAAGGTGTATAAGACACGCTGTGTCAGTCCATGGATGCCAGAGAAACGGATTTTACGGTGAGTACAAAAATCCTATTTTTTCTATCCAGAAAAACGGAGCATTGCGGACACGGATGAGATCGGGTGTCAGCGGATGTTTCATCCGCTGACACCCGCGATCTCATAGGGACCAATGTTTGTCCCTTTTTCATCTGTAAACGGATGGATGAAAAAGCGGACGTATGGTCCGCATGTGTGAAAGGGGCCTTAAGGGGCCAAAAGCTAATCATGCTTTGCTTTGAATTGGAAAATAAAATATGTGCTTTACTTTGAACATGTAGTGGGTGTTTGAATTTAAGGGAGGCATCTGGGTGGTAGTGTAACCCAGATGCACAAATTGCTAGGGTATCCGAGACCTTTTCTGGTTCTTGGAGGACTCTGGTGGTGTGAGGTTCCTTGCGGTCCACAGGTGGCGCTGTTGCCCTTGGCCGAAGCTGAACTCACACCACAAGACTGTACCTTTTTGTCCTCCCCTGGAGCTGGTACAGCGGGGCGGGGAACCCGCTGTGACGCAAAGGGAGAGGGGATAAAGGGCGCGGACGCCCTTACCACGAGGTTCAGAGTTCAGAGTCCGGAATGGGAGTCGGAGGACTCGGCCGCACCCAGGCACCTTCAGCTTGGGTGCTAGTGTTCCAGGCCTAGGTGCCCTTGACCTAGCCGGAGCGGAGATGGAGTCCATCTCAGGCTCCTTTAGCCTGGGGTGAGGTACTATGGCGGACACCTGGGGCTCAGTACCTTCGACTGAGTTCCGCGAGGGTGGAGGAATCCGAGGGGGCCCTAACTCCTTGGGTGCCCGTGTCTGAGTTCGTGAGGACTGGTGTGCGGAACTTCTCTGGAGAGTCCGGCGCAGCATCGCTGGTGACAGAGAGGCCTCCGGTTTCTCCCTTGGACGGATTCCCTTCCCCTGACAGGGGCAGTGCTAGCGAAGGTAATTCATGTTCTACCTCACATAGTCAGTGGCAGTGACTATTTACCACTGGTGATACCACAGTGGTTAGCAACAGAAGGGAAAGGATTGTGCCTCGATCTATCCCCATTATTACCCAGTAGAAGAAACTGTATGTTTGTACGCCAAGAAGAATAAAACTGAGTTGGACCTATTCACTGTGTGGAACTCTGGTTACTAGGAGCAAAGGAGTCAGGGACGAAGTACTGGACTTGACTCTAGGACACCTACACAAAACCCAATCTTCTGGCCTTCACCTCTCAGCTATGGAGGACATGGGCCGTGGTGTATCTCATCTCTCTCTCCAAGGTACCCCTAGACAACAGCCGTATAACAGATAAAACTAGAGAGAGGGGTGAGGCCGCTACAAACACATTACCAAAAATATTTCACACAGTGGTATAATTATGATTGTGTAAATAAAATGTGCACCCTGCATATATTATTCCAGTGCTTGGGTACATTTCAGAGAAGCTAACAGTGCAGACTCCAAATAAGCATTATCAACAAGAAGCTGGAAGCTGGCTCCTTTGAATTGTATCTGTGCCTCTGCAAGCAGGTTAGAATAAAATAGAAGGTAAAGTGTATGTGTGGTCAAATCAGAACTCTATATATAGTAGAGTCTGCCCACGCATGCCCATTGTCCTGTTATTTCTCCACAGAACTCCGTTAGAAGTAAAAGATATCTTGTGATCCTGCTAGAAATACTGGCAGTACCTAACTTCTCTTTTGTGGGCTATTAACACTGGCCCTGCTGAAAAGGTAAGTAGTGTGGTCAGCATTGTATGTGAAGCCCATGACTTGACTACTAGACATGTGGTGATATTACCCAAGTTGGTACAGTACCCTCTGCTTATCTATATAACTCCAGTGCTCATGGTGAGAGGCTGGGTTCACACTGCGGCTCACAGCAGGGGTCCGGTGCGTCCCTGTTCACCATTTCATGTCCAATTTTGGTCTGAATTTTTGTCTGAATTCGGACCTGAAATGGACCAAAAGACACACAGGACTCCTGTGCAATTTGCACCAGAGCTGCTCTGGAGAGGTGTGAACCGGCTCCATTGAGAGGTCATACTAGATCATTATGATATACTAACCTTAGAACGATGCTGTTGCAGTGGTCCACATACACCGCTGTGACGGGCAACATGTCTCCGGAATGTTACTTCCGGGTTTGCGGGCTCCGGCGCTGTGATTGGCCAAAGTCGCGATGACGTCACTCCAGCGCATGTGCACGGGAGCCCCCGGTCACGGCACAGCAGCTGAAGAAATGGCACGTACTAGCCGTTTCTTCAGTGCGCATGTGCCGATGATGTCAGCACATGGGTTTCAAGTGAATATCTCCTAAACTGTGCAAGTTTAGGAGAAATTCACGGTACCTACAGGTAAGCCTTGTTATGGGCTTACCTGTAGAAAAAAGTGGTTTGAAAGGGTTTACACTTTGGATGCAAATAAGGAACACTGGAGGAAAGCAGATATGGCATTTGTATTTGTATGCAAGGTAACATGCTGCATGTGATAACTGTTAAAAAGAGTTTGTATCTATTTTAAAGCTATATACACATGTGGGTGGGTGCAGTGTGGAGTGGTGGCAATAAATACTTAGAGCCAATTCGCAAAAAACAGAACTGTATTGAAACTGAAGCTCAGTAATGCATAACAAGCCTGGCGGGAGGATAACCCAACCGGGTGCACTTACTTACATGATGTTATGCAATGAGTAATAGCTTTAGGTCTCAGGTGTGCCAACAGTGTCTGTCTCGAAGGGCAGAGTGCAGCCTGGCTGGTTCATACCCAAGTGAGGAGGCTTCCATGAAGGTTGGGGTGTCCCTGCACTTTCCCTACTCGCCCGGAACCTCTCCTTGAGGCTAAGCACTGTCCCTGACAGACGAGTGACCTATCCCTACTCTATCAACATGCAGAATGCGCACCAATCCCAGGAGCCAGGGTCTTAAATAGACTCTGCCTAACCCAAGGTGTCCGCCAAAGTCACATGGGATGTAGGGTGACCACGTGTCCCGGATTGCCCGGGACAGTCCTGCATTTTGCAGGTCTGTCGCGGGCACATTCATTCCAGGACAATACAGTGTCCCAGAATGAAACTGACACAGCTACCCCCGGGCCAATCTGATGCCCCCAAAAAAGGCCGCCACAGCACTGCTTTACTCACTAACAGTACTTGTCCTGGCCGGGAATGCCTGGAGGAGCACAATCCCGCCCCCTGCTTGTGATTGGAGAAATCATAAATCCCGCCTCTTGTGTCCAATCACTGTTCTGTGATTCGTTACAGCACAAGATGATTTTTGGGAAGGGAGAGTGTCCCTGAATGGTAGTTTGGAAATGTGGTCACCCTAATGGGATGCCAGTATCCAAGTGAATGCTGCCTCCCTGTGACTAAGGAGATCATACTAGAGCGAGGCTCCTCTTGACATCCTCAGTCACTCCGCATTGCTGCTACAGGTGAGCTCCACCTGCAGTGGAGAAAATACTGCACCTGCCTATACACATGCTAGGGTTATATAGCTAATCAGCCTTCAAGCTTACACAGTAATGTAAAGGGTAATATATAAAATGCACTAACCGATAGAAACCTATCATGTGTAGCATTTTTACAGATCAGCTGTATCTGTGTAGCTGTATAACTGTATCGCAACTGATATCTATTTGGTTGCAGTGGGTTACTACTATTTGTAGTACTTTACGGACAATCCTTTTGGAAGGTCATCTCATCCCTCTAAAGGCCCATGCACACGATCTGACTTTTTGACAACAACGGTCCGACGGACGTGTTTTATCAGACAATCCGACCGTCTGTATGTTCCATCGAACAATTGTTTTCGGTTTTTGAACGGACAAATGTTCGCTGTGCATGCTCTCAAACTTTCCGACAACAAATGTCCGATGGAGGATCATCCGATCGCGTGTACACAAGTCCATCAGACTAAAATCCAAAGTACAAACACGCATGCTCAGAACCAATGCTAAACATCAGACAACAATAGCAGAAGTTGCCCAAAGGGTGGCGGTAAAGAGCTGAAAAACTATGTGACTTGGTGAATGTTGGCTGAAAATGTTCTGCCGTGTGTATGCAGAACAAGTTCACGGCCAACGCTCTTCGGACCAAAATCCACGGAAAAGTCAGATGGAAGTCCGATCGTGTGTATGAGACTTTAAAATAATTGTTTGGAGGATCTAACAGTCATTTTTTGTTTAATAGGCAAGTGTCATATATTTTAATCTAATTACAGATTCTTTGTTTTCCTAATAATTTAGTTACAGAATTAGGAGTTTTTCAGTCATCAGTCATGGAAACTCCTACAACAAACACTACGTTCACCTATGACAGCATGGAAAATACACAGTTACCCCATTTCACAGAAACTGATAAAGACTATAGAGGAATATTCTGTAACAAAATGCATGAAAGGGGCTTAAAACTGCAACAAAAAACATTGGAGAATCTAAAAAAACAAAGAGAACAAGAGAAGAAAACTGAAGAAATTTCTCCTGCTGATGAATTGGCAAAGGAATGGTACAGCCAAGACAAATTAACTGTGGGCACACGAGCTTATCTGCTTGAGAGTATAATGCCCTCTGTTGTTCACGGGGTTGAGGCCATGCTCCAAAAGGTCGACAAAAAAAAAGTTCTTGAAGAGGACTCGGTAAAATTTGATCCAGTTAATTATCTTGGAGAATACCTTATGAGACATAATCCTGGGTTTTTTCCCGTCTCTCAAAAATCTGCTTATGTTCGCGGCCTAGAACAAGTAGTTGCTGATCTGAAAAATAACGTTTTTGACTTAGAATTCAACAGGTAAGCTAAAATGTAGTAAATAGCGTTGACTGTTCAAGTCCTTGTAGAAGAAGCTGATTGAGTATTCCTTTGAGGTTCATTGTTGTTCTATTATTGTATGTATATTCTTTCTTTCCATGGTGGTACCTTGTGGTTTGCCATAGTGGTTTGTCACAAACACGTGAGGTACCTAAAATGTGTTATGTTTGGAAATTGGTGTCCCATGTGATTGGTGTCCTCAGCACCACTGCAATTACCGTATTTATCGGCGTATAACACGCGCCGGCGTATAACACGCACCCCAAGTTTAGGAGGGAATTTTAAGGAAAAAAACTTTTAGGAGGGAAATTCAAGGAAAAAAAACTTACATTTAAATGCAGCATGCAGCCTTGCCCAGTGTCCATCTGCAGCCTTGCCCAGTGTCCATCTGTCCATCTGCAGCCTTGCCCAGTGTCCATCTGTCCATCTGCAGCCTTGCCCAGTGCCTTTGCAATCTTCTCAGTCTCGCCGTTTTTTAAATTTGGCGTAGATTTCTGTGGAGAGGAGCGAGCGGGGCCGAGTGTACTTCGGCTAGACTCGGCTCCTCTCGCAGTCCCGCCCATCTTCACTGACTGCGCCGCTGACAGAGAAAGCCGAGTGTACTTCGGCTAGACTCGGCTCTGCTCACAGTCAGGGGCAGGACTGCGAGAGGAGCCGAGACTAGCCGAAGTACACTCGGCTTTCTCTATGTCAGCGGCGCAGTCAGAGATGGGCGGGACTGCGAGAGGAGCCGAGTAAAGCCGAGTGTACTTCGGCTTCGGCTCCGCTCGCTCCTCTCGCTCGTTTCAGCAGGGGAATTCGACGGAGTATCGGCGTATAACACGCACCCACGATTTTCCCCTGATTTTAAATATGGTACTTGCTATAATATTACCACAAACAATGGACTGAGTTCAATACTATTTACACATTAGCAGTGGAAGACAATACCCTTTCTCCATGCTAACCATCTGGCCCTCACGTAGTTCCACTTGCTTGTGTTTAATGGGTCTCGTTCCTCATTTTAATACTGATGCAAAAGGAATGAGACAACAAGAGATAACATACGTATATATAAATTACTGTATATACTCAAGTATAAGCCGAGTTTGCTGAAAATGCCCCCCTCGGCTTATACTCGAGTCACCTTTTTGCGCCTGATCTCCCGGATTTTGGGGACGAGGTACCGGCCGGCCGTAGGTCCCCTGGATCCGAAACTTGGTAAACATGTAGCCCCAGTTCTCCTCTAAGTACTCCTGTGCAAAGTTTTCTGTCTGGGGGACCTACGGCCGGGGAGCACCGATTTTTCAAAGCCAGGCACCCCTTCCATATACTCCCATGTTAAACGTAAGTCTAGTCATGGGCACAGTGAGGCATAGGCACAGTGAGGCATGGACACAGTGAGGCATTGGCACAGTGAGGCATGGGCACAGTGAGGCATGGGCACAGTGAGGCATGGGCACAGTGAGGCATGAGCACAGTGAGGCATGGACACAGTGAGGCATGGACACAGTGAGGTATGGACAAAGTGAGGCACAGTGAGGCATGCAGATGGACACCCTAGGCTTATACTCAAGTCAACACGTTTTCCC
The DNA here is from genome assembly GCA_029206835.1 of Rana muscosa. Lineage (NCBI taxonomy): Eukaryota > Metazoa > Chordata > Amphibia > Anura > Ranidae > Rana > Rana muscosa. Next base: position 156,588,892 of record CM055117.1, read on the forward strand.
AGTTTTTTGTGGTAAAATTAGGTGCCTCGGCTTATACTCGAGCATATACGGTACTTGGTTAACATATTATTCAAATAATAAAATTGCCTATTGATGATGCCACACGTAAAATGGCTTATTCAGCCAGCACTTCCACCCCACACACCTCAGTCCAATGTGTTTCACCTATACAAGGTTAATCATATGGGTGAAACGTGTTAGATGGGGCAGTTTGTAGCTAGGGCCACTCTGTGTGTTTGTGCTGCTGACTAAATTGTATCACACTCAGTATTATCAGTGGGCAACTCAGTAACTGGTTGTAATTATGGGACAGAGCAGAGATGGACTCTCTTGGAGTCATCACCTGTTTTGCTCAAGACTGCAAAGGATTTAGGGAGTATGGAGCAGTACCTCTTTTTGGGAGACTAGAAAAATTGCATAGGTACACATTTACTAAAAAATCTCCAATAGAGATGTGCACAATGCAAAAATTTGTTTCATTTCAGGTTCGTTCATTAAAATTTATTCTCGTTATATTTGTTATGTTAGAATGATTTGTTTTGGAAATTCAGATTCAATCCGTATATTTGTTTTTTTGGCGAATCGATTAGAATTTCAGAAGATGCCTATTTTCATTCTATTTTATTATATTATATTCAATTTTTTTCTATGCTATTCTTTTCTTTTACTTTCTATTCTATTCTATTCTATTATATTATTTTCTATTCTCTTCTGTTTTATTCTCTATTATATTGTAGAAGGTGGAGAAAAAACTGCGCTAGAACCCAAATAATGAAACAAAAAGCTGCTAGCACTCAAACAAACAAAGTCAAGCATAAATGGAAAATAAATATTGCAGCGCTAGAAAATCAACAATGATTGATGTGCATACTGTAAATGCCACAATGTGAATGGTATATGGTGAACAAATAAAGTGAAATAAGAAACTAAAAGGTGAAAAAAGTTCAAGGAAGCCAAAGGCTTCAGTAAGTGATGTAAAGAAAAGTCCATGTGAAATAAACACAATAAAGGAAAATTCTTCCACAGAGTACAGGAAAAACAGGTTGTCTGCTGAAATTCTCAAACTTTGAACAAATGAGGTACCCTTACCGAGACAGGTGGACTCATCTGTTATATAACAGTGGGTCATACAGGCTTGTGATCCCAGATGATCAGGGTTAGAAGGATGGTCCCAAGACGCCTGGATCAATCCTGGAAAGGGTGATCTGGTGAGCTGGAATATGGAAGTCACACTTCCTCCACTAGCAGATGGATGTCAAAATGGATCAGTGCATGCCATAGGAAGAAAGTCCAATCCAAACACATTGAGGTAGCGCCAAACAGTCATGCGACACTCTAGACACTTGTCTGTTCTCCACTCCTCACTCCATAACTTTCTTTTATATTGTATGCTGTTCTATTTTATTTTATTATATTCAATTTTTTTCTATGCTATTATATTCTATTTCTTTCAATTCTATTCTATTCTATTTCTTTTATATTCGTCTATTCTATATTTTTCTATTCTATTCTATTCTATAAAGCAGTTTGATTCATCGTCTTATTTCACTGTTATACCATAATGTATCTATTGAAATATGTTTCCCTTTTTGAGATCGAATTCTGCTAATTTGTTATTTCACTACGTCATTTTGGTTCGTTAAAATTTATTTGGGATTCGATGAAATTCAATAATTTTGTGATACAGAAATTCAGTTACATTTGAATCTCTGAATAACGAACATTTTGACTGAATTTTGATTTGTAATGAAACAAATCGCACATGTCTAATCTCTAAACCACCTACCCCCAGCCCTCCTTATGTCAACTGTACCAACCCCTCACCCCACCTGCTTATTAGTTGTTAGTTCAGTTTAGTTTAGGGGGCTGTAGGGTGCAGGTTAGCAAACGTTTACTGAAAGGCACAACTGTACTTTAAAGTAAGACTTTCCTGAGAAAAAAATATGCTGCCATCTTTGCTGACCTCCTTTAAAGTATCTTATGCATCTATGGTTCAGCAGAAAGAGACTGTTGCATTGAGAATCAGGTACCTCAAAAATTTTAAATTTGGATATAACTTCGCTCCCATTCCCAGTCACATTGGCGATCAGGAAAATTGAAAGAGTGAATCTCCCTAGAGGGGACACAGACAGAAATAAAGAACAGATGGGTTATATATTCAAAAAAAAAAAACATAAAAAAAAAGACAGGTATTCTATATTCTCACTACTCCATCCAATAAAAAAAAAAAAAAAAAAAAAAGTTTTGCCTTTAGTTATAGTTTAAGTCAAGCTCTGGTTGCAGTTATTTTACCATTATCATTATCATTTGTAGATTACAGTCAATGTTTTTCAGGCTGGCTTTGGTAACATGCAATAAAAGGGGAGATTTACCATGTGTTACAGCAGTGCATTGTAATGAACACAGTGCAGTGCCTTTCTATGTGAATAGCTGTCCCATTGCAGATTGCAAATGCACTTTTTTTCTTAGCACAACACAACGCACAAATGGGAATCATCCTTGTGTTGTGCAGTGCCCTAAGTCTGGGTTCACACATATGTGGCCGCAGTTTCAGTGGGCGGGAGTCTGGTGCGGTTCTGATCACCGGTTCAGGTCCTATTTTTTTCCTGAAATCGAATCTGAACTGGACCCAAAATCGCATAGGACCCTTTTGAAAACCGCACCACCGCTGCCTCGGACATGTGTGAACCGGCTCCATTGAAAGCCGGTCCGATTCACATGTTATTCAAATTGGATGTGGTTTAAAACGCATCCAATTCGCATGTATGTGAACCGAGCCTTAAAGTGGAATCAAACCTCTGCCAATGTTGTCTTTTTATTGTGCCCCAGGAGCCATAAATGTGCTAGTATGCACAGAATATAAGCACATTATGGAAGACTTACCTGTCAAGCAAACCCCTCCAGCAATGCGCTGGCACCGCTCCTGTTGGACACAGGTGTTGTAATCTTCTCCCTGTCATCTTTCTGAATTCAAAAATCTTAGCCGTCGCCAGGACACGCTGCCATTGCAAAATGAGGTCTGGTTCACACCATAAAAACGCACTCCAGATCCGTTCCGCATGCATGTTTTTAACATGTTTTTGATGCATTTCCAGATGCATTCCAGATTCTTTTTTCTTGTTTTTTTTACAGTACTGGGGTACGGTGCATGTTCTGTTTTTTTTCTGGAACTGGAATTCCCTGGAACTGACTGTACTGGTGTAAACTGTGACATTGGAAACCATATAACCTACTTTCCATGCATTTTTGATGCAGAAAAAAACGCACTTGACTGCATGTGGTGTGAACTGGCCCTAAGGCCCCATTCACACTTGAGCATTTTGTAGCTTGAAGCCTGAAGCTATAAAACGTTGGAGGGGAAAAAATTAATTATTCTCTATGGAGATAGGTCACATGTCCACACCGAAACGCCCGAAGCCAGAAGCTCCAAAACGCCTGAAGCTCAAACAAGTTCTGGAACTTTTTTTTAGGCAGATTTGGGCGTTTTTCTGCTTTTTACATTGGTGACCTTTTGACCTGTACAAAATCGCGGCAAAAACGCGGCAAAATCGCGCAACTTTCTGCCTGAAAACGCTACGCTCAGGTGTGAATGGGGCCTTAATGACCATGTGTGGCAGTTACATATTATGCCTCACAAATATTGCACATAATGTTAAGCTCCCATCCAGGTCACCCCAGGTAGAATATGCAGTGAAAGCCCAAGTGATGTGAGTAGCTTTATTGTTTATAATGTAGCTCAGATATGCAGGCAGATGGTGGTGGCACCCACTGATAACCCTTTTGCCTCAATACAGTGATTCAAAAAGTATGGTGCAAAAGTAAAGCTAACACAACTGTATTAACATGAAAAGACACATTAATTGTCCAAGTTTTATCTCTGCACTACAAATCTTCGATGTGAGTCCCGTTGGTGACATGACAGATGATTGCTTTTTACCATTGTTGTCACTTTCGCTTCAAGTTTGTACTTTTGCATCACGACTACAATGGAAAACATACAATTGTTGAAAATTATGCAGGAAAAATATCTCGTTATCTGTTTATTTGCTTGTTCATGTCACCACCCCCAGAGGCGTAGTATAATGCTATGTACACAAGATGGCAAATTCAAAGTAAGAGAAGGCTTTTTGCGTGTTGGAATTTGCACAAACAAGGGCTGTTGCCGTGCAGGAAAGAACGATTCACCGATGACGTTATGGCCTCTGCGATTGCCAGGCCCAACACCCTGCGACTTCTTTTTGTGGGGGTACACCAAGGACTTGGTGTATGTCCCCTTCCCCCATGCCACAGGACCTGAACGTCCTGAGACGGCACCTCACAGAAACAGTGAAGTCAATATCGGAGGACATGCTGGCACGGGTCTGACTCTGGATAGAACTGGAGTACTGTCTCGAAATGGGGCTCACATGGAACATTTGTAGTGCTTGGACAGCTAACGTGTCTTTTCATGTTAATACAGTTGTCTTGCTCCCATTATGAATAAATCGGTTTTAATTTTGCACCGTACTTTTTGAATCACACTGTATTTGGCACCAAGGACCTGAAACATATATTTAGAAAAGAATTGTCTTTGCTCTGACTTTTCTGACCTGCTTATCTGTTTCAGGTCGGAAAGTCAGAAAGTACAGAAGCCAAGAGGCCAAAAAACAGTCAGACAACAATAATTTTCAGGAGTTTGGCAATGCCAGTCTCCATAATTCTATCATAACAGGTTTACTTTAACTACTTTGTGACCACTCTATAGCAGTTTTACTGCTACAGGGCGGCCGCTGTGCATTGGATCACGTATATATATATGTGAATCTGCACTTCCGTGCAGCGGGCACGAATGCACGCCGCCGGTGGCTCGCTCCCTGCTGTGATTATGCCCAGCAGGAGCCGATCAGCGGGCACCGCAGACTCGATGTCCACTGGCACCCGCTGATTCTTCGCTACAGAGCCAGAACGGCAGTCTACCTATGTAAACAAGGCAGATTGCCTTTCTGTCAGTAGGGAAGGCATTGATCCTGTCTTCCTGGAAAGCAGGGACAGGGATCCATGTCTTCCCTTAGTAAAAGCACCTCCCACACAGTACACAAAGACTGACTAAGTACACAGTTAACCCTTTTATCGCCCATTCCCAGCCAGTGTCATTAGTACAGTGACAGTACATATTGTTATCACTTTTAACTGTATTAGTGTCACTGGTTCCCAAAAAAGTGTAATTTAGCCCTGGTTCACACAGGTGCGTTTTCACATGTTAAATCGCATGTCAAATCGGCACCATTTTCCGGCAATTGCCGGCAATGGCACTGTCCTAATCGGTGCAACGCCGCATCTGCGATTGCGATTTCGGCCCGTGATTTACATTGACATCTGTGCAGAAACTGCACAGATGTCTCTGTAACCGCGGCCGAAATCGGGACTGACAAGCGGGAGTGAAATCGTGCGAGTTCAGCTGAACTCGCAGGGCTTTTTTCCCTCAGCCCAGTGTGAACCTGATTTGTCCACCGCAATATCGCAGTCCCACTATAAGTCGCTGATCGCCGCCATTACTAGTAAAAATAAATAAATAAATAAAAATTCCATAAATATATCCCATAGGTTGTAGACGCTATAAATTTTGCGCAAACTAATCAATATACGCTTCCTGGGAATTTTTTTACCAAAAATATGTAGCAGAATACATATTGGCTTAAATTGATGAAGAAATGGGATTTTTAATTATTTTTTATTGGATATATTTTATAGCAGAAAGTAAACCATTTTTTATTTAATTTTTTCAAAATTGTTGGTCTTTTTCCCTTTTATAGCACAAAAAAATAAAAAACGCAGAGATGATCAAATACCATCAAAATAAAGCTCTATTTGTGAGAAAAAGGGACATACTTTTTTTTTTGGGAACAGTGCCAGTTAAAGTAACTCAGTACCGTATCGCAAAAAATGGCCTGGTCATGAAGGGGGAGTAAATCTTCCAGAGCTGAAGTGGTTAATACTCAGTAAAAAGTAATGTAGTAATGTATGGTATTCACAGTTAATAAATGCCAGTAAACATGCTGAATCATCATCCAGTGAGATACGTGATTATGTGGTAGATATTTTATACACAATATACATTATGCATGCCACACTTTTTGATGGCAGGCTAGGACAGCTGAAAGAAGAGCTAAAGGAAAACCAAGAGAACAGGGGACAGGTGGAAAGTATCCACAGCCAGGTAATGCAGAAGAGAAAGGAAGCTTTGTCCTTGCAGTTCCAAGAATGGACACTAGATGTCACCAGGAGGATCCCTCTTGCACTGGTAAGTTCAAGAACTGTCATCAGTTGTACTAAATTTCTAAGGTGGTCTATCTAATTAGTGTTAGATAGCCGTAGCTCCCAACTGTCCCTGATTTTGAGGGACTGCCCCTGATTTGTAGCAATGTCCCTCTGTCCCTCATTCCTCCTCATTTGTTCCTCATTTTGGTCTGATCCATATAGTTGTATATAAAATGCACTTTTTATCTATCAAAAAGTGTTTTCCAGTACTAATCCTTTCATCTGATTTCTAAATTGCTGCATTTGTAAATTCCAAAAGCCAATATAAAGGAATAATAGTGGTAAAAAAAAAGCACTTGTGGGTTTAACCAATCTTCTTTTTTTGTACAATTCTCCTTTAAGGGGGCGTGGCAATGGAGTGTGTCCTATGCCTGCATACTTTTGCTGATGGGTGTCCCTCATTCCCATCTCAAAAAGTTCGGAGGTATGGATATCAAATTCACCATAATGTCACAAAGGATAATTTGTTGCCATGCACTGCTGCTCCAGATTCTGTCATTTTCAGTTTTGATTAAAGTGGAGTTCCACCCAAAAAATAATATTTCATAAAAAACCTGCAAAAAAATAGAAAAAAAAAATAGAAAAAAAAAAACATTTTTACTCACCAGAAAAGGCGGCTGCTATGCGGAAGTTCCTAATCTGCCTCTTCATCCACCGTGGCAGGTCTTCTTTCTCGTCCTCCTCGCGTTTTCTTCTGGTGAATGGGGCGCGCTGCCTTCTGGGAACTGTATGTATCCCAGAGAGCAGCCGGCCCATTCACAAAGCGCCGCGCGAATCGTGCATGCACAGTAGGATACGGGCAGTGAAGCCGCAAAGCTCCACTGCCTGTTTCCCTCAGTAAGGATGGAGGCGCCGGGAGTTGCCAGGATCGAGCGGTCGGCCTCGGGGGAGCCGACTTCGTGGGCGCCTAGGACAGGTAAGTGTCCTTATTAAAAGTCAGCAGCTACAGTGTTTGTAGCTGCTGACTTTAAAAAAAAAAAAAATTGCGGGTGGAACCCCGCTTTAACTCTCCCATAGTAGCATGCTCCTAGTTGCATATTGGGCCTGATTTACTTAATGCACATACTGGCGCATCAATCATTTCCAGGGAACAAATCACTGTATATCCTCACATTATTTACTAGGCAGCCACAATACATATAGATGTACATATAAATGTGGTTTGCTAAGAAGTATATGCTACAGTGTCGTAGCCAGAGCAGTTCCCACATCAGTGTATGATTCTTTTATACAGGTTCAGAGATTGTGTTCACTATTCATGCCTACATCAGTGCCCTTATGCGAGCTCGAGGTGCAAGCATACCATTGTGATTTATCCCTGCTCTTGTCCAAATATTTTAGTAAATCAAACCCACTGTCATTTTGTGTCATTGTAGGTACAAAGTGCTTTAAAATCATTCTTTGAGCTTGTCTCTGAAAATACAGCAGGGCCCAAACCAGGTAAGATCCACTAATGTTAGTATGCCATCCTGTATGACTATATTAACCTCCCTGGCGGTATGATTATCTCAGATTTTTGATGCTCAAAGCGGTACAATTGTTTTGCATGGAAATTTGGCGTTTTATATTGTAGGCCTGTAATTCTTATGCCGCGTACACACGGCCGTTTTTAATGTCATTGAAAAAAACGACGTTTTTCTCGACGTGATTCTTCTCAAGCCTGCCTTGCATACACACCATCGTGAAAGAAAATACTTGAGCAAAGCGCGGTGACGTACAACACGTACGACAACACGTACGACGGCACTATAAAGGGGAAGTTCCATTCGGATGGCGCCACCCTTTGGGCTGCTTTTGCTGATTTCGTGTTACCGCGTGTTAGTAAAAGTTTGGTGTTCGCCAAACCGCGCTTTTCAGTCCCTGTGCTTTTCAGTCCGTTACAGCGTGACGAATGTGCTATCTCCATAACGAACGCTAGTTTTACCAGAACGGGCGCTCCCGTCTCATAACTTGCTTCTGAGCATGTGTGTTTTTTTCACGTCGTTAAAGCCTACACACGGCCGTTTTTCATGACGAGAAAAACGACGACGTGAAAAACGACGAGAAAAAATTGAGCAGGTTCTAAATTTTTAATGCCCATTTTTCTCGTCGAGAAAAATGCTCTGGAGCCCACACACGATCGTTTTTAATGACCAATTTAAAAAATTGCATTTTTCTCGTCATGAAAAACGGTCGTGTGTACGCGGCATAAGGAGTAACAAATCTGAATCTGTCCAAACAAGAGTCTAGTTGACATCCCGGGTATGATAAAGTTTGAAACACAAAATCATAAATTATAATACATTAAATAACTATAAATAATTATATAAGTGTAGCGCCCTCCACTCTCTCTCTCTTGCTCCGGTTTCTTTCTCTCTGGCTTTTGTCTAGGGGTACCTTGGAGGAGAGAGTGCGGGGTCACCACGCCAAGCTTTCACCACAGATGTTTGTGTGGTGTGAGCAAAGTTTCTTTACCTTCGGGTCGGTGTTCGGTGTTTGGAGCCTCCGCTTTTTCTGTGGAACAGTGTCTGCCAGTAAATGAGCCCCACACCAATAAAAGTCCAACACTCCTTTATTTTCCAATGTCAGGATGAAACACAATCAGTTGGACAGGGGGTGTGGATACGAGTAGGCCCAGGCACAATGAACTCTCCTATTCCTCTATCAGCGAATGGGCTTGGCCCATGGTCTCCGCCACCAACCATGAATATTTTGGTCGCTGCCACCGACCGGGTGAACTGTGAACCTTCCTCCTGACTAAACTTGGCCCCTGTTCGGAAAGATACCCCTCCGGGCGGTCTCCTGAGGCTCACCCGGCACTGGCAATCTGCTGCACCAGGTCTTCGGGTGAGTATCTCCTCTGGTCCCTTACGCCTCTGGATTCGGGCACCCCACTCCCAGGGGCCCCCTAGGAAATCCTTCCCTCGCGGGACCCAGCGGACCCAGCGAAGGAAACTGGGCCCCAGGCCTCCAACCGAGTACCTCACCCCAGGCTGAAGGTGCCTGGGATGGAACACAAGCTCCGGGCGTCCAGGCCGCCGGGACACCAACCATGAACCACAGCCCTCAGGCTGAAGGTGCCTGGGACTTGACCCCGTGACAAAGATGGCCGGCCCCTTTATACCCTCTCCCAGCAAGTATGGCGGGTATCCCCGCCCCACCATACAACCGCTGAGAGAGGCCAAAAAGGGGTACGGCACTCAGCGAAGGTTCAACCACAGCCCACAGGGACAGCACCACCTGCCGGGCCGCAGGGAACTATACATCACTGGTGTCTCTGCCAGTTTTAAACATGATAGAAAAGTATATGCCTGCTACATAAGAATAATTATATAAGAATAATAAAATGTATTCAATAATGTAATCAAATCAAAAACACTGGAATTTGCTCAGTTGCAGAATTGTAGCTGTCATTACTTTCAGTGCTTGATGACAAATTTCCCCACGAATCGCTATCGCTCAATTCTGCAAGTGTTCTAATTTATTATCGCTGTTTTCTAGCTGGTCTAAAAATGCTTTTGACATAAAGGGACGCTTTTTGGTTGCTATGGACAACCTCCAGTTTCCAGGCAGAAAGAACAGTATATATAATATAAAACTGCATGCAAGGCACTGGACAAAGCACTAGGGACAGAAGGGATGTAAAAATAATTTGATACAGTAATATAATCTGTAAGATTACACTGTACTGTATGCATTATGTTTTTTTCAGTTTTTGAATTTGGTGCCGGGCTACGTCCCTGTGTGTCACGACGCTCGCAGGGAACAGAGCTCAGCACTTTTTTTTTTTTAAATCAAAAGGGTGTTTATTGAACAAATAGATAAACAACAACAATTTCCAATGTACAAGCATATAATCGACTCCGTCAACTGCTCATCATACAAATATACACATTTGCCTTTCATGTATCGATTAAGCGTGGTCTTCCATAAACTACTCCATCCCCCCCCCCCCCGACCCTTAACATGTCATACCAGGCATACATACAGTACATATTTCAATATCCCTTACAAACATTGCAAAAGTCTGGTCATCACCAGCTCTTTTGGGCTTAGACCCGGTGTGTCCAGCCATCGTGACCATATCCGCTCAAACCTGCCTTGGCACCCCCTATGTTGGTAAATATATTTCTCCATAATGAGTGTATTCCCCATATGGGTAATCCACGAAGAGTGGGCGGGAGGTGCCGCTGATTTCCATCCCATTAAAATTAGCTTCCTAGCTTGGAACAGCGCTCTAGAGACTGCCACCCTGATCAGTTCCTCAGGGATCACCACACCCAACACCCCCAATATACAGCACATGGGATCAAGAGGGACCTCAATTTGGAACACAGAGTTCAGTGTCCTCACCACCTCTCTCCAGTATCTATGCAACTTTGGACACCGCCACAGAAGGTGTATAAGGTCCCCGTCGTGCTGCTGGCAACGGCAGCACAGCGGGTCTGGAAGTCTACCCATTCTATGGAGTTTCACCGGAGTATAGTGTACTCTTAGCGTCAGGTACAGTTGGGAAACTTTTTGTGCCACGTTCAGGGAGCAAGTGGTTATGGATAGTAGAGCTTCTTCCCACTGGTCACCCGTAATCTGTCCAAGGTCCTGTTCCCACAGAGACCTTGCCCTACAAGGATACGCCCTCAAGTGTCCAGATAGTAACATCTGATAACATTGGGATATAATCCCCTTGGTCTCAGTGGCAGAGTACAGTACATGAAATACCGGAGTGGGCGACAAAGTCCACTCCCCCGCATCTCCCTGCGCCGCTACTGCGTGCCGGAGCTGGAGGTATAAGAACCACATACTGGCTGGCAATTGAAAGTTGGTTTGTAGTTCAGAGAAGGAAAGCAGCCTACCTTTTTCAAATATGTGTGATAGCATGGTCACACCACGGGCACCCCATTGGGGCCCGTGATGTAACTTAGCCAGCTCAACATAGGAGCGGTTGCCCCAAATTGGGCTAAAGTCTGTGAACCCCCGCACCCCCTGGAGTTGCCTACCCTTGTTCCATATCTTTTGTGTTAAAGCCAGAGTTGGGGTCTGCTTATTGGACCTCAGAAACATTTGTGCCTCCAGGCCCAGGGGAATGGTCTCAGCTCCTAAAGCAAACAGCATCAGATGTGCCGTCGAGCCCGCCGGATCCCGAGCCATAGAGCCCACCAAATGCTGCAGCTGGGCAGCCACATAATACAGCAAAGGGTTGGGGACCGCCAACCCTCCGCTATCCTTAGAGCGCTGTAACTGCTCCAGCCTAATTCTGGGGGTCCTAACATTCCACAACAACCTCCGGAAGAGAGTGTTCACGACTCTGAAAACTTTCAGGTGTATGACCACCGGTGAGTTGTGTAGGAAGTATAGTAATTGGGGCATCAGAATCATTGTGATTAGATTGGCCCTACCTGCCAGGGACATTTTAAGGTTATTCCAGGTGTTGATCTTATCTCGAAAACGGGACAGCAAGGGGTACACATTCATAGAGCAGTATTCCGATATCTTGGGTGAAATCTGCACACCCAAGTACTTGAAGCCAGTAACCACCGGGATGGGACAAGAGGCCGGGAGGTCCACCTCCCGGTCTTCATCCAGCATCATCAGGGCAGACTTAGACCAATTTATGGTCAGACCTGAAAAGTGACCAAACTGCGTTATTATGGACATAACCCCTGGCACTGATAGACTGGGATCTTCCAAAAAGAGTAACATGTCATCCGCATATAACATAATTTTTTCATGTATAGTGCCGTACCTAAATCCACATATCTGTGCACTTGACCTCACAAGGGCTGCCAGTGGTTCTATAGCGATCGCAAAGAGCAGGGGGGACAGTGGGCAACCCTGTCGCGTTCCCCTGCCCAGAGGAAAAGCCGGAGACATTTTGTCCGCCATCTTAATGGTCGCCTGCGGGGCCGCATAAAGTAACCTAACCCACGCCACAAACTGAGTCCCAAAGCCAAACTTGTCTAGCACTGCCCACAGGTACCTCCAGCTTACACTATCAAATGCTTTATTGGCATCAAGGGACAAAAGTGCCCTACGACCCCCATTCTCTGCTTGAATTTGCATATTCAGGTACAGTCTCCTAAGGTTAGTAGCAGTGGATTTTTGAGGCATAAAGCCTGCCTGATCTTGGTGAATAATGGAGGAAACTATCCCATTGACCCGAAGCGCCAGGACCTTAGCGAGTATCTTCACGTCGCTCTGGAGCAATGAGATAGGTCTATAGGATCCCGGGTCCACCGGGTCCTTCCCCGGCTTCAGTAAGAGTATCACATTTGCTCTAGTCATAGAATCAGGGAGACTACCTACCTCCAACGAGGCATTAAAGACTTTCAATAATTCTGGCAGTAATTGCTCACCGTATTGAGTGAACACTTCCATCGGTAAGCCATCCTCACCAGGCGCCTTGCATGTGGGGAAAGAGCAGGCCGCCGCCTGCAGTTCCTCTATAGTAATCGGGGCATCTAGTTGTTTCCTAGCCTCAACAGACAGCGAGGGCAGATCAATGTGGGACATGTAGGTAGCCAATTCGTCATCCGAGTAGGTCTCCCTCGCCCCATAGAGGTCCATATAGAAGGAAGCCAGCTCGGATATAATGGCATCGGGGGAACTAACCAGTTTTCCACTAGAAGCGCGAATGGCACCTATAACCGGGGACTGTTGTTGGGATCGTGCAATTTTGGCCAGAAGGCGACCTGTCTTCTCCCCCTCCTCGTAGAATGCCAATTTCGTAAAGAACCGCTTGCGCTCCGCGGTGGAGGATCTCAGCCGGTCCAGAGAATCCTGGGCCGACATCCATGCCTCCCTTGCAGAGTCAGTAGGGCTAGTCACATATGCCAGTTCCATCTGTCTCACCTGGTCTCCCACCCGCTCCAGCAATGCCGAAGAATTATGTTTAACAATTTGAATTTCATGAATGAACACCCCCCTAATGTAGGCCTTAAAGGTTTCCCACTTCTGCAAGCGAGCTCGGCACTTTAATAGATTGAGCGGAGTACACAGCCCGCGGACACAGCGGGGAGACATCGCAGGATCCTGGGGACGAGGTAAGTAACTTTGCCTGGATCCTGCGATGCAGCCTGAGTGTGGCTTGGGGTTAGCGCTTTTGGTTGTGAAAATTCACCCCGAGTCACACTCGGGAATACTGCTAGAGAAGTTAATGAGTAGAGATTGGCTATTTTCTAAAATGTATTTCACCTTTTGTAAAGTATATCTAAAGGCAAAGCTTTTTCCTGGTGCCTCCATGGCAGCATACATGCGATAGTAGCCCCGCCTACTTCCGCCCACAAGACCAGTGCATAGCTATAAAGTATTAACACGCACTCAACAGCCCATTTCTAAAGTTAATTCTAAGGTCCCACTATATGGCTGGGCTGCAACCACTGAAAGTAATTGCTGTACATTCCTCCAGAGGCATCTGGACATCGTGGGCACCTTGTGCAGAGATGTCAGCCAACACGACAGGCAGGAGAGCCAATCAGGTTCTGTTATGGTGAATTCTTTCATCACTACTGATGGGCTTAGTAGTCCTCACTACAGCTGTCTTTGGCGTGAAGCCAGTAGCTTACTCACTTTCTTATATGATAGGATTTGCTGAAGTTTCCCACTAGCTAGTTATTTATCTATAAAAAAGAAATAAAATCTGCGCTTGGTTAAAAATAAAGAGATAAAGAGTTGGCAGCCAGCATCAATAGGTTTCATCATACACCCACACACATAAATAGAATACAAAAGGTGCAGCGCCAGCTAAATGTCCTGAAAAAACACATCAAATGAAGTCCATCAAAAAAAAATAGATGATAAAGATGGTAGAAAATATGATATAGTCCCCGCACCAACAGAAGTGGAAGAAGTTAATGAATGCACTCGTCACCGCTGTGTATAAAGGGGCAATACTGCTCACCAGACTGTGTTGACCTTCAGATTATAGAGGGTCAAAGGCGCATAGATTACAATCAAGCAAGACGAATGGACCTCCAAACACCCGCTGTGAAACGCATGGTAAAAGGTGAGATTTACCATGCGTTACTGCAAAGCATTTTAATGAATAAACCACAGTACAGTGCCTTTCTATGTGAATATCTGTCCCAATGGGGGAGATTTACTAAAACTGGAGCACTCAGATCTGGTTCCGCTCTGCATGGTAGCCAATCAGCTTCTAACTTCAACTTGTTCAATAAAGCTTTAACAATAAAACCTGGAAGCAGATTGGTTTCTATGCAGAACTGCACCAGATTTTGCACACTCCAGCTTTAGTAAATCTCCCCCAAATGCGTCTCGTAAATGCACCTCAATTCACTTTTTTTTTCAGCACATCACAATGCACTAATGGGAATCATCCTTGTGTTGTGGTGCAGTGCCCTTAAAGCAGAATTAAACCTCTGACAATTTTTTTTATATTGGAGTCCAGGAGCTGTTAGCCACAGTGGCGGTGCGTCCATAAGTGCGCGCTGGCGCCGCCCCCTCTCTCCAGACACCCCCTCTATGACCAATGGATAGATTCATGCAATATGGCCACCGCTGCCACCCCCTCTCACCTCTCGCCACAGTCACCCACTGCCGCACCGAGACAGGGTAAGTGCCGGGCAGACGGCGAGCGGCCGGGGGGGGGTCACAGTGGCGGCATTCGATGGCACAGTGCCAGCATTCAATGGCACAGTGACAGCATTAGATGGACATAGTGGCTGCGTTTGATGGGCACAGTGGCTGCATTTAATGGCACAAAGGCAGCGTTTGATGGGCACAGTGGCAGCGTTTGATGGGCACAGTGGCTGCGTTTGATGGGCACAGTGGCTGCGTTTGATGAGCACAGTGGCTACGATTGATAAGCACAGTGGCTACAATTGATGGGCACAGTGGCTGCATTTGATGGCACAGTCACTGCGTTTGATGGCACAGTGGCTGCATTTGATGGCACAGTGGCTGCGTTTGATGGCACAGTGGCTGCGTTTGATGGCACAGTGACTGCGTTTGATGGCACAGTGGCTGCGTTTGATGGCGCAGTGGCTGCAATTGATGGCACAGTGGTGCAGGGCTGGACTGGGACCAAAATTTGGCCCTGGACTTCATCCAGACCAGGCTCACTTTAATTCAATAAAATGCTGCCCCCACCCCCCCAAAAAATCACGCCCACTAAAAGGCCCCTACATCCATTATTGTATATCATGAGAGGGTGAGCGAGAGGGGAATGAGAGAGAGAGAGGGAGGGTTGAGCGAAAGGGGATGAGAGGGGATGGGTGAGAGAGGGGGGTGAGTGTAAGAGAGAGGGAGTGAGTGTAAAAGAGAGGGGGTGAGTGTAGGACCCCTTTCACACTGAGGCGTTTTTCAGGCGCTTTTGGGCTAAAAATAGTGCCTGTAAAGCCCCTGAAAAACGCCTCCGCTGCAGTCCCAGTGTGAAAGTCCTCCAAGCAGCATCTTTGGGGCGGTGGAGGAGCGGTGTACACACCGCTCCTGCCCATTGAAATGAATGGCTGAGAGACAGAAGAGGGGTCTGAGAGACAGAGGAGGGGTCTGAGAGACAGAGGAGGGGTCTGAGAGACAGAGGAGGAAGCTGAGAGACAGAGGGGGAAGCTGAGAGACAATGGGAGGGAGCTAAGAGACAATGGGAGGGAGATGAGAGACAATGGGAGGGAGCTGAGAGACAATGGGAGGGATCTGAGAGACAGAGGGGGAGCTAAAAGACAGAGGGGGAGCTGAGAGACAGAGGGGGAGCTGAGAGACAGAGGGGGAAGCTGAGTGACAGAGGGGGAAGCTGAGAGACAGAAGGGGGAGCTGAGAGACAGAGGGGGGAGCTGAGAGACAGAGGGGGGAGCTGAGAGACAGTGGAGGGGAGCTGAGAGACAGTGGAGGGGAGCTGAGAGACAGAGAGGAGAGCTGAGAGACAGAGAGGAGAGCTGAGAGACAGAGGAGGAGAGTTGAGAGACAGAGGAGGGGTCTGAGAGACAGAGGAGGGGTCTGAAAGACAGAGGGGGGGTCTGAGAGACAGAGGGGAGCTGAGATACAGAGGAGGGGATAAAAGAGGGGGGACTGAGGGAACTGAGAGACAGAGGGGGGACTGAGAGACAGAGGGGGGACTGAGAGACAGAGGGGGGTCTAAGAGACAGAGGGGGCTGAGAGACAGAGGGGGGGCTGAGAGACAGAGGGGGGGTTGAGAGACAGAGGAGGGGCTGAGAGACAGTGGAGGGGTCTGAGAGACAGTGGAGGGGTCTGAGAGACAGAGGGGGGAGCTGAGAGACAGAGGGGGAGAGCTGAGAGACAGAGGGGGAGAGCTGAGAGACAGAGGGGGAGAGCTGAGAGACAGAGGAGGAGAGCTGAGAGACAGAGGAGGAGAGCTGAGAGACAGAGGAGGGGTCTGAGAGATAGAGGGGAGCTGAGAGACAGAGGAGGTGCTAAAAGAGGGGGGACTGAGAGACACAGGAACTGAGAGACAGAGGGGGGTCTAAGAGACAGGGGGGTCTGAGAGACAGAGGGGGGAGCTGAGAGACAGAGGAAGAGCTGAGAGACAGAGGGGGGCTGAGAGACAGAGGGGGAGAGCTGAGAGACAGAGGGGGAGAGCTGAGAGACAGAGAAGGGGGCTGAGAGACAGTGGGGGGGTCTGAGAGGCAGAAGGGGAGCTGGGAGACAGAGGGGGAGCTGAGAGACAGAGGAGGAGAGCTGAGAGATAGAGGAGGGGTCTGAGAGACAGAGGAGGGGTCTGAGAGACAGAGGAGGGGTCTGAGAGACAGAGGGGGGTCTGAGAGACAGAGGGGGGGTCTGAGAGACAGAGGAGGGGTCTGAGAGATAGTGGGGGGGCTGAGAGACAGAGGAGGGGGCTGAAAGAGGGGGGACTGAGAGACAGAGGGGGGGACTGAGAGACAGAGGGGGCAGAGAGACAGAGGGGAGGGCTGAGACAGACCACATAGCACTGTCCCTTTCTGCAGTCCCTCCTCTGCTCACCTCCCCGCTGTCTCAGTGTTCTGGCATGTTTGTGTAGGATGCCAGGTACCTGATGGCCATCAGCGGCAGCGCCGAGTCTCCCTCTTGATCCGGGGGGTGCTCACGCTGCTCTGCTCCTTACAGCGGCGCATGTTCTCTTCCTCCGGGCTCCCAGTCAGCCTGTCCTCCGGCCCATGCCGCATGGTTCCTGGAGCAAAGAGGAGGTGGAGGAATCGAGGTTCTGGGAGCGCCAGGGTGGCCGCGTTTGCTACTGTCCGCCTCTTCGGTGGTCAGGGAGGGGGTGGAGCTCTTCTCCCTCTGAATTTTACATCCAACTGCCCTCCTCGATGGCCACCTTCCCCGAATCCCCGCCGCTGTTTGCTGCCACGCTCCCGCTGCTGCCGAACTGCATAAAAAAACTGGCCACAAAAAAAATAAAAAATAAAATTTGTGTGGGCCGCTGTTTGCTGCCACGCTCCCGCTGCCGCCGAACTGCATAAAGAATATATATAAAAATATTTTTTTTTAATATATAAAAATATATAAATTTAATATATAAAAATATTTTTTTTTTTAAAACGGCCCACTGAGCCATCGGCCCACTGGGAAACTCCCGGTAGTCCCTATGGCCAGTCCATCCCTGCAGTGGTGCAATTGATGGGTACAGTGGCTGCATTTGACGGGCACAGTGAGGCTGCAATTGATGGGGTTTTTTTCAGAATTTTTCAGTTTGTTTGCGCCCCCCAAAAGGGTCTCTTCTGTCATAAAAATCCCACCTGTCAGTGTTTTTTCTTAAAAAAACAGAAACAACAGTGCTTGTACGGTTTTAGGTATGTTGACGCTGATTCAAAATAGACAGACTGTGTTGACCCAATGCATGTAAATGTGTGTGCCATAAAGCACTGAATGATGTTTAGACATCTACTTGATATGCATGTGCAATTGGTCCCCCCTTTCTTGCCAAATAGGAAAGAGACTTATGCCGTGTATACACGATCGGTTTTACCGATGAAAACAGTCCGATGGACTTTTCTCATCGGACAAACTGATCGTGTATAGGCCCCATCGGTCTTTTTTCCATCGGTGAGAAAAAATGTTTTAAATTTATCCGATGGGAAAAAAAAACCATAGCAAATTCCGATTGTCTGTGTGGAACTCCATCGGAGAAAAAACCCACGCATGCTCAAAATCAAGTTGACGCGTGCTCAGAACCATTGAACTTAATTTTTCTCGGCTCGTCTGAGTGTTTTACGTCACGGCGTTTGGGACGGTCGGATTTTTGACTGATGGTGTGTAGGCAAGACTGATGAAAGTCAGCTTCATTGGATTTCCGATGGAAAAATTCATCGGATTAGAATCCATAGGAAATCCGATCGTGTGTACAGGGCTTAAGAGGTCACTTTTACAGAACAACAAAAAGACAGGATTCTTTTTTTTGCTTATAAATCTTCATTATGCATGAAGTAGCAGGAAATGGCCTATCAGATCATGACCCGGTGCGAAAGAACCCCATCTGTACTAGCCAAACTATTCCCACAATTAGATGACTGCTGCTAAAGATGCGGCTCCCACACGGGCACACTTTTGCACATTTTTTGGGAGTGTCCTGGCATCTGTCCATTCTGGCAGCAAGTCCTTTAATTAATTTACAAATTCACGGATATCTCGCTGTTTGATGACCCCGCAGCGGTCCTTCTCAATCTGACCCCCCTTTCCAGGAAAAAGTACCATAGATCTTTGCTTAAACATTTACTTAACTCAGCTAGAGCCTGTATTACTGCCATGTGGAAACATCATTCTCCTTCTACCCTTGCCCAATGGTTCGCCAGAGTGAATGATATAAAAAAGCATGAAGCATCTAACCTCTGCTCGGCAAATCGGAAGAACATAAGATCAGATGGTTTTACTGTGACCAGTTTTGTTTCTCTGATGACTATCCTCAGTATCTACGAATCATGTGGTCGTGGCCGCTTGGCACTACTCGCAACCTCTGTAGTTACCCTTTTCTACACTTTCCTTCTCTCCTCCATGTCATCCCCTCCACACTTATTTTCTTTCTTTCCTGCTTTTTTATTTAATTCTCCCCCTTCCTCCACTTTCCTCTCTTTTACAACTCTTTGAAGATCAAAAAGGTTGATGCACATTGCTATGGCTTGTTGCCGATTGTTAGATTCAGTCATTGTAAGATCCTATTTTGTCAGATATCTTGACTGAGGTTCGACACAAATAAGCAGGCACAATGGTCTTTTGATTGCGTAATTAGTCATTGTAGACATCACATGTCAGCCTTCTCCAGTCCTATTTGCATGCACTGTACTGTCGGTATTTAACCCCTTGAGGACCAGCCGCCGCAGTTATACTGCGGCAGGTTGGCTCCCCTAGGCGAGCCATCGTAGCTGTACGTCGGCCGCTTTCAGAGCACTAGGGGGCGCGCGGCGGGAGGAAGGAGCCGATGCGTGTGGCCGACGGTCGCTCCTGAGAGAGACAGAACGGAAGTCTGTCAATGTAAACAGACAGATCTCCGTTCTTTCAGGGGTGAGGAGATGGATCTGTTGTTGCTACTGCTTAGGTCTCCTCCCCCAGGCAGTCCCATCCCCCCCCCACAGTTATAACCACTCCCTAGGACACACCTTTAACCCCTTGAACGCCCCTAGTATTAACCCCTTCCCTGCCAGTGACATTTACACAGTAATCAGTGGCTATTTTTAGCATTGATCGCTATATAAATGTCAGTGGTCCCAAAAAAGTGTCAAAAGTGTCTGATCTGTCCGCCGCAATGTTGTAGTCCCGATAAAAATCACTGGTCGCTGCCATTACTAGTAAAAAAAATAATAATAATAAAAGTTCCATAAATCTATCCCCTGTTTTGTACACGCTATAACTTTTGCGCAAACCAATCAATATACACTTATTGCGATTTTTTTACCAAAAATATGTGGAAGAATACATATCGGCCTAAACTGAGGAAGAAATGTGTTTTTTTTTTTTAATTGGGGGATATTTGTTATAGCAAAAAGTTGAAAATATAGTTTTTTTTTTCAAAATTGTTGCTCTTTTTAAAAAATAAAAATAAAAACCACAGAGGTGATCAAATACCTACCACCAAAAGAAAGCTCTATTTGTGGGGAAAAAAGAACATCAATTGTGTTTGGGTACAGCGTCGCACAACCGCACAATTGTCAGTTAAACCGACGCAGTGCCGTATCGCAAAAAATGGTCTGGTCATTAAGGGGAAAAATCTGTGATCAAGATGACTGTTATTATCCTGTTGACTGTATTGTTTTCTGGCACACAAGTTGCTTGACATTTAATCTTAATTGTCATCTTTTGTGCATCTTTAAATAAAAAAATAAAAACGAATGATATTTAGCAAGAATTACATAATTATCAATATTTTGTAATAGAACATATCTTGTTTGTCAGGAATCAAAGAGCTGGAGACAGTGGACACACTGGAACAGAAGCTTAGTGAAGAAGAATTTATAGAGGTTAAAATTCATTTTTTTTCCTAACACTTAATTATTGAATGTGTTTCAATAAACAGTAAAATGTCTAACAATTATCTTTTCCTAATACTGTATGTGCATTCTTTTTATGTAAACCATATTGTTTTGTTCCCATACATGAACTGGTGACCCACCAAATTTGACCCTATTTCATTGTCTCAGGTACCAATGTTACAGCTGGAAAAAAAACTGAGCATGAAAGTGGGGTTTTTCCACAAAGCAACCGATAAAAATTACTGATCATTTTTTCCATAAAACAAACGGTGATACCTGGTTAGTTGCTATTGGTAATATCTTTTGGTTTGTTTTCCTTTGTCCAGTCTAACATTTAACCTTCTTTTAACTACCTTATATATTTTTTTTTACAGTTTCTGATTCCAATATGTGTCTCTGTTCTTAATTAAAGCTCAAGTTTAATAGATAAAAAAAAAAAAATCAACACAAGGGACATTACTTACATTAGATGTTTCCCTTGTACTGCTGGCTCCTGCTTTACTTGAAATGTTTCTTCTCTGATCCCCCCCCCCCCAAATGGATATTATGGGCGGAAATGGCACGGATAGGCATTCTTGATGGGTGTGTAGGGAAGGTGCAGCGTGGTTGGTGCGGCGGCAGTAAACTCATTGAGTCCAGTTGCAGATCTGTATTGAAGTTAAAGTTCAGTAAAGCACAACTACCCAGCAGGAAGACAACCCAACCAGGCACACTCACAGAATGTTGCAGCAAAGAGTTTAACAGTAGGTCTCGGGTGCACAGACAGTGTCTGTCTTGAGGGGCGAAATACTGTCTGGTTGATCCGTACCCAAACGGAAGGCTTCCAGAAAGGATAGTGTGTCCCTGCTCTTTCTCTACTAATCTGGAGCCTCTCTCTATGGCTATTACTGTCACTGACAGACCTGTCCCTATACTACACACACACAAAATGCACGACAAGCCTGGGAGCCAGGGTGTCTTAAATAGACTCTGCCAGACCAAAGATGGCTGCCAGGGTCACATGGAGTGTGAGCAACCAATCAGCTCCCCCAATGACCCAGGAAACCATAGAGGAACCATGTTCCTCTAGACTTCCTCTGCCTTTGCAATGCCACTGCAGTTAAGCACCACCTGTAGTGGAGAAAACTGAAAATTGTATCATACTTACCAGTAATTTTCCTTTCCTGGTGCCTATCCATGGCAGCATACCTGTGATAGAGCTCCGCCTCGACTCCTCCTTCAGGACTAGTGAATAGCATAAATTAAAGGCATAGTCCCTCCCCCAACATTCTCTGTAATATAGAATACCGAGGGTGGGAGCGTATGCTGCCATGGATAGGCACCAGGAAAGGAAAATTACTGGTAAGTATGATACAATTTTCCGTTTTCCTGGTGCCTCCATGGCAGCATACCTGTGATAAATAACTAGCTGACATGGGTGGGATAATTTCTTAACAATAAATGTTTAATTAGAAGAGGACATAGCAGCCTGAACTGCCCTCCTTCCAAACTCAACAGTCGTGAGCGCTCCTGGATCAATATGGTAGTGTCTGAGGAATGTATGGTGAGAAGACCAGGTGGCAGCCCTGCAAACCGTCTCCAACGAAACATTAGCCCTTGCTGCCCAGGAAGCTGAGACTGCCCTTGTAGAATGAGCATTCACTCGGGATGGAGGCTCCATATTCTTCACCCTGTAGGCCTTCTGGATTAACTTTACAGCCCAAGATGCCAGAGTTCTGATGGAAGCTTCTTTGCCCCTGTATTTACCGAA
This sequence comes from Rana muscosa, assembly GCA_029206835.1. Lineage (NCBI taxonomy): Eukaryota > Metazoa > Chordata > Amphibia > Anura > Ranidae > Rana > Rana muscosa. Next base: position 156,611,326 of record CM055117.1, read on the forward strand.
CGGTACGATGAAAAGTCTCTCAGAATTTCTGAAGGGGCCGGTGGCTTCTAGGTAGGCCCTGAGCACTCTGGATACATCCAGTTTGTGACAAGACTCTGAATCCGTGTCTGTAAACACTGGTAGTGCCCAGGGTTCCAACAGGTGGCTTGGAGTAGTGACCTTTGGTGTGAACCCCCGAAGGGGGCGAAGTTCCACTCTGTCGGGGAAGAAGGAGATGTGGTCATCACCTATCCCTAAAGAGTGAAGTTCCAAGATCCTTTTGCCAGATGTAATGGCTAGCAGGAAAGCCGTCTTTAGTGTCAGGTTCCATATTGTTACTTGTTCCACTGGAGCAAAGGGATGGTCAGATAGAACTTCCAGGACTAGGGACAGATCCCACTTAGGAAATGATCATCTGACAGGAGGGTGAATCTTCAATACACCTCTGAGGTAAGTGACTACTAAAGGATCCTCCGCTGAAGCCAGAAGTTTCTGACTCTTCTCAAGAGTCCCCTGAAGAGTCTTCAGGTGGTGAATCTCTAGCTGGTCGGCCTGACGGTGGCAGAGGTGTACTGACTGCTGACGGACCAGGGAGATTAGGTTCTATATCCTGAACCTGGGATATCTGCTGAAGTGGTTGAGCGGGGACCAAAGTCAAAAGCTCAGAGAAGGAGTCCTTCATTGTTCGCTTGAGCAGATCTACAGCGTGCTGATTTTCTAGCTCGCGGTTGGACGCATAGTCCGTAAAACAGTCCTTACAGACCACTCTGTCTGGTAGTGGTGTAGCCCCACATGTCCAGCATTTCTCTTGCTATAGGTCCTAGGAGAGGGGGACCGATCATGTCCTCTGGATCTTGACCTCTCTGATCTACGATGTGAATAATGGGACCTACGCCCTGATGAGCGGGACCCCTTGGAGTGGGTAGGGCTACGATATAAGGAACTCACGCTAGACCAGTGAGCGCACTTTTTTTTCTTATACTCACGTATAGTTGGTCACATACCTAATAGAAGTGTGAGGATCTTTTCTGTGAGATGAATGACTCATTGCGGAGTTGGGCACAAGGATCAGCTCCGGAAATATAGTAAGAAAGGGAAAAGAATCAGGAGTTTTTGGCGTCACTTTTTTTTTTTTTTTTTAAAACATTTTTATATCGTCATCTTTTTTTATTTTTTATTTTATTTCTTAAACAACATTTTTATATCGTCATCTTTTTTTATTTTATTTTTTAAACATAAACATTTTTGATCGGCAACATTTTTTTTTTTGAGAAAATAAAAAGTACCTACCTCAAAGCAGCATCAGAGAGACCTAGCAGGGCACAGCTGAGGAGACTGACAGCAATCCCTGAATCTGAACCTAAATAGGCTCAAGGTGTGTGGGCTAATCCCATAAATCACTATTTGGAATGGATTGAAAAAAAGGGCAAATCTAGCCTTCTTTCCAGAATCCAAGATGGCCGACACTGAACCAAGCGACCATGCATGCGCACGCGCAGAAGGTCCAGCGTCACCCAGTACAGAGAGCCGAGAAACTACGGCTCTGTATCACTCCTGAATCGCGCATGCGCAGACGGCGGCAAGGATACCGCGCCGTGACACTCTCCTACCTGGCGGGACGTACAGAGCACCTGTAGCCCCCCCTGAACCCGGAAATAAGCACCACAATGTTGCTGCACAGAGAGACACCTGCCCTATCCAGTTGCACAGTTTTAAAGGAACAAAAAAGTAAGACAATAATCATTTGAAGGCGCCTAACAAGCAAAGGAAAGGGGAGGGGAGGGGAAGAGAGGAAAAGAAAGGGGAAAAACACAAATGCCTGTAATAAAAAATGGAAACCACCAGCCTGGGAAGATGGAGCTGATCCTTTTGCGACTTCCACTGCATTCATCATGGATGTGATAGCAGACTGCGTTCCTGTGAGGAAACTCTGCGAAATGACCCCAACAGATCCACAGAGGGGTTCCCAGTCTTATCAGCGCTGTGAGCGGCCCAAGAACAGGGACTGCGCACGGGAAAGGCTAAATCCGGCGGACGCTGCCGACTGCAGAGGTATGGACGTACTGCTACTCTTTACCAGCACAAGAAGGTATGAGGAAAAAAAGGAGAATGTTGGGGGAGGGACTATGCCTTTAATTTATGCTATTCACTAGTCCTGAAGGAGGAGTCGAGGCGGAGCTCTATCACAGGTATGCTGCCATGGAGGCACCAGGAAAGTAGACTGCACTTGCCTACAAGTGTATATGGCAGGTCCTTTGGCTGTATTAAAGGTTATGATAGCTGGGTTTAATAGAGCAGAGAGACCTGCAATATTCACATTCACTTATCAAGAATGCTGACTATGCCTGCCCTATCTGTCCACCTTCCCCATTCATAGAAGACAAACTATAGCTTCTATAATGGAAAAATTATCTATAAATGGAAGACAGGCAGATGAATGAACGGTCCACCTCTTCCATTCATAGATCCTTTTTTTTATGATCTATGATTTTATAATAGCTATAATACAGCTTCTATGAATGGAGGAGAGGAGCAGAAATGGTGGGCATATTCAGCATTTTTGATGAGTGCATATGACAGGTCTCTCTGCTCTATTAACCCCCGTCACACTGGAGGAGGTGGTGAGGGTAGGGAGGTTGGAGCCAGCAGTATGAGAAACACTCGACATTGATAGTAGGTCCTTTATGCTATTTTTGACCAAATTTAGGCTTTATGCTTCTTCACTACATAAATACAAGGGAGTGATGAGAATACTCACTAACCCATAGCAAGATTTTGCTTTACTGTAACCAAAATTCTTTAGACAGGTGTCATTGTATAGCGTTGCACAAGCTGCAGTCACTAAATAAGTTATGTATAAAAATAATATATTAGTTGTAGGTTACAATAGGTTACTACACTTTAAACTACTCATAACTTAAGATTAAAGTATTCTGTACACCCTGTCACTTTTTTATTTTGCTATCTGTGTCCCATTGGGGAATATTTTTTTCTTTACCTCTTATAGCAGAAAGAGATTCTTTCAAACTTTTAGATAGTTGTAAGCCCCTGTTCAGATCGGCGTGATCTGACATGCCAAATAGCAGCCTATTGCCGGCAACGGCACTGTCCCCAATCGGTGCAACACAGACTTTGCGGCGCCGCACCGATTTCCAAAAGTAGTTCCTGCACTACTTTTGGCGACTTCGGGGGTGATTTCAATACACATCTGTGCATTAACCTGCACAGACGTCTTTCAAATCATGCCCCGAACTTGCACTGAAATGCGGGTTTCAAATTTCAAATTTCAAACCCGCGTTCAGTGTGAATGAGGGCTCAAAGGAACAGGTATCCCCTTACTTCTTGTTCTGATGACAACTGTAATATTTTCAATTTCCCCTCACTTTCTGACAACTAACAGTGGTCACCAGGACAATAGAGAAGGAGAACATCCCCTGCAGGGACACCGACAGCCATTAAAGCCTAATGGGGGCCCTAACCCTTCCCTTTTCTATTAAAACAAACAAAAAAAAGCTTTGTCCTTACACTCTAAGGTTTTGTCTTTCTCTAGGACCTTCTCTAGAAGAGAGTAAGATAAGGATATGGACTTTGTAGGCAGACGCGTACATTTTGTAAACAATTTGAGTTTTTAATTAGATAGAGTTAAAACCATTGTATGCAAACGAAACGTAAAAAACATATATTTGAGTAACCTCACAGACGCTTGTATCGTATAATACATAAATACCACATAGAAAAATGTGCAATAATTGTAGCATGTAATAGCAATATACATCCAGTGGTTGGCCAAAAGTCAGAGGGGGAGTGTTTGGCTCAATTGACCGATCACCTCGAGAGGACAAATTAATGGTGACTAGAGGAAAACCGACGCTGTGTGTGCTCATGGATGGGTAGTGTAGCCTGACTAGTATATAGCTTGTTTTATTAGGTTGCTTTGTAAAACATACTCATCATTGATAAAATCTTCTGATAATTATTTTTTATGTTCCCTTTCAGTATGTATATCCATTCATCAGTCACATCAACACAGACTTCTTCCAGGAATTCCTGCATCACATGGCACAATGTGCGGACATGTTCCGTGAGACAATCCGCCACGATATTTGGAGACAGAGATTTTCTGAACTCTTTCTTGCATGTGATGCCGGAAAGGTTGGTCCATTCTAAAAAAAATTTTTTTTACAAAATTGGATAAAATGTATTATATTACAGACCCTAGTGCCTTGGAGAACAATTTTATTATATAAATTTGGTAGATGTTATCACAGGCTTGGTTTGCTTATGTCTGTTGTAGTGTGTACGCTTCTAAATTTGGTTTCTGCATTTCTCCCCTTACATTCAACAAACCGTACAGACCCCGCTTAAAAAAAAACACTTGTTTGGTAAAAAAACAAGCATGTAATAAACATCCAGGAAAGTTTTCCTCCAGATGAAGCCACATGCATTGGTGGCGTAACGTGTCGGGCTTGAGCCTGGATGTTTATTACATGCTTGTTTTTACCAAACAAATGTGTGTATTTTATGAAGCGCGGTTTGTGCAGTTTAATTTAATTTAATTAGTTGAATGTATTAACCCAGGTACTGCACTTTTGGAGGCTGTTCTTTTCTGCTTGTTGCCTATGACCTGCTTGTGAACTGTGTGGAGCTATTTTGGAGAGGGAACCCTATTGCTCTTAAAATAACCTGAACACCAGTGTTTGGTCCATCAGACTGATTTGCCTACATGCTTAGTTGATCCTTTTGGGGTCTATAATGAAGGTCAGCTTGTACTTCACCTGTTGAAAGGAGCACAAGTTGTAAATTGTCGAAACACTGTGGTGTTTTTTCTGTAAAGCACTTTATTGAATAGACTTTCTCAGTTGCACAATTCATAAGAAGATTTAGTATTGATTTTCAATTCAAGTGGACTTTTTTTTGCACTATTTATTTTTATGTATGTTCATAGATATGTTTTGCACTGGCACTTTATATATATGAAAAGTCTATATTTTTAGTTATTTATTGTCACGTTTTAGTCAATACCTTACCTTGTTATTGAGGCAGCGCGATCACACTTTTTCATATTGATTTCAGCAGGAGAAATCTCTATACATAGAGTGTATTTTCGCAGACACTTGTTGTGTGAGCTTGCACCAGAAGGGTGTGCTGGAGAGGTATTATTCTGTGTTATGGATGCTTGATGGCCTAATAAGCCGGCTTGGGGGAGCTTGGTGATGCATGGAAGGAGATTTGTTAAATGTGTGGTCCTGCTCTTTTTCTTTCCTTAAGGGCTTTTGCCCTGAGAGGATATTATCATAAGATTTTTCTCACTTTCGAGGCCTTGGGATGGAAGGATACAGGAATCTTCCCTTTTGTGGGAGGGGGCTGGAAAAAATTATTTATGGAGATGTTGTAATTAACTGGTTGAATAGGAAGTATACCCGGAACCATTTTATGTTGCCCTACCTTGGAATAAAAAGACCCAGATACTACTTAAATCTCAATTGCTATGGAGCCAGAGCTCTACAAGAGTCCAGAGAGAGCCTTTGAAAGAGATTATACCCATCTCCAGGTAAATAAAATGCCTTCCTTGCAGTTGGGTTGGCCCTGCAAAGTTTAAAAGCCTGCTGAGTTCTAGGGGCTGCTCTCCTCTACTCCCCTATGCCCTGTCAGTGCACTGTCGTTCAGAGTCCTCATGTCCAATGCAGGGATCAGTATTGGGCATAAGGACCTCACAGGACCTGCAACCGACAGAGCATAGAGAAGAAGAGGATGAGAGGCAGGGTTGCCAACCATCAGCAAATTTATTGAAAGTTTGTAAAAATCTGTGATTTTTGCAGAGGGATGGAGGGATATAGGGGGCCACAAAAAGCAGTTTTACTCTGCTCCCACAGGCTCCCTGAGTCCCTTGATGCTATAAGACCAGTTCTCAATGATTAGTCCACTCTCTGCTCTGCACCCAGGTGACTCTGGCTGTCAGCACCCACAAACCCCAGTGCTTCAGATCCTTCTCAGGCCGCTGTTATGTAGCAGTAATGGTGCACACTGAACAGCGATGTGCACTCTCTGGTCTCCCTCATGGCAAGAGGAAGCTGTGTCCTGTACAGCTTGAGAAAATGCAACTCTTTCCTCTCCTCTTAGCATACTCCCTCAGGGAAATGCAGTTCAAAAGCTGTTGATTACAGTAGAATCTCTCTCCTCCAGACTACAGTTCCCACAGTGCAGTGTTGCCTGAATCAGTCTATTGAACTCTTCCTACTCAGCAGCTTCCTCCTCTTGCTGATAAAGCTGGTAACTAGTTCAGCACTGCAGGCCAGAAGCTACAGAGTGCAGCTGCAGCCAGTGTATCTTTCCCTCTCCATTAGCCTAGCAACTGGCTATAGAAAATGTCCTCTCACTCCCTTTTCTGGTGACAACTGCAAAGTTTTGGGTTTTCTATTATTTGCTGACCACAAAAAAATAGTCTCTAGGACAGATAAAGAGGGCGAATCTCCCCAGCAGGCATGCAGACAGCAAAAAAAAAACAAACACCTGGTGGGGTTCTAACCTTCACCACTCCACCTGAAACTACAACAACTGTTTTGTGTTTAGATACATTAAACCATTCTGGGGGGAGGGGCTTGCTTACAACTCATGGTAGATGGTGAAAAGGATCAATGGTGTCAGTGGGAACTTATCGGAGAGGCAAAAATTGCTCAATGCTCAAGGAACCCCTAGCAACATCTGGAGGAACCCTGGTTGGGAAACCCTGCCCTAAACCAATGTATGTAACATTTATGTGAAATTAAAGTAACACATTCAAGGCCAGGCTGACTCAAGTATATACCTACATGAGACAATGGTGCTTAGCCCCTAAAACACCCAGAATGGGAAACAGTACACACATTTTGTGACTCCATATGCCTCTGGGCACTGTCACACTATTTATACATATTTATACTTTCACATCTTGGATTCTAGAACTGCGTTTTTTTACTGCTGGGTAACGTATTCAGTAATTAACAATGTTTTTGGAAAACAATAAAACAGTCTCCATTTATATATTTTATCTTTTGTACACTTGTTCCAGGTTGGTTTCCTGGATAGACAGCGGGTTTTGGCCCTTCTGGAAATATTCTTTGAAGTAATAAGCACTGAGGGAGAAGAGTGGCAGCCACGAAACCCTCGTCAATGTGAGAACCCTTCTACATTCCACGTATTAACATTTGTCAGGATCATCAAGACAATTAACTTTTTCAGTAATCCAGTCAGATCTTTAGAATACCAACATTGTGCAAAATGTATTTTTTAAAACTCAACTCTAGCCAAAAATTCTTTTTTTTTTTTTAGAAAAAACAAAAAAGCAGGGGTAGGCAGCTTGGGGCCCTACAGCTGTTGTGGAACTACATTTCCCATGAGGCATTGCAAGGCTGGCAGTTACAATTATTCCCAGAGGCATGATGGGACTTGTAGTTGGAGCATGATGGGACTTGCAGCTGGAGGGCCCCAGGTTGCCTACCCCTGCATTAGCGTCTCTCTCAGATTTTCCTTGTTGTGTTTCGTTATTCTTCTTACTCTCTGTCAGGACATGATGTTATGGAAAATTTCTCCAATGGGGAAAAAACATCACACACATGAAGGCCTCATTGATACATGCACTTACACCCAGGCACAACAAATTAATTAGATTTCTCCTGTTCCGTTTAGTGCAAACAAGCTTGGCGCACAGTCACTGCCACCGACCGTGAATTTGGTCACTGCCACTGACCTGGGTGAACGTTGAGGCCCCTGCCACAGGCCTTGGATGAGGCCTGCCACTGACCTGAGAAAGATGGGTCTCTGCCACAGACCATGAGAACATGAAGTACCTTCTTTAGAACAAGCGGCCCCTGTCAGAGGAAGACATCCATCCGGACGGTCAGAGGCCTCCACCGGCACCAGCAAATGCTGCGCTGGCTCTACGGGGAGGTCACGTCTCCGGTCCCTTATGCCCAGGATTCAGGCACCCAATACCGGGGGTACCTTAGGCATGCTTCGCCCTCGCGGGACCCAGTCGAAGGTACTGGGCCCATGGCCTCCGGGTATAGTACCTCACCCCAGGCTGAAGGTGCCTGGGATGGAACTCGACTCCACGCGCCCAGGCCAAGGGCGCCTGGGCACAGATGAACCGCAGCAGCCCCCAGGCCGAAGGTGCCTGGGAAATGGACCTTGTGTGCAAGATGTCCGCCCCCTTATATCTTCTCCCAGCAGGCACAGTGGGTTCCCCGCCCCTACGTACTACTGCTGCGAGAGGACAAAAAGGGCACGGCTCTAGAATGGTAGTTCAACCCCGGTCCCAGGTGACAGCGCCACCTAGGGACCGCAGGGAACATGACACCATTCATACCTCCCACACTCCAAAGTGTCCATAAATCCCTAAATTCAATGTATCTGGCCCATCTATTACCCAGATACACCCCCTCTAAATTTGACACCCGCTACATACATATGGATGTTAAAAGGCCAACTGATAATTACACAAGCTCAGCACTAATACATATCAAACACGCCAATCATCAGCTGGAAAACAACACATTGATTTTTTTTTTATAGACCATAATAAAAAAAAAAAAATAGTTACAATCTAAGTTTTAAAAATACATTTTTTTCTGATCTCAGTTTTGTTTGTTTGTCTGCAAGTGTTGATTTGCTTAAATTGATATACTTCTATTTCAGGGCCAGTAATTGAAATAGGAGAAATGGATCAAACAGATTTCTGGGTTGATTTCCAGGAAGGAGTTAACCCAACAGAAGAGAAAGGAGAAGAGCAAACTACTGCAACCTCCATTATAACAACTGAGTCTGTACCTGAAGTGGAAGACTTGAAGAAGAGTGTGGATGGTAGAGGAGAAGGTGGGCTGGAAATACTAATGCCTTGTACACACGGTCGGATTTTCCGTCGGAATAAACTCCAATGGGTTTTTCCGACGGAATTCCGTTCAAGCTGTCTTGCATACACACTGTTACACCAAATTCCGACGTATAACACTACGACGAGCCGAGAAAAATTAAGTTCAATGCTTCCGAGCATGCGTCGACTTGATTCTGAGCATGCGTGGTTTTTAGTCCGTCGGAATTGCATCCAGACGAACGGAAATTCCGTCGGAAAAAAAGAGAACATGTTCTCTTTCTAAGTCCGTCAGAATTTCCGAAGGAAAAAGTCCGATGGGGCATACACACGTTCGGAATATCCGATGAAAAAATTCTGCCAGACTTTTTCCATCGGAAATTCCGAACGTGTGTACACGGCATAAGAGCTGGCAACATGTTTGGTCAATAGCAGATGGCTGACTTTTCGTTTAGTACTTCTCCCATTAAGAAAATGCTGAAACAGCACTAACATATGCCACATTAATTGTGCATGGCAGTAACCCACAGCAACCAATCAGAATCATGTCTTAAAGTTGAGCTTCAGGCAAACAGTTAAATACAAAGATTAAATACATATGGGAGAGCTGTTTTGCCTGTCAAAGGGTTTCTTATTTCTGCCCATCCAATCCTGAGTTTTACACAGCCAAGCCACACACACGCTGTCGCTGTAAATCTGAGCGGTAGATCTGAAATGAGGGTAAGCTCTGCTGATTTTATCATCCAATCATGTGTAAGCTAAAATGCTGTTTTTTATTTTCCTTGCATGTCCCCCTCGGATCTACAGCGACTGCACTTCCAAGTGCACTTTCAGTGCAATTTCAAGTGCACTTTGCACTTGTAGTTTGCACTTGTACTGCAAAGTGGATTTGCCTTTAGTAAATAACCCCCAATGTGTATGAAAGCCTTAATACTACTGTAAGGCCTCTTTCACACTGGGGCGGGAGGTGCACTGTGGGTATAGCGATGCTATTTTTAGCACCGCTATACCTTCGTTTTTACCGCGGTATGCGGCCGCTATCGGGGTGAATTTAACCCCCACTAGCGGCCGAAAAAGGGGTTAATACCGCAGAGGCGCATTGCGGGCGGTATTACCGCGGTCTCCCATTGCTTTCAATGGGCAGCAGCGGTAAAGGAGCGGTGAACACACCGCTCCTTCACCGCTGTAAAGATGCGGCTAGAAGGACTTTTGGAGTGGTCCTGCTAGCGCACCGCTTCAGTGTGAAAGCCTTTGGGCTTTCACACTGAAGACTGCAGGGCACGATTTTTTCAGGCGGTATAGCAGCGCTATTATTAGCGCTAAACCGCCTGAAAATCGTGTCAGTGTGAAAGGGGCCTTATAGATTTTTGTTTAATATTATTGATTTTTACAGATACAACAGATAATGGACAAGCCCAACAAACTGAAGACAATGGCAGCAGAGACTCACACTTTATTGAGGAAAAACCTTGGTCAGGTATCTATTTGCTAACATCACACCTTAAAATCTAACTGTAGCGCCCTGCTCCTGATGACCAGGCGCTATGTTAAATTTAGTGGGTGTCTGAGCTGGTATTAGCTCAGACTTTGTAAATAATTAAGGCTAAATCAGCCTCTGTTCCGGCTATGGCTGTGTTGGAAGGACTTCCCACTTTTTGCCTGTGACTCGGAAATATTTATACCTTACTTAAATGATTAAAATAAGTGATCAAAACCTTTTGTCTATACAAAATTAAATCAAACGATAACGGTGCGAAAAGAGAAAACAATTACATTTATTTATAAAGAAAAGAAACTTGTATTAATCCAATATTCGTGACTATAACATAAATGATACCACCTTTAAAACCAAGATGATACACAATAATACAAATTGGGAATATTGCTATAACATAAATGATACACAATAATACAAATTGGGAATATTGCTATAACATAAATGATACAAAATAATACAAATTGGGAATATTGCTATAACATAAATGATACACAATAATACCAATAAGAATATGGCTATAATGGACACAGCAGTATATCAGGACAAGTTGTAGGAAAATACGAGTTACAGGAAAGATGAAGAGAAGTAAGATTAATCTTAGGCCAAATCTTAAATTAGAATGGAAGTAGGGAGCAGGAGGGAGAAAGGGAGAAGGAGGGAGAAAGGGAGAAGGAGGGAGAAAGGGAGAAGGAGGGAGAGAGGGAGAAGGAGGGAGAGAGGGAGAAGGAGTTAGTTTAACCATTTCCGACATCAGCATTCACATAGACCCCGGGCGAGTGGTTCCGCAAAGTCTGGCCAGACTCTATACAACACAAAAGGTCAATTTGACACATCTAATTAACACCTGAAACCTATTATGGGTCCCTACCAGACAGGAGATGACAAGAACGTCTTTTAATATAAGAGGGGCCCTTCATATCAGAAAATATATATATCTGTAAAATCATATACAGATACATATACACGCATATATATGTCCAATGGGGGCCTGCTAGTTTAATTAGAGGCCCTTTGTTCATCATAGACAAAATTTAACCAGTCCAGTAAAACATATACATCCATCTTTGCAATGGTTCCCCTGGTATACCGGTGAATATGAAATTCAAAATTTCCACCACACCTGTAGGTGGCGTTACCACCCCAGGCCAGTGTTGGAATATAAGCAGGCCAGAGTGAATTGAATACTTTCCCTCAGGAACAGTCCAGTGGGAGTGGTCTCCCTGCTGGGCATGCTGGGGAAGGGTACTTAAGGGGCAGATGCCATTTTACGGGGCTCTTCGCTTCGTGGCCCTCCTGGCTCGAGGTGTGTGTTACTGGAATTTCAGCCTCGGAGCCACGCTGGCCCGAGGCTGCATCTATGCCAGGTAGGCCCCGTTGTCCTGACTGGGGCCTACACTTTGAAGGTGATCCTGTGCTGTCCGTCCTGAGGGAGGAAGCCACTCAATGGAGGAAACCAGGGGAGGACCTGTCCTGGAGAAGACCAAGCGGAAGGCTGGTGTCTTGGGGAAGGCCTGGGGACCTTATTGAAGGATGCACCGTAGCTTAAGTTACCTTACAGTCTGCCGGGTTGGCTTAAAGGCTCTTAGACTGTAAGGCTGGATATTCGGGTACTAAAATCCTGTGGCAGAGGATCCATGAACAGTTCAGCTTGATCGTTTTAAAGGTCTGTGGCAGAGACTATTATTATTATTATTAATATTATTATACAGGATTTATATATCGCCAACAGTTTATGCAGCGCTTTACAATATAAAAGGGACACCATACAGTTAAAATACAATAACATACAAGAGGATTAAGAGGGCCCTGCTCAGAAGAGCTTACAATCTAATAGGGTGGGGCAGGTGGTACAAAGGGTTGTAACTGTGGGGAATGAGCTGATGGAAGTGGTAAAAGATTAGTTGGAGACGTGATAGGCTTCCCTGAAGAGGTGAGTTTTCAGGGATCGCCTGAAGGTAGCAAGAGTAGGGGATAGCCGGACAGGTTGAGGTAGTGAGTTCCAGAGGATGGGAGAGGCTCTGGAGAAATCCTGGAGACGAGCATGGGAGGAGGAAATGAGAGAGCTTGACAGTAGGAGGTCTTGAGAAGAGCGGAGAGGACAATTTGGGATATGTTTGGAGACAAGATTGGTGATGTAGCTCGGGGCAGAGTTGTGGATGCCTTTGTAGGTTGTAGTTAGTATTTTGAATTTAATTCGCTGGGTGATCGGGAGCCAGTGTAGGGATTGGAGGAGAGGTTTGGCAGACACTGAGCGGTTGGTAAGGTGGATAAGTCTAGCAGCAGCATTCATGATAGACTGAAGAGGGGATAGCCTATGGAGAGGCAGGCCAATAAGAAGGGAGTTGCAATAGTCAAGGCGAGAGATAACAAGGGAGTGAATGAGGAGTTTGGTGGTTTCATTTGTTAAAAAGGGGCGAATTTTAGAGATGTTACAGAGGTGAATTCTACAAACTTTTGACAACGATTGGACTTGAGGCTGAAATGACAAGTCAGAGTCTAGGATTACACCTATTACCCTGGCGTGAGGGGAGGGACTGATGGTTGCATTGTTGATTTTGATGGAAAAGTCATGGAGGGGGGCACGGGCAGGAGGGAATATTAGTAACTCAGTTTTAGAGAGATTTCGTTTAAGGAAGTGGTGCGACATCTATGCTGACATGTCAGTTAGTAAGTTAGTAATGCGAGAGGAGACTGAAAGAGTGAGGTGAGTAGACAGATAGATTTGGGTGTCATCAGCGTATAGGTGGTATTGAAAGCCGTGAGCGGTTATCAAGTGACCTAGGGAGGAGGTGTAGATAGAGAAGAGAAGTGGTCCAAGAACAGAGCCTTGGGGGACCCCCACAGAAAGGGGCAATAGAGGGGGAGACAGAGTTGTAGGTAACACTGAAGGAGCGCTGAAGAAGAATATTATTTCTTATCTGTTCGTGCATCACCCCGGCTGCTAGGCCAAGTGAGAGGGGCCTATCCGGGAGAGCAATACCCACTTGAAGGAGAGTGGTGAGTGTGACTTTGAGACTTAGAAACGCTTTCCCCAGGGATCTGCTGTGTGTGCCTGAACCTTCCCCTAACCCTCCATCCTTCTACCCATGCAAGTTTGTTTGGAAATAAAGCCTGAAGAAAAAGGATTCATAACTTGTGTGGACATTGAAGTTACTGTAGACCAAGGGTGCCCAACCCTTTTGAAAAACAAGGGCCACTTAAGCAACTTGGTAACCAGTCGCGGGCCACAATGAGCAGATTAGGTCTGCGTATGCAAAGCACAGACACAGCCCACTCTACTCTATGGGCCCTCTCATCTGATCAAATGGAAGGGGACGGATCCACTTGTTTTTTTAGCAGATTGGATTACATCTGCAGCTCCATAGAGGTGAATGGAGGGTCCGATTGGGTCAGACAGTTCATGTTAAAGGGGCCTAAGGCTACTTTTACACTGATGGTCTGCGGTCTACCCACACCGTGGATACAGTGCACCTGTGGCTTTCCTGCAGGTTAGCTGTACTTTGCCATAGAATTCTATCATATCCTGCAGGTGTGGTGCACTTTCTGAAAGTTCACCAAACCCACATCTAAAACCAGAAGTCTATGGCTCAGTGCAGGTAAGCCGCCGGTACACTGCGCTACACCGGCGGATCAGTTTGAAAGCAGCCCAGTAACCACTGCAGAACAGATATGTCCATATATACACTGATTTTAGTAATAAACTTGCTGTCCCAGGCAGAGTGCATTTGTTATCACTCCACCTATGACCAGAGTCGGTGCTATACAGCAAGCATTGGCTTATGCGGCTCTGCTCCGCAGCTGCTTGCTTCCTCTACCGCTGGCTTCATTCACAACAATGCCAAACCGCCATCCCAGAGCAGGAGGTCACGGGCCACATCAGAGGGCTCCGCAGGCCTAATGTGGCCCCCGGGCCACTGGTTGGGCACCCCTGCTGTAGACTCTCATCTCCTAGACAACGAATGTTGAGGTAACGTGCAAGGCCCAAATTAAACCAGCAGCTCCTACGGGGGTGTGCTACATAACTAATTGACTAGCTTAAGCTCATTGACTTGTTAGGGGCTAGAGATCAGTTATTGTCAGTTTATGCTTTGTTTTTATACTTCCTTGCAAGTTAGGCATGGAAAAATACAAGGTATAAGAGAAGCATCTAAAGGTCCTGTGTGCACTATCCCTTAGTACACTATTCCACTATAAACAACCAGCGTTTATCTATATCTGATGGATACTGGTAGGCATCACATGATTAAGACTTAAGCCTCGTACACACGATCAGATTTTCAGACGGGAATTGTGTGTTGACAGACTGTTGGCGGAAAATCCGACCGCTTGTACGCTCCATCGGTCTGTTGTCGGATTTTCTGATCATGTGTACACAAGTCCGTCAGACAAAAGTCCAAAGTACAAACACGCATGCTCGGAAGCAATGCTCACCAAACACAACATTAGCAAAAGGTGCCCAAAGGGTGGCGCTAAGGAGCTGAAAAAACAAGTAGTACGTCTAGTATGTTCGTGTTTGTTGGCCGACAATTGTGTGCTGTTTGTATGCAAGACAAGTTCCTGGCCAACGCCCTTCGGACAAAAGTCCGACGCTTTGTCTGCGGAAAATCCGATCGTGTGTACGAGGCTTTAGAATTGTGACTGGCAGATTAAAAGGGCTTCTATACAAGCTATGCTTTTCAACAAACAAATTTAAGGCGCCCTGTGATTGGTGGAGGTGTGGATGAACGTCACTATCTCCTCTTCTCCAATCACAGAGCGCCTTGCCATTCATTGAAAAGAATCAGGAATGCCAAGCGAGCGACCCACAATAATCTCAGTACTCCCAGCAGCACTGTGAATTCCAGCGTCAGAAGAACAGTACTTACAGCTCTGTTTGAGGTTAAAGTGGAGCTCCACCCTAAATAGCAACTTTTGCTATTTGGAACCCTCCCCCCCTCCGGTGTCACAATTGACACCTTTCAGGGGGGAGGGGGGTGAAGATACCTGTCTAAGACAGGTATTTTCACCCACATCCGGGAGTCCTGTCTCCGGGAATCTGCGGGAGTTACGTCACTTCCCGCAGACTTCCCTTGGTGTTCTGGGAGACACTCGGCTCCCAGAACACAGGAGCACCAATCAGAACGGCGCAGCGTGACTCGCGCATGCGCCGTAGGGAACCGGGCATGAAGCCGCAGGGCTTCACTTCCTGGTTCCCTCAGCGAGGATGGCGGAGGGAGCAGCAGAGCGACGAGCGGTCGCTCGTCCTCTGCTGCGGACGTCGCTGGACTCCAGGACAGGTAAGTGTCCAAATATTAAAAGCCAGCAGCTGCTGTAGCTGTAGCTGCTGGCTTTAAAAAAAAATGTTTCCGGTGGAGCAACCCCTTTAAGGGAAGTAATGGTTTTAAACTAGAAAAAAGGAGAATCGGACTAAATAGGCCAAACATGGAGAGTAAGAACCATATATAAAATCATTAAATTTTATTATACATCATATTTAAAAAGAGAAACATACACCAAGTATGCGCATTAATAGGTAACAATCAGTAATATAGTTGTGCTTATGGATAAAGTAAACCATATATATTCATACAACAATAATTGTTGATATACTTCATAAATTACAATGCTGATTATTAGCCCTCATGTGTCAATTCTTTTCGCCAGAGTTGCTTCATCAGGACGCATTAAAACATTATAGTAGTTATCTAGAATAGAACAATAATATTTAAACATAATATGGAACAGACATAATTATATAATATACAGGTGCACTTATTGCATGGGACGTACCTCAACACCAAAGCACCTACGCACAGAGAACCCCCTGGGCAGGTCAGTTTCTGTCCCTACTCTTTGGGGTTATATACTATCTGACAGTTTTTTCTATATAGACACACCACTGATTTATCCCATGTGCTCCATTTCCCGTTTGGCTTCCTTTTGTGCTCCGGTGACCGCCCAGGCGGTTCTCTGTGCATATGTGCTTTGATGCTGAGTTACGTCCCATGCAATGAGTGCACACCTGTATATTTTATCATTATGTCTGTTCCATATTATGTTTAAATATTATTGTTCTTCTCTAGATAACTACTATAATAGTTTCATGTGTCCTGATGAAGCAACTTTGGCGAAATGCGTTGACACATGAGGACTAAAAATCAGCATTGTAATTTATGAAGTATATCAACAATTATTGTTGTATGAATATATATGGTTTACTCTATCCATAAGCACAACTATATAACAGATTTTTAACTATTAATGTGCATACATGGTGTATGTTTCTCTTTTTAAATATGATATATAATAAAATTTCATGATTTTATATATGGTTCTTACTCTCCATGTTTGGCCTATATAGTCCGATTCTCCTTTTTCTCTAATTACATTAAAGATTTTGGCCCTGAGTGCCATTTACATTTGCTAAAAGTTTTAAACAACAAAGCAGCAGCCAGACAAATGTATTATGCAAAGTACCTTTCCTTGGTATGTTTTTCGATATTATGCTTTGGGCACATGTTGATGGCTTGAAGTTCTAAATGTTTTAGTCACAATGTGTATGAAAGCCCTAATACTATTGTAATAGATTTTTATTTAATATAATTGATTTTTATAGGTACAACAGATACAACAGAGAATGGACAAGCCCCACAAGCTGAAGACAATGGCAGCAGAGACTCACACTTTATTGAGGGAAAACCTTGGTCAGGTAACTATTTGCTACCCTCACACCTTAAAATCGAACTAATTGACTTGCTTGAGCTCATTAACTTAGGCATGGGAAATAACAACAGATGAGAAGCATCTGAAGGTCCTGTGTGCACTATCCCGTAGTACACTATTCCACTATAAACAACCAGCGTTCATCTATATTTGATGGATACTGATAGGTATTACATGAATAAGACTTTGAATTGTGCAATGGAGATTAAAAGGGCTTCTATACAAGCCATGCTTTTCAATAAATACTGTAAATGCAAGGTGCACTGTAATTGGAGAAGGTGTGGATGAACATCACTATCTCCTCTGAGTCTTCTCCAATCACAGAGCGCCTTGCCATTAATTGAAAAGAATCGGGGATGCCAAGTGAGTAACCCACAATAATCTTAGTACTCCCAGCAGCACTGTAAATTTCAGCGTCAAGACCAGTACTTACTGCTCTGTGTGGGGTGAAGGGAAGTAAAGGTATTAAACAACAAAGCAGCAGCCAGAAAAGCGTATTATACAAATGTAGCACCCCCCTAGCTGTGTTGCTAGAGTGCTAGAGTTTTGTGCAGTGTAGGTAGATTTATGCAGGCTTGGCTGGTGGCCAAGCCCGTCTGTTTTTTTTTTCTGGGTTGGGCAGAGATCCAGGGAAAGCTGGACGACTCACAGGCAGCATCACTGAGACCTCCCTCTTATTTTTAGAATGTGCTGAAACCTTCTAGAAAGATGGGAGGGGAAGTGAGGTGGAGCTGCCTGGAGTATTCTGAGGGCCCTGACCAATCCCCAACTTGGGTTGACAGGGGGCAAGTCCCCTCAAATACTGTGCGTAAGCCCACCTGGGGAGATGTTGTTTGGGTGGAAGCTGGAGATGGAGTGTTAGGCTGTCATGGCCTTTGAGGGAGCTCATCAGTCTGGAGGGGTGACCTTGGGCCTGGGCTCGTGTGCGGACAGGACCCTCTCAAGACACATGGAGGTGTCCTGGACAGGAGGCACTGGGAGCAAGGAGGACAGTGGGAGAACACTGCCAGGCAAGTCTCCAGGAGCATCAGGAACAGCCAAGAGGGCTGGTGAGTGACACACAGTCGGGAGAACTAGGAGGCATGCCTGAGAGGACTGGGATGTAGTAGTCTGGGATGGGTGCAGAGCCAGTCAGGAGAACTGTGATGGCAGTGGAAAGGGGTAGCTGCAGCCAGGAGGGCTGGCAGTGCCTGGAGAGGTGGTACTGGGAGCAGTAGCCACATGTGGGACAGCTAACACAAAGGACTACCATTCTTGCTACACCATAGGGGCCCGCGGTCCATGCTTGCAAAGGGCATTTGCTTTGGGCCTGACAGAGTCAATGTCAGGTCCCCACAACAGTTCTAGCTAGTCCTGGGAGTGATAGTCTGTAAGCAAGTGTTTGTGCTGGATGTTGAAGAGAAGAGATTGTATACAGTATACCGGAGTGTATATCGTTCAGTCCCAATGTATATTTCTTCAATCAAGTGGGCATCCCACCCCCATCCAAGTTTAATTTCCCTAATAAAACAAAAAATAAATAAGTGCAAAGCCTTGTTTTTGACTTGGTGTGTTTGGAAATACGTGTGACTGGCTGTGCAGGGTGGGAAACCAACCACAATCACCAGCGGCCCCTACGGGGGTAGCGCTACACAAAGTACCTTTCCTTGGCATGGTTTTGGATTCTATGCTTTGCACGCATGTTGATGTGTAAAAGTTCTAATTGTTTTAGTCCCAATGTGTATGAAAACCCTAATACTACTGTATCCATGAGACCAATTGGATGTGGTTCTGTTAGCTACAATCACAGATGTCCCGTGAACATTGCAATGGTTTTTATGTTTAATATTAATGATTTTTATATAGGTACAGCAGATACAACAGAGAATGGACAAGCCCCACATGCTGAAGACAATGGCAGCAGAGAATCACACTTTATTGAGGGAAAACCTTGGTCAGGTAACTCTATGATCCCTCACAACTTAAAGTCCAACTAATTGACTAGCTTAAGCTCATTAACTTGTTAGGGGCTAGTGTGCATGGCCTTTTGAGATTTGTTATCAGTTTATGCTTTGCTTTTATACTTGTGTAGCGCCCATCCCAATTTATGGGATGCTATATGTGTAAATTTAGGGGTGGTCGTCCAAGCTAATAGTTGGGCTGGGACCTGTTGATTAGAACAAATTGTGCTTCTGCTCTGGGTGCGATGCTGCCTGGGAGGGGGTACTTAAGGGGCAGGTGCCATCAGGCGGGGTGGTTGGACTCCAGGGGACCCCTTGGTCCTGGAGGACGTGTGGCACGTACCCCACCTTTGTGGCCCTCATGGCCAGGGGATGCGTGCATGTGCTTCAGTCTCGGGCACCTTCAGCCCGAGGCTGCATCGCTGTTTGGTAGGCCCGGCTTGGGTGGCTGGGGCCTACACCTTACGGAGGGATCCCAGGATGCCCACCATTTGGGAGCCCAACTTTAGGAATGGAGTCCAGGGGAGGATCGGTCCCAAGAGGAGATCAGCGACGGTACTGCTGTCTCAGGGAGAGGACTGGAGACTCGCCTAAAGAGGGATCCGCCATCTTTATTTGTGGAGGTTCAGGACAGTAATCATTCCTGTGGCAGAGGAATTCTCCTGATCGCATCCTAATAAAAGGAAAAGAAAGCTTTAATCCGTGCTCCACTCCGGCTGCTAGGACCGCTCTTAAAGGGACTATCCGGGTGAGCTATACCCACTCAGGCTTGAGTGGCGACAAAAGTGTTCTTTGAGTGTTGAGTGTCTGAACCTTCCCCTACTCTGTCAGTCCTCTCTCTTTATCTCAAGTTATACCCCAAGCAAAAGAATAAAGCCTTGCTGTTCAGGTTTTACTCCTGTGTGGACATTGACTTTATTCAAGTGAGAGACCTTCTACCCCGGATGGCAGAGCACAAGGATCCACTCGTGAGAGATAACTCGCCGCAAGGCCCAAAATCTAACACCGCTCGCCTCTCCATACATGGAGTTGGATACCGGGCAAGTAGCAGGTGTGCCTTACTGCAAATGGGTGAAGCAGAAGGGTCTGTGTGCTACACTTCCCTACAAATTAGACATGGGAGAGACGATCTGAAAGGCCTGTGTACACTATCCCTTAGTGCACTATACCACTATAAAAAAACTGTGGTCATCTAAATCTGATGGATGTTGGTAGGCATTACTTGAATAAGATTTAGGATTGTGCATGGGAGATTAAAAGGGCTTCTATGATGATGATTTATACACTGACAGATGTGGTAATCATCATATATGTCATCCTGCTGAGTCTTGCAGTTACTAATAACAGGTTCATGTGTAGAATTGTTTCCTTTTGTAATTTTGATTTTGCCTTTTCCTTAATCACTGTATTACTTACCTTTATGTGGTTTCATGCCAATTCCTGCAAATTATATTTGCTTAAAACTGTCTCTGACGGTATACTGTCAAATAATCTAAACACTGTTATTGTTAAATTGAGCAACAAACTCTATTCCAAACTCTACCAGCCATTAACTGACATTTTGTGTGAAAGTAGATAGCATTTTATTGGTACATGCTTACAATCATAAAGGATATTGGTCCCTTACCATTGGTGTCTGGCCATCTGTGATTCTATAGGCCCATACACACGATCTGACTTTTTGACAACAACAGTCCGTCGGACGTGTTTTAGCGGACAATCCGATCCATCGGACAATTGTTTTCGTTTTTTCAACAGACAAATGTTCGCTGTGCATGCTCTCAAACTTTCTGGCAACAAATGTCCGATGGAGGATCATCCGATCCTGTGTACACAAGTCCATAGGACTAAAGTCCAAAGTACAAACACGCATTCTCCGAACCAATGCTAAACATCAGACAACAATAGCAGAAGTTGCCCAAAGGGTGGCGGTAAAGAGTTACGGCCAACGCCCCTTCGGACCAAAATCCACGGAAAAGTCCGATGGAAGTCCTATCGTGTATATGAGGTTTTAAGCTGTCTGTAAGTCTGCATTAGCAAAGTCTGTGGCTGCCGCTGTCCATCAATGTCTGTGGCTCCCTTTATCTATCGTCCTGTATGTTCGTTTTGGTGGACAGATCTATCCATGTACTCACAAATGCAAATTCTGTAAAATGTCATGCAATGGTAGACTTTTGGGCTAATTTACTAAAGGAATTGAGAATATTCACACAATAAATTGTATGAATATTATTTTTAATTATTCAGCCATATGCAGATAAAATAAGTAAACAGGAATTTGCTTTTCGCATGATTGAATGATTGAAAATTAATTTTCCCACAATACCTCCATTAGTAAACCAGCCTCAGTGCGCATGTGTATGTCAACAGTATGTAAGATAGGAAAATAATATGTAAATAGTTGTTATTTTCGTAAAAGAGAAAACTATTGTGTGTGAGTGTTTGTATATACTAAATAAATCTATATATATATATATATATATATATATATATATATACACACACACATGTTTAATTATTCCTTGTTTATTTTTATAGGTGATCTGCTGACTTCAGATCTGGCTTTCCAGTACAGTTCATATGGTGATAGAAGTCAAGATGAGTGTCATGACACAGTCTCCAAATTCACAGGTAATTATATCGAGCTAGCAATTATGGCCAGGGAGATGGTGTGAATAGGGAGGTCAAATAGAAGGGAGACGCTGTGATGTGGGGGTGAAGTAGGTGGGTTGAAGGTGCTGTGACCAGGGGGGTTGGTGAGAAGGATGGAAGCAGA
Source organism: Rana muscosa (assembly GCA_029206835.1). Taxonomy (NCBI): domain Eukaryota; kingdom Metazoa; phylum Chordata; class Amphibia; order Anura; family Ranidae; genus Rana; species Rana muscosa. Next base: position 156,633,066 of record CM055117.1, read on the forward strand.
CACTGTAAGCAAAGGGGGGGAGGGGTTAATATGGGTGGAAGAGAGCTGTTGTGACCAGGGGAGGTGAGGTAGATGGGAGAAAGGCTACCTAAGGAAGTCAAGTGGGAGGAAGGTACTGTGATCAGTAGGAGGGTAAGGTGGGTGAGAGCAGGGTTACTGGGGTGATTGGGAGGTGTTGCCAATGTGAAGGGAAGGTAGGCAGAAGACACTGGGAGCACTCACATTGCCTACATCCATTCACATCTTTATTCATTGACTATCTGGCCTTGAGGGCCTTGAGATATAGGTAAGCTCTGGTCCCTGACTTCCCATACTGGGTCATGTGTCATGCAGAGAGCCCCTAAAGAAGCTGGGGACCAGAGACTTCCCTGTATCTGATCGCTGAGTAGAGCAGAGGTTTGAATGGAGTCAAGTACAATATGAACAGATCTTTCTTGTAAAATAGTGCAAGTATATGGAGTTTGGGTGAAAGCAGCACTGATCTGAAGTCTGCATGGAGTTAATTAGTACATTTTAAGGTGGTGGTTCGGTTGAGAGGTTGTTCTGTTGGATCAGTGTAGAGGGGGGAGAAATGATGTGCGGGCTTGGCATAGCAGATTTGGGGGTCCAGGGGAGACTTCCCCTCATTTCCTTTCACAAAAGGAAGTGATAGACAATCTCTCCATCAGGAACGAAAACAAAACACATTTTAGTAGTGTGAGGAAGGGATATTTTTATTATTGCCTGTGCCCTTTTGTTCTAGTGAAACCCTCTATTTCTTGTACAGGTGTCAAAGGGACAGATAGTGAGTGAAAATCTTCCCTAATGGGGGTCACAGACAGAAATAAAATCCTGACAGGAAATGTACCTCTTCCCTATTCTATCCAAAAATTAAAAAAAAGTGCTGTATTGACTTCAGTAAAAGCAGAAGAGTGACGCTTGTCCAAATGTCAAGGTCAGAAACTATAGTTAGCAAGGGTTGCTTCTCCTTTAGCAGACCCCATTCCCCAAACTTTCTAAACAAAGGGCCAGTTTGCTCTCCTTCAGATTTTAGGGGGGCCGGATTGTAACCAGTAAGAGTAGAAATTGTCCTGGCGGCAGTGGGAGAAAACAATGCATCTTTGGTGTCAGTGGGAGAATTAGTGACCAGCCATTGGTAATAGTGGGTGAAATAGTGACCCACCATTGGTATCAGTGGGAGGAATACCTCCCCATTATTGGTATCAGTTGGAGGAATAGTGCTCCATCATTAGTGTCAGTGGGACAAACAGTGCCCCATTGTTGATGTTAGTAGAGAGAATTATGCCCCATTGTTGGTGTTAGTGGGAGAAATTGTGTATTTTGCCTTTGGGTAAAGGCAAGCCAAGGGCCACATCTGGCCCCCGGGCCATAGTTTGGAGACCACTGCCTTAAGGCAAGCAGGCTTACCGGTGTTTGGTTGCCCCAGGTCTTGGTACACAGTGCTATAGTTTCTGGCCTATTTGTACAAAAGACAGAGCATAGGTAACAAAAAAAGTACCTGTGATATTTAGGTGGATGTGGACTGAGGTAAAGCACAGCACAAGAGTATTGTTGTAAATATTATTATTACGAAAAATGATGCACAGTTGTCATGACTTACTACAACTTAAAATCATTTTTTTTTGCTTGAAAATTACTTAGAGCCCCCAAACTCTATACATTTTTTTCCAGACACCCTAGAGAATAAAAATGGCGGTCATTGCAATACTTTGTCACATCGTATTTGTGAAGCGGACTTACAAGCGCAATTTTTTGGGGAAAAAATACCTTTTTTGTGACTTAAAAAATAAGACAACAGTAAAGTTAGGCCAATTTATTTCTATAATGTGAAAGATAATGTTACACCGAGTAAATTGATACCCAACATGTCATGCTTCCAAATTTTCGCCTGTTCGTAGCATGGCGACAAACTTTGACCCTTAATAATCTCCATAGGTGACGTTTAAAATTTTCTACAGGTTACCAGTTTTGGGTTGCAGAGGAGGTATTTTGCTAGAATTATTGCTCTTGCTCTAACGATTGCGGAAATACCTCACATGTGTGATTTGAACACTGTTTTTATATGCGGGCTCAAAATTAACTTTTTTTTTTATTATTATTTATTTTACTTTTTGTTTAAAATTTTTACACTGTCTTTTTTTTTTTTTATTGGGTCACTTTTATGTAAATATCCCTTGTAAAAGAAAAAAAGCACGACAGGACTTTTTAAATGTTAGCTCTGGGGTCAAAAAGACCTCAGATCTCACATTTACACTTAAATGCAATAAAGAGAAAAAAAATTAAAAAATTAAATGTACCGGTAATTTTTTTTTTCCCCCTTTAAGACAATTGGGCGGAAGTGACGTTTGACGTTGCTTCGGCTATCTAATGTTATGAAGCCAAGTGGGGGACATCTTTCCATCACTCTCCTCCAGGCCTGTCAGGGGAGAGGACGTGATCGTCTCCGCCGCTACAGACGGCTCCAGTAAGCGGCGGAGATGACCGGAGCGTGGCCCGCCCATGATAAAAGTGATCTTGTGGTGAACCCGCCACAGAGGCCACTTTTATCTTAAAGAGAACTGCTTGTCGTTTCTGAAAATACCAGGGTTATGGCAGCTATCTGCTGCCATAATGTAACGACAGGGGTTAACGTCGTTTAAGATATTCCATTCCCGAACACACGGCAGCTACCAGACACTCCCAACCAGCCGAATAAGACCCCATGCAAATAATTCTCCCTCCACAAATGAGACAACGCTCTGTGTTGAGGTTTCCAGCAGGTCTAACAATCTTTATTGAGAAAGCAGGCTCTTATATACACTAAAAGAATACTGTAGTCCAAATGAACAATGACCCTGTCATGGATATGCATTAATGTCTGTCTGCCATCTTACCTTCCTCCTCATGTGTTCATCTAGAGACCAGACCTCCTTCACCTGGCTTCCTTTATAATCTCCTCCCAGCCTGACTCCACCCCAGGCCCTATCACTGAACACTATATTAACCTGTGCACTGCAAGCCTGCTTTGCTGATCAACGTGTTTGTTAGGCATTGTGTGTTTGGGTTCCTGCCTGCCGTGTGCTACGTCTGTCTCTCTGTTACGTTATTGGCTTGTCCCCGACCATCCCTGTCTGCTCGTGACCCTTGACCTTCGGCTCGTTCTTCGTTATCCTTGTCTGCTTGTGGCCCCTGACCTTCGGCTTGTTATTCGGTTCTCTCTATCGTGTGCCGCTGCTTCCCCTTATCCTACGGGGCGTGAGCTAGGAAACTCCAGGGGCCGCGACCTGGTCCCAGCCTGCAGCGTAACATCCTCACCACTAGAGGCCCTGGAGAAGACCAGCTGGGTCTTAGACTCCGCGCCCTGGGGAATCTTGGCTCTCGCTTCCGTTGGGATCCCGGTTGTGCTCCTCTGGTCCCGCTTTCCACAACCACCCAGTTTCCTACCCACAGAAGCCAGCCATAGGGTTCACTACCTCGCGGTGCACTCCTGTCCCCCTACGGTGTGCATCTGTCACCTGGCCACAGGTGACCCTGACAGTTTGATCAGCCATGAACCCGGCTGACATCCCGCTTCCCGCGGATGATCCATTGCAGGGCATAGTTCGCAGACTTGAGACCCAGGAATCAAATCAGACCCAGGTGATGCGATTCCTCCAGGATCTGGCTTCTCGATTCGAGCAGCTTCAGGTCTCCTTGGGAACCCCGAATCCGCAACCCCAAGTACAACCAGCGGCTGTACCTATCGCACCAGTCGCAGCCTCACACTCACTAAGATTGCCAGCTCCGTTCCGTTTCTCTGGGGACTCCAAGGCCTGCAGGGGGTTTCTCAGCCAATGCACTATTCATTTTGAGCTTCAGCCTCAAAGCTTCCTATCTGACCGGGCTAAGGTAGCCTATATCATTTCCCTCCTCTCCGGTGAAGCTTTGGCCTGGGCTGCCCCCCTGTGGGAGAGGAACGATCCGGTGGTTTCCAGTCTGTCCGAATTCTTGAAGCTCTTTCGTAATATCTTCGAAGAGCCGGCTCGGGCTTCTTCAGCGGCTAGTGCTGTCTTACGTCTTCGCCAAGAATCTAGTTCAGTGGGGCAATATGCTCTTCAGTTCCGTATCCACACAGCTGAATTGAGCTGGAATAATGAGGCCCTGGTCGCTACCTTTTTACATGGCCTCTCTGACCGAGTGAAAGACGAATTAGCGGGAAGAGCCATTCCCGTCGGTCTGGACGATGTAATTTCATTATGCAACCAGATCGACATTCGTTTTCAAGAGAGGTCCTTAGAAAAAAGACGCCAGCACTCTCTGGGTCCTAGCCAGTCTGAGCTCCCCTCCCTTCATTCCGTGGAGCATCCTCTACCTGCTGAAGAACCTATGCAGCTGGGCCGGACCAGACTAACCCCCGAAGAACGTGCTAGGCGCAGAACTCTGGGCTTGTGCCTCTATTGTGGGGGCAAGGGTCATTTTCGTGACTCCTGCTCGCTTCGTCCGGGAAACGCTCGGGTCTAATACATTTGGAAGGTGGAGTATTGGACCCAGAAACATCACCTTCTCGCCTGCTCTTGCCGGTGTCCCTTCATGTAGGCACTTCTCCTCAGTCAACCCTTGCATACCTGGATTCCGGGGCTGCCGGCAATTTCATGGATTGGAGAACTGCTTCTTCTATGAAGCTTACCCTTTCACCTCTCACTACCCCATTGGTAGTCTCGGCAATTGATGGCACTGTTCTCCCAGGGGGCCCTATTCGCTTCCAGACGCTACCCATTAGGATGTCGGTAGGGATTCTCCACCAGGAGTGGATATCCTTTCTTATTCTACCCAAGGCCTCTACCCCAGTTGTATTGGGCCTCCCTTGGCTACAGCTCCACTCTCCACATGTGGACTGGGTCTCTGGGCAGATCCTGGCCTGGGGTTCCTCATGTTTCTCGTCGTGTCTTCTCAAGGTGACCCCCAAGGAGAGTCTTCCGGTTGCTGCCACTTCTGTTTCTTCTGATCTTCCCGCCGCATACAGCGATTACCGGGATGTGTTCTGTAAAAAATCAGCTGAGGTGCTTCCTCCCCACAGGTCTTTTGACTGTGCTATTGATCTTGTCCCCGGAGCAACTCTACCCAGGGGTCGTACCTACCCTCTGTCCATCCCAGAGACCCAGGCCATGTCGGAGTATGTAGCAGAGAATCTGGAGAGAGGGTTCATCCGGAAATCCTCATCGCCTGCAGGGGCAGGGTTCTTTTTTGTTGCCAAAAAGGATGGTACCTTAAGACCCTGCATCGATTATCGGGGTTTAAATGCGGTTACTATTAAAAATCGATACCCCTTACCCTTAATATCTGAGCTATTCGATAGGTTGAAGGGTGCCTCCATTTTCACCAAGTTGGATCTCAGAGGCGCGTACAATCTCATTCGAATACGGGAGGGTGACGAATGGAAGACTGCATTTAACACTAGAGACGGGCATTACGAATATCTGGTGATGCCTTTTGGTCTGTGTAATGCTCCAGCCGTGTTTCAAAACTTTGTCAATGAAATCTTCAGAGATCTGCTGTACCAGTTTGTTGTCATCTATCTGGATGACATTCTGATCTTTTCTGAAAATCTGCTCGTCCACAGAAACCATGTCCGCACTGTACTTCAACGTCTTAGAGAGAACAATCTCTATGCCAAGCTGGAGAAATGTTCCTTTGAATGTTCTGAGGTCCTGTTTTTGGGGTGCTTTGTCTCATGTTCGGGGCTTCGTATGGACCCTGGGAAGGTCTTGGCTATCACCAACTGGCCTCTTCCTGCTAGCCTCAAGGCCACACAAGCTCCTGCTGGTCTCCTCATGCCCTTGCCTATTCCTAAGGAACCCTGGGCCCATATTGCCATGGATTTTATCACCGATCTCCCACTGTCTGAGAATAATACAGTCATTTGGGTGGTAATCGATCGATTCTCCAAGATGGCTCATTTTGTTCCTCTTCCTGGTCTTCCTTCTGCCCCTGCCTTGGTTCCCATTTTCATTCGAGAAATTCTCCGCCTACATGGGGTCCCTTCTCATATTGTTTCCGACAGGGGAGTCCAATTCACGTCTCGTTTTTGGAGAGCCTTTTGCAAATCCCTCAATATTGTCTTGGATTTTTCTTCTTCTTACCATCCCCAATCCAATGGACAGACTGAGAGGGTTAATCAGGAGTTAGAGGTCTTTCTTCGCACCTTTGTGTCTTCTCACCATGACGATTGGTCCTCTCTACTCCCGTGGGCAGAATTCTCCCATAACAATCATGTGAATACCAGTTCGCAGAAGACACCCTTTTTCACAGTTTATGGAAAACACCCTCAACTTCCTCTTCCTATGATCTGTTCTCCAGACATTCCAGCTTTGGCTTCGGTTCAGGAGTCTCTCAATTCCGTTTGGGGTCACGTTCATGATTCCCTCCGGGCAGCTGCTGAAAAATTCAAAGGCTTTGCCGACCGCCGCAGGCGTAAACCGCCTTCTCTTCAGCCAGGGGACAAAGTCTGGCTCTCTACCAGGAACATCAAGCTCCGAGTTCCTTCTCTGAAGTTTGCTCCACGATTCATCGGTCCATACACGGTAACTGCTAAACTGAATCCGGTTTGTTTCAAACTCCAGATTCCTAAGAGCCTTAAAATCACTAACTCCTTTCATGTTGCTCTTCTAAAGCCTTTAGTCCTCAATAAATTCTCTCGTCCTCTTCCTACCGTGGCGCCTGTCTCGGAGGATAATCAGGAGTACGAGATCAGTCAAATTCTGGACTCCCGACTCTGTAAAGGCGTTCTTCAGTACCTCGTTCATTGGAAAGGGTTTGGTCCTGAGGAGAGGTCTTGGATCACTGCATCTGAGGTCTTTGCACCTCGTCTGTTAAAGGAGTTTCATCTGAAGTTTCCCTCTAAACCTGGGCCCAGGCGGGGAAGGGGGAGGCCTCGTAAGAGGGAGGGTACTGTCATGGATATGCATTAATGTCTGTCTGCCATCTTACCTTCCTCCTCATGTGTTCATCTAGAGACCAGACCTCCTTCACCTGGCTTCCTTTATAATCTCCTCCCAGCCTGACTCCACCCCAGGCCCTATCACTGAACACTATATTAACCTGTGCACTGCAAGCCTGCTTTGCTGATCAACGTGTTTGTTAGGCATTGTGTGTTTGGGTTCCTGCCTGCCGTGTGCTACGTCTGTCTCTCTGTTACGTTATTGGCTTGTCCCCGACCATCCCTGTCTGCTCGTGACCCTTGACCTTCGGCTCGTTCTTCGTTATCCTTGTCTGCTTGTGGCCCCTGACCTTCGGCTTGTTATTCGGTTCTCTCTATCGTGTGCCGCTGCTTCCCCTTATCCTACGGGGCGTGAGCTAGGAAACTCCAGGGGCCGCGACCTGGTCCCAGCCTGCAGCGTAACATTCTCACCACTAGAGGCCCTGGAGAAGACCAGCTGGGTCTTAGACTCCGCGCCCTGGGGAATCTTGGCTCTCGCTTCCGTTGGGATCCCGGTTGTGCTCCTCTGGTCCCGCTTTCCACAACCACCCAGTTTCCTACCCACAGAAGCCAGCCATAGGGTTCACTACCTCGCGGTGCACTCCTGTCCCCCTACGGTGTGCATCTGTCACCTGGCCACAGGTGACCCTGACAGACCCAACTCCACCCACAACATCACACAATGGTTACATAACGAGCCCCCAATACACATTATTCTGACATCCCTTAGCAGACAACAGGTGAGTTCATTAACTAATTCCTTTATACAATTACAGAGTTAATTATCACAATCCACAATGAAAAGATCTTTAGAAGTTAGCCTGGACTCATTTACATTACACAGGCAGCCAGGTGGTTGCAGGTGATGACATTAACATCTTTCAATTAACCTGTTGTGTTCAGAATCACAACCAGTAAATAGTTCTTTACAGATATCCTGGGGAATATTGTGGATTAATATTACAGACCCATTTTAAAGCAATCCAAGACATATTCTCAATGTCCATTATTTTCTGGCTCATACTTTCTAAGAACTTCTGGGTTCCACGGGCCCACCCGTTACACATAACAACAGTATTTAGCATCAAAGTACCGACGTACAGCTACGGCGATTTGCGGTAAGTGGTTTGTGACGAACCCTCTGTCCTCAAACAGATCTAGGTCCGCCGTCAATGCTTCCTCTGTTCAGATCCAGCACCGCCCAAGCTTCTTTAGCCCCTCAGTCCACAGACAACACGCCTCAGAGTAGGGCAAAACAAACTGACTTTATTATTACACATGGACACACAGCTATCTCTCCTCAAAACACATCCCTCCCACCATTGGAAAACAGGGCGGGTCAAACTGTCCAATGACAATGGCCACACAGGTCAGGTGTGTTCAAACTTCTCAATACACAGTCTTATCAGCAGGGGGGTTGGAGGAATCCCCCTCCCTTTTTCCTCACAGCAAACACACTTGCACATCCCATAATAGTTGGCCACAGACACAATAGACAATAGAATACAGTCCCACCCCAAACCATCACAGCAAATAGTCCAACATCATGGCACAACACACATTAGTCCCACAAACCCCCGACCCAAAGTCACTCCTGTCACATGGTTAAATAACTTTTTATGAGGTACAACGTTCTCAACTACCTACACAAAATCTTCCCACTATCCTCCCCACTATTCTGGACGTGCAATGACTGTTCTCTTGTAAGGCATTTCTGGTCCAAGGTAAAATCGGTTATCATGGACCTCACAATAATAGAGCTGGGGGATGATCCAGCAGCATTCCTACTACACTTTATTCAGTTATCAATATGTTCATATGAACAACCCGTACTCATTCACCTTGTAAATACAGCGCTCTCCTGCATCCCTTTGTACTGTTTTTCTTTGGTTGTATAAAGTATCAAAAACTCAAAGGATGGAGGACCTGACTTCCTCCCTGCACCACTGTGTGGAACTCCACAAGTATTCTTGGTTTTATTGGCACCAGTATATTTCCATTTGCTTATCATGGAGTGAGGGGAATCACATATATCCCACTAGAATTCCCAACTTGCTCTCTCTACTGACAACCCTGTCCTGACAGAACCCCCGCTACTACAGATGTCTCTGTATACTCAGGACATACAGTGCCTTGAAAAAGTATTCATACCCCTTGAAATTTTCCACATTTTGTCATGTTGCAAGCAAAAACGTAAATGTATTTTATTGGGATTTTTTTTGTGATAGACCAACACAAAGTTGCACATAATTGTGAAGTGGAAGGAAAATGATCAATGGTTTTCAATTTTTTTTACAAATAAATATCTACAAAGTGTGGTGTGCACTTGTATTCAGCCCCCCCTGAGTCAGTACTTTGTACAACTACCTTTCGATGCAATTAGAGCTCCAAGTCTTTTTGGGGATGTCTCTACCAGCTTTGCACATCTAGAGAGTGACATTTTTGCCCATTCTTCTTTGCAAAATAGCTCAAGCTCTGTCAGATTGGATGAAGAGCGTCTGTGAACAGCAATTTTCAAGTCTTGCCACAGATTCTTAATTGGATTTAGGTCTGGACTTTGACTGGGCCATTCTAACACATGAATATGCTTTAATCTAAACCATTCCATTGTATCTCTGGCTGTATGTTTAGGGTCGTTGTCCTGCTGGAAGATGAACATCCCCCCGAGTCTCAAGTCTTTTGCAGACTTTAACAGGTTTTCGTCCAAGATTGCCCTGTATTTAGCTCCATCCATCTTCCCATCAACTCTGACCAGCTTCCCTGTCCCTGTTGAAGAAAAGCATCCCCACACCATGATGCTGCCGCCACTATGTTTCACGGTGGGGGATGGTGTGTTTAGGGTGATGTGCAATGTTAATTTTCAGCCACACATAGCGATTTGCTTTTAGGCCAAAAAGCTCAATTTCTCTTTCGTCCATGGACGGACTTTAGTCTTGACAAGTGGGTTATGTTCCGTCTATTAGGAGAGGACTAGCCAGACATGTTAGACATACAAAAACATGTAATTATACCAAAGCTGAACAGCCCCGCCCAGGCGGCGGTCCCTCTGGTCATAACCCCTCACCCTGCACTCAGCAGCCCAGCTCAGTTTTTTCTGCCTAGTGTAGGAGAAGGAAAATTACAAACAATATTCGCGCTACTAACACATATGAGCAGCTACAATACCTGTGGAAAAAAGTAAACAACAAACAATATACAAAAATGTAGCGCTATACGTAATAACACTAAATCATAACACCCAAGTGCTCGAAGTGTCTGGATCACAATGGATCTAGTGATATGTCCAAATATATAAAAAAGTCCAAATTACGAAGAGTCTTTGAATGACCAAAACATAAATATGGTTGTGACTTTCAATTCCAAATGGTGAATCTTCCAAAATAAAGAAGTGACATGTGACGTGACCACCACCGTATGAAAGGGAGGCTTACCAGATGGAATGGACCCAATGCACGTACGTGTAGAGGGTCAAACAGGCTTAGTGTATATGTATCCGTACACATGAAATCCCAGCCGGCACTGCACACATATGTATCCGAGATCCAAACTCGAGGATAACACCAAATATCCAAGCCCAATAAATGATGGAAATGGCTCACATAGAAATCCTGCAAGTCTTCTAAGAAGGAAATACCCTTATCTATCCAAGTTGTGAGGTTTACATCAATTACTGTTTTTCCACTTCCTGGTCTCTTGAGGTACTGTTGATGTAACCCTAGCCTCACAGATGTATCCTTGGATGTACCCGTCACATGTTCCAGAAGGCAGACTCAGAGAAACAGGTAGGGTCCTGAGCCAGTTGGCTCAGGACCCTACCTGTTTCTCTGAGTCTGCCTTCTGGAACATGTGACGGGTACATCCAAGGATACATCTGTGAGGCTAGGGTTACATCAACAGTACCTCAAGAGACCAGGAAGTGGAAAAACAGTAATTGATGTAAACCTCACAACTTGGATAGATAAGGGTATTTCCTTCTTAGAAGACTTGCAGGATTTCTATGTGAGCCATTTCCATCATTTATTGGGCTTGGATATTTGGTGTTATCCTCGAGTTTGGATCTCGGATACATATGTGTGCAGTGTCGGCTGGGATTTCATGTGTACGGATACATATACACTAAGCCTGTTTGACCCTCTACACGTACGTGCATTGGGTCCATTCCATCTGGTAAGCCTCCCTTTCATACGGTGGTGGTCACGTCACATGTCACTTCTTTATTTTGGAAGATTCACCATTTGGAATTGAAAGTCACAACCATATTTATGTTTTGGTCATTCAAAGACTCTTCGTAATTTGGACTTTTTTATATATTTGGACATATCACTAGATCCATTGTGATCCAGACACTTCGAGCACTTGGGTGTTATGATTTAGTGTTATTACGTATAGCGCTACATTTTTGTATATTGTTTAGTGTAGGAGAAGGACCTGGCTCCCTAGGGGCCCATTGGTCCTGGAGAACTTTTTTATTTTTTTATTTTCAATTTTGGATCCTGAGATCAACTGCCGGCTGGGTGACAGGCTGGATAATATAGATCCTTGTAGTCTCCCCAGTCCGGCCATCGAGCGTGAGCAGGTCTTTAGCTACGCGCTGGGTTGGCTACGACATACCCCGTTTGCTCCAGGGGTGGCTGGTGAACTATATGCTCCGGGGCCCACATATGACTGGGCTACTGCTGTCCAGTCACAGTGGGCGGTGGCCGACAGCCACTCCGTACTGCTCGGTGATGGGTCTGTCAGGAATGCGTCCAGCAGTCCTCGCAGGGACGGTTAAGTAAGGTTCCTCCTGTCTTGGCAGGATGGAACAGCTGGGAATTCCTGGGGTGGTCGATTAGGGGGTCTCTAGTCCTCCCTTTCCTCTCACCCCATCCATCCCTCCTCCCCATGCTTTGCTGGGCCTGCCGTGTACCTCACCGGGGGGTCCCTGAGGGGGCTCCGGGTCCTGGCTGGGGGCTGCGCGGTGTGTCGGGTCCGTTCTAGTGTGGGTGGTCTGCCTTGTGGAGGGCCTCCGCTCGGAGGCCCAGTGTTTTCGCAGCCTTTTATTTTTACCTCAGAAAGCCGCGCTGTTCCTAATGCTAATACAGCTGGTGGCCATTTTCTTGTAGCCACGCTGTTTCTCTAGCTAATACAGCGGTCGGCTATTTTCTTGTAGCTCGCACTCTTTTTTCCTGAGGTAACCGGCGGCCATTTTTGTGGGGATTTTTACATTGGCTGGACCTCTAGCGCTGGTTTGTCATTCTGAACGGCGCGAACTGCAGTTCACCTCAGAGACACCTCAGGCACACACTGTGCAGGAGTTAGAGCGGACGGCAGCTCTGAAGCAGTGCCTGGGTCAGGGCGGTGAGTCCTCTGGGAATACCCCTCTGTCTGGGCAGCTAGGAGGGTGGGCCTTTTCTTGTACCTTAACTTATTCCCTGAGTGGCTGTCAAGTGTGTGGGTCAGCATGGCGTCAGAAGCTGGCGTTTCTTCTCCAGACTTTCCGGTGGTAAAAACCGGTGTCCCTGCACCTGCGGTACCTGTGGATGCTTTGTCGGCGGTCCTGGAATCATTTGTTGTCAGGGTGGAAGCGGTGTGCGGGTGCAAGGGGGGTAAAAAACGCCCCCTCCCCCCACCATCTTCTGGGGAAAGCTCTGACTTAGACTCAGGCCTGGCTGTGAAACAGGACCCCTGTTCTGAAGGGTCAGAGTATGCAGACCAGGACCATTCGGACAGTGAGGAAGACTCCGTGTCCGGGTCAGCACAGGACAAGGCGCTTGTTGGAGCATTTATCACCACAGTGCGGGAAACCCTCAAACTGGAGGATGTGGCTGGGACATCTGCTGAGGTGTCGGTCCCTTTTGGGTCCCACAAGCCGACCCGCACTACTAAGGTGTTTCCTTATGTAACTTATTTTGATACGTTTATAGACAAGGAATGGGAACAACCGCAGAGGACCTTTTCGGTCCCAAAACGCATGGCGGTCCGTTACCATTTTGAGGAGAGCCTTCGGAAAAAATAGGCATCTCCCCCGGTTGTGGACCCCCCGGTATCCCGGTTAAACAAAGTAACCACTATACCAGTTGAGGGGACACCTGCATTTAAGGACCCTGTGGATTGGAGGTCAGAGGCGGTGGCCTGGTCCATGTTTACTAGGGGTGCAATGGATCAAAAAACTCACGGATTGGATCGATCCTCGGATCAGAACCACTGATCGGATCATTTTCGGATCGGGAAAAAAAAAAAAAAAAATGTTACACCCACCGGAATTTTCGATTTCACAGTTATTTTCAACACAAAACGGAGCTTATAAGCTTAAATACAGTATTTGTAAATCCAACGGACTCTTTACATGTTAAATTTTAAAAGCAGCAGCAAACCTGCTGACCTTACATGGTTGCTAATGTGACAGAACACCTCTGATTTTCACATTTAACTAAATGTTAAATGTGAAAATCAGAGGTGTTCCGTCACATTAGGAATAATGTAAGGTTTGCTGTTGCTTTTAAAATTTAAAATGTAAACAGTCCGATGGATTTCCAAATAATGTATTAAAGCTGATAAGCTCCATTTTGTGTTGAAATCCTAAAACTCGTTGGGTGTAACAAGATGTCCGCTTGGCCCCCCTCTATCATTACTGTGCAGGAGTGTGGGGTGGAGCAAGATGGCGGCGAAACGTCACTACAGCGGCCGCCGCCGGGTGTACCAAGATGGCCGCCGCTCCGGAGCTAGGCCGAAGCCACGGCCTTTCCTACGGCCGAGGCTCCGGAGCGCTCCGCGGATCGCGTGGTGATCCGATCCGAACAGGGTGAACCGTTCGGATCACGGATCACCACCGATCCGTTGCACCACTAATGTTTACTTACCATGCTGGGATCTGCATTACGGCCAGTTTTGGCTGCGGCTCTGGTGTCACAGACACTTACAGGATGGGCTAAAATTTTGCACCAGGAGTTGGAAAGACAACAGGTTTCCCCGGTCTGCGTAGAAATGGCTGACCAGTTGGTGCATGGCCTCAAATATGTCTGCAATAAAGCCCTGGACACAGCTCCCCTGCTTTCTAGAGCCTCAGTATCTGCTGTGGTACTGCGTCGCATGATTTGGCTAAAATGCTGGTCCGCGGACCAGACTTCCAAGAAGGCTCTGGCTGATTTGCCTTTCTGGGGTGGAAGGCTATTTGGAGCCTCGCTGGATGACATTATTAAGGATGTCACGGGGGGTAAGAGCACACTGCTCCCACAATCCAGAAAAGGTAAGGAGCCACGACGCAGGCCTGGGCCCTCCTTTTGCGCTCAGAAGCGTTTTTTTCGTCAGTCCGGGCCCGCAGGTAGAAACAATGAAAGGTGTGTACCGCTCCACGCTGTTAAGCTCCAAAGATAGCTCCCGCCCTGATACTAAAACAGGTGCTGGCTCTGCACTGATGCATGGAAAAGGAAAGAGCCCTGGACTGCCACACTCTGTATGAACGATTTATTTTCAAAATTAAAATCCAAAATTAATCCATAAGTTCAAAAAAGTCCAAGAACAAACAAAAACAGAAAACTGACATGCAGGGGTGGAAGGCTGACGCGTTTCACATCTAGGATAGATGCTTACTCAGATGTTTTTCTCCCTTTAGAAAAATTGCAGGCTCTTCAGGTGGCGGTGAAGCTGTTGGCATCCCGCAGGTGGTCGTCGCTGTGCTTTTTGCATGTTAGTCCTGGGTCTCACTGTGGCCTCCTTCGAGACGGTACCGTATGCTCAATTCCACACTTGAGTCTTGCAGAAGGAGATCCTGTCCAAGTGGGACAAGTCTCCGTTGTCCCTGGATTGTCAAATCCGGGTGAGCCAACTAGTCAGGACTTCCCTGGTCTGGTGGCGGACATCTCCGGCCCTTCAGTCCGGAAAGTCGTTTCTTCCCTTTCACTGGACGGTGATCACGACGGACGCCAGCCTGACCAGTTGGGGGGGTGTTTGGGGGGTCCAGATGACACAAGGTCGCTAGACACAGGAAAAATCCCGCCTGCCGATCAATGTACTGGAACTTCGGGCGATCAGGCAGTGCCTCTCCACATGGTCACAGAGGCTACAGGGGCGTCCAGTCAGGATCCAGTCGGACATTGCCACGGCGATGGCGTATGTCAACCATCAAGGAGGAACAAGGAGCTTGGCTGCAGCATCAGTGGTCGCTCACATCCTGCGGTGGGCAGAAAGGAGCGTGCTGGCTCTATCGGCCATATACATTCCGGGCGTTGAAAACTGGCAGGCGGACTACCTAAGTCGCCAGATGCTGGACCAAGGAGAATGGTCGCTACACCCGGACGTGTTTCAACTCCTTTGCCTAAAATGGGGTATGCCAGACGTGGATCTCCTGGCTTCTTGACTCAATCGGAAGGTATTGAGGTTTGTGGCCAGGTCAAAAGATCCCTGGGCGGAAAACAAGGGACGCGTTGGTGGCCCCGTGGGGACAGTATCGGCTGATCTATGCTTTTCCCCCCACTGAAACTTCTTCCTTGTCTGCTCCGCAGAGTGGAGACCGAGGGGATTCCGGTAATCCTAATTTCCCCAGATTGGCCTCGGCGTCTCTGGTACGCAAACCTGGTGCGCCTGGTGGCGGATGCCCCTTGGCGACTGCCGATGCGGGAGGACCTTCTGTCGCAAGTTTCCATACTTCATCCTGCTTTACAGTCGCTGGCTTTAACGGCATGGCTATTGAAAGCCAGGTACTAAGGGACCGAGGCCTGTCGGATTAAGTAATTTCCACTATGCTGAGGGCACGGAAGTCATCTTCTCGGAAGATCTACCATCGCACGTGGAAGGCATACATCTCTATGTGTGAGGAGATGGAGTGGCGTCCACGGGCATATACGGTTTCCAGGATCCTGCTGTTTCTACAGCGTTGAGTGGATCAGAAACTTGCCTTAAGCACCATTAAGGGGCAGATTTCGGCCTTGGCTGTTTTCTTTCAACGACCCCTGGCGGCTCATTCACTGGTGAGTACATTTGTGCAAGGGGTCCGACATGTGGCTCCTCCGGTTCGACCACCACTACCTCCGTGGGATTTGAATCTGGTGCTCTCCGTACTTCAGAAACCTCCCTTTGAGAACATCAGAGAGATTCCTCTTTTGACACTCTCTCAGAAAGTTGCCTTTCTAGTGGCCATTACATCTGTCAGGAGGGTTTCTGAGTTGGCGGCCTTGTCTTGCAAGACCCCTTACTTGATCCTCCATAAGCTTAAAGCGGTGCTACGCCCGCAGCCTTCGTTTCCTACGAAGGTGGTTTTGGCTTTTCATCTGAATGAGGACATTGTACTTCCATCCTTGTGTCCTTGGCCGTCGCATCCCAAAGAGGTTGCGTTACATTCCTTAGACGTGGTACATGCTCTGCGGGTGTATCTGTCTGCTACGGCTCTGTTTCGGAGGTCAGACTCACTGTTTGTGTCGGTGACTGGTCCAAAGAAAGGCCTGGCGGTCTCGTCGGCCACCATTTCTCGGTGGATCAGACAGATTGTGATTCAGGCTTATGCCCTTAAAGGGCGGGCGCCTCCCTTTCCTGTCACGGCGCATTCGACCAGGGCGATTGGTGCCTCCTGGGCTTTTCGATATCAAGCGTCTATCTCACAGGTGTGTAAGGCGGCGACCTGGTCATCCGTTCACAAATTTTACAAGGTTGACGTGCATGCATCTGCGGATGCTTGCTTCGGCCGCAAGGTTTTGCAGGCGAATGTTTAAGGTTGCATCTCCTCCGTTGAGGAGCTCTGTTTGTTTGGGGTGAAGTTTGTTTGTTTGCTGTTCCCACCCCTTGTTTTTTTGACACTGCTTGGGGACGTCCCACTTGTCAAGACTAAAGGAGCTGTGTCTGTCCATGGACGAAAGAGAAAATAGGATTTTTGTACTCACCGTAAAATCCTTTTCTCTGAAGTCCATGGACGGACACAGTACCCACCCCTCCTGTTTGAGTTTGTACTGCTTTTTGACGAACTGAGCTGCTGAGTGCAGGGTGAGGGGTTATGACCAGAGGGACCGCCCCCTGGGTGGGGCTGTTCAGCTTTGGTATAATTACATGTTTTTATATATCTAACATGTCTGTCTAGTCCTCTCCTAATAGACGGAACATAACCCACTTGTCAAGACTAAAGGAGCTGTGTCCGTCCATGGACTTCAGAGAAAAGGATTTTACGGTGAGTACAAAAATCCTATTTTTGGTCTCATCTGACCAGAGCACCTTCTTCCACATGTTTGCTGTGTCCCCCACATGGCTTCTCGCAAACTTCAAATGGGACTTTTTATGGCTTTCTTTCAACAATGGCTTGCTTTTTGCCACTCTTCCATAAAGGCCCAATTTGTGGAGTGCACGACTTATAGTTGTCCTGTGGACAGATTCTCCCACCTGAGCTGAGGATCTCTGCAGCTCCTCCAGAGTGACCATGGGACTCTTGGCTGCTTCTCTGAATAATGCTCTCCATGCCCGGCCTGTCAGTTTAGGTGGACGGCCATGTCTTGGTAGGTTTGCAGTTGTGCCATACTCTTTCTATTTTCAGATGATGGATTGAACAGTACTCCATGAGATGTTCGAAGCTTGGGATATTTTTTTATAACCTAACCCTGCTTTAAACTTCTCAACAACTTTACCCCTGACCTGTCTGGTGTGTTCCTTGGCCTTCATGATGCTGTTTGTTCACTAAGGTTCTCTAACAAACCTCTGAGGGCTTTTCAGAACAGCTGTATTTATACTGAGATTAAATTACACACAGGTGGACTCTATTTACTAATTAGCTGACTTCTGAAGGTAATTGGTTCCACTAGATTTTAGTTAGGGGTATCAAAGTAAAGGGGGCAGAATACAAATGCACACCACACTTTTCCGATATTTATTTTTAATGAATTTGAAAACCATTTATCATTTCCCTCCACTTCACAATTATGTGCCACTTTGTGTTGGTCTATCACATAAAATCCCAATAAAATACATTTACATTTTTGGTTGTAACATGACAAAATGTGGAAAATTCCAAGGGGTGTGAATGCTTTTTCAGGGCACTGTAGGTACCCTTTACCCACCCCTAATCTTATTCTTTTTTTCCTATCTAGACTTACCTAATTGTCTACCCTTTCTTCACTCTTTTTAATTTCGAACCCATCCACTATCTCATAGTTCCTTCTCCTCTGCTTTCCCTTTTATCCTATTCAAAATGAAAAACATTACTGCACTTCCACTGTATACTATAAGATACATCATGCAGTACCATAACCAGGATCTGCTGCAGGAAGGATAGATTCATACTGCAGGTTTTTCTAGGGGTTTGGGATATGAGTCCTTGAGGACTGTTTCACTTTTTTAAAGATTCTGCGCAAGATGTACACCTTATGGCATACTTATTTGAATTTATTTTGGAATGTGCAGTATTTGACTGTATTTGCCTGCACTGTTACTGCTTATATGTATTATTGGAATTGCTAAATAAAGAATTATTCAAAAAGCAATATAACCCCCAAAAGAACAAAAAAAAAAAAGTTTTGGATGGGAAATCAACTATAAGTGATCACTGACCTTAAAGCGGTTGTATACCGCAAAACTTTTTTTTTTTTTTTTTTAAACTTGCAAGGCAAAGGCATAATGAGCTAGTATGACTAGCATACTAGCTCATTATCAATCACTTACCTTAGATTGAAGCCTCCGCAGCGGTCCTCGGACACGTCCTCCGTCGCCGCCATGATACCCAGAGTGACTTCTGTGTATCGCTTCTCCGGCGCTGTGACTGGCCGGAGCGGCGATGACGTCACTCCCACGCATGCACGAGGAATGGCACGATCCCCGCGCATGCGCGAATTCCGGCAGTGTCCGGCAGGCTCCCATTCAAGAGCCGCCGCGTTCAGTGCCCCTGCGCCGTTATCTACAGCGTGCATGCGTCGTAGACAGCGGTGCTCGCTTTTCTGCATATATCTCCTTAACTATGTAGGTTAAGGAGATATTGCAAGCACCTACAGGTAAGCCTTAATGTAGGCTTACCTGTAGGTGCGTGTAGTATATGAGGGTATACAACCGCTTTAAGTCAACCACAGAACAAAATTAGAGCACAAAAAGCCCCAATAATAGGAACAAAAAAGGCAGCACAGGGTTTGATTGCCCAAAGAGCTAGCAATTAGAACTAACTAAACTTAAAGTCTTCTTATGCAGCTTGTCAGCTCTCCATATTCTTTTCCTACAGTAGCTTCCAATACACTGAAACTGTGGCTACTCGGTTTTGACATTATTTTATAGAGAGGGGGCTTGTTTATACAAAATCCCTCCTATTGGTCCTTCTAAGCCTACTGACCATAGTTCAAAGGCCATTCAGTGCATTATGATTAAAAAAAAATTTTTTTTTAGGTGAAATAAAATTGCCAGGACCATGCATCTCAAACCTGCAGGATTAACCTCAGTGGCAATTCTGAACCTTATCCCTAGGACTAAGCATGTGATCATGCAATTAACACTAAACCTTTATGTCCTGTGCCATGTGAAAATAGCTTTTTATAGGGCAGCCAAAGTTCACTTTGATGTGGTTCTTTGCACGTACTCTTGTATTTTATTTGTAAGATCAAAGGGAATGTCTGGCAGCCAGAACACACATATCATATGTTCTCCTTGGAACAAAGTGGGTTCATTGAAATACTCTAACTCTGTACTCAGAAACCAGTACTTGTAAAATGTTTTCTTTTCTGTATAATATGATACGGTAGACTACAAGGACAACTAACGCCTGGTGCCCTGTCAATGGAAAACAAAACAAATATTATTCTGTTTCCCAGCATGAAAATAGTTATAATAATATGCATACTTTTAGTGGTATGACCTCTGCTGGCTCATGACTAGGGATGAGCTTCGTGTTCGAGTCGAACATACGTTCGACTCGAACATCGGCTGTTCGATCGTTCGACGAAGATCGAACGATTTGGGCCGTTCGCGCCAAATTCGAGTGACGCGAACGGCCCACAATGCACTACGCCATCGCAGTGTCATCCAGGCGCTGTGATTGGCCAAGCATGCACTGTGACCCCGCATGCTTGGCCAATCACAGCGCCGGCAGCGAGGAGAGCAATGATTGGCCACAGGCAGGATGCCTGTGGCCAATTATTGCTGAGGGTGTTTAGTACACGCCCCACACTATAAAAGGCCGCCAGCACGGCGGCCTAGTGTAGTGTGTTCCGGAGCAGGGATAGAGCAGCATAGGCAGGGACAGTGACTGTTATTTCTTTCTTGCTTAACCTGGATTCCTTTAGTTTAGGGAAAGAGAAGGATAGGTAGGGAGAGTGTCAGTGTGTTTTGTGCTTGTGCTATAGTGTGCTTAAAAAAAACATTTATTCTAGGGACAGAAAACTGTAGGTAGGGACAGTGTCAGTTTCTTTCACTCTGCAAGTCCTTGTTTCCAGGGACCTGGAAGGACAGTGAGTGAATTGTCCTTGTGCTATATTGTGCTTAAAAAAACATTTATTCTAGGGACAGAAAACTGTAGGTAGGGAGAGTGTCAGTTTCTTTCACTCTGCAAGTCCTTGTTTCCAGGGACCTGTAAGGACAGTGAGTGAATTGTCCTTGTGCTATATTTTGCTTAAAAAAAACATTTATTCTAGGGACAGAAAACTGTAGGTAGGGAGAGTGTCAGTTTATTTCACTCTGCAAGTCCTTGTTTCCAGGGACCTGGAAGGACAGTGAGTGAATTCTCCTTGTGCTATATTGTGCTTAAAAAAAACATTTATTCTAGGGACAGAAAACTGTAGGTAGGGACAGTGTCAGTTTCTTTCACTCTGCAAGTCCTTGTTTCCAGGGACCTGTAAGGACAGTGAGTGAATTGTCCTTGTGCTATATTGTGATTAAAAAAAACATTTTTTCTAGGGACAGAAAACTGTAGGTAGGGAGAGTGTTTTTTTTCTTTCACTCTGCAAGTCCTTGTTTCCAGGGACCTGTAAGGACAGTGAGTGAATTGTCCTTGTGCTATATTGTGCTTAAAAAAAACATTTATTCT
Source organism: Rana muscosa (assembly GCA_029206835.1). Lineage (NCBI taxonomy): Eukaryota > Metazoa > Chordata > Amphibia > Anura > Ranidae > Rana > Rana muscosa. Next base: position 156,653,957 of record CM055117.1, read on the forward strand.
AGGGACAGAAAACTGTAGGTAGGGAGAGTGTCAGTTTATTTCACTCTGCAAGTCCTTGTTTCCAGGGACCTGGAAGGACAGTGAGTGAATTGTCCTTGTGTTATATTGTGATTAAAAAAAACATTTTTTCTAGGGACAGAAAACTGTAGGTAGGGAGAGTGTTTTTTTTCTTTCACTCTGCAAGTCCTTGTTTCCAGGGACCTGGAAGGACAGTGAGTGAATTCTCCTTGTGCTATATTGTGCTTAAAAAAAACATTTTTTCTAGGGACAGAAAACTGTAGGTAGGGAGAGTGTTTTTTTTCTTTCACTCTGCAAGTCCTTGTTTCCAGGGACCTGTAAGGACAGTGAGTGAATTGTCCTTGTGCTATATTGTGATTAAAAAAAACATTTTTTCTAGGGACAGAAAACTGTAGGTAGGGAGAGTGTTTTTTTTCTTTCACTCTGCAAGTCCTTGTTTCCAGGGACCTGTAAGGACAGTGAGTGAATTGTCCTTGTGCTATATTGTGCTTAAAAAAAACATTTATTCTAGGGACAGAAAACTGTAGGTAGGGAGAGTGTTTTTTTTCTTTCACTCTGCAAGTCCTTGTTTCCAGGGACCTGTAAGGACAGTGAGTGAATTGTCCTTGTGCTATATTGTGCTTAAAAAAAAACATTTATTCTAGGGACAGAAAACTGTAGGTAGGGAGAGTGTCAGTTTATTTCACTCTGCAAGTCCTTGTTTCCAGGGACCTGGAAGGACAGTGAGTGAATTGTCCTTGTGTTATATTGTGATTAAAAAAAACATTTTTTCTAGGGACAGAAAACTGTAGGTAGGGAGAGTGTTTTTTTCTTTCACTCTGCAAGTCCTTGTTTCCAGGGACCTGTAAGGACAGTGAGTGAATTGTCCTTGTGCTATATTGTGCTTAAAAAAAACATTTATTCTAGGGACAGAAAACTGTAGGTAGGGAGAGTGTCAGTTTATTTCACTCTGCAAGTCCTTGTTTCCAGGGACCTGGAAGGACAGTGAGTGAATTGTCCTTGTGTTATATTGTGATTAAAAAAAACATTTTTTCTAGGGACAGAAAACTGTAGGTAGGGAGAGTGTTTTTTTTCTTTCACTCTGCAAGTCCTTGTTTCCAGGGACCTGGAAGGACAGTGAGTGAATTCTCCTTGTGCTATATTGTGCTTAAAAAAAACATTTATTCTAGGGACAGAAAACTGTAGGTAGGGAGAGTGTCAGTTTATTTCACTCTGCAAGTCCTTGTTTCCAGGGACCTGGAAGGACAGTGAGTGAATTGTCCTTGTGCTATATTGTGATTAAAAAAAACATTTTTTCTAGGGACAGAAAACTGTAGGTAGGGAGAGTGTTTTTTTTCTTTCACTCTGCAAGTCCTTGTTTCCAGGGACCTGTAAGGACAGTGAGTGAATTGTCCTTGTGCTATATTGTGATTAAAAAAAACATTTTTTCTAGGGACAGAAAACTGTAGGTAGGGAGAGTGTTTTTTTTCTTTCACTCTGCAAGTCCTTGTTTCCAGGGACCTGTAAGGACAGTGAGTGAATTGTCCTTGTGCTATATTGTGCTTAAAAAAAACATTTATTCTAGGGACAGAAAACTGTAGGTAGGGAGAGTGTCAGTTTATTTCACTCTGCAAGTCCTTGTTTCCAGGGACCTGGAAGGACAGTGAGTGAATTGTCCTTGTGCTATATTGTGATAAAAAAAAACATTTTTTCTAGGGACAGAAAACTGTAGGTAGGGAGAGTGTTTTTTTTCTTTCACTCTGCAAGTCCTTGTTTCCAGGGACCTGTAAGGACAGTGAGTGAATTGTCCTTGTGCTATATTGTGCTTAAAAAAAACATTTATTCTAGGGACAGAAAACTGTAGGTAGGGAGAGTGTCAGTTTATTTCACTCTGCAAGTCCTTGTTTCCAGGGACCTGGAAGGACAGTGAGTGAATTGTCCTTGTGTTATATTGTGATTAAAAAAAAACATTTTTTCTAGGGACAGAAAACTGTAGGTAGGGAGAGTGTTTTTTTTCTTTCACTCTGCAAGTCCTTGTTTCCAGGGACCTGGAAGGACAGTGAGTGAATTCTCCTTGTGCTATATTGTGCTTAAAAAAAACATTTATTCTAGGGACAGAAAACTGTAGGTAGGGAGAGTGTCAGTTTATTTCACTCTGCAAGTCCTTGTTTCCAGGGACCTGTAAGGACAGTGAGTGAATTGTCCTTGTGCTATATTGTGATTAAAAAAAACCTTTTTTCTAGGGACAGAAAACTGTAGGTAGGGAGCGTGTTTTTTTTCTTTCACTCTGCAAGTCCTTGTTTCCAGGGACCTGTAAGGACAGTGAGTGAATTGTCCTTGTGCTATATTGTGATTAAAAAAAACATTTTTTCTAGGGACAGAAAACTGTAGGTAGGGAGAGTGTTTTTTTTCTTTCACTCTGCAAGTCCTTGTTTCCAGGGACCTGTAAGGACAGTGAGTGAATTGTCCTTGTGCTATATTGTGCTTAAAAAAAACATTTATTCTAGGGACAGAAAACTGTAGGTAGGGAGAGTGTCAGTTTATTTCACTCTGCAAGTCCTCGTTTCCAGGGACCTGGAAGGACAGTGAGTGAATTGTCCTTGTGCTATATTGTGATTAAAAAAAACATTTTTTCTAGGGACAGAAAACTGTAGGTAGGGAGAGTGTTTTTTTTCTTTCACTCTGCAAGTCCTTGTTTCCAGGGACCTGTAAGGACAGTGAGTGAATTGTCCTTGTGCTATATTGTGCTTAAAAAAAACATTTATTCTAGGGACAGAAAACTGTAGGTAGGGAGAGTGTCAGTTTATTTCACTCTGCAAGTCCTTGTTTCCAGGGACCTGGAAGGACAGTGAGTGAATTGTCCTTGTGTTATATTGTGATTAAAAAAAACATTTTTTCTAGGGACAGAAAACTGTAGGTAGGGAGAGTGTTTTTTTTCTTTCACTCTGCAAGTCCTTGTTTCCAGGGACCTGGAAGGACAGTGAGTGAATTCTCCTTGTGCTATATTGTGCTTAAAAAAAACATTTATTCTAGGGACAGAAAACTGTAGGTAGGGAGAGTGTCAGTTTATTTCACTCTGCAAGTCCTCGTTTCCAGGGACCTGGAAGGACAGTGAGTGAATTGTCCTTGTGCTATATTGTGATTAAAAAAAACATTTTTTCTAGGGACAGAAAACTGTAGGTAGGGAGAGTGTTTTTTTTCTTTCACTCTGCAAGTCCTTGTTTCCAGGGACCTGTAAGGACAGTGAGTGAATTGTCCTTGTGCTATATTGTGCTTAAAAAAAACATTTATTCTAGGGACAGAAAACTGTAGGTAGGGAGAGTGTCAGTTTATTTCACTCTGCAAGTCCTTGTTTCCAGGGACCTGGAAGGACAGTGAGTGAATTGTCCTTGTGTTATATTGTGATTAAAAAAAACATTTTTTCTAGGGACAGAAAACTGTAGGTAGGGAGAGTGTTTTTTTTCTTTCACTCTGCAAGTCCTTGTTTCCAGGGACCTGGAAGGACAGTGAGTGAATTCTCCTTGTGCTATATTGTGCTTAAAAAAAACATTTATTCTAGGGACAGAAAACTGTAGGTAGGGAGAGTGTCAGTTTATTTCACTCTGCAAGTCCTTGTTTCCAGGGACCTGGAAGGACAGTGAGTGAATTGTCCTTGTGCTATATTGTGATTAAAAAAAACATTTTTTCTAGGGACAGAAAACTGTAGGTAGGGAGAGTGTTTTTTTTCTTTCACTCTGCAAGTCCTTGTTTCCAGGGACCTGGAAGGACAGTGAGTGAATTCTCCTTGTGCTATATTGTGATTAAAAAAAAACATTTTTTCTAGGGACAGAAAACTGTAGGTAGGGAGAGTGTTTTTTTTCTTTCACTCTGCAAGTCCTTGTTTCCAGGGACCTGTAAGGACAGTGAGTGAATTGTCCTTGTGCTATATTGTGATTAAAAAAAACATTTTTTCTAGGGACAGAAAACTGTAGGTAGGGAGAGTGTCAGTTTCTTTCACTGTGAAAGTCCTTGTTTCAAGGGACAGAGAAGGACACCTGAAGGTAGCCCTTATTGCTTTTTTCCCATCTCCCTGCAGGCCATCTATTAGAATGTCTGGAAGGCAAACAAGGAGAGGCAGACAGTCAGGAGGCAATAAAAGAGGGCAAGCAGGCTCTGTGTCTGGGGGCAACAGTGCTGGTCGTGGACGCGGTGCATTGTCATCAGCACATGGCCATGGGACACGCTTGTCCTTCTTTTCGGCAGCTGGACATGTTGAGCCACATCATGCCGAAGACTTGGTAGAGTGGATGACCAAGCCCTCCTCCTCCTCCTCATCCTCTCTCACCCAGGCTCAGGGTACTGGAAAAGCAGCTGCCAAAGCGTCGTCTTCCCTGGTATCAATGTCAGACAAATCATCAGTCACTCCTTCCCTAGACCCACCATGTCCTCCTCCTGAGGAGTCCCCCGAACTGTTTCAGCACAGTGTTGGGTACATGCTCCAGGAGGATGCCCAGCGTTTCGAAGGGTCTGATGATGAAACCCAGCTAGAGGAAGGCAGTAGCGTGAGAGCAGACAGAGGGGATGCTCAAGAAGGACACCAATCTGGCAGTCATGTTCCAGCAGCTGCAGCATACTGCCAGATTGGCTCCAGTGAAGAGGAGGGAGGGGATGATGAGGTCACTGACTCCACGTGGGTGCCTAATAGGAGAGAGGAGGAGGAGGAGGATGAGGAGGAGGCACATCTCCAACGAGGCAGGATGCCCTTTGGTGGCCAGCGTAAGGGCAGTACACCGACGGAATCACACCGCAGAGCTCCGCCTGTGCAGGGCGCTGCCTCTGCCCGTCATTCAAAAAGTTCTTTGGTGTGGGCCTTTTTTGAGGCTAGTGCATCAGATCGCACAGCTGCTGTTTGCAACATATGTCTCAAGCGTATATCGCGTGGCCAAAACATCAGCCGCTTGGGTACCACATGCCTGACCAGACATATGTTGACCTGCCATGCAGCTCGTTGGCAAGCCTACCTCAAAGACCCACACCAAAGAACAAAGCGGACCTCTCCTTGCACCGCATCAGCTGGGATCTCCAACCCCACTATAACTTCAGTCCTCTCTGAAACATGCACTGAGAGGAATGAAGGTGTAGAATTAGGTGTGTCACAGCCAAGTACTTGCGCCCACTCTGCTAGCAGTACACCGACGTCCGATTCTAGCAGGCAAATTTCCCTGCCCCAGCTGCTGGACCGTCGAAAGAAGTTCACTCCCAGCCATCCACATGCCCAGCGGTTGAATGCTAGCTTGGCTAAATTGCTAGCGCTTCAACTGCTGCCTTTTCAGTTGGTAGACTCGGCCCCCTTCCGTGAGTTTGTGCAATGTGCAGTTCCTCAGTGGCAGGTTCCCAAACGCCACTTTTTCTCACGGAAGGCTATTCCGGCTCTCTACCGGCATGTGGAAGGCAATGTCTTGGCCTCGCTGGACAGGGCGGTCAGCGGTAAGGTGCATATTACCGCTGACTCATGGTCCAGCAGGCATGGACAGGGACGTTACCTTTCTTTCACGGCCCATTGGGTCACTCTTTTGGCAGCTGGGAAGGATTCAGGACAAGGTGCAGTAGTGTTGGAGGTTGTCCCACCGCCACGCCTCCAAAATGCTACTACTGGTTGTGACACACCTCTCTCCTCCACCCCCTCCTCTTCTTCTTCCTCCATGGCCTCTTCCTGTGGTTTGTCCTATGAACCAGCGGTGCTCCGTAGCCGTTCACGGGGCTACGCAAGTACGCAGGCAAAAAGATGCCATGCCGTGCTTGCGCTGGTGTGTTTGGGGGACAGAAGCCACACTGGGGCAGAGGTCCTGTCTGCTCTGCAGGGCCAGGCCGAGAGGTGGTTGACGCCACGCCAGCTTAAGCCAGGAATGGTGGTTTGCGACAATGGCACCAACCTCCTCTCCGCCCTCCGACAGGGACAACTGACCCATGTGCCCTGTGTGGCTCACGTCCTTAACCTGGTGGTGCAGCGCTTCTTGGGCAGGTACCCGGGCTTACAGGATGTCCTGAGGCAGGCCAGGAAAGTCTGTGTGCATTTCCGCAGATCTTATAATGCCAGTGCTCGCCTGGCTGAGCTGCAAAAGGAGTTGAACCTGCCCAAGAACCGCCTTATATGTGACATGCCCACCAGGTGGAACTCAACGTTGGCCATGCTGCAGCGGCTGCACACGCAGCAGAGGGCCATCAATGAGTACCTGTGCGACTACGGCACCAGGACAGGGTCAGGGGAGCTTGGTTTTTTTTCTCCACGCCAGTGGGGCATGATCAGGGATGCATGCACTGTCCTGGCACCATTTGAGGAGGCCACGAGGATGGTGAGCAGTGACAGTGCATGCATCAGTGACACTGTACCTCTTGTCCACCTGTTGGAGCACACGCTGCGTGGAATAATGGACAGGGCACTTGAGGCAGAACAGAGGCAGGAAGAGGAGGACTTCCTTGCCTCTCAAGGCCCCCTTTACCCAGACAGTGTTCCTTCTGTCCCACCCATCGCACAGGAAGAGGAGGAGGAGGAGGAGGAGGAGGAGGAGGAGGAGGATTGTGTCAGCATGGAGGTGGAGGCTGGCACTCAGCATCATCAGCAGCAGTCTTTTAGGGATGATTTACAGTCCCAAGAAACCAGTGGACTTGTACGTGGCTGGGAGGAGGTGGCTGCGGATCATGTCGTCCTTAGTGACCCAGAGGACTCCGGAGCGAATGCCTCAGCAAACCTACGCTGCATGGCCTCCCTGATCCTGCAAAGTCTGCGGAAGGATCCTCGTATTCTTCGGATCAAGGAGAGGGACCATTACTGGCTGGCCACTCTCCTTGATCCACGGTACAAGGGTAAGGTTGCGGACCTTATGTTACCGTCGCAGAGGGAGCAGAGGATGAGACAACTCCGGGAGGCCTTGCAGAAAGGTCTGTGCAACGCGTTCCCAGAGACTGGGAGGTTGCAAACTCCTGGTCCTGGACAACGAGTTGCTGAGGCTTCGGCCAGTCAAAGAAGGAGCGGTGGGGAAGGTGGCCGTCTGACCGATGCGTTCAGACAATTCTTTAGTCCGCAGCCCCAAAGTATGATCGGTTCCAGCAACCATCGCCAGCGTCTGATAAACATGGTGCAGGAATATCTAGGGGCAAGGTCAGACTTGGACACCTTCCCCACCGAAAATCCTCTGGCTTACTGGGTCTTGAGGATGGATCACTGGCCAGAGCTTGCACAGTATGCAATTGAGCTACTGGCCTGTCCTGCATCCAGCGTTCTTTCGGAACGCACATTCAGTGCTGCTGGAGGATTTGTCACGGATCACAGGGTGCGCCTGTCCACCGACTCGGTTGATCGACTGACTTTCATCAAGATGAACCAGTCTTGGATCACCACCAGCTACCACACACCTGATGCTGATATAACAGACTAATTGATTTTAACATGTCACATCCCTTCAAGACTGATGCTGATGCTGAGTGCCTGTGCTGTTATGTTGACTGGCTATCCTCCTCCTCCGAGTCCTCAATGATACGATTGATGATGATAGCTTGTAAGATCATTTTTGTTTATGGGTGCCGCCACCAGTGCCTAACGCCCAATTTTTCAGCCCCTGTTTAACAGGGGCGTGTAATTACAATTTTTGAAGCAATACTTTGCAACAGGGCTCATTGCTGTGCTCCAAGTACAGTATCTGTGAGGAGTTGCAGTGTTGTGCCACCAGTGCCTAAGGCCCAATTTTTCAGCCCCTGTTTAACAGGGGCGTGTCATTACAATTTTTGAAGCAATACTTTGCAACAGGGCTCATTGCTGTGCTCCAAGTACAGTATCTGTGAGGGGTTGCAGTGTTGTGCCACCAGTGCCTAAGGCCCAATTTTTCAGCCCCTGTTCAACAGGGGCATGTAATTACAATTCTTGATCTAATAATTCACAGCAGGGCCCATTGCTGCACCCACCAAGAGTAACTGTCAGGGCTTACAGTGTTGTGGCACCAGCACCACCATCAAAGGCCCAATTTTTACTACCACTGTTCAACAATTATATGTAATTAAAATTCCTGATATAATAGTTGACAGCAGGGCGTTCCAGCACCAACCAAGAGTAACTGTGAGTGCTTACAGTGTTGTGCCAACACCAACAACTAAGGGGCCTATTTCTGCAGAGTATATACGGCAGGTCCCTACTTTCAAACATCCAACTTACAAACGACTCCTACTTGCAAACGCAAGAAGACAACAGGAAGTGAGAGGAAATCTACCACTAGGAAGGAAAATTCTCTCCTGTAAGAATAAATATGGGAGAAAGGTGTCTCCTCTGTACTGATGCTTTATCAGCAATCCTTGTTTCAAGAAAAACACCACATTTCAAAAACAGTTGTCATTGGGACGGAAAGTGAGGTGAAATGTTCTGAACAGGGGCACAGACAGCAAAACAAATGTTACAGGGGTGATAACCCTTACCTATGTTTTCCAAAAAGTTTAAAAATAGATTTTTGGTCTGGAGCTACACTTCAACAATGTACCTGTTCAAAATTACAAACAGACTCTACATAAGAACAAACCTACAGTCCCTGTCTTGTATGCACCGCCTGTATAGGGCTGTTCAGAGTATATAGGGCCTTTTTTATTTTATGTGCGGGGTTCCCCTTAATATCCATACAAGACCCAAAGGGGCTGGTAATGGGCTGGGGTAGGGGGGGGGTCATGGGGTAGCTATGCCATTTTTCTTAAAGAATTTCATCCATATTACCGGGACCAGACATTACATTAAAGCCGCAAGCAGTTTTAAATGGCTTTTTTTTCCTTTAGAAGTGTCATTTTGTGCAGGGACAGTTCTAAACACGGGAAACACGTGGCACTTCACAGGCATACTTTAGACACCCCCCAGGTACGATATTTAAAGGAATATTTGACTTTTTTTTTTCACTTTATGCATCATTAAAATGACTGCTCCCGAAAAACGACCGTTTTTAAAACTTCTTTTTGCATTGATACATGTCCCCTGGTGCAGAACCCGGGTTCCCAAACCCTTTTTAGGACAATAACATGCATAATAGTTGTTATAATTAGCACTTTAGAATTCGAACGTTCGCATCCATTGTATTTAATAGGGTTCTAATGTTCGTTCGAACTTTCGGTCCGTTCGCGGGTTCTGGTGCGAACCGAACCCGGGGGTGTTCGGCTCATCACTACTCATGACCAAAGTGTGGCAAAAAAAATTTTTTTTTTTTTAGCCAGTTGTGGGCACTGCGGGAGAAATTTACTAAAATTGGTACACTCATAATCTGGTGCAGGTGTGCATAGTAACCAATCAGCTTCCGGGTTTTATTATCAAAGCTTAATTGAACAAGCTGAAGTTAGAAGCTGATTGGTTACTATGCACAGCTGTACCAGATCCTGAGTGCTCCAGTTTTAGTAAATCTCCCCCTGTATGTTTTATTAAAGTTACTTTATATATCTGTAGCACACAGATCCCTGGCCTTACCTCCTCAAGCGGGACACACCGTACCAAAATGCCCAGGTTCCTTCTTGAATAAGAGGGTGAGCGGTGTTCAGAAATTGTTGGGTTCGGCAGCGAGTTACCTTTCCTGGGGCTAGTTCCTTTCCCTAGAATGTGGGTAAAAGTCTGTAGCTTGTGTACCAATAAGGCCAATGTCCAGACAAGGTTAAACCTCAATGGCTGAAGGTTTATTTTCTTTATGCTTGAAACCGGACGGGAAAGTTGAAAGTGAAGATGTCAGGTCACCTACGGCCAGGTGACAGATGCACACCGTAGGGGGGCAGGAGTGCACCGCAAGGTAGTGAACCCTATGGCTGACTGCTGCGGATAGGAAACTGGGTGGTTGTGGAAAGCGGGACCAGAGGAGCACAACCGGGATCCTATAGGAAGCTAGAGCCAAGATTCCCCAGGGCGCGGAGTCTAATGCCCCGTACACACGATCGTTTTTAATGTCATTTTTTAAACCGACGTTTTTCTCCTCGTTTTTTTTTCATGTTTCCTCTCAAGCCTGCCTTGCGTACACACCATCATTAAAAAAAAACGATCAAGCAAAGCGCAGTGACGTTCAACACGTACGACGGCACTATAAAGGGGAAGTTCCGTTCGAATGGCGCCACCCTTCATGTTAGTAAAGTTTGTTGAGCGACGATTCGCGCTTTTCAGTCCGTTACTGTGTAATGAATGTGCTATCTCCATTACGAACGCTAGTTTTACCAGAACGAGCGCTCCCGTCTCATACTTGATTCTGAGCATGCGCGTTTTTTTTCACGTCGTTAAAGCATACACACTATCGTTTTTCACGTCGTTAAAAAAAACGACATGAAAAACGACGTGAAAAAAGAGAGCATGTCCGGAATTTTTAATGGCCGTTTTTCACGTCGTTAAAAATGCTCTGGAGCATACACACGATCATTTTTCAGGGCCATTTTTTAAAATGACAGTTTTAACGGCATGAAAAACGATCGTGTGTACGGGGCATTAGACCCAGCAGGTCTTCTCCAGAGCCTCTAGTGGTGAGGATGTTATGCTGCAGGCTGGGTCCAGGTCGCGGCCCCTAGAGTCTCCTAGCTCACGCCCCGTAGGATAAGGGGACAAGAGGGGAAGCAGCAGCACAAGATATGAGAGAAACGAATAACAAGCTGAAGGTCAGGGGCCACAAGCAGACAAGGATAACGAAAGACAAGCCGAAGGTCAAGGGTCACGAGCAGACAGGGATAGTCGGGGACAAGCCAATAACGTAACAGAGAGACAGACGTAGCACACGGCAGGCAGGAACCCAAACACACAATGCTTAACAAACACGTTGATCAGCAAAGCAGGCTTGCAGTGCACAGGTTAATATAGTGTTCTGTGATAGGGCCTGGGGTGGAGTCAGGCTGGGAGGAGATTATAAAGGAAGCCAGGTGAAAGGGTTCTGGCCTCTAAGATGAACACATGGGAAGGAAGGTAAGCTGACAGACAAACACTACTGCATATCCATGACAGAAGAATAGAATAACAGGAGGCAGGTTCAGGCACTTAATATCACCACTCAATCCCAAGTGGACTCTGCTCACCCGGATAGTCCCCTCTCACGGTCCTAGCAGCCGGAGTGATGCACGAACTTTACTTCACTGTCCTAGGGATACGATCGGAACCCATTTGCCTAGTTCCAAACTTCCCAGCACTTGTAGCATAAGGACCTAGGTGCAAGTTGAAGTATGCTACAATGCCTGTGGCGGACTTGTGGAATCCCTCTGTAGGTGACCAGGCCTCATCCGAGGCAGTGACTTCCCTCACCGGTAATCCTGGCTCCCTCTCCAGAACGGGTCATCCTCGAGTGCCCTGGAATTCCTCTTTAGATGGTTGGCCAGCTAAAGGTGCTGGGCCTACATGAAAAGTTGCAGCCCCAGGCTAAAGGTGCCCAAAACTGATCTTCCCCTGAGCATTCCCATGGCCTGGAGGGCCACGAGACGCAGTACCCTTCCTTCTTCCCCCCCCTAAGATGGCGTCTGCCCCTTTGTATCCTCTCCCAGCATGCACAGCGGGCTGACCACGCCCCCATACAGCTGCCTGGAGAAGACACCCAAAGGTAAAGTAATGTCACCAGCGGTTCAACCCTGACCTGTCATGACAGCGCCACCCACAGGCCACAGGGAACTATACACCAGTAACACCACTTGGCAAAAGCAAAAGAGCAGAACCTAACAATTAAAGCAATCTGGGTATGGCTACCAACCCAGATCAACCCCTAAATTTAGGTACCTAGCTCCCCTGAAGTAAAGGGGCGCTACATATCATTGCCAAATATGAAAAACCAAGGAATACATCACCTATTTCTTCTAATATTAATGTTTTTCCTATAAATTTCTAACCGAAGGAATATAAAAAGTTTGCTCCCTGTGTCATACCTTACAAGTGTAAGAAACAGTGCTACTGAAGGAGCAGTGGAGATTAATACTTGATTTCTACATTGTCCCCTTGCCTCATACTAACCAGTGTCCTTAATATAACTTGCCAAAGAATAATAGCTAGGGACTGTGTAAGGGAAACTGCTTCTTTGAAGAGATCCTGCTTGTAACGGGAGGGCCCGTGGAACCCAGAAGTTCTTAGAAAGTATGAGCCAGGAAATAATGGACATTGAGAATATGTCTTGGATTGCTTTAAAATGGGTCTGTAATATTAATCCACCATATTCCCCAGGATATCTGTAAATAACTATTTACTGTTTGTTGATCCTGAACTCAACAGGTTAATTGAAAGGGCTGATGTGTTGAACTTCAATCACCTGTCTGCCTGTGTAATGTTAATGAATCCCAATTATTCTAAAGATCTTTTCATTGTGGGGTGTGATAATTAACTCTGTAATTGTGGGTATTGTAAATTAGCAGACAGACAGCCTGGGGAACATAAAGGTTATGCATAGTCATTTAAGCTGAAAAGGGATTAGCTAATGAACTCACCTGTTGTCTGCTAAGAGATGTCAGAATGTGTATTGGGGCCTCATTATGTGACCATTGTGTGATGTTGTGGGTGGAGTTGTTCATTTGGACTACAGTATTCGTTTAGTGTATATAAAAGCCTGTTCTTTTCTCAATAAAGGGTCAGACCAGTTGGAAACCTCATACAGAGCGTTTGTCTCGTATTTCTGGGAGAATTATTCCTATGGGTCTCGGTCGCCTGACTGTGGAGTGTCTGGTAGCTGCTGTGTGTTTGGAGAGGGAATATCCTAAACGGCGTTAACCCCTTTCATACTTGGGGTGCCGTTACACTGCTGTTATGAGTTACATGTTTGCAAAGTTGATAAAGTAATAAGATAAAATGCAACCCCAATTCCCCAAAAAATTGGGACACTGTATACACTGTGCAAAATTTACATAAAAACAGAATGCAATGATTTGTAAATCTCATAAAGTCATATTTTATCACAATAGAAATAGAAAACATATCAAACTGAGAAAATATAAAATTGTAGAAAAAAACTAAGGTAATTTTGAAATTGATGGCAACAACACATCTCAAAAAAATATGGGACAGGGCTATGTTTACCACAGTGTAGCATCCCCTCTTCTTTTAACGACACTCTGTAAACGTCTGGGAACTGCTGGAGTTTTGACAGAGGAATGATTTCCCATTCTTGCCTGATATAGGATTCTAACTGTTCAACAGTCCTAGGTCTTTTTTGTTGTATTTTTTGTTTCGAGATGCGGCAAATATTTTTAATTGGTGAAAGGTCTGGACTGCAGGCAGGCCAGTTAAGACTCTTCCATTACAAAGCTATGCATGTTGTCATAGATGCAGTTTGCCGTTTAGCATTGTCCTGCTGAAATCTGCAAGGCCTTCCCTGAAAAAAAGGCATTATCTGGACACTGCTCTAAAACCTGGATATATCTTTCAGCATTGATGGTGCCTTTCCAGATGTGCATATAGCCCATTCCTTTTGCACTAATGCACCCCCATACCATCAGAGATACAGGCTAATAACAAGCTGGAAGGTCCTTCTCCACTTTAGTGCAGAGGACACGGCACTCATGGTTGCAAAAAAGAATGTCAAATTTTAATTTGTCTGAGCACAAAACAGTTTTCCACTTTGCAGCAGACCATTTTAAATGCGCTTTGGTCCAGAGAAGATGACGACGTTTCTGGACTGATAGGGCTTCTTCTGTGTATGATAGAGCTTTATCTTGCATTTTTGGATGGCACAGGGAACTGTGTTCAGAGTGTGATTTTGTATTCCTGAGCTCATTCAATGATTTCTATCACAGAATCATGCCTGTTTTTAATGCAGTGCAGTCTGAGGGCCCAAGGATCATGGGCATTCAATATTGCATTTTGTCTTTGTCCCTTGCACACAGAGGTTTCCCAGATTCTTAGAATCTTTTGATGATATTATGTACTGTAAATTATGATATATTAATAATCTTTGCAATTTTACATTAAGAAACATTCTATAATTGTTATATAGTATATGTGTATATATATATATATATATATATATATATATATATATATATATATATGCTATGTGATAACAATGTTTAAATGCAGCTTTTCACAGATTGGTGAACCTCTGCCCATCTATACTTCTGAGACACCCTGACTCCCTGAGAGCCGGTTCACACCAGGGCGACTCAGGATCCGACTTCAGGTCGCCCCGATACGCCCCAAGTCGCCCCAAGGCATGCTGTAATGTTGGTCTATGGAGCCGTCTTTATGCACACTACAGAAGTCGCTCCGACTTCAAAAAAGGTTCCTGTACTACTTGAAAACGACTTCTAGGCGACTTGTACCCATTGATTTCAATGGAAGTCGCCTCCAAAGTTGGATCAGTGTCTTAACTGAAGCAACTTTACACGAAGAGAAAATAGTTTTCTCAGGCAAACCCCTCCCTCCCACAGAGCTGATTATTGTTTGATTGGCCACTGGCAAAGTTGCCTGTCCTGGAGGAAACTTGAAGTTGCCTCGAAGTTGCCTTGAAGTTGCCTTGAAGTTGCCTTGTAAAGTCGCGCTGGAAGTCGTGTTGCCCCAGTGTGAACCGACTCTAAGAAGCTATTTTTTTTGCCCACTGTTATTGACCTGTTGCCAATTAAACTAATTAGTTGCAAAAAAAATTCCAGCTCTTCCTTGTTAGTACCACTTCCTTTTTTTGCTCTCTTCCAACTTATTTGAGATGTGTTGCTGCCATCAATTTTAAACTTACCTTAAAATGCTGTTTTCTCAGTTTAGGCATTTGATATGTTTTCTATTTTCTATTGTGAATAAAATATGGGTTTATGAGATGTGAAAATCATTGCATTCTGTTTTATGTAGATTTTACGCAGTGTCCCAGCTTTTTTGGGGGAATTGGGATTGTAATATAAATAGATAATAACTGTCTTGGGCAGTAAAATGTATATGATAAAACTGTTATCTTACACAACAAAATGAAACAATGCAATTTTTTCAAATGTATATACAGTAAAGTAAACACAAAGTGAAGGGAAATCTCTTTTAATGGAATATAGAAGGTAAAAAAATGACAGGGGCTTTAACCCCAGCATACTCTATCCAAAACTAAAAAAGAAAAAAGTTTTGCCTTTGATTATAATCTAAGACATTGAGATATCTGTATTGATATAAAGTACACTGCATAGTTCTATAAATAAGAGGCGACCTAAGGCGATTCCTGATGACCTAAGGGATACTCTGTGATTGACACGTTCTTGTTGGTCAGATGATTGTTGGATCTCTGCTCCTGGAAAGTAATATGGTGCCTTCCATCTTGCCATTAGTCAATCCTTTTTGGGTATATTGACTTGCTAGCCTGTCACCCTTATATATCAATGGTCAATGGTCTGGTTGTGCTAACAGCAACCAATGCAAAGGCCACATGCCCAAAGTCTTCCTTATTGGCTGATACCCATTGGGGAGTGGTATAAAAACTCAACCCACAGCCAAATATAGAATACTCTATTCCAGCCTTTCTCAAACTTTTCAACATAGAGGAACCCTTGAAATAGTTCTCCGGTCTCGGGGAACCCCTGCTAAAAATTAGAAATCTACAATTCATGATACCTTTGTGTGATGGTCAGTGGGAAGGATGGTCCTTACACTTGTGGTCATTGGGAATAATTACCTCCTTACAGATAGCTAAAAAGATCAATGGTGTCAGTAGGAAATTATCTGAGAGGCAGAAATTGCCCAATGCTGAAGGAACCCCTAGCAACCTCTGGAGGAACCCTAGGGTTCCACGGAACCCTGGTTGAGAATCACTGCTCTATTCCCTGGTGGCCAAAGCTCCATATACCGCACACTCTAGGTAAAAATTTGCTGCATCAAGAGATTGTTGTAGCACTCAAAAATCTGCTAAAACAGTCTCTTATTGCAGCTACAGGTGAAACTCAAAAAATGTGAATATCGTGCAAAAGTTCATTTATTTCACTAATGCAACTTAAAAGGTTAAACTAATATATGAGATAGACTCATTACATGCAAAGCAAGATAGTTCAAGCTGTGATTTGTCATAAATGTGATGATTATGGCTTACAGTTCATGAAAACCCCAAATCCACAATCTCAGAAAACTTGAATATTGTGAAAAGGCGCAATATTCTAGGCTCAAAGAGTCCCAATCTAATCAGCTAATTAAGCCATAACACCTGTAAAGGGTTCCTGAGCCTTTAAATGGTCTCTCAGTCTGGTTCAGTAGGAATCACAATCATGGGAAAGACTGCTGACCTGACAGTTGTGCAGAAAACCATCATTGACACCCTCCATAAGGAGGGAAAGCCTCAAAAGGTAATTGCAAAAGAAGTTGGAGGTTCCCAAAGTGCTGTATCAAAGCACATTAATAGAAAGTTATGTGGAAGGGAAAAATGTGGAAGAAAAGGGTGAACAAGCAGCAGGGATGACCGCAGTCTGGAGAGGATTGTCAGGAAAAGGCCATTCAAAAGTGTTGGGGACTTTCACAAGGAGTGGACTGAGGCTGGAGTCAGTGCATCAAGAGCCACCACACACAGACGGATCCTGGACATGGGCTTCAAATGTCGTATTCCTCTTGTCAAGCCACTCCTGAACAACAAACAACGTCAGAAGCGTCTCACCTGGGCTAAAGAAAAACAGACCTGGTCTGTTGCTCAGTGGTCCAAAGTCCTCTTTTCTGATGAGAGCAAATTTTGCATCTCATTTGGAAACCAAGGACCCAGAGTATGGAGGAGGAATGGAGAGGCACACACTGCAAGATGCTGGAAGTCCAGAGTGAAGTTTCCACAGTCTGTGTTGATTTGGGGAGCCATGTCATCTGCTGGTGTTGGTCCCCTGTGCTTCATTAAGTCCACAGTCAACGCAGCCGTCTACCAGGAGATTTTGGAGCACTTCATGCTTCCTTCTGCAGACAAGCTCTATGGGGATGCTGACTTCATTTTCCAGCAGGACTTGGCACCTGCCCACACTGCCAAAAGCACCAAAACCTGGTTCATTGACCGTGGGATTACTGTGCTTAATTGGCCAGCAAACTCGCCTGACCTGAACCCCATAGTGAATCTATGGGGCATTGCCAAGCGAAAGATGAGAGACATGAGACCGAACAATGCAGAAGAGCTGAGGGCCGCTATTGAAGCATCCTGGTCCTCCATAACACCTCAGCAGTGCCACAGGCTGATAGCGTCCATGCCACGCCGCATTGAGGCAGTAATTGCTGCAAAAGGGGCCCAAACTAAGTACTGAGTACAAATGCATGCTTATACTTTTCAGAGGTCCGATATTGTTCTATGTACAATCTTTGTTTTATTGATTGCATGTAATATTCTAATTTTCTGAGATTGTGGATTTGGAGTTTTCATAAGCTGTAAGCCATAATCATCACAATTATGACAAATCATGGCTTGAACTATCTTGCTTTGCATGTAATGAGTCTATCTCATATATTAGTTTCACCTTTTAAATTGCATTAGTGAAATAAATGAACTTTTGCACGATATTCTAATTTTTTGAGTTTCGCCTGTATACCCATTCACATGCCTGGTGTACTGGGGTGGAGGAGGGAAGGCATGCATTTTGGGTATAAACACTGTTTCAGCACTGCGGAGAGCTCCGGAGAGCACTTCTGCTTACCGAAATAAGCAATATAAACACTCTTCACTTTTAAACACTTCCTTTTAAAAGGAAACACCCTCAAGTATTGAGTTACCATTTTGAAGATTTTTTTTCTATGTTCCTGTGTATTTATTTAATGTAAAGTGGAACTTAACCCATCGATAAATGCTTCCAAAAACAGTTACAGTACAATTAAGGCATGCCATCAATGATAACTATCACAGTTGTTTGTACTCTAAACTGCACTATCAACCTATCAAATGGCTGGTGTCTTAACTGATCAAATGTACAGCACCATCACATCTAGCACATATCAAACAGAGGCTGGGAGGGCAGCTTCCTTGGCTGTAAAGGATAGGAGGGTTTAGTTCTACTTCAACATAGCTGGTTCTCTGGCAGTTTGGCTTGTACAGCGTCAAAAATAAATTGTGTTTCGGGTGCCTGGGAGGCACAGATGCATCACATAGCCCACTGTCAGGAGCTTTTTAAAATCAATCACGGGCTGAAATACGTGGCAGCTGTATGCAACTGGGAGCTGTTTCCATTGGTACTCACGTTTAGGGCTGTATGCTTCAGTGATGTATGCCCTGAATGTAGTAATTCAGTTTTCGGAGCATTTGGCCCCTGATAAAATAATTCCTTGTATGTGTGTACTGCTCAGAACAGCATCTAATGCCCCTTACACGCGATCGGAAATTCCGACAAGAAAAGTCCGATGTGAGCTTTTGAACGGAAATTCCGACCGTGTGTATGCTCCATCTGCCTTTTGTTGTCGGAATTTCCGCCAACAAAAGATTGAGAGCTGGTTCCCAAATTTTCAGATGGAAAAACAAAAAATTCCAATCGGAAATTCCGATCGTCTGTAGCAATTCCGACGCGCAAAATTACGACGCATGCTCGGAAACAATTCGGCGCATGCTCGGAAGCATTGACCTTCATTTTCTTGGCTCGTCATAGTTCTTTTTTTTACAAGAAGAATTTTTTATTTATTTAGATCTTTGCAGTACAAGCGATGCAAACACACAATCCTTTACATGAAGGGTAATACACAGAGTGACTTAGTAAACAGCAACAATGTTGACCACAGGATGGGTGAGAACAAAATCCAAAGAACGTTCTAACGTTGGCTCAGGAGGTGGAAATTTCAGCATAATAACCCAGAATGACCCAGATGGGGGGGGGGGGAGGAGAGGGGAGGGAAGGGGGGAGAGAAAGGAACCTCGAGCAAGTGGATGAATTACATATCAAAACAGGTCATCTACTCATAGGAAAACCAACCTATGGATTCAGGGCTGTGGTGCATCCCCAGCTACCACATCCTGCGCGTTCTCCAGGGGCTCCTCCCCCCAGGCATCTATCCATCCAGACCATATTTTATCAAATTTGCCGGGGCAATTCCGATTAAGGTATGTAAGTTTGTAGAGTGGTAACACTGAGTTTACAACCATACGCCACATAGAAACTGTAGGTGGCGCTGTGTCTTTCCAGTGGAGGAATATCACCTTGCGTGCATAGAATGTGGCATAGCTTAGGAACAGCCTAATATACTTGCCCCATGTCACCACGTTCTTGACGGTCGAAAGTTCAGGGAACTTTTGTGTGACCGTGTGTATGCAAGCCAAGCTTGAGCGGAATTTTGTCAGAAAAACCACCATGTGTACGCGGCATTACACATACGGCTATCACATATTTAAGCCTATCATAGACTTTGACATGCTCCTGGCAGTGGGCTGTACACTGCGCCTATGCTTTCCTTGAGCCCAAAGGCTTCTAGGTTTATGTATTTGTGCATGGGAATCATCTAATGGCTTTGAAAGGAGTGACATGCAAAATATTGGTTAAGCATATTAAAATAAATCTGTTTTGCAAAAGTAATCCTGCCCAGTTTCCTTTAACAGTGTTCATAAATGTATTACAAAACTGACAGGCTGAGCAAGCCGTCATACATTACAAGGTGTGCTAATAATTGCATAAACTTTTTTTCTCAAATGCCTAATAGTGACAAAATAAAAGTATATATATGCACACTTTAATATCTTCACTGTGTGTTCCAGATCTATACAACATCATCTCGGACATTAATACTCGTGGTCCATCACGCATTCCCAGTGCTTTCAATGGCAAGGCCCTCAACTTGCCCCAGTTTGTCCAGTTAATGGAGACGTTTGTGGGAGATGCCCCACTTGAAGCTGTGGACAAAGTCACGTCCTTTATTCAGAAGGAATACGTGGAAACCGAAGAGGAGAGAATTGCACTGCTGGCTAAAGTAATAGTTGCATATTGTCGTACATTACCTAGCACAGTTATAATTCCATTGTGCTGAAACAAAATATTATGTATTACCGGTAATTTGCATGATTCCAACTTGAAATCCAAGTTTGATGGTGACATTGTAAGGATTTTCACCAGAAGTAAAATGTTATAAATATTTGGAAATACTTCTGGAAACAAAGCAACAAAAAATAAAAATATATGAAGTTATGAGGTTTTCCTATCCACAGGTTTTTACAAAACGTGATTATCCAGCAGTGAAACAAATAAAAACATTTATTCTGCAGTACATTCTTTCTAAAAAAAAAATAGAAAAAAAAGCTTTATCAAACTGCATATTTAAATATTTTAAGAAAATTGCAGTTTTACAGTCTACTAACAGACTGTTGATACTTTATGAGTACCTAAACACTGCTGTACATGGTAAGTTTCCCCTACAGTTTGCCATAGCAGTGCAGATACAGTACCATCAGCTTAAAGATTATTCTGTATATAAGATCTGCTAACCTAAACTAAAGGGTACTGGTGATCTCCACTTCCTCCAGGTTTTTCTTTAATATCTTCTAGCCAGCCAGCACACCTGCCGACGGTGTGCCATGGTTTACATTTATTTAAAATAGTAATCCTATCAACATTTCAATTTGTTGGCTGCATGGATTTTGATGACTGAGCAGAGCTGAAAAATCACAGGATCCATGCTGTTTATGTAAACTTCAACTCCAGGCAAATCGCTTAATACACAGATTAAAAAAAAAAAAAAAAAAACTTATAGGGGAGCTGTTTTACCTGTCAAACCAGTTGTATTTGTTTATACCCAGTTGTAAGATTTAATCACCATTGTCACACAGCACAGCTCTGTCTGGCAAGGCAGGAGACCTGTTTGTTTTTCATCTGCAGACAATTAACACTTAAGCCCTGTACACACGATCGATTTTACAGATGAAAACAGTCCGATGGACTTTTTTCATCGGACAAACCAATCGTGTGTGGGCCCCATGGGTCTTTTTTCCATCGGTGTTAAAAAATAGAACATGTTTTCAATTTATCCGATGGAAAAAAAATTATAGCAAATTACTATCGTCTGTGGGGAACTCCATCGGATAAAAAACCCACGCATGCTCAGAATCAAGTCGACGCATGCTCAGAAGCATAGAACTTAATTTTTCTTGGCTCGTCGGAGTGTTTTACGTCACGGCGTTTGGGACGATCGGTTTTTTGACTGATGGTGTGTAGGCAAGACTGATGGAAGTCAGCTTCATCGAAAAATCCATCGGTTTAAAATCCATAGGAAATCCGATCGTGTGTACAGGGCTTAACAGGTCTTCTTTCCAGCCCCACAATGTGACTGGACAGTGAAAGGAGAAGCATCAGACAGGTTTTGCACATCTCTACGTCAGTCTGCTTTCTGCTCCTGTCAGCATGCTTCTTGTACTGTAGCACAAAAGATTAGCTAATTGTGCCTCTTCCCTTCTCCCCTAGTCGGAACTCTGGTGTACAGGGATTGCAAGAGGCTGATAAATCCAATTCAGGTATATACACTTGAAGAAAAAAATTATGATCTGGACAGCCGCACTCCAATCCAACGTGGCTTTTATTCACAAAGTGAAATAAAAACAGGCACTACATATCACAGCAACAGAATATTAGGGACAGCTAACGCGTTTCACACTTAGGAGTGCTTACTCATAGGTATATACACTGCCTGCATAAAAAAATAAAAACAAATCAAAAACATTTAAAGATGTATTAATGCATACAGAGCTGGAGTTTAGCTTTAAAGCAGTTGTAAACTGCGATGTTGCAAAAAAAAAAGAAAAAGAAAAAAAAAACCTGCAAGGCAATGGCATAATGTACTAGTATGCATCGCATAATAGCACATTATGAAATACTCACCTTTGGAATGAAGCCCTCCTGCGCTGTAATGTCACCGCTGAGAGGGCCGACATGTTCCCTTGTCTTTCCTCCAGGTTTGCGCGCTCGGACTATGTAATTGGTCGAAACCACGATGACGTCACTCCCACGCATTTGCGCGGGAGCCCTCGCTTCCGGCACAACCGCTTTAAGTATTCCAAGTATAGAAAACATATCTCATTAGGTGAACTTGGCATTGAGTAAGCACATACAGATTTATTATATCACTTAATAAATATACAGTATTATTAATTTCTGTTTATACAGTTTTTTCCTTCTTTATCAGCAGACAAAATGTTTTGTTGTAGTTCCCAAGGAATGCAAAACTCCATAGAAGAAGATCTTTGTCATAAAAAACTAGATTATTATTTTTTTGTTTATGTCTTTATAACTTTTGTTACCTGTTTCCTTTTTTTACAGGTTCATCAAGATGCCCTCCTAGCACGGCAGAAGCTTGTCCTGCAGGCTCTCTTTGAGAAATGGGACAACGATGGGTCCGGATTCCTGGAGCTGGAGGAGGTAGACGGAGTTCTGACCAAATACAAGGAGGGGATGGAATCGGAGGCGATGGCTAAAGGTAAGCTGTCTCTGAAAAAAGCAAAGATTAAAGTTTTTGTAATGTCACATTGTGACTTTGCTGATACCCCCTCTGGTTTATACCACTATTAACTACAGTGTGTGTGCGTTTTTTTTAAAATGACAAGGCTAAATACCTTTTCTCACAACGCAGCTGTGCAGTCACGTGATCCAGCAGGAGGGGCTGAGATTCCCCTCGAACGTCAGCTAGCCAGCAGAGGCAAGTCACATGACCGCACAGCGGCAGCGTGAGAAAAGGTATTTAGCCTTTTTATTAAAAAAAAAACACACACACTGTAGTTAATAACTGTATAAAGAAGACGGGATACAAGTATTTTTGCTGCATATTGCAGCGGAATAGCGGCAGGAGGGGCAGGAAGGTGATCGGCTCCCACACTGACAGGCAGGAGGAGAGCAGAGAGGGATGAGACTCAGATCGGAGAGCAGGATGATGGAGGCACATAAACTGACCACAGTATCATGGCTCAGCAGTAGTGATGAGCCGAACACCCCCGGGTTCGGTTCGCACCAGAACCCGCGAACGGACCGAAAGTTCGCACGAACATTAGAACCCTATTAAATACAATGGATGCGAACGTTCGGATTCTAAAGTGCTAATTATAACGACTATTATCCATGTTATTGTCCGAAACAGAGTTTTGGAACCCGGCTTCTGCACCAGGGGACATGTATCAATGCAAAAAGAAGTTTTAAAAACGGACGTTTTCCGGGAGCAGTCATTTTAACCTCCCTGGCGGTATGATTCTTTCTGGAATTATGTACCAAAAGCGGTACAATTATTTTGCATGAAAATTTGGTGTTATGTATTATAGGCCTGCGATTCTTAGTAATTACTTACTTAAACCTAAGCAAACCAGAGTCTAGTAAACATCCCGGGTATGATAAATATGAAACACAAAATTATAAATTATAATATAATAAATAACTATAAATAATTATAAAAAATAGTAATATAATTATAATAAAAATTATTCAATAATGTAATCAAATCAAAAACACTGAAATTTGCTCAGTTGCAGAATTGTCGCTGTCATTAGATTTAGTGTTTGATGACGAATTTCCCCACAAATCGCTATCGCTCAATTCTGCGAGTGATTCTAATTTATTATCGCTGCTTTCTAGTTGGTCTAAAACCACTTTTGACATAAAGGGACACTTTTTAGTTGCTATGGACAATCTCCAGTTTACAGGCAGAAAGAACGATTTTTATTATATAAAAGTGCATGCAGGACACTGGGCAGAACACTAGGGACCAAGGGGGTGTGTAATTATTACATACAGTACTGTAATCTGTAAGATTACAGTATACTGTATGTATACTATGTGTTTACCTTTTTGAATTTGCCGCCCAGTTCCGCTCCCATGCGCCGCTGCGGCTCGCAGGGAACGGAACTAGGAAGTCAGATGGGGTCGAAAGTGCCGACACTCGCCGGAGATCTCGCTGGCGATCACAGCAGAGGACATCATCGCTGGATCGCCAGGAGAAGGTAAGGAAACTCTGCTGCGGGCTCTGCAATGTCTACCCCGAGCGTGACTCGGGGTTACCGATCCTAGCATAAAAAAACAACCCCGAGTCACGCTCGGGATTACCGCTAGGGAGGTTAATGATGCATAAAGTGAAAAAAAAAAAGTCAAATATTCCTTTAAATATTGTACCTGGGGGGTGTCTAAAGAATGCCTGTGAAGTGCCACGTGTTTCCCGTGTTTAGAACTGTCCCTGCACAAAATAACATTTCTAAAGGGAAAAAAGCCATTTAAAACTGCTTGCGGCTTTAATGCAATGTGTGGTCCCGGTAATATGGATGAAAATCTTTAGGAAAAATGGCATAGCTACCCCATCAACCCCCCCCCCCCCCCCCTACCCCAGCCCATTACCAGCCCCTTTGGGTCTTGTATGGATATTAAGGGGAACCCCGCACACAAAATAAAAAAGGACCTATATACTCTGAACAGCCGTATACAGGCGGTGCATACAAGACAGGGACTGTAGGTTTGTTCTTATGTAGAATCTGTTTGTAATTTTGAACAGCTGCATTGTTTAAGTGGAGCTCCATGCCAAATTCCTTTTTTTTAGCTTTTTGTAAAACATAGGGAACGGTTATCACCCCTGTCACATTTTTTTTGCTGTCTGTGCCCCTGTTCAGAACATTTCACCTCACTTTGCGTCCCAATGACAACTGTTTTTGAAATGTGGTGTTTTTATTGAAACAAGGATTGGTGATAAAGCATCAGTAGAGAGGAGACACCTTTCTCCCATATTAATTCTTACAGGAGAGAATTTTCCTTCCAAGGGGTAGATTTCCTCTCACTTCCTGTTGTCTTCTTCCGTTTGCAAGTAGTAGTAGTTTGTAAGTTGGATGTTTGAAAGTAGGGACCTTCCGTATATACTCTGCAGAAATTGTCCCCTTAGGTGTTGGTGTTGGCACAACACTGAAAGCACTGAGGCCTCGTACACACGACCGATTTTCTCGGCAAGAACCAGCAAGAAACTTGCTGGCAGAGAGGTCTTGCCGAGTAAATCGGTCGTGTGTACGCTGCTAGCGGGTTTCTCGTCGAGAAAACCGACAAGAAACCTCGACGAGAAAATAGAGAACCTGCTCTCTATTTTCTCGTCGAGATTCTCCTCGGCATGTTTCTCGACGAGAAAAGTGAGTGTGTGTACACTTACCTGTCCGCCCGGAAGCCCGCGCATGTTCGAAATGAATTCGACGCATGCGCGGTAGCTTCCTAGGCATACGTAGGGTATACCAAGATGGCGGCGACGGCATCGAATGTGACGAGCGCATGCTCGACGTAGTCGATGACGTCACCGCGTACACTCCTTTCAAAGAACCGCGGGTTCTTTGAAACGAGCGTGTGTACACTCGGCCGGGACAAGTTTCTTGTCCAAGAATCTCGTCGAAAAAAACAACATGTTTTTTTCAACGAGAATCTCGGCCGTGTGTACGAGGCCTCACAGTTATTCTTGGTGGGTGCTGGAACGCCCTGCTGTCAACTATAATATCAGGAATTGTAATAACATATAATTGTTGATCAGTGGTAGTAAAAATTGGGCCTTTGATGGTGGTGCTGGTGCCACAACACTGTAAGGCCTGACAGTTACACTTGGTGGGCGCAGCAATGGTCCCTGCTGTGAATTATTAGATCAATAATTATAATTGCATGCCCCTGTTGAACAGGGGCTGAAAAATTGGGCCTTTGGTGGTGGTGGTGGTGGTGATGGTGGTGCTGGTGCCACAACACTGTAAGGCCTGACAGTTACTCTTGGTGGGCGCAGCAATGGGCCCTGCTGTGAATTATTAGATCAATAATTATAATTGCATGCCCCTGTTGAACAGGGCCTTAAAAATTGGGCCTTTGGTGGTGGTGGTGGTGGTGATGGTGGTGCTGGTGCCACAACACTGTAAGGCCTGACAGTTACTCTTGGTGGGCGCAGCAATGCTCCCTGCTGTGAATTATTCGATCAATAATTATAATTGCATGCCCCTGTTGAACAAGGGCTGAAAAATTGGGCCTTTGGTGGTGGTGGTGGTGGTGATGGTGGTGCTGGTGCCACAACACTGTAAGGCCTGACAGTTACTCTTGGTGGGCGCAGCAATGCTCCCTGCTGTGAATTATTCGATCAATAATTATAATTGCATGCCCCTGTTGAACAGGGGCTGAAAAATTGGGCCTTTGGTGGTGGTGGTGGTGGTGATGGTGGTGCTGGTGCCACAACACTGTAAGGCCTGACAGTTACTCTTGGTGGGCGCAGCAATGCTCCCTGCTGTGAATTATTCGATCAATAATTATAATTGCATGCCCCTGTTGAACAGGGGCTGAAAAATTGGGCCTTTGGTGGTGGTGGTGGTGGTGATGGTGGTGCTGGTGCCACAACACTGTAAGGCCTGACAGTTACTCTTGGTGGGCGCAGCAATGGGCCCTGCTGTGAATTATTAGATCAATAATTATAATTGCATGCCCCTGTTGAACAGGGGCTTAAAAATTGGGCCTTTGGTGGTGGTGGTGGTGGTGATGGTGGTGCTGGTGCCACAACACTGTAAGGCCTGACAGTTACTCTTGGTGGGCGCAGCAATGGGCCCTGCTGTGAATTATTAGATCAATAATTATAATTGCATGCCCCTGTTGAACAGGGGCTTAAAAATTGAGCCTTTGGTGGTGGTGGTGGTGGTGATGGTGGTGCTGGTGCCACAACACTGTAAGGCCTGACAGTTACTCTTGGTGGGCGCAGCAATGGGCCCTGCTGTGAATTATTAGATCAATAATTATAATTGCATGCCCCTGTTGAACAGGGGCTGAAAAATTGGGCCTTAGGCACTGGTGGCACAACACTGCAACCCCTCACAGATACTGTACTTGGAGCACAGCAATGAGGCCTGTTGCAAAGTATTGCATCAAAAATTTTAATTACACGCCCCTGTTAAACAGGGGCTGAAAAATTGGGCCTTAGCCACTGGTGGCGTCACCCATAAACCAAAATGATCTTCCAAGCTATCATCGTTAATCGTATCATTGAGGAGGAGGAGGAGGATAGCCAGTCAACATAACAGCACAGGCACTCAGCATCAGCATCAGTCTTGAAGGGATGTGACATTTTAAAATCAATTAGTCTGTTATATCAGCATCTGGTGTGTGGTAGCTGGTGGTGATCCAAGACTGGTTCATCTTGATGAAAGTCAGTCGATCAACCGAGTCGGTGGACAGGCGCACCCTGTGATCCGTGACAAATCCTCCAGCAGCACTGAATGTGCGTTCTGAAAGAACGCTGGATGCAGGACAGGCCAGTAGCTCAATTGCATACTGTGCAAGCTCTGGCCAGTGATCCATCCTCAAGACCCAGTAAGCCAGAGGATTTTCGGTGGGGAAGGTGTTCAAGTCTGACCTTGCCCCTAGGTATTCCTGCACCATGTATATCAGACGCTGGCGATGGTTGCTGGAACCGATCATACTTTGGGGCTGCGGACTAAAGAATTGTCTGAACGCATCGGTCAGACGGCCACCTTCCCCACCGCTCCTTCTTTGACTGCCCGAAGCCTCAGCAACTCGTTGTCCAGGACCAGGAGATTGTAACCTCCCAGTCTCTGGGAACGCGTTGCACAGACCTTTCTGCAAGGCCTCCCGGAGTTGTCTCATCCTCTGCTCCCTCTGCGACGGTACGATAAGGTCCGCAACCTTACCCTTGTACCGTGGATCAAGGAGAGTGGCCAGCCAGTAATGGTCCCTCTCCTTGATCCGAAGAATACGAGGATCCGTCCGCAGACTTTGCAGGATCAGGGAGGCCATGCAGCGTAGGTTAGCTGAGGCATTCAGTCCGGAGTCCTCTGGGTCACTAAGGACGACATGATCCGCAGCCACCTCCTCCCAGCCACGTACAAGTCCACTGGTTTCTTGGGACTGTAAATCATCCCTAAAAGACTGCTGCTGATGATGCTGAGTGCCAGCCTCCACCTCCATGCTGACACAATCCTCCTCCTCCTCCTCCTCCTCTTCCTGTGCGATGGGTGGGACAGAAGGAACACTGTCTGGGTAAAGGGGGCCTTGAGAGGCAAGGAAGTCCTCCTCTTCCTGCCTCTGTTCTGCCTCAAGTGCCCTGTCCATTATTCCACGCAGCGTGTGCTCCAACAGGTGGACAAGAGGTACAGTGTCACTGATGCATGCACTGTCACTGCTCACCATCCTCGTGGCCTCCTCAAATGGTGCCAGGACAGTGCATGCATCCCTGATCATGCCCCACTGGCGTGGTGAAAAAAACCCGAGCTCCCCTGACCCTGTCCTGGTGCCGTAGTCGCACAGGTACTCATTGATGGCCCTCTGCTGCGTGTGCAGCCGCTGCAGCATGGCCAACGTTGAGTTCCACCTGGTGGGCATGTCACATATAAGGCGGTTCTTGGGCAGGTTCAACTCCTTTTGAAGCTCAGCCAGGCGAGCACTGGCATTATAAGATCTGCGGAAATGCACACAGACTTTCCTGGCCTGCCTCAGGACATCCTGTAAGCCCGGGTACCTGCCCAAGAACCGCTGCACCACCAGGTTAAGGACGTGAGCCATACAGGGCACATGGGTCAGTTGTCCCTGTCGGAGGGCGGAGAGGAGGTTAGTGCCATTGTCGCAAACCACCATTCCTGGCTTAAGCTGGCGTGGCGTCAACCACCTCTCGGCCTGCCCCTGCAGAGCAGACAGGACCTCTGCCCCAGTGTGGCTCCTGTCCCCCAAACGCACCAGCGCAAGCACGGCATGGCATCTTTTTGCCTGCGTACTTGCGTAGCCCCTTGAACGCCTACGGAGCACCGCTGGTTCCGAGGACAAACCACAGGAAGAGGCCATGGAGGAAGAAGAAGAGGAGGGGGTGGAGGAGAGAGGTGTGTCACAACCAGTAGTAGCATTTTGGAGGCGTGGCGGTGGAACAACCTCCAACACTACTGCACCTTGTCCTGCATCCTTCCCAGCTGCCAAAAGAGTGACCCAATGGGCCGTGAAAGAAAGGTAACGTCCCTGTCTATGCCTGCTGGACCATGAGTCAGCGGTAATATGCACCTTACCGCTGACCGCCCTGTCCAGCGAGGCCAAGACATTGCCTTCCACATGCCTGTAGAGAGCCGGAATCGCCTTCCGTGCGAAAAAGTGGCGTTTGGGAACCTGCCACTGAGGAACCGCACATTGCACAAACTCACGGAAGGGGGCCGAGTCTACCAACTGAAAAGGCAGCAGTTGAAGCGCTAGCAATTTAGCCAAGCTAGCATTCAACCGCTGGGCATGTGGGAGTGAACTTCTTTCGACGGTCCAGCAGCTGGGGCAGGGAAATTTGCCTGCTAGAATCGGACGTTGGTGTACTGCTAGCAGAGTGCCCGCAAGTACTTGCCTGTGACACACCTAATTCTACACCTTCATTCCTCTCAGAGCAGGTTTCAGAGAGGAGTGAAGGTATAGTGGGGTTGGAGATCCCAGCTGATGCGGTGCAAGAAGAGGTCAGCTTTGTTCTTTGGTGTGGGTCTTTAAGGTAGGCTTGCCAACGAGCTGCATGGCAGGTCAACATATGTCTGATCAAGCATGTGGTGCCCAAGCGGCTGATGTTTTGGCCACGCGATATACGCTTGAGACATATGTTGCAAACAGCAGCTGTGCGATCTGATGCACTCGCCTCAAAAAAGGCCCACACCAAAGAACTTTTTGAATGACGGGCAGAGGCAGTGCCCTGCACAGGCGGAGCTCTGCGGTGTGATTCCGTTGGTGTGCTGCCCATACGCTGGCCACTCAAGGGCATCCTGCCTCGTTGGAGATGTGCCTCCTCCTCATCCTCCTCCTCCTCCTCTCTCCTATTAGGCACCCACGTGGAGTCAGTGACCTCATCATCCCCTCCCTCCTCATCACTGGAGCCAATCTGGCAGTATGCTGCAGCTGCTGGAGCATGACTGCCAAATTGGTGTCCTTCTTGAGCATCCCCTCTCTCTGCTCTCACGCTGCTGCCTTCCTCTAGCTGGGTATCATCATCAGATCCTTCCAAACGCTGGGCATCCTCCTGGAGCATGTACCCAACACTGTGCTCAAACAGTTCGGGGGACTCCTCAGGAGGAGGACATGGTGGGTCTAGGGAAGGATTGACTAATGAAGATAATGATACCAGAGAAGAGGACGCTTTGGCAGCTGCTTTGCCAGTACCCTGAGCCTGGGTGAGAGAGGATGAGGAGGATGAGGTGGGCTTGGTCATCCACTCTACCAAGTCTTCGGTATGATGTGGCTCAACATGTCCAGCTGCCGAAAACAAGGACAAGCGTGTCCCATGGCCATGTGCTGATGACAATGCACCGCGTCCACGACCAGCACTGTTGCCCCCAGACACAGAGCCTGCTTGCCCTCTTTTTTTGCCTCCTGACTGTCTGCCTCTCCTTGGTTGCCTTCCAGACATTTTAATGGATGGCCTGCAGGGAGATGGGAAAAAGAGCAATAAGGGCTACCTTCAGGTGTATACTGTGCAGGAGGCTTAGCAACAATGACACTGACACTGTCCCCCGCCTATCCTTCTCTGTCCCTAAACACAAGGATTGAAAATATGGTTCAGCAAAATAGTTTTAGAACAGAATAGCACACTGACACTTTCCCTCACTGTCCTACTCTGTCCCTCCCTACAAACAAGATTTAGCACAGAATAGCACACTGATAATTTCTACGAGTGTCCTTCTCTGTCCCTAAACTCAAGGATTGAAAATATGGAACAGCAAAATTGGTTTAGAACAGAATAGCACACTGTCAGTTTCACTCACTGTACCTCTCTGTCCCTCAACTCAAGGATTGAAAATATGGTTCAGCAAAATAGTTTTAGAACAGAATAGCACACTGACACTTTCTCTCACTGTCCTACTCTGTCCCTCCCTACAAACAAGATTTAGCACAGAATAGCACACTGATAATTTCTACGAGTGTCCTTCTCTGTCCCTAAACTCAAGGATTGAAAATATGGAACAGCAAAATTGGTTTAGAACAGAATAGCACACTGTCAGTTTCACTCACTGTACCTCTCTGTCCCTCAACTCAAGGATTGAAAATATGGTTCAGCAAAATAGTTTTAGAACAGAATAGCACACTGACACTTTCCCTCACTGTCCTACTCTGTCCCTCCCTACAAACAAGATTTAGCACAGAATAGCACACTGATAATTTCTACGAGTGTCCTTCTCTGTCCCTAAACTCAAGGATTGAAAATATGGAACAGCAAAATTGGTTTAGAACAGAATAGCACACTGTCAGTTTCACTCACTGTACCTCTCTGTCCCTCAACTCAAGGATTGAAAATATGGTTCAGCAAAATAGTTTTAGAACAGAATAGCACACTGACACTTTCTCTCACTGTCCTACTCTGTCCCTCCCTACAAACAAGATTTAGCACAGAATAGCACACTGATAATTTCTACGAGGGTCCTTCTCTGTCCCTAAACTCAAGGATTGAAAATATGGAACAGCAAAATTGGTTTAGAACAGAATAGCACACTGTCAGTTTCACTCACTGTACCTCTCTGTCCCTCAACTCAAGGATTGAAAATATGGTTCAGCAAAATAGTTTTAGAACAGAATAGCACACTGACACTTTCTCTCACTGTCCTACTCTGTCCCTCCCTACAAACAAGATTTAGCACAGAATAGCACACTGATAATTTCTACGAGTGTCCTTCTCTGTCCCTAAACTCAAGGATTGAAAATATGGAACAGCAAAATTAGTTTAGAACAGAATAGCACACTGTCAGTTTCACTCACTGTACCTCTCTGTCCCTCAACTCAAGGATTGAAAATATGGTTCAGCAAAATAGTTTTAGAACAGAATAGCACACTGACACTTTCTCTCACTGTCCTACTCTGTCCCTCCCTACAAACAAGATTTAGCACAGAATAGCACACTGATAATTTCTACGAGTGTCCTTCTCTGTCCCTAAATTCAAGGATTGAAAATATGGAACAGCAAAATTGGTTTAGAACAGAATAGCACACTGTCAGTTTCACTCACTGTACCTCTCTGTCCCTCAACTCAAGGATTGAAAATATGGTTCAGCAAAATAGTTTTAGAACAGAATAGCACACTGACACTTTCTCTCACTGTCCTACTCTGTCCCTCCCTACAAACAAGATTTAGCACAGAATAGCACACTGATAATTTCTACGAGTGTCCTTCTCTGTCCCTAAACTCAAGGATTGAAAATATGGAACAGCAAAATTGGTTTAGAACAGAATAGCACACTGTCAGTTTCACTCACTGTGCCTCTCTGTCCCTCAACTCAAGGATTGAAAATATGGTTCAGCAAAATAGTTTTAGAACAGAATAGCACACTGACACTTTCCCTCACTGTACCTCTCTGTCCCTAAACTCAAGGATTGAAAATATGGTTCAGCAAGATTGGTTTAGAACAGAATAGCACACTGACACTTTCCCTCACTGTACCTCTCTGTCCCTACAAACAAGGATTAGCACAGAATAGCACACTGACACTTTCCCTCACTGTACCTCTCTGTCCCTACAAACAAGGATTAGCACAGAGATGGAACACACTGACACTTTCCCTCACTGTCCCTCTCTGTCCCTACAAACAAGGATTAGCACAGAATAGCACACTGACACTTTCCCTCACTGTACCTCTCTGTCCCTACAAACAAGGATTAGCACAGAGATGGAACACACTGACACTTTCCCTCACTGTCCCTCTCTGTCCCTACAAACAAGGATTAGCACAGAATAGCACACTGACACTTTCCCTCACTGTACCTCTCTGTCCCTACAAACAAGGATTAGCACAGAGATGGAACACACTGACACTTTCCCTCACTGTACCTCTCTGTCCCTACAAACAAGGATTAGCACAAAATAGCACACTGACACTTTCCCTCACTGTACCTCTCTGTCCCTACAAACAAGGATTAGCACAGAATAGCACACTGTCACTGACACTCTCCCTACCTATCCTTATTTGTCCCTAAACACAAGGAATCCAGGATTAGTAAAGGAAAAATAATGACACTGTCCCTGCCTATGCTTCTCTTTCCCTGCTCTGGAACACACTACACAAGGCCGCCGCGCTGGCGGCCTTTTATAGTGTGGGGCATGTACTAAACCCCCTCATCCTGCCTGTGGCCAATCATTGCTCTCCTCGCTGCCGGCGCTGTGATTGGCCAAGCATGCGGGGTCACAGTGCATGCTTGGCTAATCACAGCGCCTGGATGACACTGCGATGGTGTAGTGCATTGTGGGCCGTTCGCGTCACTCGAATTTGTCGCGAACGGCCCAAATCGTTCGATCTTCGTCGAACGATCGAACAGCCGATGTTCGAGTCGAACGTATGTTCGACTTGAACACGAAGCTCATCCCTACTCAGCAGCCATGATTACTGTGGTGAGCACACACAGGGGGACACAGGAACAGGCAGGATCAACCAGGTATAATACAACATACAGGGACAAATTACACAGCACAAGCATTGTGCTATAGATCGTGCCTTAAAGGAAAGCAAAAAGCAAAGCTTAGCTCATTGCTCTTCCAGCTACCAAGCGACTCTTATCGGTTAGTGAGGCTGGACGTCACATTACAGGGCTAACTGAGAGGCTTAATAGGTAGATCAGCTTTTGCAGGGAAAAATCTCTTTTGCACATAACTTAATCTGCCTATAGTTTTGATCTACTGATGGCTTTCACATATATTTTTCACCCAAAGTGATTCTAAAGTCTTAAAGTTTTTTACCTTTATACATTAAGGTAATAAAAAAAACGTCTGTGCTGCAAAATCCCCCTCAGCCTCCTCCCCCTTATACTTACCTGAGCCCAATCACAATCCAGCGCTGTGCACGAGAGCAGAGGCTCTCTCCCCTCTTTCCCTCCTCACTGGGCAGATTAATAGCAGTGGGAGCCATTGGCTCCTGTTGCTGTTAATCAGATCCAGTGACGAGGGAGCAGGGGTGGGGCTCAGCCGCCCAGCCTGTGTCAATGGATGTAGCCAGGGTGGCTTGGGAGCGAGGCCGCACAAATGCCCCCATATAAACTGGCTTTCTATGGAGGCACTCGACAAAGGGAAGTTGCCAGGAGTGCCGGCGGGGGACCTCAGAAGAGGAGTATCAGGGCTGCTCTGTGCAAAACCATTACACAGAGCAGGTAAGTATAATATGTTTGTTATTTTAACTACTTCCATACCAGACCTATTCTGGCACTCCTCTCCTACATGTAAAAATCATATTTTTCTTGCTAGAAAATTACTCAGACCCCTCAAACATTATATATGTTTCTTTAGCAGAGACTCTAGGGAATAAAATTGCGATCATTGCAACTTTTTACGTCACACAGTATTTGCGCAGGAATTTTTCAAACACGTTTTTTTGGGGGAAAAAAAACTGTTTCATGAATTAAAAAAATAGAAACCAGTAGTTAGACCAATTTTTTTGTATAGTGGGAAAGATGATGTTACGCAAGTAAATGTCACGCTTTAAAATTGCGCACACTCATGGAATGGCGCTAAACTTTGGTACTTAAAAATCTCCATAGGCGACGCTTTAATTTTTTTTACAGGTTACCAGTTTAGAGTTACAAAGGAGGTCTTGGGCTAAAATTGTTGCTCTTGCACGCGGCGATACCTCACATGTATGATTTGAACCCTGTTTACATATGTGGGCGCGACTTACGTATGTGTTTGCTTATGTGCGCAAGCACGCGGGGATGGGGGCACTTTACATTTTTTTTTTTTTGTTTATTTTACCTTTATTTTTACACTTTCTCTTAAAAATGTTTTTTTTTTTTTAAATCCCTTTGTTTTCTATTACAAGGAATGTAAGGATCCCTTGTAATAGGAATAGTGCGTGACAGGTCCTCTTTATGGAGAGAAGACCCCACATCTCTCCTCCAGGCTCCAGGCTGGAAAGACCAAGATTAAAAAAAAATGAACTGTCTCAGCCTTTCCAGCCGAGTCCCCGGCTTTGTTTACACCTGCTGGCCCTGACATGACGTCATAACATCCCCTCCCGCCGGCTGAAAGAACAATCAAGCTGCTGAACTGCCCATATGATTTTTCTTACAGTGCACAGAATCGCCAGCCGAAAAAGATGATATCTGAAAGCTGCAGGTGTCATTCAGATATCCCCACTCAAAATCAAGGACGTCATATGACGTCCTTGCACTGCAAGTGGTTAATTAAACAAAATTGAGTGATCAATGAATGTTGCATGGGTTTTCACAGATGTTGTTGTAGATTCCTAACTTTTGTTGCTGTGAAAAAATATCTCTTTGTTTCATCAGATGAATCAGTTCTGATTCATTAGTAATCAGCAGATCCGCTTTCCGTGTACTAATAAAGAAATCTGCATTGTCTGCATCCCTCTAGAAGTAATTAACCCTTGGGAGTATCTCATCAAAAATTACATTTCTATTGCAGGGGATGCCTAAAATCTGACTTTTATATTACTAAAGACTAAGACTAAGAAAAATCAGTGAGCCAATTACACAATCAGAAAATAAAATTTTTGGAAGTGTTCTGTACAGATGCCAGAGTAATTGCTTGCAAAAGAATCAGATTGGGTGGAATCATGCCAGTAAAATGGCTGAAATGTTTTCCTGACATAATTCTGCCCCATCTGATTCCTTCGTAAGCAATGTATCTTGGAACTTTCACCCTGAGTCCATTAAACACCTGCAAACTGAGCTCTGATGAAGGGAACGTGTATTTTGTCCCCAAAATGCATTTTGTGAATCATTAAAGCTGTTTTTGCACTCATTTTGTCCTCCTGAATTTGGGCTGGCACTCTATTGGTTAAAACCTTTGGATATTTGGGCAGATATATGCAAACTACTGTATGCATTGTTCTTGTTCACTGTTTCTTGAATTATTATTAACAACATACTGTATATTTCTCTTTTGCAGGAAGAGAGAACTTGACCTCCTCAAAATCTCAGCGAAGGTCAAGTAAGTTGTCAGCGAGTGAGTTCACTAGGTACATCTTGGGTGTCATCCATGAGTTACCAGGACCAGAAGAAGAAGCTTTTGAGAATGTGATTGAGTTTCTAACTTCCAGCGTTGAGCGTACACAGGCAGATAAACTGCGAGGAGCCAGCCGGAGAAAGTGGCTGCAACACATTCAGACCATTGCTGAAACTAGTGGTGGCAGACTAGATTCAGTATATAAAGCTGTATTTCAGGCCCTTTATAAGGTTAGTGTTGAAAACATCAGAATGCACTAAGAAAAAATACTCTATATGAACTTGATTTCTGAATAAATCATGCTCCTGTTTTACTATAAGGATGCAGAGGCCCATGGAAATAACAAAAAGATCAGTGCAAATATTGGCCTACTAGAGCAAAGCTCACCTGGAGAAAGATGGAATGAGGTTCTACGTTACGTTGCTTGTACCTCGGAGGATGCTTTATATGTATTAAATAAGACACTCAACAGAGACATGAAAGGTGTCAGGTAAAACAATAATCACACGTGTGACTTACTTTGATCATTTTTACTGACATGCCCTGTACACACGACCGGATTTCCCGTCAGAAAAAGTTGGATAGTTTTTCTGACGGAATTCCGCTCAAGCTTGGCTTGCATACCCATGGTCACACCAAATTCCGACTGTCAAGAATGCGGTAACGTGCAACACTACGACGAGCCAAGAAAAATGAAGTTCAATGCTTCTGAGCATGAGTCGACTTGATTCCGAGCATGCGTGTTTTTTTTGCGCGTCGGAAAAGCATACAGACGAACGGATTTCCTGATAGGAATTTTTTTCGTCGGGAAAATAGAGAACCTGCTCTTTATCTTTTTCCGGCAGTTTTTCCGTTGGAAAAGTCAGATGGAGCATACAGACGGTCGGGATTTCTGACCAAAAGCTCTCATCTGACTTTTTCAGATGGGAAAACCGATCGCGTGTACGGGGCATGAGACTTATTTTAAACCAATGATATTTTAGCTTTTAGCAATGTACTGTAACTCTACTAAAGCTTTGGGGTTATTGGTTGCTGTGCAATGTCAGTGATATGTCTGTTGTAAATTTGACTTGGCACCTTCTATCTAACATATGTAGTGCTGAGACAAGGTGCCCAGGATGAAGATGCCAAACTGCACTCAGAGTAGGTAGCTACGTAGGACAGGATTAAATATGCAGGAAAAGTCTCTTGTAGATGATGCATTATACTGTAGTACACATTGCCTGCATTGATCCAACATTTTAGTCCCCAAACATTGTGTGGTTGCTGTAAAATAACAATGGACCACCCTGATGCATTGGAATGTTGCACATAATACCACTGCTAAAAAAATGAACTTGATATACTGTATTAAAAACCAGGATTTAAAAACTATCAACATCTATTGTTATCATGGTTTATGTGTCAGTTTTGCAGCAGTGGACAGCGGGATACCGCAGCATGTTCCTCGAGTCCAGTATCATGGTAACATACAGTTCTGGAACAAAGATCGCCCTGAAGAAGAGCGGAAGGGATCTCTCATTGTACTGCCACTTATAGATGCACAGCAGCGAGTTTTTGGGACCCTCAGCATTGACACCCTTAGAGAACCTCGTGATAGAAATATCTTCCTCACACATGAAATAAGCTTTTACCAGGTGTGTAAGAATGACCTCTACTAAACCAATTAAGTTAATGTGCATTACTGTATCTACTGCACATTTCTATTCCAAATCAAGACATAACCTTTCTTCTTATTAGTATTTGAAAAAAATAGATTTTGCAAAACAAATAGATTACAGGTAAGGTAGGTTTCAGGTTATAGAATTCCAGAAAGTATATATTTAAGGGCTGCTGGAAGTCAGTTTAATGCATTAATTACCATTATTATTGTCACTTCAAAGGTGATTATAGTTACCAGTGGCGGCTGGTGCTCAAAATTTTTGAGGGGGGGCGCAAACAAACTGAAATCTTTTTTGAAAAAAAAAAACATCAATTGCAGCCACTGTGCCCATTAAACGCAGCCACTGTGCCCATTAAACGCAGCCACTGTGCCCATCAAATGCAGCCACTGTGCCCATCAAATGCAGCCACTGTGCCCATCAAACGTAGCCACTGTGCCATCAAACACAGCCACTGTGCCCAACGCAGCCACTGTGCCATCAAACGCAGCCACTGTGCCCATCAAACGCAGCCACTATGCCAAACGCTGCCACTGTGCCCATCAAACGCTGCCATTGTGCCCATCAAACGCTGCCACTGTGCCAATAGCTGCCACTGTGCCCATCAAATGCTGCCACTGTGCCCATCAAACTCTGCTACTGTGCCATCAAATGCAGCCACTGTGCCCATTAAACGCTGCCACTGTGCCATCAAACTCTGCCACTGCGCCCATCAAATGCTGCCACTGTGCCCAAACGCTGCTAGTGTGCCCATCAAACGCTGCCAGTGTGCCCATCAAATGCTGCCAGTGTACCCATCAAATGCTGCCAGTGTGCCCATTAAATGCTGCCAGTGTGTCCCCTGCCCGCTCGCCGTCTGCCCGGCACTTACCTGTGTCTGGGGAGCAGTGGGTGATGGCGAGCGGGGTCCTTCATGCATCTCCTGCCTCATCTCATGTCCTCTCCTCCTGATAGGCGTCCAATAGCCTGTCGTTTCAGCCAATCAGGTGACAGGTAACAGACCCGAGCACCTGATTGGCGGAGAGGCGGTTAGTGTTAGGAAAGCGAATAGTCATTCGCTTTCCTAACTTAGCTGAGTGAACTGCGAGCCCCAAGCATAGTTCACCTATTTTGAAGCCTATTAGAGCCTATGACTGCAATCAGGTGCTTCAAAAACACCCTCGCCGCTGTAATTCAGGCACCCGGTGCATGAAAAGGGGCCGGCGCCTGAATAGGCGGTGGCAGCGGTGGCCATGGATAGATTCATGCTATGCATGAATCTATCCATTGGTCATAGAGGGGGTGGCTGGAGAGAGGGGGCGGCGCCTGTGCGCCCTTATGGACGCACCGCCACTGATAGTTACTACATTACATTGATGACTTTATCCTATACTTCAGGGAATTATTCTCTGAATGAAACCTGTCCGAAAAGAAATATGCCACCAACCTAGAACAGGTATGCACTTAGTGAAGTCAAATGCAAGTCAAAACTCTTTTTTATAATAAAATACATTTAAAAAAAATTAACTGCAACCCCACATAAATGTACACAGCAGTTGCACCAAACATTTGAGGTATTGCTGGAGCCTGGAGACATCAGATCGAGAGCAATAATTCTAGGGCAATAATTCACGATTATCTCTAACCTGATAACTTGTAAAGGCTTGTGTATGGACAATTTTTGCTACAGTAGATTTTTGCCATTTCAAGGGTTTTAGGACTGGACCTGTTTGATATATTTTTACTAGATGCAACCCAACCTATTACATTTTACCAGAAAATTGTGCATTATATTGTGTTTGTGCGCACTAAAATTATTTTAGGGTATTTATTCTTAGGAATATGCATGTGACTTGAGCAAATATTGTGCTACATCAGAAAATGTTAAAAAGACACAATTAAAATTGTTAACACATGTTAATTGTAAAAGACATACTTATGTTTACAAGTAGGCTAATTAAATGCATTCTGGCCAAGTTTCTGAGTAACCCCAGCTGCCATCTTAACTAAGGGGAACGTCCCTGATTTGCTGTTTTTATTGCAATAGTATCAGCAACATGCAATAAATACAGTTAAGCAGGTAGGGTACTGGGTACACATTTGTGGATTTGGCAGAGCACCCAGCAGTCTTGGAGTTGGCTGAAAACTCTTGGAATATATGAGGTTTATGAGGAGTCTGTGGGCAATGCAGCTACATCATTCTTAACTGGGGCAGACATGAATAAAAGAGGGGGAGAAAATAAAAGGAAAGGTGTTTACTAAATTAAATACTGGATATTTTCTCAGAACATTTTTTTGTAACTAGTTTTTACATTTGTCAAGCTATGCAAGTTAGCTTTTCCCAATTGCAGGAATAAAAATAATAATATGGTTTCTCTACTCTATATATCTGCTTTACATTTTATAATGGTGTGTTTCTCCAGGGTGTGACAAATGCATTCAGTTCAGCATACCACCATATACAGAGGAAGAGGGATATTCTACAACTTGTGAGCAGTGCATTTTCCTGGATTTATAGCAGAGCTCCCAACATCCGAGTTATCGACACATACCTAATGGAGCCCTGTACAGACAAGGTACCGTTATTCTGTCTAAAAGCAAGCTATATGTGTTGTTGAACCTAATCTTGATTACCACCCAGTTAAATGAAGATTAACAATGTGATCTATCTGGGATCTTGGGGTCAGTGCCCACCAGGGGCTCTATCTGCATGTTCCCATGTTTCTGTTGGTTCTTCCATGTGCTGAAATTGCTTCTACCAACACTGGCCTTTGCATTCCGGTGTATATGTGATAGGGGAAACAAAATTAGACTATGAGTTCTTTCACAGCATGGGCTGTTATGAATACTTCTGCATCAGCAGTAAACTGCAGATCACCCACTGCGGACCCCTTGCTGTCTGTAGGACTAATGTAAAAAAAAAAAACGTAAGTACTATGAAGTATCTCACTGACACCACTCAGTAGGTATAGTATAGAGGAAGGTATATAGCATGGGCTCCAGGAAGTACACTTCCAGTGACTCTGTTACATGTTCTTTAGATCTTAGCTACAATTGTACATGTCCCTTTGCTTCTTTGGGGTCACATGTTATATTAAACCTCTGTCAAAAAAGGTAAAAAAAAGATTTGGCTTTCAATATACTGGAAAGTAAACATTTCCTAAAGAGGCTGCGGCTAATGAAAATGCTAGCGGC
This sequence comes from Rana muscosa, assembly GCA_029206835.1. Classification (NCBI taxonomy): domain Eukaryota; kingdom Metazoa; phylum Chordata; class Amphibia; order Anura; family Ranidae; genus Rana; species Rana muscosa. Next base: position 156,694,535 of record CM055117.1, read on the forward strand.
ATGGCTGTTATACTGACCCTACAGCTTCAATACTGTCTAAGTCATTTCCCCAGGCCAATTATGCAGATCAGGGCGGTCAAAACGTAGTCCTTATGTACATGCTTGTTCCGGGTCAGTGACTGAAAACATTGAGGGGATCATCATTTGCAGAATAAGGCAGCAATGTTTTTCTTTGGAAAGGTTTCCTTTTAAAAGTTGCATCAAATTTATGGTTGTGCCGGTCTTCTTTTTTTTTATTCTGCTGCTAAATCTAGATACCTCAATGGTTTTCAATATTACTCTTAAAACAAACTGCTGTTGGACTAGATCTCTTTGTGTTCTAGGCACAGGGTTATGCGTTTCGAAATATGATGCACACAGACAATAACACAGGTATATCTGAGATCTACTCTAGTCCTGCCACACTGCGAAGACGGGACAACCTGTTCAGGTCAGCATATTTTTTTTTTAATATGTACTATGTATTTACTGTTTTGGGAGCAAAAACTGTAAGTGGTAGCACAAACTAATGTAGCGACACAACCCCCTTTTTCCGCCTTTGGCTCCTTAGCAAAAAAAAGGGCCCACCGTGCTAAATGTCCGTACCCTCCTGTAGAAAGAGGTTGAGACGTGTAATGTACCTGGGTCTCTGTGATCAGGTTCCCTCAGAGAAATGGCTCCCGTCTTCACTGTAACAAGGACAAGTCTCTATTCCCCAATAACTTCAAAGTCCACACTGATTGCAACTCCAACTTAGAGTTTATTTCTTCTGTTATGCACAATAACTGGACAGGAGAAGGTTGGAAGAAGAGCAGGACAGCAAAGGTGTGGGAATAGGTCCAGGCACAAACAAATTCTTATTCACTACCCATATCTTTAGGTAGACTCAACTCATCCGGATAGTCTCCCACGAAACGGGCCCTAGCAGCTGGAATGATGCTCGAACTAGATACACTTGGGTCTCTGCCACAGACCTGGCGAACTTAGTTGCAACGTTAAGCCTCTTTCAGGGAGATGACATCCCTCCAGAGAGTTACCGGGCCCCTTCCTTCACTGTGAGTTCCTCACCAGTCCCTCAGGACGGTCCTTCCCCGGCCTCCTCATCTAAGATACGGGTCTCCTCGCAAGGCAGCACCCTGGGATTCCTCGATCCTCTGTGGGCCTCAGCCAAAGGTGCTGAGCCCAAGGCCTCCAGTTGCAGCCCCAGGGCTAAAGGTGCCTGGGACTGATCCACCAGTGTACCGAACCAGGGACTCCACCCCAGAGCTAAAGGTGCCCGGGGTGATCACGAACAGAATCACATGCTCCCAGGGTCGGACCCCTGGGAACTCACCCCCGACAGCCAGGGTCTGCCCCTTATATACCCCCTCCCGGAATGCACAGCGGGCAAACACGCCCACCATACCACCGCCAACAAGGGACATCCAAGGCACAGCACTGTACCAGCAGTTCAACCGTGGCCTCCGATGGCAGCGCCACCAACAGGCCACGGGGAACTACACCCCAGTATCCCACCTGCAGCTAAAATTGGGTTTACTGAACCCTATCAAATAATGTGTTTGAGCACAACTACCACTCAAACATCCCCCTAAATTTCAAAGCTCCGCTACACTAATATTCAATTGGTGCTGGGGACTGGTAAAAGGCCTGTAAGCCTTAAGCCTTGTACTTGTAAGTTAGTGTTTTATTAGTAAATCCTCTGTACTTGCCACACAAGCTTTAGTTGGCGTTTAACTATTTTAACAATGCTGAGAACCATTACTGTATGTTTACTAGCTTTATCTTACCTACTTGTATACTATTGACATTAGATACTGTTGACATCTAGGGCCCCTGTAACATGACATCTAGGGCCCCTGTAACATGACATCTAGGGCCCCTGTAACATGACATCTAGGGCCTCTGTAACATGACATCTAGGGCCTTTGAAACCACTTTCAGCAGCAAGAAATAGCAAGCATTAGCAGAAGAACAACCACTCTTCAAATTTCTGTTATTGTACTTTGTATATGATTATTAATTGGAAAACAAAAGGCAGGGCAAGGAGTGTAAATATGCTAATATATTTTACCTTGCATCTGCTGTATACGTAGATGGATTTGTTATAAATATAGCAAAAGATAGGTAAAATAAACCGTAGAGTTTTAATACAATCTTAGCTTTCAGATACAAATATGATAAAAAAATATATTATAATCTAAACTGTTGTTTTTAACAGGGATTACCTATTCAAGTGTGCGGATAGCTCTGAGGTTATCACCACTGATGCCTATGGAGAACGTCATATAGCTGTACCCATCCGTGACCATACAGGAAGAGCTCTAGGTGTATTGGACCTTAACACTGGCCGCTGTAAAGAACTGCCCCCTCATGAGTATCAGGATCTGCAGAAAATGCTACAGATGTTGCAGGAAGCATGCAATGAACTTCTGGATGATCAGCGATTTAAGGATACAGCAAAAAAGTCTGTCTTAGGTAGGTCGCTAGCGCTAGTGCTAGCCTTTGGCGCAGGTACACTTATTTTGAAGCCATCTCTGCCCAACCCCTCTGCCTGTCCTATACTCACCTGTCTCTAAGCCAGCAAGATATTGGTGACAAAACTGCAGAACCACCTGTCAAAATGATCTGAGCTGGGTGCATGTGCAAGCATGTACTATGTATTCTCCATTTGGTCCTATTGAGATTTTGTACTCCATGCTCCAGTTTATTTCACAAAATATAGCACTTATTACCATTATGCTACCAAGCAGCATAATAGGATCTTGAATTACCATTTAAAACCACAAGATGGCAGCATCCTCCTTACACTAAGACACTATATCTCCTTTGTGGCATTGTTAATTATTCCCAACAGGCATACAATTTAATTTCTATGAGTCAGACTGGTAAACTGTTAGGTATATAAGTGCAATGAATTATAAAACATTATTTTCAATCAACCATGAATGTTTATTATTAAAATATACTCCAGACATATATCTATATATGCAAAGTTATTATGCGTGGACAGCTCCTGCAGAAGAGGGTGATAATCTATGTACATAACCAGGTGTGGCCCCAGGAACCACCAAAATAAACACAAGGCTGCATTAAAGTGTAGCTTATTGCTCATAATTTTTTTAATTAGGTAGCGGTGCACTTGCACGAGTTCAGAAGATCCACACATCACCCTGCTACCCGACCCTCCATTCATCCATTTCCTTGACACAATGATAAGTCACTTGCGTTGCTTGGATAGAATAGGAAAGAATAGGAATGACATGGGATGCCCATAGCACTTTAGTAAGTTCCATTTGAGAAAATAAGGCACAGCAACGTTTACAGCCTTTTGTCCGGCGTCACTACAGACTATTGCTCCTTTAATGCTGCCCTGACTCCTGCAGAGTATCATTTTAGGATCCCTGAGTAAAGGCTTTGGCTGCAAACTGTTCATAAATTGGTTGCTTTTCTGTGAAGAGTCAATCTGAATAAGTCCACCACATACTGACAGTTACTCAAATGCTGGCACTGAGTCAGAAGTGTAGCCACACACCTCTCCCCGATGACACAGTACCCTAATAGCATATGGCAACTGGTGGACTACTAGGCCAAAATAGTCCACTACTATAGAAGCTGAGTTCCCTGACCACAGCCATCCGCACTAAATTAAATAGATTCCTCCGGTTCCATCACTTGCTGAAGTGTAACCACTGACCTTCTCCATGGTCCCCGGTCCATAGAAGAAATGTGGTTCAACCGCACAGTCCAGCAGTAACAGTTCCAATACTCCTTTCACTTAGTCCTGAATTCCTCCTCTGCGGTGTTGAAGAAGAACGGTTCTCCGCCGGGACCTTCTCCTCAGCACCTGGTAGGCCCCAGGCCCCAGGCAGGGGGCCTCCACACAGAGACACTACTGCTCCATCTTCTTTCCTCTCACAACTCCTCCCCAGTGGCATGTTACCTCAGCTTATATAGGAGGCCCGCCCCCTGCCAATCCTAGTTGGGGATTGATCAGAGCTCCTGCACAAGCTGCTTGTCACTCAGAACCTCAAGTCCAACCCCTTTTCCAGAACTTACTGACTGAAAACCAGGGGAGGCATCTCTGAGTCTGAGCACAAGTGGCCACACCCACTGCTGCACTAAAACACTCCCAGTCCCAGATCAAAACAAACAGGCCTAGCATAATGCACAGGCCTGCCTAAATTTGCCTATACTAGAACCTGAGACACAAACCCTATTTTAGCACCTACCAAAAAGGTAGTGGGTGCTACAATTATAATTGTGTCAGCCACCGTTGTTAATTCACACAATTCTCAATTCTGCGACAATGCATAGCCAGGGTAGTCGCTCCATTATTTTAGAATATAAGTACTCAAACACAAGATCATTTCTTTAATTTCCATATCTACAGATGTCATCAGATTTTATCAGGAACATCTTGCTGACCAATCTTTTTGGAAACACCAGTGTCAAATATTTATGACTAATCTCTATTGTCATTAACAAAATAAGCTGGTGTCAGAATTACCTTAATGCACACTGTCCTCCAAATTACTACACATGTTCAATCATTCAAATCAAGCAGGCTTGCCTATTGGAAGTAGGGTGACCACGTGTCCCGGATTGCCTGGGACAGTCCCGCATTTTGCAGGTCTGTCCCGTGCACATTCATTCCAGGACAATACAGTGTCCCGGAATGAAACTGACACAGCCACCCCCCCGGGCCAATCTGATGCCCCCAAAAAAGGGCGCCACATCACCGCTTTACTCACTGTCAGTACTTGACCTGGCCAGGAATGCCTGGAAGAGCACAATCCCGCCCCCTGCTTGTGATTGGGGAAATCATAAATCCCGCCTCTTGTGTCCAATCACTGTTCTGTGATTCGTTACAGCACAAGCTGATTTTTGGGAAGGGAGGGTGTCCCTGAATGGTAGTTTGGAAATGTGGTCACCCTAATTGGAAGCTCTATGGTTGATTGAATGCTCCTACTTATGAAGGTATGTACAAGCAATGACAGAGGACATCTAGGAGAGCTGCATTATATATTTTGTATTTTTTAGACCTTTAAAGAAGTTGCCTGGACAAGCACCGAAACAAATGCCAGTAATTAGGATTAAAATCTTTCAAACTGTATAATAATGGCAAAGCTCCATTTTTATGTTAAGGATCCTCTGGCTTTATATACCTTCCACTTGGGATAGGTTAGAGAGTCAGGACTTTACAGCCAGGGGAGCTACTACATATAAATCAAGCTTTAGCTATGATCTTATGTCAGTTTACATTAATAAATTCACCTAGAATCAACAGCAGATGTCCTATATCTCCTCTCCATTGCATACACACACCTTCACATGTAATCAACGTCTGATCAAACTACCACAACATTATCAACTGAGACGCACCCTGCCATAAACTGTAGGCAGCCATAGCCGAGGAAGTAAAGAGGAGCACATCTTGGCAATAATTAATATATTCCTACAAAGAAAAGAAAAGAAGAAGATATAAGAAGGCAAAAATGCAAAAGAGAGATTGAAAGAAAGAATTCAAGCATTTTTGCTCTGTAAGGAATGAAATTGAATAAAAATGATAAAATGGTAAAAAGTACACTTGCACTATTAAAGGGTATGCAAACGCTAACAATTAACTTTTTTTTTTTTGGTTTTATTTCAATTTTTTTTGGTCTGTTACATATACCTGTTTTGTTATACCTGTTTGAAATGTAAATAAAAGAAACAGTTGATCCTGTTATCTGTTCATCTGAGGATTACAGAATGTCACCCTCTGTGTTATGGAGAAGAGAAGAGGGGGAGATGTTTGTTGTCCCCTAGGGGGAAATGCTTTTCTTCCATAGATACATTACAGTGAATTAGCATTGTCCCTCTAGGACAGGAAGTGTTACTGGCAGGTAAAAATTAAATTTTAAAACCCTTAAAAAATAAAACGAATGCAGACACCTCATCTAAGGACTAGTAAGCTGCAATTTATTGCATTTTGTTTTTTGGGTTTGGAAATTTATGTATGAATGAATAATTCCAAAAAGCAGAGTCTACATTCTTTTTACTACATAGTGCCCTACATGAGTGACTCAAGTTTTCTACAATGTATGCAAAGGAATTAGCTATATATCAAGTGCATTTGAAAATGACTGACTTTCATAACTTGGGTATTTGAAACTTTCTTTTCTATTGTGACCACAGAGGCAGAACAAGTATCTGGACAGAGAAAAGTAGGAGTCCTATTCCATCGCTTCATGCTGCAGGATCTGAGGCACTGTGTCAGCAAACTGGACCACCAGTCATTTGCTGAATTGAAGAGCTACAAGGAGCCACCGGTCATGGTGCACAGCATCCTAAAAGCTGTGCTGCTGATATTTTTCCCTGAGTGGGATGAATCCGAGGAGATTCACAGCTGGAATCAGTGTAAATTGGTGGGTTATTAACATTAAATCAATATTTCAGAAATACAGTAGTTTTTGCATCCATCCTATTCCAGTGATCTTCCTAAAGCTGCCCAAAGGCATACGATTTTCCAAGGCCCTAGCTGTTGAATGATCAGCTACAGAGTGTATACAGAGATCCATAGACATGCACATTTGTTTCCTAATCTGATTAGTCATGTGACGCTAATCTCATATCTCCGCCAGAATACCTTGACATTATTTACTGTGTTTTTTTGACTGATCATTTTACATTAAATTAAGAAGCAGGGCAATGGGCGTAGCATAAGGAGTTGCAGGGGTCACAATCGCAACCCCACCCCTAGCTCCAGGGGGCCCCTGAAGCCTCCCTGTCATATTATCATATCCTCCACAAAGTCCAGCTCCGATCTGCCCTAGGGCCCCATAGCCACGCTCCAGTACCGGGCTTCCACTTTGCCTTCAACACCCCTCTGTTCTCATTGGCTAGGGAGAAGCTGTGAGACATTTCCTGAATGGAGAGGAGCACGGGGTGAGAACAGCCTAGGATGGGAAAGTGTCTGTGCGAGCTCAGCGAGTTAGGAGGAGAGTGCCGCCATGTAGCCAGGATGGGACCGATGTTACTGGTGAGGTAAGACACCACTCAGTGTCTCCTAGTCAATAGCTGGGATTCTCTGTACCCCCCCTCCCCACCCAGGGATGTCTGCTTACCCCACTTCCCTGACAACTGGGGAAAAGACACAAACCTCCGGGAGGTGACTTTCCCCCAACACTGACAGAGAAACCTTCAGAAATAGCTAAAACAAATCCCCTAACACCGCCTGAGGGGCCCATGAGGGTTTTCAGGCTCCAGATTTTGTAGCACATGGCTTGGCCACCCCAGATCTAAGTTGCGCGCCCCCCCACAAAACCCCCTTACCACCCCCTCCGCCCTGGATGCTATGCCCGGCTGATGAGATCCTTTCCCATTACAGCACTCTATGCTGCTCCTCCTCTGCAGCGCTGAAATCACATTCCTTTACAACAAAGCCAGTTAGCCATGATCTGTACAAGGTGTATCTGCCTACACTGTTGTTCCAACCCGAGAATTTCCCACAGGTCAAAACAGCAACATAAAAGCCAGATACACCCGGTGAAGGCTGACAGACTGTGTAAAGAAATGTGATTTCAGCCCTGTGTAGTGTGGGGGGAGGAGCTGTATACAGTGCTGGGATGAGAAAGGAGCTCTACCAAGTGACCTGCCAGGAATCCCTGCCCTCTGATTCTCCAGAGGTGATCCCTGTCCTCTGATGTAAGGAGGAACTCTGGGAACTCAAAACTTTTAAGCCGTTTTGAGTATCTTGGCGTGCGGTGGGTACTGTGAACGTGGTGGGAGGTAGTGGGGGGGGGAGCCCAGGTCAACTTTTGCATCGGGGGGCCCCCAAGCTTCAAGCTACGCCTCTGAGCAGGGCTATACACATCACAGCTCATTCATAAAATACAGGCCACAGTGTGGAGCCATCAGACCCCACTGAGTTCTTTCTGCTTAACAGCAGAGTAAGATCAATGACTGGAAGAGAGAAGCTCATGTGACTTTGACAAGTCACATGCACAGGCTCTCCTTCCAGCTTTTTTCCCTACAAAATGCATTCATTTTTTTCTGCATGCCCACTTTGGACTTCCATAAGCAGCAGATCGCAGTGCATATTTGTAAGGCACACTTTTTAAATCAATTTTGCCACAATAGGGAGGTGGAGTTACACTTTTGGACACATTCTTGCAAACATAAGCCTTATGCCCCGTACACACGATCGTTTTTAATGTCATTTTTTAAACCAACGTTTTTCTCCTCGTTTTTTTTCATGTTTCCTCTCAAGCCTGCCTTGCGTACACACCATCATTAAAAAAAACGATCAAGCAAAGCGCAGTGACGTTCAACACGTACGACGGCACTATAAAGGGGAAGTTCAGTTCGAATGGCGCCACCCTTCATGTTAGTAAAGTTTGTTGAGCGACGATTCGCGCTTTTCAGTCCGTTACTGTGTAATGAATGTGCTATCTCCATTACGAACGCTAGTTTTACCAGAACGAGCGCTCCCGTCTCATACTTGATTCTGAGCATGCGCGTTTTTTTCACGTCGTTAAAGCATACACACTATCGTTTTTCACGTCGTTAAAAAAAACGACATGAAAAACGACGTGAAAAAAGAGAGCATGTCCGGAATTTTTAATGGCCGTTTTTCACGTCGTTAAAAATGCTCTGGAGCATACACACGATCATTTTTCAGGGCCATTTTTTAAAATGGCAGTTTTAACGGCATGAAAAACGATCGTGTGTACGGGGCATTAGGGGGCAGTTTAAAAAGCGTTTATTTGGCTCTAAGGGTCCTTTCACACGGGGCGGATCCGTGCAGATCCGCCCCGTGAAGCTCCGCTTGCTCAGCGGGGATCGCTCCGTTGATCCCCGCTGAGCCGACGGATGACTGGGCGGTCCCCGCACACTGTGCAGGGACCGCCCTGTCAGAGCGCCGCTCTCCCCTATGGGGAATCGGATGACGACGGACCGTAGAGTCCGTTGTCATCCGATCCGCTCCGCCGACGGAAGGAAAAATAGGGTTTTCCTCCATCACACTTTGGCGGAGCGGATGTCAGCGGACATGTCTCCGCTGACATCCGTGCTTCCATAGGGGTACATGGAGGATCCGTTTCAGGTCCGCCTAAAAAACTGACAGGCGGACCTGAACGGACCTCCGTGTGAAAGAGCCCTTAGACGTATGGTTGCAAGAATTTGTCCTAATGTGTAACTCCACTTCCCCAATGTGGAAAATAAATTACTGCATGGCAGGACAGCAATACAATAAACGCTGTAAATACTAGTATAGATGCTGCAATAACAACTGTGCCTAATAGGACATACTGCATGGATATACAAATGTGCATGAGACATATAAACAAACATTTACTCATTGTTCTCAATGCGGTGTCTTACAATATCAAGCATAAGAAAAGCTGGGTCCCTAACAATCAGCCTCAGCGGGAAGCGGTCTCATTTAGCAGCGGCACTTATTACTGAAAGTGGAACTTCAGTCATTTTCTCAACTTTCCATTTAATAAAACTTCTGCCCTTGTTGTTTTAACTTTGGATAATAATTTTTTTTTTCTGCCAGTAAATACCTTATACAGCCCACTTCCTGTTTCTTGTCTGGTCATTAGCCTAGGCTTATGACATCATGCACAGCTCTCTCGCGCTCTCACTCTCGTGAGAGTTTGCCAGGAAAGGAGGGGGGATGAGTCATAAGAGGGACAATGAGAGCTGCAGGTGTGCTTCTGTGTAAACCCAGGAAGTAAACAAGCAGCAGCTTCAGCTGCCCACGGTTAAAATGGATGCAGCCAGACTCAGTGGAGGGAGATTTCTGCAGCATATTTGGCAAGTACAGAATCACAGTATATATAAAATAATATGCAAAGTGGTTGGAGGGAGACTTCAGAATGGCAAAGATGTTTTTATTACAATTTATGTGTGCAGACTGCAGTTCCTCTTGAAGCTGGAGGTTCAGCTTGGACCCATTTAGTTCTGCCATTTGCCAAACCTCTGAACAAGCAAAATGTGATCAATACATGGCTCCGGACTGAACCAGCAACTCATTCCCATTTTTAATAGTATTAACATTACTAACTTATTCTGAACCATAATAACTTTAGAGTGGGTTTACACTTCCAACAATGAGAGTGAGTAACTTCCTTACATACAGTATTTGTATGAGATCTTCCTTCATGTAATTTAAAATCCCTTCATGTTTTAAACTGCACCTTATGTTTTTCGGTCTCTTTAAAAAAAAAATGTTGTGTTTCTCATTGCTACTAATAAGATAAGATAACTTACCCTGCGCTACAAACTAAAATATAAAATGAATTCTACATGCACATCTTCTCTTTTTTTATAGAACTTATTTAGAGAAATGCAAACTAAGTTAATTTATTTATATCTTTTAGAAAGTAAATAGTGATTTGATTCGAAAAATTGTATCCTTTGACCCCACGGCTCAGTATGTCAGAAGCAATACAGAGATCCTTACTAAGTACATTAAAGGTAAATGTAAACATTACTAAACTGCATAGAAATAGATTGTCATACACCTTTGTTTTAAATGTTGCTTTAAAGGCTAAGTTCACCTTTGGTATCATGGTACATGTTACACTCGTATTAAGTGTCTAACATGTAACATGTTACTGTGCACCTCTCCTCGCACCCCTGATATCCCCTTCACCCATGATCCTCCTCCCCGCACCCGCTGTCACACCCGCACAGCTATGTTATTCATTCACACAGATCTGTGAATGAACTACAAGCCCCATCTTCCACCGTGGCAGATGAGTTGTAGTTCTCAATGAACTGCAGGGGTCTCATGAGCCCTCTCAGAGTTTCTTACTTTTCCTGCACTTCAGCAACTGTAACTGTCTGCCCATATGGGATGTACGGGCAGACAGCTGTCTGCAGGAGCCTGACATTGCACCCACGATCTGCTAATTGTGGCTGCAATGCTCTACAGGCTCCTAGGAAAAAAATAAAAATAAATGCACATTTTTATATCTGCAAAAAAATAAAATGTGCATTTTTTTAATTTTATTTTAAGAAAGTGACCTTATCTTTTAAAATTTAAAGCAGTTGTACAGTCACAAACTGTTTTTTTATGTCACCTGCAAGGGAAAGGCATAATGAGCTAGTATGCACCGCATACTAGCTCATTATGGAATACTTACCTTAGAACGAGGCATCGTTAGCTCACCTGGTCTACGCCGAGGGAGATGACATCTTGCCTCGGCGTGTCTTCCGGGTATCACGGCTCCAGCGCTGTGAGTGGCTGGAGCCGCGATGTCTCACTCCCGCGCATGCGCGCGGGAGACTTCGTTCTGGCGAGGTCCGGCGTCTGCCGAACCTTCAGCCCGAGAATCCCCTGTGCGCATGCGCCGCTGCTGTCAGCGGCGCATTGCGAGGGGAATATCTCCTAAACCGTAAAGGTTTAGGAGATATTTTTTTTTTACCTACAGGTAAGCCTTATTATAGGCTTGCCTGTAGGTAAAAGTAAAAAAAAAATACTTTACAACCACTTTAAAGGCAAAATAAGCTGCAGTACACAGAGTTATTGCACATGCTTTGTTAACATATCTGCTTTTTCAAAGTAGGTCTCCTATTCCACATAGGAATAATAGATTGGTAGCTACACCTATAACATTAAAATTACAGTAAAAAAGCATACCATTTGTTACTTTACTAAAAATGAGCATACAGTACATCCCTGAATCTGTCTTTGTATCTGTCTCCTGTAATTCTCTGAATAGCAGTACTCGGCATTGTAAAGGAATGGACAGCACTAAAGACTAATCAGACTCAGGCTGCATGTGCATGTAATGATAGGGAACAGAAGGAGACAGCAGAGGGAGCAAAAGTAGTGCTTTATTGGCATTATGCAGGTCTCTCATTGTCTAGTCAGCAGCCTGTGGGTAAGGAGGGGACACTTCTATATTCCTTAGCAGTAAGAGGTGGCAGAGGTGTTTGTTGGCAGATGAGATTGTTGCCATACCTGTATCACAGCTCTGTATTTCACTGCTGTCCTGGAGTTCAGATTTAACAAAGAGAAAGGTAAGGTTGTCAAATAGCAAAAATAGCATCAGGGTGGACTTACTATAGGTAAATAGGCTGTTCACTTTAAAAAGGAATTTGCATTTTGAAAGAGATTTTTCCCTTATCTTAGAAAATGCATTGAAACTCTGCTGACCTCCATCATCTTGCCATGTGCAAGCAAAACTACTTTCGTTTTTATTTTCCTCGCACATGACTGGATATTCCTTGCAAAGTGAATTTTCACCACATTCACTAAGCTAAGGGAAACTTCCCTTGCAAATTGCTAATTCCAAAATCACTAGCCCATTGCCTCTAGACCTTTAAAATGCTTGGTAATGCAACTGCCCAATGTGTAAAGATAGCATGGGCCACCTTCATCTATACTTAAGTGATGGAAAACCATAGTGGGCTGGAACAGACTCATATGGCCGCCGCCAGCCACGCACATCAGCTCAAGCGTCGTCACACGCTATCGCTCTTAAATCGGCAGATGTACTCCTATGGCGATTCGCCCAGGAGAGCCAACCTGCCACAGTATAAGGATGGTGGCTGGTCAGCAAGCGGTTAAAGTGGTTGTATATTCCATTTGTAGCGATACCCTCAGCTTAAGCGGGCCGCAAGGTTTGATTTGGGCCCTGAGTACAGCTCTCCAACCCACCGGCAATCGGCTCTACCCACTCTGGCACAGCTAGTCTAAAGGATACACACATATATCCTTATACTTTAAGAGAGAGATTCAAACATGGAACAGTAATAAAGGGATAACGGATTTTACTTCTTGTTATGCAAAGAAAACACACAGCAATGACAATATGATTTTTAACTTGTATGCAGAGCCCTGCAATGACAGTCACATTACACCATAAGAATAAAGGGGGGGGGGGTAAAGGAACGCCACGTGGGGCGACCGTTAACTAGGTACCCTATGGTACAACAGCTAAATGTATACCTAACGGATCAGGCCTGATCCCTTACTCTAAAACTTAGTCCTGTAAGAATAATGGTTTCTTCACCGGCTTGCTGTAGAGGTGGTGCACATAAGAATAATAAACACTTTGTAATCCAACAGGGAGAACCTGAACAACTGACCGTACTTCACTAGAGATCCTCTGGATCAGTCCTGCTGCGGATCTCCAGTGAGAGTCTTAAAGTGAGGTGGTAGGCCTCGGCAGTCTATAGGCACAGTACTATAAACAGGTTATTGGATGAGCTTTCGCTCAGCTCACCCTCCGGACGCGACCCGTCCGGGACTTCCACCGGCTGTGTCGTCACTCGCACACAGCGGTTGCTGCCATCGGGTCTCCCATCCAATCTAGGCTGCAGGCAGGAGATGTTGGATGCCACCCAGGCTCGCAAAGGGTGGAAGGCTCTTTGGTTCGCTCCACAGGCCCCAGGCTTCAGGCCTGGAACAGCACAGATCCGCACAGGTGTATCTCTCTCTGCCTCCCCGTGTCCAAAAGAGAAAGAGCTAGGCCTCGCCCCCTCCTTATATTCCTTCCCCCCGACTCCCCTCTCTCTGGAATTTCCTGTCTCTGATTAAAGGGGAACACCCCGCTACACACTCCCCCCACTAAAACTCTTTGGTCCCCAAAGATAAACATTTTAACAACATTTCTGAACCATTTTAGAGAGTGCGGAGTATGATGTTGGTACAGGGAATTGCCACCAAAACTCAGAGGTGGGATTCCCTGTCCTACAGGTCACACTGGCATGAGTGGCCTGCCTAACTGTGCCAGAGAGTGAGCTGGGGTTGCCCTCCACCAAATGAACAGTGGAAGGATTGGAGCACTCGTTGCTTCTTCTAGCGGTGGTAACAGAGTCCTCTGAGCTCTTTCCCAATTGAGGGTAGGTTAACTTCATGGGAGGCCTCACGACTCTGCGAGCTCTCTGCTCCCTTGGGACTTCAGGCTCTGGTGCCACAGGCTCTGTTTCAGGAACACTCTCTGACATCGTCACTGGTTCTGGGGCCTCTGTCTCTTCTTCATCTGAGTACAGGCCCGGAATATCTTCCCAGCTTTCAGGCACGCCACTGGATGGAATGAACTCTGTAGCTTCTGGGTTCAGGGTCCCATCCTGCATATCCTCAGTGGGTGGAAGGTCTATGGTGGGATTTTCCGGGGTTGGGGAAGGCCATAGCCACTCCAGTTCTCCTCTCCCATCTTCACTTGGTTGAGAAGCCTGTCCACCTCTAGATCGAGAGGTCTGAGACCGAGTGTTGGGTCTGGGAGTATCCAAGATGGAAACAGATTCCGGTAGGTTCCTCACTGGAGGTATCCTGACTGCTTCTTTAAGCGGGAGTAAGTGGTTTCTGTGCCAGGTCTTCAAGGGTCCCACTCTCCCCTCTGGCTTTAACTTGTACACCGGTAGTCCAGGGAGTTTCCTACAAATAACGTAAGGCTCAGACCTCCACCTATCAGCAAGTTTGTGCTTCCCTGGGATCCCTAGGTTGCGTAGCAGAACACGGTCTCCAGGCTGCAGGTCTTGCACTCGAACCTTCAAATCATAGTTCCTTTTATTTCGGGCCCCTCTCTGGTCTGAGGCCGCTTGGGCTTGTTCATAGGCCGCTTTCAAATTATACCTAAGTCTGTCTACATATCCTTTGTGGGAGGTAGCAGAGGTATAGTCTAGAGAAATGCCAAAGGCCAGATCCACTGGCAATCTTGCTTCTCTCCCAAACATGAGACGGTAGGGAGAGTAACCCGTCACATCACTGGTGGTGCAATTGTAGGCATGCACCAAAGTGGATATGTGTTGACTCCAATGCTGCTTCTTCTCTGTCTCCAGAGTCCCAAGCATGTTTAGCAAAGTCCGGTTAAATCTCTCAGGCTGGGCATCTCCTTGTGGATGATAAGGGGTAGTCCTGGTATTTTCCACTCCCAGGGAGTCCAGTAGGTTCCGGATCAGGCGACTCTCAAAGTCCCTTCCTTGGTCGGAGTGGATTCTCTGTGGTAATCCATAGTGGACGAAGTATTTTTCTACAAGCACCTTAGCTACAGTGGAAGCCTTCTGGTCTCGGGTGGGGAACGCCTGTGCATAACGGGTGAAATGATCGGTTACCACCAGAACATTTCCCAATCCACTCAAATCGGGTTCGAGGCAGAGAAAGTCAATGCATACCAGATCCATTGGGCCTTGACTCTGTAGGTGGCCCATTGGGGCAGCTTGATGGGGTAGAGTCTTCCTCTGGATGCATCGTGCACAGGAGTGGCAATACTCCTCCACTTCAGCCCTCATACAGGGCCAATAGAACCGGCTTCTGACAAGTTGGAAAGTTCTTTCAGCTCCCAGGTGACCATGCTGGTCATGTAAGGCAACCAGCACAGTCTCTCGGTGCTTCTCTGGGAGAAACAACTGCCATTTATCCTCGGAGTCATCAGAGGGGCCCCTTCGGTAGACCACTCCCTGATGGACCTGCAGCTTGTCTAGCTCTCTCCTTAGCAGACGAGCCTCCTTGGAGGGGTGATGTCGAAGTTTCTCTGGACTCTCGTTTTCCAATGCTTCAAAGACCAATCTCCCCATGGGGTCTTCCAATTGGTCGCACCTCAGTTCCTTCTTAGACAGCTTCGGTAAGCATTCCTCTTCAAGTTGAGTCACCCTGCAGTAGTGTTTTGGGACTCCCACTGTGGTAACTCCTATCTCCTCGGCTCTGGAGCCCCCTCTGGCTTGAAATTCAGCCCCTTGGCAAAGGGCTCGCACTCCGTCTGGTGCTACCTGAGTCCAGTCCTCCCAGTCATCAGCCATGGTATGAGATCTTCGGGACAGGGCATCTGCATCCCTATTTCCAGTCCCTGGTCTGTATTTAAGACTGAAGTTGAACCCAGATAATGCAGCCAGCCACCTGTGTCCTGTGGCATCCAACTTGGCAGTGGTGAATAGGTAAGTCAGAGGGTTGTTATCTGTTTTTACTGTAAACTCTGCCCCATAGAGGTAGTCTCTTAGTTTGTCCACCACTGCCCATTTGAGGGCCAAGAACTCCAACTTATGAGTGGGGTAGTTCTTCTCCGAGGGGGTCAGACTCCGACTCACATAGGCCACTGGTCGCAGTTGCTCTTCATACTCTTGGTAGAGCACTCCACCTAGGCCTTCATGACTAGCATCAACATGTAACTCGTATGGTCTGGTGGGATCAGCATAGGCCAATACTGGGGCTGTGGTGAGGCTCCTCTTCAGGGTTCTGAAGGCCTCTTCACACCTGGGGGTCCACTGATCTTGAACCGACTCCCCGGGTCTTCTGGGTCCCAAGCCATCCTCTTCCCCTTCAGTCTTGAGCAGTTCATTTAGGGGCTTGGCAATACGGGCAAACCCATCCACAAACCTCCTATAGTAGGAGCAGAAGCCCAGGAAAGATCTAAGTTCGGTGACTGTTGTGGGTCTTGGCCAGGAGGTAACTGCCTCCAACTTCTCAGGATCAGTAGCCACCCCCTTTTCAGACACTATGTGTCCCAGATAGTTCACCGAAGACTGGTAGAACCGACACTTCTCGGGGGAAAGCTTTAGTCCCTCTTCACTAAGCCTTCTCAACACTTTCTCCAATCGGGCCTCATGTTCCTCCAAAGTTCTCCCAAAGACAATGACATCGTCCAGGTACACGAGGACTTCTATGAGGTTCATATCTCCGACAGTCTTCTCCATGAGACGTTGAAAAGTAGCTGGGGCCCCAGATAGGCCCTGAGGCATTCTGTTAAACTCAAAGAATCCCACAGGAGTTATGAAAGCGGTCTTTTCTCTATCCTCTGGGTGCATGGGGATTTGATAGTACCCGCTCTTGAGGTCCATCACGCTGAACCACTTGGCTCCAGACAAACTCTGTAAGGCGTCCTCTATCCTTGGCGTGGTGTACTGATCAGGGGTGGTCCTCCTGTTGAGAGTTCTGTAGTCAATGCAGAGCCTCAACGACCCATTCTTCTTCCTGACCACCACTATTGGAGAGGCATAGGGGCTTCTGGATTCTCGAATCACCCCAGTCTTTTTCAGTTCTGCAAGCTGCTCCCTCAGATCCTCCAGATCTGCCAGCGGAACCCGCCTGACTCTCTCCCTGAACGGTTTGTCTTCTTGCAGGCGGATGCGGTGGGTAGCACTCCTCGCACACCCCACATCGAACTCATCTTTGGAGAAAATCTTCTCCCATCTAGTCAGCTGGGCCTTGGCTCTCTCTTTCCAGGCTCCAGGTAAATTCGGGTTCTCCATGGAAAGTTTTTCCCAAACATCTCCTTCTTCACCCGTCCCCTTTACTTCTGACCAGCTGACTGGGACAGCAGGACTCACCTGTCCCAACAGCATCCGGGCAGGGATCTCTATGGCCCTTTCTGTAGAGTTCCTCACACTCACCGGGACTCTTCCCCTGGCTTTCTTCAGAGCCTTGATTGGAATCACTTCCGGTATCACTTCCAGGCCTGAGTGATCTTCCCTTGGGTCGGATTCCAGCATGACAAAGGGACCAGGCTGCTTCCAGGTGAGCTTCACAGTGGCCCTGAGACAAGCCACCTGTCCGGGCTGCAGCACCACTCCTTCTCTTCCCAGTCTCCACACCTTCCCTATCCCCTCTCCTGGGGTCTTCTGCTCCAACACTAACCGTTGGTAGGCTGTCTTCAGCATGGGATGGATGTTTGGATCTTGATGGCTCCTCATCTTCACCAGGGGGGTCAGAAGTCTTCTCACTAGATCCGTATTGGTGCCTATGATGAGGGACATCTTGCTGGCCCCGGGTGGTCTAGGACACACAACTGCCAGGGTGTCGAACACTTCTGTCTTCCCAGCCACAGAGGGGTCGAATGTCAGCTTTATGGGCAGATAACCATCATAGGGGAACCTCTGCGTTCCCAGGCCCCATATCTCCAGTTCTTCTATCTTCTGTATAGGCAAATGGCTTAAGTGCCTATCGTAGAAGTCTCTGTACAACAAAGTCACTTGAGCTCCAGTGTCCAGGAGGGCCTTCGTATATACTTCTTCCACCTGGATAGATACAGTGGGGGACGGGCCGACCAATTCTTCTGGGTACGGCCGGGTTGAGGTCACTTTCTTCTGAGGACTTGTCTTCATCCAGTTTGTTTTTGACTTTATTCTCTCTTGAGCCCGGTATGCATTGACCTTCCCCACCCTAATGGGAGTACAAACCCGCTGAGGGATGTTATTGTCTCTTGGTTGTAGACATTCCTTCTTGGGAGTGCTAAATTTCTTCTGAGGGGTCTTGTCCCCTCTCTCTGGTGTGTATCTTGGTTGAGAGACCCTAGATTCCTTCTGAGGGGTCTTGTCCCCTCTCTTTTGCTTCCTTCCATTCAGTTTGGAGCTCACTGAAAGAGATGGGCACCCGGTTGACTCCCTCACCGGGGCCCTCTGGAGTTTCCCGCCGGCTGGCGATTATCCATTTTCTTCTTCTTGGGACTGGAACACTTACTGGCAAAGTGACCACTGCCCCCGCAGTTGTAACATAGCATCTCTTCTCGGTCCTGTATGGAAGCTGGTTCTGAGGTATTCGGGAACAACTCCTTTCTTGGACTTGGTTTCTCTGCTCTTCTTTGATCTTTCTCCATCAAAGAGGTCAGCATCTCCAACACTTGGGACATTTGTGATTTCAAAGTGTCGACTTCTGCATCTCTTTCCGGGCTCTTGACTGAACTGACCAACACTGGTACAGGGGTGACACTCACTCTGGCCACCTGCTGATCTCTCTGCAGCGCCTCTTCGTCCCTAATAATTTTTATTAGATCAGAGTAGGTTAGTGACATTCCTCCTCCTGAGGTTTTCAGGTGCAGCCAGACTGGGTCTGAGCGCCGCGCTCCCCTCATGATCTGCTTCATTCGTGCTTCATCTGCATCTTTGGGCAGCATTCCCTTCTTCAGGACGATCTTGCATAACAGCCTGTTCAACCTTCTAACATACTCTGACAGTTTCTCATTCGGCTGCTGGAAAGTATGTTCAAATTGGTAGACCATCTCTGTCACCTTCTCCAGCTGTCCAAACTCTTCCTGCAGCATGGCCAGACAATCTTGAGCTGTACAGTTTGCATTTCCAAAACGGAAGCTCTTCACCGCTTCTGCCGCGGCACCTTTCAAACTTTCTAAAACTCGTTGTCTTTTCTGTGCTTCAGGCACCTCCCATGCCTCTACTGCTTGTAATGCCTGTTCCACCCAAGTGTCAAAATCTTCCTCCCCGCAGGGACGGGGAGCTCCCCCGAGAATGTTTTTAGTCTCCGGTAGCTAGTCTCTACGTGCACTGTGCTTGTCTTCTGACAGTTTGTTAGTAGATCCCCTAACGCCTTTATCAGTTCGGGTGATATGGCCGTGGCAGGTGCAGGCGTCACCGGAGGTGTCGCTCCGTCTTTCCTCTCTGGCGGGGTACGGGCCGCAACTTGCGGTGATCCCGTTGGTGATAGCTCTTTCTTAGTAGCGTACGCCAAACTATAAGATCTGTTATCCGGCATCCGCGCATATTTGCATTTACAAGCCTCTGGCTTCCCATCTGAATATTCCACTAGCGTATACTGGTGTGAGGTGTCTGGGTCTGACTTCATTAACCCTTCCACCGTTTCGGTCGACCATTCCTGACCCGGAATGTTAATGACCACTGACTGGCTTGGATCTGTCTTGGCTACTTCACACCACGTTCTGATGTCTTTCGGGTCCATGCCGGTAAGTCTTGGCGGGCTCTCACCGCTGTCTCAGTAATCCCGGACGAGCCCCCACGTGTAGCGATACCCTCAGCTTAAGCGGGCCGCAAGGTTTGATTTGGGCCCTGAGTACAGCTCTCCAACCCACCGGCAATCGGCTCTACCCACTCTGGCACAGCTAGTCTAAAGGATACACACATATATCCTTATACTTTAAGAGAGAGATTCAAACATGGAACAGTAATAAAGGGATAACGGATTTTACTTCTTGTTATGCAAAGAAAACACACAGCAATGACAATATGATTTTTAACTTGTATGCAGAGCCCTGCAATGACAGTCACATTACACCATAAGAATAAAGGGGGGGGGTAAAGGAACGCCACGTGGGGCGACCGTTAACTAGGTACCCTATGGTACAACAGCTAAATGTATACCTAACGGATCAGGCCTGATCCCTTACTCTAAAACTTAGTCCTGTAAGAATAATGGTTTCTTCACCGGCTTGCTGTAGAGGTGGTGCACATAAGAATAATAAACACTTTGTAATCCAACAGGGAGAACCTGAACAACTGACCGTACTTCACTAGAGATCCTCTGGATCAGTCCTGCTGCGGATCTCCAGTGAGAGTCTTAAAGTGAGGTGGTAGGCCTCGGCAGTCTATAGGCACAGTACTATAAACAGGTTATTGGATGAGCTTTCGCTCAGCTCACCCTCCGGACGCGACCCGTCCGGGACTTCCACCGGCTGTGTCGTCACTCGCACACAGCGGTTGCTGCCATCGGGTCTCCCATCCAATCTAGGCTGCAGGCAGGAGATGTTGGATGCCACCCAGGCTCGCAAAGGGTGGAAGGCTCTTTGGTTCGCTCCACAGGCCCCAGGCTTCAGGCCTGGAACAGCACAGATCCGCACAGGTGTATCTCTCTCTGCCTCCCCGTGTCCAAAAGAGAAAGAGCTAGGCCTCGCCCCCTCCTTATATTCCTTCCCCCCGACTCCCCTCTCTCTGGAATTTCCTGTCTCTGATTAAAGGGGAACACCCCGCTACACATTCATTAAATTTTAACTAAGCACATATATCTGTAGTGTTTACTTATCTCTCTCCAAAGCTCTAATGCCTCGTACACACGATCGTTTTTCTCGGCAGGAAAAAAAACGACATTTTTGCCGACGGGATTCCTCTCAAGCCTGCCTTGCATACACACGTTCAGGCCAAATACCGCCCGTTCAAAGCGCGGTGGCGTAAAACACGTACGACGGCACTATAAAGGGAAAGTTCCACTCAAACGGTGCCACCCTTTGGGCTGATTTTGCTGATCCTCGTGTTAGTAAAGTTTGGGGAGAGACGATTCGCGTTTTTCAGTCTCGTGCTTTTCAGTCCGTTACAGCGTGACGAATTTGCTATCTCCATTAAGAACGCTAGTTTTACCAGAACGAGCGCTCCCGTCTCATACTTGATTCTGAGCAAGCGCGTTTTTTTTCCCCTCGGAAAAGCATACACACGACCGGGAATCCCGACGGGAAAAAAGAAAGCTGGTTCTCTGTTTTTTTTCCGGCAGTTTTCTCATCGGGAAAATTGCGATGGAGCATACACACGGCCGGTTTTCTTGGCCAAAAGCTCTCATGCCACTTTTCCCGACGGGAAAACCGGTCGTGTGTACGAGGCATAAGTGTGGTTCCTCTCTTGTGCTTTGTTCCTCTGATATCAGCATGATTTACTTCTGACAAGTTCTCTGACATGTGAAATAACAGAAGCTGAAAATTTGTGTCAGGGAGAGAGCTTAGTGAGAGATTAGCAGAGGGCTTGTCCATTCAGAAAACAGCTCTGCATGTTCCTTCGTTCCTCTGCTTATGTTGGAGGGGGGGGGTGTCTCTTCCTCCAATCAGCTCTAACCTAGTGTAAGTCAAGTCTCCCCGCCCACCACTATGTACTGCTGAAAGATGAAGAAAGATTTTTAACATGATCTGCTCTTCTCAAAGGGTGTAGAAAGGTGAAGACAGCAGATATACATGCAAAACTTATGTAGGAAGATTTGTTTCATCTCTGTATATCATCTGAGGCTATTCACTTCACTGGGTATATGTGAGGGTTTACATCCCACTTTAAGTAATACTTCAGCTAATACCAGCCTAGAGAATAAGTAGGCTATGGCTGGACCATTATCCTATTCAGAAAACAAAACTTGTGAGTTTATATGAAGTGACAGATATTTTGGTAAAAATTACCCTTATGTGAGCCATTAAAGCCCCGTACACACGATCGGATAACCTATGGATTTTCGTCCGATGGATTTGTCCATCAGAAATCCGATGAAACTGTTTTTCATCAGTCTTGGCCACACACCATCAGTCAAAAAACCGACCGTTCCAAACGCGGTGACGTAAAACACTCAGATGAGCCGAGAAAAATGAAGTTTAATGCTTCTGAGCATGCGTCGACTTAATTCTGAGCATGCGTGGGTTTTTTAACCGATGGACTTGCCCATAGACGATCGGAAATTCCCATCGGTTTCTTATCCATCAGAAAATTTTAAAACAAGTTCTATTTTTTACAACCGATGGAAAAAAGACCGATGGGTACCATACACGATCGGTTGGTCTGATGAAAACCATCCATCGGACGGTTTTCATCAGTCAAACCGATCGTGTGTACGGGGCTTAACAATATGAATAATTTTCAGCACAGTGTTTAATAATTTGTACTTGTTGCAGGTATTCCCAGAGGAGCAGTCTGGAAACAGGGCTCCATCCCTGCGGAGCACCTCTTTAACTGGGCTTTCACCTGTCTATCCCTTATGGAACTCAGCCAAAAAATGCAAAACGCACAGGCACCATCCCAAGTCTTCCTGCAAAGGCCAAACTAAAACCTGAATAAAAATACTGTTTTGATTGAACTGATTGTGCAGTTTTCTTATTTGTTCAACTATTGTCAGAGGTTGTTGCTATAAACTTTAAGTACATACTCATGTATAAATGATCTATTGAAGTGTAAGGTCACCTTTACCAAAAAACACCCTATGCTGTCCCATACGGGTATAGCAGAATATTAGGCTAAACCTGCCTTCTAGCCAGGGCTCCCTTTCAATTTAAAGAATGTAGGCCAAAGGACAATAAAAATAAGATTTATTTAAAGTGGTTGTAAATCCACTTATGCAACTGGCGCCTAAAGGTAAGCCTAGATTAAGGCTTACCTGTAGGTGCAAGAAATATCTCCTAAACCTACACGGTTTAGGAGATATTTGCAAAAAAAGACATGCACCGATGTCTAGGGCGCATGCGCGCCGTAGACAACGGTGCATTCACAGGGTTAATCCCATTCACAAATCCGGATTTGACGGCTCCCGCGCGCATGCGCGGAGTGACGTCTTCGCCACTCGGGCCAATCACAGCGCCGGAGCGGCGCTGTGATTGGCTGGAGCGGCGATACCCGGAAGTAACCTTCCGGGTATCTGTGGAGCGATGGCTGCGGCTGGAGGGGGAGATGAGGACTGCTTCGGGGGCCCCGATCTAAGGTAAGTGATGCATAATGAGCTAGTATGCTAGTCATACTAGCTCATTATGGCTTTGTCTTGCAGGTGGGTTTTAAAAAAAAAAATTCCAAGTTTACAACCACTTTAAATCATCTGCAGCCTGTGATGGCTCTGTTCCGAGTTATTGCCAGGGTGAAGCAGCCATTGAGACCAGTGACCCCTGGTGCCACAGGATGGAGTGCGGTCCTGTTTTTTTTTTTTAACAGAATGGTCCTGTTGATTCTGGCTGCACATGCACAGTGTATACTCTCGCCTGTCGCAGCCTATTGTCTATTGTCTTATAATAGACAACAGGATAGTGTACACACTGTCAGGGCTGCCATCAGGGGGTTACGGGCAGTACACCTGTAAGGGGCCCGGAGGTCCCCAGAGGCCCGGATGGCAACCCCCCCTTTTTTTTTTATTTATAAAAAATGTTTTTATTATTTTTTTTATATAAATTTATTTCTTTATTTATTCTTGTAAGGGGCCCAGAGGTAGTCCCCAGAGGACCGGAGGTCCCCCCGACCTCAACAATTCGCGGCGGCAGCACCCCCCTAAGGGGCCCCAAAATTCCTGATGGCGACCCTGCACACTGTGCATGTGTGGCCCGAAAGAACAGGGTGGCGCATCCTCCAATGCCACTAGGGTGCGCTGGTCCCAACAGCTGATCGTTTCTACTGTACAGTTGTGCTCATAAGTTTACAAACCCTGGCAGAATTTATGATTTCTTGGCCATTTTTCAGAGAATATGAATGATAACACAAAAAAAAAATCTTTCACTCATGGTTAGTGTTTGGCTGAAGCTATTTATTATCAATCAACTGTGTTTACTCTTTTTAAATCATAATCACAACAGAAACTACCCAACTGACCCTGATCAAAAGTTTACATACCCCAGTTCTCAATATCGTGCATTGCCCCAATGACAGCTTGAAGTCTTTTGTGGTATTTGTGGATGAGGCTCTTTATCTTCTCAGATGGTAAAGCTGCACATTCCTCGTGGCAAAAAAGCCTCCAGTTCCTGTAAATTTTTGGGCTGTCTTGCATGAACTGCATGTTTGAGATCTCCCCAGAGTGGCTCAATGATATTGAGGTCAGGAGACTGAGATGGCCACTCCAGAACCTTAATTTTTTTCTGCTGTAGCCAATGACAGGTCGATATGGCCTTGTGCTTTGGATCATTGGAATGTCCAAGTACGTTCCATGCGCAGCTTCCTGGCTAATAAATGCAAATGTTCCTCCAGTATTTTTTGATAACATACTGCATTCATCTTGCCATCAATTTTGACCAAATTTCCTGTGCCTTTGTAGCTCACACATCCCCAAAACGTCAGCAATCCACCTCCGTGTTTTACAGTAGGAATGGTGTACCTTTCATCATAGGCCTTGTTGACTCCTCTCCAAATGAAGCGTTTATGGTTAGTAAAATTTTGGTCTCATCACTCCAAATAACTTTGTGCCAGAAGGTTTGAGGCTCGTCTCTGTGCTGTTTGGTGTATTGTAAGTGAGATACTTTGTGGCATTTGCTTAGGAATGGCTTTTTTCTGGCGACTCGACCATGCAGCCCATCTTTCTTCAAGTGCCTCCTTATTGTGCATCTTGAAACAGCCACACCACATGTTTTCAGAGAGTCCTGTATTTCACCTGAAGGTATTTGTGGGTTTTTCTTTGAATCCCGAACAGTTTGCCTGGCAGTTGTGGCTGAAATTTTAGTTGGTCTACCTGGCCGTGGTTTGGTTTCAACAGAACCCCTCATTTTCCACTTCTTGATTAGAGTTTGAACACTGCTGATTGGCATTCTCAATTCCTTGAATATCTTTTATTATCCCTTTCCTGATTTATACAGTTTAGCCACTTAAGACACGGACCATTATGCAGCTTAAAGACCTGGCCACTTTTTGCGGTTCGGCACTGCGTCACTTTAACTGACAATTGCGCGGTCGTGCGACGTGGCTCCCAAACAAAATTGGCGTCCTTTTTTTCCCACAAATAGAGCTTTCTTTTGGTGGTATTTGATCACCTCTGCGATTTTTATTTTTTGCGGTATAAACAAAAATAGAGCGACAATTTTGAAAAAAATTCAATATTTTTTACTTTTTGCTATAATAAATATCCCCCAAAAATATATAAAAAAAATATATTTTTTCCTCAGTTTAGGCCGATACGTATTCTTCTACATATTTTTGGTAAAAGAAATCGCAATAAGCTTTTATTGATTGGTTTACGCAAAATTTATAGCGTCTACCAACTAGGGGATAGTTTTATTGCATTTTTATTAGTATTTTTTTTTTCTAGTAATGGCAGCGATCAGCGATTTTTATCGTGACTGCGACATTATGGCGGACACATCTGACACTTTTGACACTATTTTGGGACCATTGTCATTTTTACAGCAAACAGTGCTATAAAAATGCACTGGTTACTGTAAAAATTACACTGACAGTGAAGGGGTTAACCAGGAGGGGGCGCTGTAGGGGTTAAGTGTGCCCTGATGTGTGTTTCTTACTGTGGGGGGGCGTGGCTTAGCGTGTGATGTCACTGATCGTCGTTCCCTATGACAGTGATCAGTGACAGGCTCACTAGGAAGCACGGGGAGAGGTTTGTTTACACTTACCTCTCCCCGTTCTTCCTCTCTGTGACCGATCGCGGGACACTGGCGGCGATCGGGTCCGCTGTTCCCGCGGGGACGGTCACGGAGAAAAGGACTGGGTCGCGAGCGTGCCGCCGGTGGCGTGCTCGCGACCCACGGCTGGGATATTAAAGGGGACGTACCTGTACGCCCTTGTGCCCAGCCGTGCCATTCTGCCGACGTACATTCTGAGTCATGGGGAAAGCAAAAGAATTGTCAAAGGATCTGCGGGAAAAGGTAGTTAACCACTTGCCGTCCGCCGCACGCCAATGTACATCGGCAAAATGGCACGGGCAGGCACATTGGCGTGCAGGTAAAATTGCCGCCCAGCGCGCACGCACGCGTGCCCGCCGCGTGCCTCGCGAGTGCGGCCGCGGGTCCCGGGAACTCGATGTTCCCGGGAGTCCCGTGATTGCAGTCGGCAAGAGCAGAACAGGGGAATGCCTTTGTAAACAAGGCATTCCCCTATTATGCCTAGTGACACTGTCACTGATGACCGTTCCCCGTGATCGGGAACGGTCATCAGTGACGTGTCACGTGTAGCCACGCCCCCTAACAGTAAGAATCACTCCCTAGGATACACTTAACCCCTGCAGCGCCACCTAGTGGTTAACCCCTTCACTGCCAGTGCCATTTTTACAGTAATCAGTGCATTTTTATAGCATTGATCGCTGTAAAAATGACAATGGTCCCAAAATGGTGTCAAAAGGGTCCGATGTGTCCGCCATAATGTCGCAGTCACAATAAAAATCGCTGATCGCCGTCATAACTAGTAAAAAAAAAATATTAATAGAAATTTCTTAAAACAGTCCCCTATTTTGTAGAAGCTATAACTTTTGCGCAAACCAATCAAACGCTTATTGCGATTTTTTTTTACCAAAAATATGTAGAAGAATACGTATCGGACTAAACTGTGGGAAAAAAAAATTATATATTTTTTGGGGATATTTATTATAGCAAAAAGTAAAAAATATTGCATTTTTTTCAAAATTGTCGCTCTTTTTTTGTTTATAGCGCAAAAAATTAAAACCGCAGAGGTGATCAAATACCACCAAAAGAAAGCTTTATTTGTGGAAAAAAAAATACGTCAATTTTGTTTGGGAGCCACGTCGCACGACCGCACAATTGTCAGTTAAAGTGACGCAGTGCCGAATCGCAAAAAGTGGCCCGGTCTTTGACCACCAAAATGGTCCGGGGCTTAAGTGGTTAAACAGAAAGGGAGCCCTGAGTAGAAGGTAGGTTTTGCTGGTATACTCATATGCAGGGCAGCCAAGAAGGGAGTAGAACTGTACAGGAGACCCAGGCCCCATCAGTTCAACAGGAGGGCCTGGGCAGCTGACAAGTAGGGGGAAAAGGATCGTGGACAGGAGGGGGGTTTTCGGAGCTGCAGGGACCAATCTGTGAAACCGGTCCCCCTGTGACTCCCCCTGCAGTGCAGTTTCCTCTTCTACCCACCACCCTGATCCCTTCTGTTCATAATCCCCTTTCCCGCAGCTCTGATCCTCCTGCGAACTTCTCCTCCTATCAGCAGGCACACAGGGGGGTCGGATGGGGAGCGGGGGTAAATATGTCTTATTTATGCATTGGTTTGTCATATAGTTTGTGTGTTATAACCAACATCTCCTTTTTAATGTAATGAACAAAACATATTTGATAACATTGTGCATGGCAGTGCTGGACAGTTGTCTAGCAATGTCTCGGGTCCATTGTTTCAGTGTTTACTTGACCAAGGATCACTTGTGAACCCGATATTTATCCAATATGTCTTCTCATACTAGTTTGAAATGTCCCACAGTCATCCTCCTCCACCTTTTCTGCACTGAAGAGGTTAAGCTTCTCTGTAATAAGACTGACAGAAAGATCTCATCTCTGTAATGACACATTCCAAGTCAGAACATCTTTTTAATAACAGTGAAATTTGGGAAATTACATCTGTGAGTTATTTTATTTTGCTGATAATACACTGCCAATACCAGGTCACAACAGTCACGCTGATCCCTCTCTGATAAGATGCTCTTGTTATTGTGCTACCTGATCCAAGCAATAATCTGGTCATGGCTATATATTCCTGTAAAGGGACAATTAGGGAGAACCAGTCATGTTTCCAGGAATAATCTTCCAAAAGATATTAAACTGCCAGTACAAAACATTATTTTTCCAAAATACTCAAATACGTTACAACAGCCCATCCATCTGGGTTCTTTCTGAGAAATGAGCATTAATATGAAAGATCGTTCTTTAAATATAAAAAAGGTGATTATATATGGAAATTACTATCTGCTTTTGTCTAAATATGTATTATACAGTAACAAAATGTGTTACAATGACATTAGAGAAAGTCATTGAACTATAGTGCTCCTGTCTTTTAACACTTGCATAACGCTGTTGGAATGAGGTAGACAGCAAAGCTAAAGTTTAGTTGTGCATATTTTTGCAGCTTGTACCAATATATGTATGCATTTTGATTGGACGAGGTGGAGATCGTGATGTCATCGCCCCACTTCTCCACCTTGTCCAATCAGAGAATGCTTTGCATCCACTGAAAAAATGCCTAAAGCCCTGTACACAGGGCCAGACTTACCATTGGGCTTGACTGGGCTCAAGCCCATGGGCCCCACCCAATAGGGGGCCCCTGCCTGTTAAAGTCTCCTTACTTTTTTTTTCGTCCCGCAATCAGTGGCGGAAATACCGCCATAGCGACCCACACGGGCGCTATGGGGCCCGCAGCTGAGTGGGGCCCAGGGAGGATGAGGATGCATTCTTGACAACTTTTTTTTTTCTTGCTGCCGCTAGAGGTCCTGGTCATTTCTGAATCTTTTCTGTATCCGCCGCCATTTTACAGAAGACCAGTTAAGGAAGAACCAAGAGGCGGAGCTCGGGTGGCAATCAAAGCGGCTGCAATAGAAATGGATCCATTCAATTGCCGCTTTCTTGCCACCCAGGCTCCGCCTCTTGGTTCTGTAAATGGCGCGGAGACGAGCACAGTGAGCATCCTGAGCGGCGCCGAGGCCCGATGGAGTCCTGGGTCCCGGCGCTGCGCTGTGCTGTCTCACTCTCACTGGCAGCCAGTGCCTCCTATCACATCATGCCGCCCGGAGAGTCAGTGACAGTCTGAGCAAGTAACTCTCTGGGCGGCTCCAGGTGCATGAATGGGGTGGGGCCGGGGGGGGGGGTGAATTGTCCTGGGGGGGTCTGTACTCCTGATGGGGGAGTTGAATTGTCCTGGGAGGGTCTGTACGCCTGATGGGGGTTAATTTCCAGGGGGGGTTTGTACTCCTGGGGGGGTTAATTGTCATGGGGGGTGAATTGTCCTGGGGAGGTCTGTACGCCTGATGGGGGTTAATTTCCAGGGGGGGGCTTGTACTCCTGGGGGGGTGAATTGTCCTGGGCGGGTCTGTACTCCTGGGGGGGTGAATTGTCCTTGGGGGGGGGGGTCTGTACAGATGGGACTGGTTTGTCCAGGGGGTCTGTACTGATGGAGGAGGGGGTGGTTTATCCTAAAGGGGGGTCTATACTGATGGAGGAGGGTCTGTACTGAGGGAGGACTATGGGAAGAGAGGGTAACGCCATGTTTTTCCGCACCGGGTGACACCAACCCTAGTGACGCCACTGGGGACAGCTGATGTAAGGAGGGACTCTACTAGGAATGCCTGATGTAAGGATGGACTCTGCTGGGGACACCTGATGGCATCTGGTGGCATGCGACGTGGCAAGTGACAGGCTTGGGGCTCCCATTGATTCGGCATTATGGTGAGTTGAACTATTTCATTTTATATTACAATGTAATATAAGACATAATGCGCTTTAATCATCCTGACACCATAACAACCATGGTGCCGTGATGATTGAAGCGCTAACGCCAGGTGTTTGGAGTATCTTTATCTGCTGATTGCTAAACTTTCTGGAATACACATATTGCTATTGTGGTGTAGGATCTGGGCCTGCTGTCCCTCCATCTCTCTCTTTCTTTCTTTCTTTCTCTCTTTCTTCCTCCATCCCTCATTCATCTCAGACTCTAACCACACACCCTTCCGAGCCACGCCCATTTGCGCCACGCCCACTATTTTGCGTGAACTACGCCCATTTTTCGTAACGTGTAGAAGGTAGGGCCCGAAAGTGACTCAAGCCCAGGGGCCCCCACCACTCTAAGTCCTGCCCTGCCTGTACACACGATCGGATTTCCTATGGATTCAAATCCGATGGATTTTTCCATCGGAATTCCGACAAAGCTGACTTCCATCAGTCTTGCCTACACACCATCAGTCAAAAATCCGACCGTCCCAAACGCCGTGACGTAAAACACTCCGATGAGCCGAGAAAAATTAAGTTCAATGCTTCTGAGCATGTGTCAACTTGATTCTGAGCATGCGTGGGTTTTTCACCGATGGAGTTCCACACAGATGATCGGAATTTGCTATTGTTTTTTTTTACATCGGATAAATTTAAAACATGTTCTATTTTTCCTCACCGATGGAAAAAAGACCGATGGGGCCCATACACGATCGGTTTGTCCAATGATAAAAGTCCATCGGACTGTTTTCATCGGTAAAACCGATCGTGTGTACAGGGCATAAGTGTTTTCTGAATAACGCCTGTGCCAAGCAAGGCTTTAGGTCGGGTTCACACTTGCTGCGTACGCGGCTCACAGCAGGGGGTCCGTTGCGTCCCTGTTCAGTAATTCAGGTGCGAATCAGGTCCGAATTTCTGCCTGAATTCATACCTGATTTAGAGCTGAAGATGCTTAAGCCCTGTACATACGATCGGTTTTACCGATGAAAACAGTCCGATGGACTTTTTTCATCGGACAAACCGATCTTGTATGGGACCCATCGGTCTTTTTTCCATTGGTTTTCAAAAATAGAACATGTTTTAAATTTTTCCGATGGATCAAAAACCGATAGCAAATTCCGATCATCTATGGGCAAGTCCATCGGATAAAAAACCCACACATGCTCAGAATCAAGTCAACGCATGCTCAGAAGCATTAAACTTCATTTTTCTCTGCTCATCTGAGTGTTTTACGTCACCGCGTTTGGAACGGTCGGTTTTTTGACTGATGGTGTGTAGGCAAGACTGATGGAAGTCAGCTTCATCGGATTTCCAATGGACAAAACCATCGGATTAGAATCCATAGGATATCCGATCGTGTGTATGAGGCTTTAGTGTTTTTGAGACCTACCCTTAATTTATGTTCCTCTTTCTATTGAGCGTGTTAGCTTCCAGTACTTAGAGGTTAGCAGAACACATAGAAGAAAGGAAAAAAACACCAACGATAGATCATTTAACATATCCAGTACACCTCTAAAACACAAGATTCAGCTGTTAGACACTGGTGTTAAATCTGCAGGAGGCAGCTCCAGAGAGATGATTATTTCAGTAAGAGACACATTTTTATTCTATCTGGGCCAATAGGGGTTTTCATTATTTTTTAAACTGGAGTTGGGCTGTACAATTTATACATTATCCATAAAGATAAATGTATGTCATAACAAAATATATCACTTTAAAATACCCCTGTAACTGCACTGTCTTTTGTAAGGAGATATCAAACTATCAAGATTCAGTTCAATATACTGTATATTATTATATTATACACTGGACTTCTTTGGTCAGGGAAAAGGTGCAGGTACTTAACCCCGCCAGGCGATGGAGGACAATAAGGAAGTGGGCTGTGGCATGCGTTTGACTAAATTACAGTAAATGTGGGAGGGACCTAAAGGGGCACAGTTAAATAAAACCTGAGTCTACTTGTTCTATACATGGCATATTTATACCATAGGCCTCACCCCTCTCACCCCTTCTCATTTACGGCTTGTCTGTCTCGTCTAGGGGTTAGCACTGGGGGGAGGGATGAGATACACCACGGCCCATGTCCTCCAATGTGTAGAGGTGAAAGCCAGAACTATCGGGTTTTGTGTATGTGTCCCAGAGTCTCCTCGGATTGACTCCCCTTTGCTCCTAGTAACCAGAGTTCCACACACTGAAAAGGTCTAACTCGTATTTATTCTTCTCAATAAATAGTCATACAGCACAGACAGGTTGAGACCCATATAACACTTCAGTCTTTGTGGGGAGTAGGCCAAGGCACAATTCTTTTAGATAGAGCTAACCACTGTGGTGTCACCAATGGCGAATAGTCACTGCCACTGACTATATTGAACAGAACATGGATTACCTTCGCTAACGTAGCCCCTATCAGGGGAAGGACATCCGTCCAAGACAGTTACCGGAGGCCTCTCCGTCACCAGCAATGCTGCGCTGGACTCTCCGGAGAAGTTCCGCTCACCGGCCTCCTCGTCTCAGACACGGGCACCCAAGGAGTTAGGGCCCCCTCGAATTCCTCCACCCTCGCGGAACTCAGTCAAAGGTACTGAGCTCCAGGCCTCCGCCATAGTACCTCACCCCAGGCTAAAGGTGCCTGAGATGGACTCCATCTCCCGCTCCGCCCAGGTCAAGGGCACCTGGGCCCGGGAATTCCGGAACGCCAGCACCCAGGCTGAAAGTGCCTGGGCGCGGCTGCGTCCTCCGACTCTGAACCCTGAGGTAATCTCCTCTCCCTTTGCGTCACAGCAGGTTCCCCGCCCCACTGT
The DNA here is from genome assembly GCA_029206835.1 of Rana muscosa. Classification (NCBI taxonomy): domain Eukaryota; kingdom Metazoa; phylum Chordata; class Amphibia; order Anura; family Ranidae; genus Rana; species Rana muscosa. The sequence continues at coordinate 156,726,846 of CM055117.1, forward strand.
ACCAGCGCCAGGAAAGGACAAAAAGGGAAGCAGTCTTGCAGTGAGTGTTCAACTCCGGCCCAGGGCGACAGCGCCACCTGCAGGCCGCAGGGAACCCCACACCACCAGAGTCCTCCAAGAACCACAAAAGGGTCTCAGATTCCCTAACAATCAATGCATCTGGGTTACACTACCACCCAGATGCCTCCCCTAAATTCAAATACCCGCTACACTCTCCCCCTGGTGATTTGACACTGGTCCCCAGTGTCTGATGCAAACCCATGTCTCCCAAGGAGTGGTAACATAAGTTCGACCCAGAGACCAAACTCAACAATTTAGTCATGAATTGTGCCAGGACCTAAAATGGGAAAGGGAAACAGGAATATAAAACAATGAACTTGGTATAAAAAAAAAACTTTGAATGACTTTACACATTAAAATTCCCCCCTCACTATCTAATGACCACCCCATTCTCAGCAGCCTTGATAGATGAAATCTCCTGCAGAGGGAAAAAAACAAAGAAACACACATCCTAGCATATTGTATGTGTTTTCTTGGAAGGAATGGGCCTATCTGTAAAGAAACCCATTCGCTCCAATAAGTATAGTGCAGAGTGTGAAGCAAACAACCGTTGCGCAACACCGCCACCTGGTGGCAATGCCGCGGTAAAGGCACTTGTCAGATCCAGATGAACTTCTGCTTCTCTCTGCTGTGACCCCATACTGGCTAAGCCCCAAAGTCACTGATTTATTTTCCTTGATGGGAGGAGAAGGAGGGAGAACAAAATAACAACAGCTCCCATTTCTCCAAAGAGTAAAACATCCCAAAAAAAAGTTAGAGCACAGTCCCTGTAATTTAGCAATAAAAGAAATGGAAAGGAGTCTCTTTCTCCTATAAATAGAACTTTGGATCCGGCAAGAACAAAGGCTTTAAGTGCTGGTCAAAAGCCTACACATTGTACTCAATGTTCCCTCCATCCTTCCGACAAATTACCACCTTGTCCGCATGGATGTGCCTTCCCACCATCCACTCCGCCTTACAGTCCTTGAACTTTCTGGTGACTGTAGGTGAGCATGAGAGGTATCGGCATGCATGAGGTACTTTCAGCTTTGTCCAGACAAAATCATTGTACCACCGCTGCCGAAAAACTTCCACCTCGTAGAGCAATTCTCGGGGTAGATATTGGTATTCCCACCCATATTCTCGGGCAACTTTCTGACAAAAGAGACGCTGCAGCCTAGCCAGAGATGGCATTGTGGCACAGTCTCCTACTCCAGGTAGAACAATGGACTCCGGATGGCGAGGTACAGTCACCACCTCTGTAGATTTGGGCCTAGGAGCCCGCAGTGATGCACGTTGCACTCCCGCAAAAGGAGCAGGTGAAACAGCCGCTGGCTCAAGAAGTGGGATCACAGACAGGGAACCAGATTCCTCCCTAGGCTCCGAGGCCACCACACGGGGTGTACTATCCCCAATGGACATAGGTGGGTCCCTTAAGACACGGGACGAGGGTAACTTCATCTTGTCCCATCCCTTTTTGTGGAAGATTTAATCTATCTCCCCATTATCACCGGCATCAGATAGCGACTCTAGGTCGGAGGTGTCATAACACTCTGCGGGCAGGTAATTCCCCGTAGACATGGAATCACCCCCCTTGATGGGCTCCACCGACTCTGGGCTCCCGACACCTCCAACCACACACACAGTCCCAACCCCTGGCTCACCTGGGCTTTTTGAAGAACAGGGATGTCCAGGGCTCTTCCCTCCGGATCCATCCAGGCCAGGCAAGCGACGGGGCGAAGCTCTTCCATGACCACAGGATGCCATCACCAGGCCAACTTTCCTCTTCGGCGGTGGGAGCAGGGAGCTTGTGGTGACCGAGGCAGAATCCTCGGATTTCTCTCTCTTTGTCTCCGCTTGGGCTGTCACGTCGCCCTGGTCAGTGCGTGCAGGAAACGCATAGGCATCGATCTCTCCCTCCGGAGTGGCAGTACCTGTGAGGTAGTTGAGGTGGAAGGCGCGAGGCCTTTCTGTGGATGGCTCCACCTTGAAGAGGAACTCTTTGCAGACCTCACATCGCCCGAACGGCTTCAAATGGACCACCAGTCCCGAACAGCCGGGACAGATCACACCGAGGGCCTCTATGTCTCTGCAGGTATAAAGAGCCAACCGCCCCCGGGGCCTTAGTCTGATTCCTGTATCCGTAATCGGGGCAGCAAAAGAAGTCATCTCCGTGATGGAAGAAGCAGAAATCCACGGGGTATTTGAAGTCATCCTGACTGTTTGCTGCTCCAATGCGCACTGACACCTTTGCGCCGGAATCTCCACGTGTGTCCTTCCACATGGCCAGACTCCTCCCACACTCTGCATTTGTTTGCTGGCTTTTTCTTCTCCCCGCCCACGAACTGCGCAGCTATGGTGTGCCTCATGGCGCGTTGGCCAATATGGCCGACCTACTCGGAACTCCTCCGGGCAGCAAAGTTCAAATTCAGACACAATACACATCCCGGACACGATGCCCCCACGTGTAGCGACCTCACCCCTCTCACCCCTTCTCATTCACGGCTTGTCTGTCTCGCCTAGGGGTTAGCACTGGGGGGAGGGATGAGATACACCACGGCCCATGTCCTCCAATGTGTAGAGTTGAAAGCCAGAACTATCGGGTTTTGTGTATGTGTCCCAGAGTCAAATCCTCTCCTCGGATTGACTACCCTTTGCTCCTAGTAACCAGAGTTCCACACACTGAAAAGGTCCAACTCGTATTTATTCTTCTCAATAAATAGTCATACAGCACAGACAGGTTGAGACCAATATAACACTTCAGTCTTTGTGGGGAGTAGGCCAAGGCACAATTCTTTTAGATAGAGCTAACCACTGTGGTGTCACCAATGGCGAATAGTCACTGCCACTGACTATATTGAACAGAACATGGATTACCTTCGCTAACGTAGCCCCTATCAGGGGAAGGACATCTGTCCAAGACAGTTACCGGAGGCCTCTCCGTCACCAGCAATGCTGCGCTGGACTCTCCGGAGAAGTTCTGCTCACCGGCCTCCTCATCTCAGACACGGGCACCCAAAGAGTTAGGGCCCCCTCGGATTCCTCCACCTTCGCGGAACTCAGTCGAAGGTACTGAGCTCCAGGCCTCCGCCATAGTACCTCACCCCAGGCTAAAGGTGCCTGAGATGGACTCCATCTCCCGCTCTGGCCAGGTCAAGGGCACCTGGGCCCGGAACTCCGGAACGCCAGCACCCAGGCTGAAGGTGCCTGGGCGCGGCTGCGTCCTCTGACTCTGAACCCTGAGGTCAGGGCGTCCGCCCCTTTTATCTCCTCTCCCTTTGCATCACAGCGGGTTCCCTGCCCCACTGTACCAGCGCCAGGAAAGGACAAAAAGGGAAGCAGTCTTGCGGTGAGTGTTCAACTCCGGCCCAGGGCGACAGCGCCACCTGCAGGCCGCAGGGAACCCCACACCACCAGAGTCCTCCAAGAACCACAAAAGGGTCTCAGATTCCCTAACAATCAATGCATCTGGGTTACACTACCACCCAGATGCCTCCCCTAAATTCAAATACCAGCTACACACAATTTGCTTTAATTGCTGTGCCACAAGCAGGAGTCTAACAGACATGTACAACACTCAGCATTATCATTTTTTTTTTTTTTTTAGAAAAATTTACTTATTTTACTACATATGCTTTTGTGTCTACCTTAAAGAAGAGCTGTATGAAATAGTCAGAGACTACTTAGCAACAAGCAACTGTTGACATAGTGAACACTTTGGCCCAGGGGTTAGATAAGGATGGAGGGTCAGGCTGGGTCCTGCCTAGTGCTCTGGGTCCCATTATCAGTGCCAAGAATGTATCTGTTTTCTGTGGCTGTCTGGCATGCTGCCTTTGGGCAGCCACATACATTTTATACAGGTTTGAGGAAAGCACAGGCCAGCAATCCACTACTCCTCAGCAATGCCACTCTCACACATTCCCGCTGAAGGGACACCCAGTAGACATGTCTCCAGAGGGTTAAGTGTGTGTCTGTACACTATGTGTTTGTATACAGTGTGTATGAATAGGTGGTAGTGCTGTGCTATTCTTAAGTATATTGGTGAAATTAATCATAGGGGGTGGTATGCACTGGGCTGTATATACTTCTGACACCTGCACTGTGTACAGTATATACACCTGATCCCTGCGCCCTGCATGTTAAATACACCTAGCCCCTGCGCTCTGTGCATCACATACACTCGACCCCTGCACTCTGTGTGTTTCATACATATGACCCCTGCACTCTGTGTGTTACACACACCTAGCCCCTGTGCCCTGTGCATTACATCCACCTGACCCCTACAGTCTGCGCATTACCTACTCCTGACCTCTGCACTCTGTGGGTTAGATACACCTGATCCCTAAACTTTGTGCATTACATAAACCTGACCCCTGCATTTTACAGTATGTGTTACCCACTTCTGACCCTTGCTACTCACCCCTGACCCATACACTCTATGTATTATCAACTCCTGACCCCTACACTCTGTATGTTACCCACTCCTGACCCCTGCACTATGTGTGTTGCCCAGTACTGACCCCCGCACCTTACACAACCTTGACCTCTATACTCTGTGCATTATATACACCCAACCCCTGCACGATTTACTTTACATACTCCTAACACCTGCACTCTGTAAATTTCCTATTGCTGATCCCTGCACTTGTGTAAGTAGGCTTACATTTTAAGCCCCTCCCACGGCTAGCGCAATTTTCCACACCCACATTTTGTCATGGTGTGTTAAGCATGTAGACTTTTTTTTCTCCTCTAGGTGCCCTGGAGGCCTTTAAATCTTGAGCTAACCCCCTCCAAGAAAAATATCTATAGCCCTTCTTTAGTCAGATGTATTGGTGGTCAGTGGCTGCTCATAATAATAAACCCCCTTATTATTGGGGGTCAGTGGCTGACTGTAAGATGAACCTCTCCTCAGCACTGGCAGTCAGTTTCTGGATGGAACAATAACCCCCTCTTCCCAGTGTGTACACATGGTGGTGGGGGCTCCAGGGTTTATGACTGATATAGAAATTTTTTTTTTTTTTTTTAGAGCTATGTTCTGGGTCCTGGAGCCTGGAGACTTTGTGTGGGATAAAGGCTGTATCAGGTCCACATGTTACCTTTGTTTATTAGTCTTAGCTGTGCATGGGTATGTAAATATGTGAACTGACTAATGCTCAGGTCTGTCTCACTCTTTCTGCTGTGGGAGGCTTCTGCTTATACAAACACTCCACAGTACATGTACTGCCTGTTTGTTTTGGGGAACACAATACAAGGCACCCAGGAACTGACTTGCGTCTACTTAGCAAGATGGCGGCGACAGAACGTCACTTCTGATGGATGGAAAAGAAAGGAGCCCTGGACTGCCGCACTCTGTATAAATGATTTATTTCCAAAATTTCAAAATAAAATCTAAAATTTATCCATAAATTCAAAAAATCCAAAAACAGGCAAAACAGAAAACTGACATGCAGGGATGGATGGCTGACGCGTTTCACATCAAAGTAGATGCAAAGTAGATGCTTACGAGTATACAAATATACACACATTAATCAACATACTGGTACAAAAACAAACTGTAGAACAAACTAGATGTCTACAGTTTGCAGGCAATGTAATTATTTACCCCCGATTCAGAGTATGTCTGTTTTATACTGGAAATAACATCAACATAAAGACCAGCTTTCAGAGGCAGGAAAGATTAATACTAAATTCCCACAAAAAATTCTGGTGCAACCTTGCTGATTTTATAGAATTAACCTTTTAATTTTAATTAACTTTTATTTCAAATGTAAAGGGAAACCATATACAGTAAAGTCATTTTTTGCATTTAAGTTGATATTTAGGGTTATTTATTTATTATTTATAAAAAAAACTTTACTTTTAAAATAAAGATATTACAAGGTTTAGACATGACAATAGTGTGATAAAGTATTGTGGATTTTTATTACCGATAATTGAACAGAGCAGAGGTTGTTTGTTTTCATACTGTCTCTTATTAGCTGAATCAACATACAGTCCCATATGAGCACAAGAGGCAAGTAGAGGGAGGAAAACTGTATGAATAAACCCTCCATCTAATTGAACTGCAAGTATAAATCTCAGCCTGAGTAACTGCATTCTGTAAAAAGATCTATAGCAAAGCAGCTAAAATGAGCTTGGTACACATGTGAGAGGAAGCCCAGATCTTCATCTACTGACTGGAAATGTTATCTTAAAATGTGATATTTCATAAATAAATGTGAAAAAAATAATTATGTATAGTATACTGTATATACATTTTTAATATATTTTAAATATATCTGTCGTTTACAGTATTATACAAAGGGATACTTCCATCTTCAGGCTGATGGCTTGTTTTTCAAATTAAAGTGGTTGTTAACCCACTGTGACATCTTTATATAATCCTCTGTGTCTCGTGATGCTATGTGCCCCTGTCTCTGTGTTTTCTACCTCTTTTGGTCTAATGAGAACCTAGGCCAAAGATAGCTGACATCCTTCAATATATGGTAGGTTGTGAGGCATAGTGGGTGCAAAGATGGTAAAAGTCATTGGGCGCCAGACACTTGGATGTAAAAGAGATTTTATTTCCTTTGGCAGTCCTTTTTATATATGTAGCGGCCTCACCCCATCTCCTTTTGCTACGGGTATGTCACATGACAGGGTGAGATGCGCTATGGCCCATGTCCTCCCCATAGCTGTGGGTGAGGTGAAGGCCAGTATCAGTACATTCCTCGGGCCAATGTGTGTTAGTTATGAAGCTCAGTCCTGCTATGCTGAAACCTCCCTTGCTCCCATTAACCAGAGTCCATACACCGATGCAGGGTCCAACACTTGTTTATTATATTTCCACAACAAACAGTCCTTTCACAGCCGACTGGTTGCGACCCATAACATAACGCAAACGGTGGGATGAGCAGGTCGAGGCACTATCCTGATTTCAATCTAAACCCCTGTGGTTTCACCAGGGGTTATAGCAACTTTGCTTAGCACAGAACATAGAACTTGTGAGTCTCTACCAGCAACTCCATAGAACATAGATGGGAGTACCTTCGCTGCGTTGCGGCCCCTATCAGGGGAAGATGTCCCTCTAAGGGAGTTACCGGAGGCCCATCCGTCACCGGGTTGATGCTGCTCCGGAATCTCCGGACGGGTGACCTCCCCGGCCTCCTCACCTCAGATGTGGGTCCCCTCGCAAGGCGGCACCCTCGGATCACTTCGCCCTCGCGGGACCCAGTCGAAGTTACTGGGCCCCAGGCCTACGATATAGTACCTCACCCCAGGCTGGAGGTGCCTGGGATGGACCCCAACTTCATTCCGGTCAGGCCTAGGGCGCCTGGGCCGGAACCTTGAACCGCCCGCACCCAGGCCTACGGTGCCTGGGTGCGTGAAGAGAAAATCCTCGAAGACCTCGTGGCGAGGGCATCTCCCCCTTTTATCTCCTCCCATCAACACCACGGCGGGTTCCCCACCCCAGCCGTACCATCTCCGGAAAGGGACAAAAAGGGTAGCACTGCGGCAGTGATTCTACCTTGAGCCTGTAGGTACCCCGCCACCCACAGGCCAAGGAGAATAATACACCACCCAATCCTCCACGAATTACAAAAGGGGTCCAGAACCTTTCACAATTACACACCTGGGTCACACTACCCCCAGGTGTATCCCAACTAAATTTAAAGACCCCGCTACATACTCCCCCCTGTGATTTGACGCTGGTCCCCAGTGTCGGGTGCAACCCCATGTCTCCCAAGGAGTGGTGACATGGAGCGAGCCTCAGAGGCTATCCCTAAAAATTTTGAATCCCGTGTGTCCGTGTGTGCCAAGACCTGCTCAAGGGGAAAGGGAACTATAAAACAATAAAACTTTTGTATAAAACATCTATCATGTGCACATATACAATCCCTCCCGTCACTGTCTAAGAACCACCCCATACTCAGTAGTCTTGACCGACGAATCTCCTGCAGAAGGGAAACAAAAAACAGACAACATCCTAACATTATGTGAAAATTTGGAATGAATGGGTCCATCAGCCGAGGGACCCATTTGCTCCAACGAGTGTGGTGTAAAAGTGTGCAGAAAAACAAACAAACGTTGCACAACACTGCCACCTGGTGACAGCGCCGCGGTAACGACACTTGGTGCTCCTTCGTTCTTCATGCGTCCCTACACTAATTCTACCCCAAAGTCTGTCCTTGATTCATAGAAAAAGAGAGTGGGAAGAAAAAAAAACCAAATAAAAAAACAGGGTGTTCTGTCTCAACTACAAAGCGATAAAGTTCATCTCCAGGTTTAAGTAGGCCTTACTCAAGCTGGTTTGATATTCATCCCTTGCATCGATACAGGCAGTTTAACTCAATGAATAAACTCACAGTTAGGACGACAGACGATGAATCCTTTCGAATGTTCCGTTTAATGATGGATATTCATAGGTAGAAAAACGTTGCAGTTGTAAGCCACATGTAAGATGTTAGCATGGAAGAAATACAGGAGTAATGACCAGAATCAGGAAGTGGAGGAGATATATAAAGAACTACGGTGAGAGAGAGAGTTCAGCTAGAAAGAAGGGGACAGATCTTAAAGACACAGAGCAAGAATAATCACATAGTGTAACACAACACTCCCCGTCTGAAATCTTTAGATTTCATAACCTTAAACTAATATATATATTTTCAATAAGTCCAATACTGATAAATGTCCTGGAACCTGTAATGAAAAACATGCAACAAGCAAATAACAAACGTAAGTTCAACAGGATGAAGAACATAAAGTCACAGTATGATGTCTTCAAAGAATTTCAAAGTTCTGAGTAGAACCTGTAGATGGCAGCAATGTACTCCCCGTCGTGCCAGCAGCATGGCTAGTCCTTGCACAAGTCACTCACCTGGCAAAAGGAGTACTAACTCTGTAATTGGTCGACTAAAGGTTCGTGTCGATCCTCCCTTGGTTACCTTGACTTCTACCTTCCGGACTTTGTTATCGTCGCTGGGCATAACTTTAGTAATAAGACCCATAGGCCACTCATTCCGACAAACTTTCTTGTCTTTTAGAAGGATGAGGTCTCCAACCTTAAGATTCAGCTTAGATGCTTGCCATTTGTTACGACCTTGAAGGTGGTGAAGATTTTTCTTCCAGCGATGCCAGAACACATTGGCTAGATGCTGCACCTGCTTCCATTGATGCTCGTAATGGTGTGACCGCAGCTTCTGTTTTGTACTTACAGAAGTGTGGAGTGAGGTGTTCACAGTTCTTATTTCCTTATCATCTTCAGGGTTTACTAGCCCATAGGTGGTGTCAATAGGGAGTAAGTAAGAGTCCTCACACAGAAACCTTGGAGGTGACAGCCATAAGCTGTCCTGAAGAGCGGCAGGTGACACGGCTCTGGTCCCACAGTCAGCTGGGTTGAGTTCAGTGGGAACGTGATGCCATTGACTTGGTAGAGAGAATCTCTTGATACGTTCAACCCTGTTGCTGACGTACACATAAAATTGTTTTGTTTGGTTGTTTATGTAACCAAGTACTACCTTACTGTCTGTATAGAAGGTGAAAGAATCAAGTCTAGTGTCCATTTCACTTCGTATGACCTCGGCAATTTCTACTGCTAGCACAGCTGCACAAAGTTCAAGTCTTGGTATGGTAGGTGCAGGCTTGGGAGTGAGTTTTGCCTTGCCTAGGACAAAACTACAGTGCGATTCTCCATTCAGTTCAGAGGTCTTCAAATAGGCTACTGCAGCAATAGCTTCAACTGATGCATCAGAGAAAATATGAATCTCTCTCCGGTTAGCAGTTGAAATGGAACCCGGAACATAGCAACGGGGAATCTGAAGTTTTTCTGGTGACTTCAAAGAATATCTCCACCTTTCCCACTTGTGTTGATTCTCACTAGGCAAGGGAGTATCCCAGTCTATGTTCTCAGTAGACAACTGTCTTAGTAAAATCTTACCTTGAATGGTAACTGGAGCAAGGAAACCCAGTGGGTCATAGATGCTATTCACCACGGACAGGACTCCTCTCTTAGTGAAGGGTTTGTCACAAGTTGACACTTGGAAGGTGAATTTGTCTTGCTTGATGTTCCACAACAAACCCAGACTTCGCTGTACAGGAGGCACATCTGTACCTAAGTCAAGGTTTTTTAGACTAGTGGCATAGTCCTCAGAGTGAAAGGCATTCATAAGTTCCTGGCTGTTGGATATAATCTTGTGCAGTCTAAGGTTTGCTACAGACAGCATCTCCTTTGTTCTGGTGAGAAGATCAATTGCTTCTTTAGCAGTTGGAAAGGACTTAAGTGCGTCGTCAACGTAGAAGTTTCTTTCAACAAATTGACGGGCATCAGATCCATATTCAACTTCTCCAGTCTGAGCTGTTCTCCTTAGCCCATAAGTTGCCACTGCTGGGGAAGGACTGTTACCGAAGACATGTACCTTCATGCGATAATCTATAACTTCCTTGTTGAGGTCATTGTCCTTGTGCCATAGAAACCTGAGGTAGTTTCTGTTGTCTTCTCTGACGATGAAGCAGTGAAACATCTGTTGAATGTCGGCCATTACTGCTACAGGCTCTTGTCTGAAACGAATCAAGACTCCTATTAGACTGTTGTTCAAGTTGGGTCCAGTAAGGAGCATGTTGTTAAGAGACAAACACCTTTGTGCTGAGCACTGGAATCAAAGACAACTCTGATTTGGTCTGGTTTGCGTGGGTGATACACGCCAAAGGATGGAAGGTACCAGCATTCTTCTCCCTCCTTTAGTGGGGGAGCAGGCTCTGCATGATCTCTGTCAAATACATTTTGCATAAAGTCCACAAAGTGCTTTTGCATCTCTGGTTTCCTGCTTAAGTTTCGCTTTAAGGAGGAGAATCTACTGATGGCCTGCTGTAAGTTGTTGGGCAATCTCTCTCTTGGGAGACGAAAGGGTAGGGGTGCTACCCAGTTATTGGAGTCATCTTGAAAGAACTCATTGTCCATTACCTTGATGAATTCTTTGTCTTCCATTGAAGGAGCCAGTATGTCATCTTCACTGGTTGCATTAAACACTGTAGAGCTGAAGTCGCCATCATGGCAGGAGAAAGGGCTTGTGTCACCTGAGATACCATGTTGCTATTCGTGGCTGGCTATCTTCTCTTTCACCCAGTAGTGATGTGGGCATGGCTCAAAGTAAGTGTTTCCGCCATTTGGCAGAACATTTGTCTTGAATGACAAAATGTTGGTAGGTCTTTTCATTTTGCCTATGCAGACATTGCCTATGATGACCCACCCTAGATCCGTGCGCTGGGCAAATGGGGTATCTGGGGGTCCACTGACTTGTCTGTGTACCTTGTGAACTCTTAGAATGTCTCTTCCTAACAGAAAAAGGATCTGAGCATCTTTGTCAAGCGGCGGTATCTCATTTGCTATTACCTTGAGGTGAGGGTGATGGAAAGCAGCAGCTGGAGTAGGGATTTCTTCCCTATTAGCAGGTATCTGATTGCACTCAACAAGTGTAGGTAAGGGTAATTGCAAGTTACCTTTGAGAGAAGATACCATAAGTCCATGAGCCCTTCTTCCAGAAACCTCTATAGTTCCACTACAGGTACCCAAGGTGTAAGGATGAGCTTCGCCTTTTATTTCAAATAGATTGAACAATTCCGATTTTGCAAGTGATCGATTGCTCTGATCGTCTAAGATAGCATATGCCTTTAGAGACTTTTCTGGTTGATCCTTGTGGTATATGTTCACCAAGCATATCTTAGCACAGGACTTACCACAGCGGTCTTCTCCACAAACTTCAGTGCAGGATGAAGAAATGATGGTAGAATTAGGCACTTGGTCTGTATTCTCCCCGCCATGCGTTAACCTGGGAGGAGTGTTGGCAGGTTGTGCAGAGCTGGGCTCAAGAGGATGGAGGGCTTGCACATGTTCTTCAGAGCCACACTCTATGCACTTGATGGACACATTACAGTCCCTTGCAAAATGTTCTGTAGAAGCACAGCACCTGAAACATACCCTAAATGTCTTTAAAAGCTCCTTGCGCTCTTCCAGAGGCTTTTTCCTAAAGCCAATACATTTATTGAGGGGGTGTGGCTTCTTGTGTATGGGACACTCTCTGTTAGGGTTTTCAATCTTCCTACTCTGTTTGTTCGTGGCCAGAACTGTGGTAGGAGTGGGAAGGATGTCAGTCTTTTTCACGGACACTGGGCCTCTATGGTTTCTATAGTTGCCCTGAAGACTGGTACTCTTAGGAAAGGGTGAGAAGAGACTGTACTCACCGTAGGAAAAACTTGGATTGTTCTTGGTCTCTGCAATTTTCCTGATGAATTCACAGAAGAAAGAGAATGGAGGGAAGGAAACCTTGTTCTCTCTTTTGTATGATGACCCTAGTGCAGTCCATTTCTCTTGCAAACCATACAGGAGCTTGGAGACAATTGGGTTTACCCCTCTTGGAGTGTCAAGGTAACTGAGTCCAGGTAGTTTTGGGTCTGTCTTGGCTAGCTGAAGCTCAAGGAGAAGGTCACTCAGTCTCTGGAACTCCTTGTTGTCCTTACCGGATATCTTTGGGAAGGTTACCAGACGCATGAACAAAGCATTTTCTATAGCTTCTGGACTGCCATAACTTTGCTCTAGTCGCTCCCATGCAGCTGTGAGGCCTGCAGTAGGATTGTCCATGAAAACCGATCTTAATGGCTTAACACGTGCAGCAGATAGAGGACCAAGCCATTTGATCAGCAGATTCAATTCTTGATCAGCTGTAATGCCAATATTGCTGATTGTAGTTCTGAAGGCACATTTCCAACTTCTGTAGTTCTCAGGTTGGTCATCAAAACTTGTAAGACCAGTCTTTGTCAGCTCTCTGCGAAGCATGTACCTCACAAACTCTTCTGTCTCAGTTGTCTCCGCCTTTATGTGAGATGCTGTTGGCTGTATGGTGCTGATTGTGTTATCTTTGACATTGTTGTTAAAGGACACAGGGAAATATGGTGCAGCAGATGCATCCTGGTGAGTTGCTTGCTTGAAGTCAGTTGTTCCAATGGTACGTTGATTCAAGGCTGTACCGGTGACTGGAGATTGATGACTTGCCTGAAGCTTGCGCTGATGCTCTGTGACGTATGAAGGCAGGCAAGGTAGGCAGGTAGGAAATGCAGTGGAGTGATTTTGAGTGCAGGAAGTTGCTGGAACCTCTTTAACTTGAAGCTGTGAAGGAGTCTCTATGTAGTCGGGAGCATTAGAGACAATGGAGTGTGCACTGCAGTGGCTTAGGACATAGTCTTTAGTGCATTTGAGGGGGTCTTCCATATCTGCTATGTTTAGGTTAATGCTGTCTTTCTCACTTGCACCTTCGTCTGCACTGATAGCTTGCTGTAGGACCCTTAGCTTTGCCATAGCTGTGTCATGTTTACACTGTTCATTTAAGGTTTCCATTGTTGCTCTTTGTCGTGCTGACTGCGCTTCCAACTCTGCCCTTTGACGTGCTGACTGCGCTTCCGACTCTGCTCTCTGAGCTTCCAACTCTGCTCTTTGATGTGCTGACTGCGCTTCCAACTCTGCCCTTTGAGCTTCCAACTCTGCTCTTTTTTCTGCATATGCCACCTGCACTTTGCTGGCTTCCACTTCAACACGGGCATTAATAAGTCGCTCACTGAGTGTTGAGTATCTTGAACTATGGGATCTTGACGAGTTTTTAGAACGTCTGGTGGAAACAGATCTGTGAGATGCAGTGTCCTGTAACAGCTTTATTTTTGCTTCTGCCTTTAATCTGGTTTTCTGGATAAAACTGTCTCTTTCAATATTGAGAGCATTGACGCGCTTTAATTGCATCATCGCATTTTCTGACTTCATGTTTTGTAAGACATTAGTGAATTTGATGCTGGTAAGCTGATAAAGCTCATATGAGGCAGAAAGTTGTTTAATGGCGCCCTCTAGTGTCAGTAGTTCACGTTCAACAGACACTGTATTGGCTTCAGCAAGGATTTTCTCCCAGACTAATTCCAAGCTATTTGACAATTCAGTCCTTGAAGCTTCATAATTCTCCATTACTTTCCAAGTGGGTTTAACTGAGCGTTTGGGTAACTCAGTTTCTTCAGGAACTTGTGGGGAGGTAGATGCGAGTTCACATGCAGAAGCTTGGTCACTCATGATAGCAGACTGACTGTGAAAGCAGGCAGGATCTGTGTGCTGAAATATGACACTGTGCAGATTGTCTCAGGCTATAAGGCTGCCATGTGCTGCTCTGTCCCTTCTGTCTTGCTATGAGGGCAGTAAATCTTGTCTGTTTCAGTACTGACATGCAGAAATCTTGTAATTAGGCTGTGAAACTCTGTTTTTCTACTGTTCTGTCTCAACTACAAAGCGATAAAGTTCATCTCCAGGTTTAAGTAGGCCTTACTCAAGCTGGTTAGATATTCATCTCTTGCATCGATACAGGCAGTTTAACTCAATGAATAAACTCACAGTTAGGACGACAGACGATGAATCCTTTCGAATGTTCCGTTTAATGATGGATATTCATAGGTAGAAAAATGTTGCAGTTGTAAGCCACATGTAAGATGTTAGCATGGAAGAAATACAGGAGTAATGACCAGAATCAGGAAGTGGAGGAGATATATAAAGAACTACGGTGAGAGAGAGAGTTCAGCTAGAAAGAAGGGGACAGATCTTAAAGACACAGAGCAAGAATAATCACATAGTGTAACACAACACAGGGTATTGTTCAGACGTTCTAGCAAAGGCTCTTCCAGGAGAATTTGTAGCTGAAAACATACTCATGAGTCCCTCCTCACAAGTAAAACCTCGGATCAGGTAAGAACAACGGCTTCAGATGCTTATCAAACACTTCGACTGAATATTCAACATCCTCTCCCTCCTTTCTGCAGATAAGCACTTTATCAGCATGAATATGGCGCCCCAACTTCCAATCCGCTCTGCAGTCTTTGAATTTCTTGGACACAGGCGGCGAACAGGACAAGTATCGCCGGGCCTGAGGCACTTTGAGCTTCTCCCAGACAAATTTGTCGTACCATCTCTGTCGCAGGACCTCAACTTCGTAAAGTAAGTCCCGAGGCAAGTAGGGATATTCCCATCCATACTCACGGGCGACTCTCTGGGAGAAAAGTCGTTGCAATCTGGCCAAAGGAGGCATGACATCCCGCTCACCTTCTCCCGGCTGCACGATGGCCTCCGGGTGCTGAGGTACCTTCACTACCTCGGTTGGCTTTGCCTTTGGCGCACGCAATGACGCGCGCTGCATCTCCACAACCAAAGCAGGTGATGTTGTGGAATGTGGAAAGTCAGTCGGAGGACTAGACTCCCTCCTGAGCTCTGGGGCCTGCGCCCGGGGCGTGCTGTCTTCTATAGTGTGACAGCAGGAAGGTAAAGTCACCTGGTTGCATCCAGGGGGTAGATATATTTCGCCCAGATTCAGGCTTTACGCCGACTTATACAACTAGGTGGAGAGTTGTATAAGGCTAGTGGGCTCATGGATGACTCATACCTCTAGGGAGAGTGTGGGGCGTCGTGCAGACAGGGAGTTGATGAGACCAGCTGAAGCTTGTCAGCTCATTTAGGCCTCTATAAGAACTCCCAGCTTCATTAGGGGTTAGCTCATGCCTGGACCCAGACCTGTGTGGACTGTCTAGGGAGAGTGAACCCCTGTGCGGTGAGACAAAGCCTGTGTGGCTATTTGCTTGGACATTTAAAACCAGGGACTTAGGGACTAGGACAGCACTAGGCTGATCCCAGTTGTTAGTTAGGAAACCTGTATGTTTAGTCAGAGGTCAAGTTGACCAGGATTTATTTTGTTTATGTTTCTTTTTCTTTGCTGTGTTTTGTCACTGTAAATAGAAAATAAACCGCACCTTTTTGATTTTGAAAACCACAACCTCCGTTTGCTGGGCCTGTTTTTGTGTGGGGAGCCCATCTCGGGGGTCACACACACCCGCTGCCGAGCCAACCCCCTCACAGTTGGTGGAGAACCAGTGGCAGTTTTTTTTTTAAGCCAGCATGGAGGAGATACTGAAGCAGCTGGCTCTAGCAAATGCCAATCAACAGCAGACAAATGCAGGTTTGCAAAAGAACTTCGCAGCCCAGCAGCAAGCTCATCAACAGAGCCTTGCAGCCCAGCAGCAGACAAACGCAACTTTGCAACAGAGTCTGGAGGCTCAGCAACAAGCCCAGCAGCAATCTGAGGCCCGCTTCATAGACCTGTTGCAGAAGCAAGAGCAGAGACTACAACAACAGATGGAAGCAGTAATGCAGCAACGTCCGCAGACCAGTGAGGAAAGCCGTCCCACTAATACCGCGTCCTTTGGGGTGAGTCGTTTATTGACAAAAATGACTGGAGAGGATGATCCAGAGGTATTTTTGACCACATTTGAAAGGACCGCTGAAAGAGAAAAGTGGCCTGAGGAGCAGTGGGCTGGACTGGTGGCTCCTCTGTTAACTGGTGAATCGCAGAAAGCTTACTATGACCTAGAGCCTAACCAAGCAAAAGACTATGTGATGCTAAAAGCTGAAATATTGGCAAGGCTGGGTGTCACCCAGGCTGTCCGGTCTCAGCGTGTGCATAACTGGACTTTCCAGCTTGGAAAACCCCCCAGGTCTCAAATGTATGATCTCATTCACCTGAGCAGAAAGTGGCTACAGCCAGAGACTTTGTCCGCACCAAAGATTGTGGAACGTGTTGTAATGGATCGGTTTTTGAGAGCTCTTCCTACTGCCATCCAAAAGTGGGTAAGCCATGGAGACCCAGAGACGGCCGATGGTCTTGTGGATCGTGTGGAGAAATACTTGGCTACAGAGAACCTGACGGCCTCTTCCAGAGACACTCGGACTTTCCACCCTAAGACCAGACCATCCCCAGGGGCGGATAAGAGGATTCCAAGGGGTGAGGGTGGAGAGAGTGAGAGGGTGGGAGCTCTACCCCAAGTTTGGCGAGAACAGCCTGGGAAATCAGCGGCTCAAGAGGCCGCAAGAAGGATCGTTTGCTACCGCTGCCGGCAAGCGGGACATATTGCAGCCAATTGCCCGGTTGTGGAGGAACCCATGCAGTGTGACTTTCTGACGGGCAGACGTCAGTCGCTGTGTGCGACAGTCGCATGCACTGCCATTCGAGGAACTGAGAAACATTTATGCAAAATGTGTGTTAATGGTAGAAATGTTGTGGTATTGCTGGATTCAGGTAGCCTTGTGACCCTGATAAAGGCTGAGTTAGTTAAAACAGAGGTCTCTGGGAATAGCAAGGTAGCTGTTATTTGTGTGCATGGGGACACCCGAGAGTATCCAGTGACTACAGTGTGTTTCGAGACCCCCAAAGGTACCCTCTCTCATCCAGTGGGCTTAGTATCTCAGTTACCGCATGACGCCATTGTGGGAAGGGATTTTCCGAAGTTCTGGGAACTGTGGGATGATCCTGAGCCCCCCACTGGTGCCCCTATGTACCAGGAATGTGATAGCCAGAACTCCCCTGAGAGTGGTGAGGACTCTCCGGAATTTCCCTTATCAGTATTGGCAGGGGAGACTCAAGAAACTGGAGAGGAGCCCACCTCCTCAGACGAAAACCTACCGTCTGTGGAGTTTTCTGATCTTGAGGTTCACAGGGAAAACTTTGCCACAGAACAGTTGAAAGACCCCGCCCTAATAAAGGCACGGGAAAACGTAGTGAAAATAGATGGCGAGTTAGTGAACCCAGATAATACCTGCACTTACCCATACTTCAGCGTAGAGAAGGACCTACTGTATCGGGTGGCAAAAAGGGCAGAAGAAACCGTTGAGCAGCTTGTGGTGCCCAAACCTTACAGGAAGTTGGTGTTGGAGTTGGCCCATGGGCACATTCTTGGAGGTCATCTGGGGACAGAGAAAACCCGAGAGAGGGTATTACAGAGATTCTATTGGCCGGGGGTGATGAAGGACATAGAAAATTGTTGTTCCTCCTGCCCTGTGTGTCAGAGGTCGGCCCCGATGCCACATTTCCGTAGCCCGCTGGTCCCTCTACCCATCATTGAGGTCCCGTTTGAGAGGATCGCCATGGATTTGGTAGGTCCTATAATCAAGTCCGCTAGGGGGCACCAGTACATATTAGTTATAATGGACTATGCCACCCGTTATCCAGAAGCGATCCCTCTCCGAAATACCTCGGCCAAAACCATAGCCAAAGAGCTATCTCTTGTGTTTAGCCGGGTGGGTATTTGTAAAGAACTGCTTACGGACCAAGGTACACCCTTTATGTCCCGGGTTATGAAGGAGCTGTGTAAATTGTTCAAAGTGACGCAATTACGTACATCTGTGTATCACCCCCAAACCGATGGGCTGGTTGAAAGATTCAACAAAACCCTAAAACAAATGTTGAAGAAAGTGGTGGATAGAGATGGAAAGGATTGGGACTGTCTACTTCCTTATCTGATGTTTGCTATTAGGGAGGTGCCCCAATCCTCTACGGGATTCTCCCCCTTTGAGTTACTGTATGGGAGACACCCAAGAGGGCTGTTGGATATTGCCAAGGAAACTTGGGAAAGTGAGAGTTCTCCCCACAGGAGTGTGATTGAGCATGTCGCCCTGATGCAAGACCGAATTGCACAGGTAATGCCCATCGTGAAGGAACATTTGGCCCAAGCGCAGTTAGCACAGCAGAGAGTGTACAACCGTGGAGCCAAGACCCGTACCTTTTCCCCGGGGGATAGGATACTGGTACTTGTCCCTACGGTTGAAAGTAAATTCCTTGCCAAATGGCAAGGCCCCTACGAGATAATGGAAAAAGTGAGCAAAGCGAATTACAAGGTCAGACAACCAGGAAGGCGAAAGCCCGAACAGATCTATCACGTTAATCTGTTGAAAGCCTGGAGGGATAGAGAGTCCCTAGTCGCAGACACTTGGTCACCAGCTCAAACTGGTTGCGTGATTCCTGAGGTTGGAATAGCAGCCACCTTGTCACAACCCCAACAACAGGAGGTTAAGGAGTTTGTGCTTTGCAACAAGGAGGTATTCTCTGAGCTGCCGGGACAAACATCTGGGGTAGAGCATGACATCATTACCCCGCCCGGTGAAAGGGTGAAGTTAAAACCCTATCGGATCCCAGAGGCCCGACGGGAGGCAATACGGGAGGAAGTACAGAAAATGCTGAACTTAGGGGTGATAGAGGAGTCCCAAAGTGATTGGTCTAGTCCCATTGTGTTGGTGCCTAAACCGGATGGGAGCTGGCGATTTTGTAACGATTTTCGTCAGTTGAACAAAGTTACAAAATTTGACACCTACCCCATGCCACGTATAGATGAGTTGATCGACCGGCTGGGAACAGCCCGATACATGACGACTCTTGACCTCACAAAAGGGTATTGGCAAATCCCCCTGGCCAAGTCGGCCAAAGAGAAAACCGCATTTGTAACCCCAGACGGGGCGTTCCAATATAAAAGAATGCCGTTCGGGTTACAGAATGCGCCGGCCACATTCCAGCGGAAAATGGACCAGATGCTGAGGCCCCATCGGAAGTATGCTGCGGCTTACCTGGATGACGTAATTGTCCATAGCACAGATTGGGCCTCACATCTGCCAAAAGTGCAAGCAGTCCTGGACTCTGTTCGGGAAGCGGGGTTTACGGCTAACCCCAAGAAGTGTACCATTGGGCAGGAGGAGGCCAAATATCTTGGGTACACCATTGGGAGGGGAGTAATAAAACCCCAACTCAACAAAGTCGAGGCCATCCAGAGTTGGCCACGTCCCAACAGCAAGAAGCAGGTACGAGCCTTTCTGGGAATCGCTGGGTATTATCGGCGATTCATTCCCCACTTTGCTTCTAAGGCTGTGCCCCTAACCAACCTGACGAAGGGGAAAGGGTCGGTCATGATTAAATGGACCCCCGAGGCTGAGGCAGCATTCCAATTCTTGAAACAAGCCTTATGTAGCCAGCCAGTGTTGTACTCACCCGACTTCTCTAAAGACTTTGTCGTACAAAGTGATGCGTCAGATGTGGGGTTAGGAGCAGTATTGTCCCAGGTCTGGAACGGGGAAGAGCACCCAGTCATTTACCTCAGCAGGAAGTTGAAGTCCCATGAGGTAAATTACGCCACCGTTGAAAAGGAGTGTTTAGCGGTGAAGTGGGCTCTAGATTCCCTTCGGTACTACCTGCTAGGTAGGCACTTTGACTTGGTTACGGATCACGCTCCGTTAAAGTGGATGGCTCAAAACAAGGAAACAAATAGAAGAGTGAATAGGTGGTTCCTGGCCCTCCAGGAATTCAACTTCACAGTAAAGCATCGCCCTGGCGTTCAAATGGGGAATGTGGATGCTTTGTCTCGAGTACATGAATGCCTGATTGCTGGTGTTCCAACCCCGAGGTTAAAACAAGAGGGGGGGGTATGTGACAGCAGGAAGGTAAAGTCACCTGGTTGCATCCAGGGGGGTAGATATATTTCGCCCAGATTCAGGCTTTACGCCGACTTATACAACTAGGTGGAGAGTTGTATAAGGCTAGTGGGCTCATGGATGACTCATACCTCTAGGGAGAGTGTGGGGCGTCGTGCAGACAGGGAGTTGATGAGACCAGCTGAAGCTTGTCAGCTCATTTAGGCCTCTATAAGAACTCCCAGCTTCATTAGGGGTTAGCTCATGCCTGGACCCAGACCTGTGTGGACTGTCTAGGGAGAGTGAACCCCTGTGCGGTGAGACAAAGCCTGTGTGGCTATTTGCTTGGACATTTAAAACCAGGGACTTAGGGACTAGGACAGCACTAGGCTGATCCCAGTTGTTAGTTAGGAAACCTGTATGTTTAGTCAGAGGTCAAGTTGACCAGGATTTATTTTGTTTATGTTTCTTTTTCTTTGCTGTGTTTTGTCACTGTAAATAGAAAATAAACCGCAGCTTTTTGATTTTGAAAACCACAACCTCCGTTTGCTGGGCCTGTTTTTGTGTGGGGAGCCCATCTCGGGGGTCACACACACCCGCTGCCGAGCCAACCCCCTCACAATAGACATAGGAGAATCCTGCGGTTTGCATAGCACAGGTAGCGGGCGTTTGTCCCAGCCCTTCCGGTGAAACAGTTCATCTATTTCCCGGTCATCCCCACAGTCCGACAGCGATTCCAGGTCGGAGGTGTCATACATCTCGGCGGGAAGGTAGTCTTTAGTAGACGGAGAACTACCCTCCCTTGTGGGCTCCACCTCCAGTGGACCCCCGACACCTCCAACCACCACCACAGTCCCAGCCCCTGGCTCACCTGGACCTTTTTCAGCACTGGGATGTCCAGGACTCTTCCAACCGGATCCATCCAGGTCCGGCAAGCGGCGGGGTAAAGCTCGACCACGACCACAGGAGGCCTGCACCAGGCCTATCTTCCTCTTCGGAGGTGGCAGCAGGGAATCTGTGGTGACCGAAGCAGCATCCTCGGATTTTTCTCTCTCAGTCTCTGGTTGGGCAGTCCCGTCACCCTGGTCAGCGCGTACGGGGACCTCCGCAAAGGCCTGGATCTCCCCTTCCGGAGTGGCGGTACCTGTGATGCAATTGAGGCGAAGGGCCCGGGGCCTTACTGTGGATGGTTCGACCTCAAACAGAAATTCTTTACACGCTTCACAACGCCCAAATGGCTTTAGTTGGACCAGAAGTCCCGAGCATCCGGGACAGATCACTCCGAGGGCCTCCGTGTCTCTGCATGAGTACAAAGCCAACTGTCCTCGGGGCTGTAAGGGGAGCAGCAAAAGCAGTCATCTTCGTGGGGTATGATACCGGCATCCACGGGGAGCTTAAGGCCATCCCGACCACCTGCTGCTCCATCACGCGCTGACCACACGCCGGAGTCTCCACGTGTATCTCCACATATGGCCAGACTCCTCCCACGACTTGCACGTTTTCGCGGGCTTCCCACAGTCCCCGCCCACAAATTGCGCAGTCATGGGGTGCCTCATGGCGCAGTGCAGCAAACACCCCCACATGTAGTACGTCACACGGCTGGGCTTTTCCCTCTTCCCGCTCTTTCTGCATGGGCCTTTCCCGTCTTGGGGTCATTTCCACGACTTCGAGCACAGGGATGCACTTTGGCCAATCACATGGCCGACCTGCTCGGACCTCCTCCGGGCAGCAAAGTCCAGACACAGCCATTTCAAATTTCAAAGTCAACAAACATTTTATCCCGGACTCGCGAGCCCCCACGTGTAGCGGCCTCACCCCATCTCCTTTTGCTACGGGTATGTCACATGACAGGGTGAGATGCGCTACGGCCCATGTCCTCCCCATAGCTGTGGGTGAGGTGAAGGCCAGTATCAGTACATTCCTCGGGCCAATGTGTGTTAGTTATGAAGCTCAGTCCTGCTATGCTGAAACCTCCCTTGCTCCCATTAACCAGAGTCCATACACCGATGCAGGGTCCAACACTTGTTTATTATATTTCCACAACAAACAGTCCTTTCACAGCTGACTGGTTGCGACCCATAACATAACGCAAACGGTGGGATGAGCAGGTCGAGGCACTATCCTGATTTCAATCTAAACCCCTGTGGTTTCACCAGGGGTTATAGCAACTTTGCTTAGCACAGAACATAGAACTTGTGAGTCTCTACCAGCAACTCCATAGAACATAGATGGGAGTACCTTTGCTGCGTTGCGGCCCCTATCAGGGGAAGATGTCCCTCTAAGGGAGTTAACCGGAGGCCCACCCGTCACCGGGTTGATGCTGCTCTGGAATCTCCGGACGGGTGACCTCCCCGGCCTCCTCACCTCAGATGCGGGTCCCCTCGCAAGGCGGCACCCTCGGATCACTTCGCCCTCGCAGGACCCAGTCGAAGTTACTGGGCCCCAGGCCTACGATATAGTACCTCACCCCAGGCTGAAGGTGCCTGGGATGGACCCCAACTTCAGTCCGGTCAGGCCTAGGGCGCCTGGGCCGGAACCTTGAACCGCCCGCACCCAGGCCTAAGGTGCCTGGGTGCGTGAAGAGAAAATCCTTGAAGACCTTGTGGCGAGGGCGTCTCCCCCTTTTATCTCCTCCCATCAACACCACGGCGGGTTCCCCACCCCAGCCGTACCATCTCCGGAAAGGGACAAAAAGGGTAGCACTGCGGCAGTGATTCTACCTTGAGCCTGTAGGTACCCCTCCACCCACAGGCCAAGGAGAATAATACACCACCCAATCCTCCACGAATTACAAAAGGGGTCCAGAACCTTTCACAATTACACACCTGGGTCACACTACCCCCAGGTGTACCCCAACTAAATTTAAAGACCCCGCTACATATATTTTGGGGGAAAGAGGGTTAGGGCCAGGACACCCTTAGATAGTTGCAAACTCAATTGGCAGACTCAGAGACTTCAATAAGAGAACAGCCGTGCAGGGAAAGGCCCCAGCAAGGCGCCACTTCTGCATGTGCAGGATTGCTGTCTTCTATGGTACCAGGCCTTTAACAGTTCCTAACTCAGACCTATCAATTCTTTTAGCTCCACTACAACTGCTCCTTGTAGTTTTTCAATACTGAGCTCCTGATCTTTCACTAGACCCTCAGATTCACTGACTATGAATCCCTTGAGCTCCTCTAAGGTTTGCGGTGATATCCCCTCAAGCATCACCCCCCGCCTCTCTGCTGGATCCCTAGCTTGGCACTCCAGATACTCCTAAATCTTCACCCCTGCTAACCGGCTCGCTCCCTGGCTTGACACACAAGGCTGCTCTGCAAGTGTCTCCTCAACTGGTTGGGTCCCTGACTTCATCACCGCCTGAAGTTTCCCGATTCTCCACCGTGTCCTTCGGTTCCGGTACTTGCTTCAGTTACTCATTGTGGTCCCTTTGTGGCGACAGCTTCCTTTCTACCTACCACCACTGTCAGGTTCTCCGGCCGGCAGAAACGTCACTTTTGGTTGAACTGCAAGCGGCAGTCCCAATTCTGCACTGCCCTCTTACTTCTGGATAGGCCCTCACACAGCCTGGCAGCTAGATGCCCCGGGATAGCCCCAATCTCCGGCCTAGCAGCCCGGGGCAGACGACACACGTCCACCGGCAGTCCGGGTGGCACAGATCACCTGACCTCACCCGAATATATAGGCTCTCCCAGCAGGCCAAGGGATTCAAGAGAACCCCTGCCCATTGGCTGGGACACCCATATACCCATAACCTGACCTTGGGTTTCCCTTCTCGTATCTAGTACCACCAAGTACCCGGCCACCTAGTGGTAGAAGAGAAAAGTGCAACAAGGCCAAGCTTAGGGAAAAATCAATAGATCCCTATCAATCGACCAAGATAATTACCAAGATATCTTGCCAAGTTATCTTACTTGCCAAGATATCTACTTGGCAAGTAAATTTGTGAGGAGCTCCCTGACTAAACTCCAGAGTGCTACATATGAAACAATAAATGTTATTTCAGCAGCAGGAGGGGAGGGAGGCGGGTACTGACACAGAGCAGACAGGCAGGGAGGGGAGGGAGAGGAAGACAGACGAGAGACAGCAGATGACAAAGGCATGTAAACATGCTTTAAAGAAACAGGATCCATTTTATTTTGGGTAACAAATTCTTTAAAGCTGATTGTAATATGTTAACCCATGGTACTGCAACAACATCGTAGCGATGATTTGATTTGCGTTAACATACACACATAGATTGAAGGTGAATTAATTGTTCCCATTAAACATAGATACGGCACAGAGGCTCACTGTGTGAGTGGAAGGTGCTAGTATCAACACAGAACACCTGTATAAATTAAGATCAATTGGGTGGAGCGGAAGCAGTACATAAAAAGAGATAGAGTCTTGTCTGACTATTGGAATACCCCTGATGAGTCACGTGACCTTCTGACATAACGCGTAGGGGAGGGGCAGATTTGGTTGCCAAGATGCTTTGTATCATCCAAGGAGAGGCACGAATTTGCTGCAGTATCGTGGATTTTATTTGATATACGCTGTATACAGTGCACTGGAGCACCTATTGAATGTGAGTTTTATGCACATATTTTAATAAATGATATTATGTTTAAAATTATATAAGCACTATATGGAGCTCTCTTTCCACATATTTCAAGTCATAATGGAGGAACATTGACAGAGCAGAAAGGAGGAAAACATGACCTGTTAGTCCAGAGTGACTAAAAAGCTAATTTTGACCGAACTTAATTGTGAGGTCACACATCTTAAGGTGAGCGCATTTCTAATGGGGGAGCACTGTGGTGAATTCTTATAGGGCATGGTTTTTGAGGATCTATGAAGATTCAGGAAGTCTCATCTTGTTTTTGGACACTTATTAGATAATTATTTATACAGCATTTAATTGCACTGGAACACTGGATATATTGTTTGGACTATCACAAGAAGATACATTGTTATTAATATTGTATTTATTTATTCGACATTAGCACATGGTAACAGTTTGACACAATTAGGCCCCTTTCACACTGGGGCGTTTTTCATGCGGTTTAGCGCTAATAATAGCGCTGTTATACCGCATGAAAAAATCCTGCCCTGTGCCTTCAATGTGAAAGCCCGAAGGCTTTCACACTGAAGCGGTGCGCTAGCAGGACCGCTCCAAAAGTCCTGCTAGCCGCTTCTTTACAGCGGTAAAGGAGCGGTGTGTTCACCGCTCCTTTACCGCGGTCTCCCATTGAAATCAATGGGACAGCGCGGTAATACCGCCCGCAAACCGCGGCAATAGCCGCGGTTTGCGGGCGGTATTAACCCTTTTTCGGCCGCTAGCGGGGGTTAAATTAACCCCCCTAGCGACCGCATACCGCGGTAAGAACGACAGTATAGCAGCGCTGAAAATCGCGCTGCTATACCGCCACCGCACCTGCCCGCCCCAGTGTGAAAGGGGCCAGAGATTAGATATGGTTTCAGCGCAGCATCAATTGGTTTAGTATTTTTGCACATTTATATTGGGAGTGTGTTATTTGCTGCTTGCTCAGGATATATACATTTACATTCTAGTTGCTCGCAGGACTTCCATTTTGATTTTAACAAATGCTTTAAGCTTTTGTCAGCACTGACACTCTAATTGGTTCCAGATTGTTAGCAGGGAATGGAGCTGTCAGTGACAGCTGAAGGCTTATGCTGTGAATGAAGCATTGAGTCTGCATGTGATCACTAGGTGAGAACTGACACTCTGGTTCCTGATTGTTAGCAACAGCTGTGTCTATAGTGTCCTACTGCTAGCTTTCAAAGAGAGTATTTAAAATAATGTTTAAGAATGGGGCACCATTCAGGGTAAAGTTCATCTATAGATTGTGAGCAAAAAGAGGTAAAGTCATTGCTGAAATGTGCAGGAACGACCTGCAAATTAATAATTTAATGTACTACCACTTCTGTTGTACATGGAAATATGAATTGCTCTCAGGAAAAAAAGGACTGAATAGCTTTTATAATTTTATTAACCTCAGAGCTGTCCCTTTCAGAGCTGTCCCTTTCAGAGCTGTCCCTTCCAGAGCTGTCCCTTCCAGAGCTGTCCCTTTCAGAGCTGTCCCTTTCAGCACTACACACAGATGCAGATTGGCAGAGACCACATGTCAGTTCATATTCTCTTCTTGGTTGTTGTACAGATGTAAACCATACTAGGAATCCCAATGTTGCAGGTTAGAAGAATTTGGAGAAAATTGCCTTTTATAGGTAGCAGAATGCACAGAAAAATGCTGATGCTGTCATCTTAAGGAATCTAAAAATTACAAAAACTACTAGGGATAAAAATAAATAGCCCATTCAAATAAAAAATAATTGCGATATCCCTTTAGGGTCCTTCCAATTCCTATCTCCAGTCATATTTTTCAGATACCTCAGCGTAAGATCCCTCAATTTATTTGAAGCTCCTCTAAAGCCGCGTACACGCGGCTCGTTTGTTGGAAGGGGATGGTCTGTTGACAGACTGTTGTCCTAAAATCTTACCGTTAGTACGCTCCTTTTGGACAATTGTTGTCCAATTTTCGGCCAACAAATGTTGGATGACAGGCTAGTCACACAAAGGCTCCACGTCTGATTTTCGTATGCTCAGTACACAAATTCGTCACACAAAAGTCGAAAGTACAAACACGCATGCTCGGAATCAATGCTCACCATACACAAAATTAGTAGAAGGGGCCCAAAGGGTGGCGCTCAAGAGCTGAAATTCCTCGTAGTACGTCACTACGCTCGTGTTTGTGGCACGACAATTGTGTACCGTTAGTATGCAAGACAAGATCCTGGCACACGCCCTTTTGACAAAAATCAGACGCTCGGTTGGCCAACAATCGAACCGTGTGTACCAGGCTTAAAGTGGACTTCCACCCTAAAAAAAAAAAAATTCACAAAAAACCTGCAAGAAAATAGAAAAGAAAATAGAAAAATAAATACATTTTTTACTCACCAGAAAAGGCGGATTCTATGCGGAAGTTTCTAATCTGCCTCTTCATCCACCGCGGCAGGTCTTCTTCCTCGTCCTCCTCGCGTGGTCTTCTGGTGAATGGGGCGCGCTGCCTTCTGGGAACTGTGTGTATCCCAGAGAGCAGCCTGCCCATTCACGAATCGCGCATGCGCAGTAGGAAACGGCAGTGAAGACACAAGGCTCCACTGCCTGTTTCCCTCAGTAAGGATGGAGGCGCCGGGAGCTGCCAGGATCGAGCGATCGGCCTCGGGGGGCCGACATCACGGGCGCCTAGGACAGGTAAGTGTCCTTATTAAAAGTCAGCAGCTACAGTGTTTGTAGCTGCTGACTTAAAAAAAAAAAAATTGCGGGTGGAACCCCGCTTTAAGTCTATGTTTGCCATAAAATTGGTTAGAGGTCTGGTGGTGCCTAATATTTACCATTACTATCTGGCTACCATCATTGCCCCTCTATCCCATGCTCCATGCTTTTACAATCTTCCTCTCTGGGCTGTGATCAACCTCATTGACTTCCATCCAACTCCCTTGGTTTCTCTACCTTGGCTCCCTCCCCTGGTATGAAAAGTCCTGCACAATTCCAATGGTGGTTTCAATGACAATTACCACTCTCTACCTCCCAGACAAGTGTCACGTCTTGCCAACAGTTTAGTACCTCCCAAGAAATGCTATTAACACTTCCATATAACTCTTCTATTATATGGCATTTTATACATGTAACAGCACCCCAATATCAAGGAGTAAAAATCAGTTTACGATGTTCCCTCTCCTAGACACACATCCACTCGCTATCAATATCCACAGCCAAACGACCCCACTGTCACAATACATATCTGCCTTTGTCCCCATTCCTCCCCTTTTACTCTGACTCCTTTTAAAAGCAAATGCCGTTATGATCCACAAACCCCAGGCCTAATTTCTTTGATCTACTCCTCATTTGATTTATCCAAACAAACGCCTACCAGAATCACTGGTAAAATGAACATAGTGGGGGGATTTACTCAAATTGGAGCGTGTAAAATATGGTGCAGATCTGCTGGCTTCATTGTTCCTTCACAGAACATGCCTAACAGCATGATATTTTGCTAAATCACTGTGTATCATAAACAATGACTGTAATAGTATTTAAAGTGCTTTAAAGCGGAACTTCAGTCATTTTTTCATCTTTCCACCTTCTGCCCTTGTTGTTTTGGATAGTGAAATATTTTTTTTTTGCCAGTAAATACCTTATACAGCCCACTTCCTGTTTCATGTCTTGTAAATAGCCTAGGCTCTTGACAACATGCACAGCTCTCTCTCACTCTGGTGAGAGTTTGACAGGAAGGGAGGGAGATGAGCATGGGCGTCTGCTGAAATTTTTTCAAGGGGGGGGGGCCTTTCGTCAGTGGCGATACACAGTCGCATTTTACCCTTTCTTCGACCGCTAGCGGGGGTTAAAAGCGACCCCCCCACGTTAAAATGTAAAAACACCCCACTGTGCCCCCTGCATCTTTAAATATCTCTTTGTCACTACTGTGTACCCCCTCTCCACAACTGCACCTCTGGACCCCTTTACAATACACAGCACCCTGCATCACTGGACCCTTTTAGGCTGGGTTCACACTTGTGAGTTGCGTTTTTGAGCTCCGGTTTGTTTGCCAAGTTCTCAATAAGTTGTTCAGCAGCTCCTTTGCGTTTTAGCTGCGGATTTGCTGACCTGGGAGAGGAGAGGGAAGTGTACAGTGGCTGACCGCGATCTCGCCGCTGTTATCGTGAGGGGGAACTCCACGCCAAATTTTAAATAAAAAACCGGCATGGGTTCCCCTCCAGGAGCATACCAGGCCCTTAGGTTTGGTATGGATTTTAAGGGGAACCCCCTACGCTGAAAAAACGGCTTGGGGGTCCCCCCAAAATCCATACCAGGCCATTATCCGAGCACGCAGCCCGGCAGGTCAGGAAAGGGGGTGGGGACGAGCGAGCGCCCCCCTCCTGAACCTTACCAGGCCGCATGCCCTCAACATGGGGGGTGGGCGCTTTGGGGCAGGAGGGCGCCCTGCGGCCCCCCCACCCAAAGCACCCTGCCCCCATGTTGATGAGGACAAGGGCCTCTACCCAACAACCCTGGCCGTTGGTTGTCAGGGTCTGCGGGCAGGGGGCTTATCGGAATCCGGGAGCCCCCTTTAATAAGTACCCATACCCATTCACCTGGTGGAAAAAAAATGTCAATAAAAAAACACTACACAGGTTTTTAAAGTATATTATTAGGCAGCTCCGGGGGTCTTCTTCCGACTTCTGGGGTCTTCTTCCAACTTCGGGGGTCTCTTCCCACTCTCCAGCCTCTTCTCCTGCTCTCTGGTGCCTTCTCCACGCTCTCCGGTTCTCCTCCCGCTCTCCGGTGCTTTGTGCCTTCTGCCGGGCACCTCCGCTATCTTCTGCCAGCTCTTTTGGTAGCGGCGGCCCGGTCTTCTTCATCGCCTTCTTCCCTCTTCTCTTCTCGAGATGTTGACACGATGCTCTCTGCCGCTGTAATGCCGGTTGCACGGTGCACAATGATTTAAATAGGCATGGGGCGTGGTCACCGGGTGATGCCAGGGAATGATGGGACTGTGACGTCATACGGGGCGGGGTCACCGTGTGGCATCACTTGGTGACCACGCCCCATGCCTATATAAGTCGTTGCGCACGGCACACACGGCATTACAGCGGCTGGCAGCATCGTGTCAACATCGAAGAAGAGAAGAGGGAAGAAGACTACGGAGAAGACCGGGCCGCCGCTAGCAAAAGAGGTGGAAGAAGACAGCGGAGGTGCCCGGCAGAAGGAAGAAGGTACTGGAGAGCGGGATAAGAACCAGAGAGCGCAGAGACGACACCGGAGAGCAGAAGAAGAGACCCCCGAAGCTGCCTAATAAATTACTTTAAAAACCTGTGTAGTGTGTTTTTTTATTGACATTTTTTTTCCACCAGGTGAATGGGTAGGGGTACGATGTACCCCATACTCATTCACATAGGGTGGGGGGCTGGGATATGGGGGACCCCTTATTAAAGGGGGCTCCCGGATTCCGATAAGCTCCCCGCCTGCAGACCCCGACAACCAGCGGCCAGGGTTGTCGGGTAGAGGCCCTTGTCCTCATCAACATGGGGGCAGAGTGCTTTGGGGTGGGGGGGGCGCAGGGCCCCCCTGCCCCAAAGCACCCACCCCCCCATGTTAAGGGCATGCGGCCTAGTACGGTTCAGGAGGGGGGCGCTCGCTCGTGCTCGGATAAGGGCTGCGTGCTCGGATAAGGGTCTGGTATGGATTTTGGGGAGACCCCCCCACGCCGTTTTTTCGGCATAGGGGGCTCCCCTTAAAATCCATACCAGACCTAAGGGCCTGGTATTGCTCCTGGAGGGGAACCCATGCCGATTTTTTATTTAAAATTGGGCGTGGAGTTCCCCTCATGATTCATACGTACTGTGTTCAGAATGCAACAAGTCTGCGAATCAGATGCGTTCCCATAGAACATAATGGGCAGACAATTCGCACCGCAATGCCTAGAAAACGCACACGTTTTTTGCGCAATGCGCAGTGCGAATGCATCGCACATATGTGAACCAGCCTCATTGAAATCAATGTATTTTCAAATGTTATGCGAATTGGATGCGGTGTAAGCCGCAACCAATTCACATAGGTGTGAACGGGGCCTTACATTACACAGCACCCTGCATCACTGGACCCCTTTACATTACACAGCTCCCTGCACCACTGGACCCCTTTACATTACACAGCACCTGCATCACTGGACCCCTTTACATTACACAGCACCCTGCATCACTGGACCCCTTTACATTACACAGCACCCTGCATCACTGGACCCCTTTACATTACACAGTACCCTGCACCCCTTTACATTATACAGCCCCCCACAGCACAGACCCCCCATTCAGCACAGATGGACCCCCCCTTCAGCACAGACCAGAGTCTCACTGTCACAAAGGTGTAAATTCAAATACAATTGTCAGTTCAGTTGTGACCTACCTACCAGTGTTGCCAACCTACCAGATTGAAATTTACTGGCACGACACCCGAAATTTACTGGCACAGCCACGTTTTTACTGCCATTGCACAAAACTTACTAAATTAAATTTTTAGGTGCAAATTTCAGTATTTAGGCTACAAACAAGTACGCTAGGCAAATAGCAATGTGATTTAATTAAGGTAGATATTAAGGTAAAAAAACATATTTTTGTTATTTTCGATATAATAAGGGCAAATTATGACCCCCTGCCTCCATCCCCTTCTGCCACCAACACTCCCTGCCTTCACCCCCCTCTGCGGTGCCACAATCTCCCCTTGCCTCCAATCTCCCCCAGGCCCCCTGCCTCCAATCACCCCCTGCCTCCATCGTCCCCTGCCTCCATCCCCCTCTGCGGTGCCACCAACAACCCCTGTCTCCATCCCCCACCCTCTGCGGTGCCACCACCCCCCTCTGTGGTGCCTCCAATCCCCCCCTGCCTCCATTGCCCCCTGCCTCCATCCCCCTCTGCGGTGCCACCATCACCCCCTGCCTCCAATCTCCCCCTGCCTCCATCGGATCCCCCTCTGCCACCAACACCTGATGTCACTGTCGGCTGGGCTGTCTTTCACTCTGTCCATCCCTGACTCCCCTGTGAACTTTGTATTGCCTGGATGCAGCAGGCTCCTCCATTCTGCCGCCACTGCGTGCTGCTCAGCCTCCGAGTCCTGACTCCTGCTCCAGTGCTGTGCTCCTCCGTCCTCCTGGCTAGTTACAGATTTAAAATTCTGGTGCGCGCGTGCCTGGCGGGATGTCCTAATACATCACTCGCTGGCGCCGCACGGCACAGCCTCTGTGAAATCCACCGGCCGAATACAGTATATGCTCGGCTCGGCAAGCTCCGGAACTGCACATGCGCAGTTCCAAACCGAACTGATCTTGGCTATTTTTACTGGCACATTCCCGCAACTACGGACATTTACGTACGGGGGGAAAAAGTGCCCGTTTTTATGGACTGTCCGTAAAAATACGGACGGTTCGCAACACTGCTACCTACCTGAATTCACAACAGTGTATAGTGTAGTTGTCCCTTCCCTTCCTACAATAGTACTGACCTACCTAATTCCTACATTGGCCACTACACTACCCTGCACACCACTCTGACCACTACACTACACACTACACTCTGACCACTACGCTACACACTGACTGACCACTACACTACACACTGACCATATGTATGACGTGTCCTATGACGTCATGTCTCTGCAGTCACACACACACACGTGTTGTAGGACATCTCCTCCTCCCTCCATACCGCACACATAGCCCGGCTATCCTTCCTTCTCACCTTCAGCAGGTCCAGCGGGTGTGTGCAGCAGGCCGCCCCGCAGGAGGCCAGGCTCCCGAGGTACTACCACCGCCGACTCGATACACCCTCCGCTCCGCCATCTCCCCCCTTCTCTTTTTTTTCTTCTCTCCCTGGGCGCGCTGCACAGTCCAAGGGCCAAGGGCGGAGCCGGCCCATGCCCGGGAGAACGAGAAGAGCCGGGGCCAATCGGGGTTGCAGCGCGAGGCCCCGCCCAGCCAGCGCTGCCAAACCACGAGACGCGGCTGCCTTAAAGCGGTGAGAGAGAGATTTTTACCGCTCTAGGTGGATACACTCCAACAATCCATAATGACAGGACTACCGTGGGTGCCAGCAATGCACGTAGCATATGAAGAGGAAAAAAAAAATATATGGACAGCCGCACTCCAAAAAACCTTTGACGGACGCCTTTATTGCGAGGCCCCGCCCAGCCAGCGCTGCCAAACCACGAGACGCGGCTGCCTTAAAGCGGTGACGGGGAGGTGTGGTGGACCCGGGGGGAGGAGGAGGGAGTACATGTGCTGCGGTGCAGATCTGTGCGGGGCTGGAAGTGGGTGTAAGGGCGGCGGAGGGTGTAGAACACTGCCAATTTGCGCCCCCCCCTCGTCCTGCGCCCCTGGCAGGCGCTGGTCTCACCAGTCCCTTGGTACGCCCCTGCTCTTCAACAACACCTTCTCGAATCCAGGGGGGGCAATCGCCCCCCTTGCCCTATAGAGCGGACGCCCATGGGGATGAGTCATAAGAGGGCCAATGAGAGCTGCAGAGTTGGAGGTGTGTGTCTGTGTTAATCCAGGAAGTGAACAGGCAGCAGCTTCAGCTGCCCACAGTTAAAATGATTGCAGCCAGACTCAGTGGAGGGAGATTTCTGCAGCATATTTGGCAAGTACAGAATCACAGTTTATATAAAAAAATATGCAAAGTGGTTGGAGGGAAGCTTCAGAATGGCAAAGATGTTTTTATTATAAATTATGTGAGCAGACTGCATTTCCTCTTTAAGATGGCTGCCTGGGTAGATTACATATTTTATATAGGACAGGCACTTTATTGTAGCAGAGACACGCTGGGGGTTATTTACTAAAACTGGGGAACGCAAAATCTGGTACAGCTCTGCATAGAAACCAATCAGCTTCCAGTTTTTATTGCCAAAGATTATTTAAACAAGCTGAATTCAGAAGCTAATTGGCCACCATGCACAGCTGCACCAGATTCTGAGTGCACCAGTTTTAAATCTCCCCCCCTATGTCTCTTCGGAAATAAAATACACCTACGTGCCTGCTTGCAATTTTCTTCAACCACTTGCCGACTGGCTCACGCTGATATATGTCGGCAAAGTGGTTCGTTATCGCAAATTGCCGTATGGGTACGTCTGTACCTTTAAGGACGATAGCGGGTGCGTGTGCGCGCTGCACGGCGGGGAGCGATTGCGTGCACAAGAGAAGGAACAGGGATTTGTGTGTGTAAACTGCTGTAATTGCTGTAAACTGCTGTATAAATGTCAATGGTCCCAAAAATGTGTCAAAAGTGTCCGATCTATCTGCTGCAATGTCGCAGTACCGGTAAAAATCGCAGATCACCGCCATTACTAGTAAAAAAAAATGCCATAAATCTTTCCCATAGCTTGTAGCGCTATAACTTTTGTGCAAAACAATCAATATACTCTTATTGCGATTTTATTTACCAAAAATATGTAGAAGAATATATATTGGCCTAAACTAAGAAAGAAATTTTTATTTTTATTTTTTTAATTGGGGATATTTATTATAGCAAAAAGTAAAAAATATTGTTTTTTTTTTCAAAATTGTCGCTCTATTTTTGTTTATAGCGCAAAAAATAAAAACCGCAGAGGTGATCAAATACAACCAAAAGAAAGCTCTATTTGTGGGGAAAAAAGGGACGTCAATTTTGTTTGGGTACAGCGTTGTACGACCGCGCACTTGTCAGTTAAAGCGACGCAGCGCCGTATCGCAAAAAATGGCCTAGTCATTAAGCAACCAAATCTTCCGGTCTGTAAGTGGTTAAAATGTACACTGCACTATGCATGCTCTGCTTTATTCTGACACAGGCACAGCACCTGTGTGTGGATATGACTGAACTGATGTGCATGCATGGGAGTGACGTCATCCCCCACTGGCCAATCAAGATGGCCGAAGACCGACACTTGGAAGAAGCTGGGGAAAAAAAAGATGCCAGTGCTGGTGGAGGACCTCACAGGCTTAGGACTGTCGAAGCAGAGGTAAGTATTGCAGACGTTTTAGTTGGGGTCTCTGTCTCTTGGTTGCTTGGTTTCCTCTACTTTCTCCCCAGTACTGTAATAGGTGCTGTAATCTGTTAGACCCAGTTGGACCTTGTCTAAAACTCACAAAGGTGATGGTGGCATATCACTTGTTCCACTCTGAGAGATGTGGGAGCTCTGAGGAGCCACAGCAAAAGAGTACAGTGACGCCACCGTGAGTTCCTGGGATTGAAACTTCCTGTGTCTGGAAGGGAGAAGCCATGTGTTCAGATGGCAGAGCTGAAGTTAAATGATATTCTGCGTCACAAGGGGTTAAATGCTCTGCAGGATGACCCCTCTGACATCACTGCCTTATGGTGCCATATTTTTTCTATGCTTTTTTGCATCTCTATTATCTTTCAGTGACTTTCTGTCTATGTGCACTCACTCCAGCACTGGCTGCACATTATGATTGGAATTGGCTTGCTTGTAGTACGAGGTGTGTCTAAAAAGTTTGGTGAATGGTTTGATATCTCAACAGCAACATTGGCCAGGTGTGCACACATGCACATGGCTATCCAGAGACACGTCGAAAAGCACCACCTAGAGTGGAGTACACATGACCATCAGGGTAAACCTGCTGTGGCCTGTGGGCAGTCGAGCGTAGTCAGTGTGAGAGGTAGGGTCACATTGCAATGAAGCAACTAATGAAAATCAAGTTCTGATACAAATTGGGGAAAACGGCAACGGTTTGTGCCGCACGAGATGACAGATGAACAGAAAGCCAAACGGATGGAAACTTCTGGAGATTTCATTACCATGTGTGACCAGGATCCATCCTTTCTGCGAACCATCGTCACAGGGGATGCTACCGTTTCGATGCACAATACAAATGGCAATCAATGGAATGGCGCCTGCGGAATTCTGTTTCCCCCGCCTGAAGAGCGCCATGAAAGGATCACGTTTGGTGGACATCCAAGAATGTGTGACAGCAGTTCTGTGATCGATTCCTAATGAGGCCTTTGCTGACAGTTTCCAGAAGCTTTATGAACGTTGCCAAAAGTGTGTTGTGAAGAATGGCGATTATTTTGAAGAATTCTAATATGTGACAAATTATAACATGAATGAATAAGTGACAGTATGTGAGTCAACACCATGGGTTATTGAGTCCCAAGAAATCAGCAACATGAGCAAAAATTCTGATATTGATGCTGATAGACAAAGGCGAGTACCAAGTGTTTGGAGTCCTCATCGTACAGATGACAAGTTCTCACCAACATGCAAAGTGTAACCTCCACCACATGAAATGCACGCTTACCAGCTACCACAATCTGAATTGCTTGAGGCTAATACCCAGCCAGGGCCTTTGTCTCCAGGGATGGCAAACAGCGATTCCAACCAGAAACAACCGCCAAACGCCTCTTGCAAGCAGATGGACATAAAATAGGAGCTCAAAAGGATCCAGGGTCCTCAGTTCCCGTATTCATGGTGACCCAAAGAAAGGGAAAAGCTTGTCATAGGTGAAACCAGACTAATATTTATTATTAAAAAAAAATCACTTACATAGAAGTAAGGTGTAACAAGCATGGATAGTAAGTGGCTACGATACGAACGCCGGTTCCACCAGAACGTTAAACAACGTGGTGACATGAGCTCCTCTTGACACGTTTGGTCACAAGTCTAACGTCGTCCTGGGGCACACGTCAGAAGGAGCGACGTGCTGACGTCACTGAACTGTTCAACGTTCCGGAGGAACGGGCGTTTGTATCGTAGCCAGACTAGTGAGTGGCAATATATGTTTAGTTATGCTTTAAATAAATGAGTCCCTCCTGTCCAGCGTGGTGCTTTAGTCTATTGCAGTGTCCTTTATTTTGAATGGAACCCCAATGCACTAAGGCATTTGAGCTTCAATGCACATACATTGCAGCGTTGTGGTGTACTGTGTTGTGGAAAATTGTGGATGTCTATTTTTTGGACATCTGGTGCATTTCCAGGCATTTTATTTGCATAGGATGCCTTAAAACAGACCCAAATGGGTGTTTTCCCTCCTGTAAACCCCATCTTCGGATAAATGAAAAGGCCATTTTTTTATTTTTTGCTTGTGCCACATATCCCAGGGCTGGGATGAGCTCAGGTATGTTTAGAAATGTTACTAAAAAAAGCAAGAAAGGGGGCACACCAGCCTAAAGAATTACCTTTATTAACTTTATTAAATGGATGATAACTCACAAACGACTGAGTGTCACAAGCTCATCAAAAATGACCAAATAATTTGTATCCCGATCCACTGCACACGCTACTTTTCCTTACTCGTTTCGAGGGCTTCTCTTCTTTAGCCCAGGTTCACACTGGGGCTGCGGGAGTGAAGCCGTGCGAGTTCAGCTGAACTCGTACGATTTCACTCCTGCCTGTCAGTCCCGATTTCAGCTCGATTACAGAGACATCTGACACAGATGTCAATGTAAATCGCGGCTGAAATCGCAAAAAGTAGTACAGAAACTACTTTTTGAAATCGGTGCAGCGCCGCAGATGCGGCGTCGCACCGATTAGGACAGTGCCATTGCCCGCAATTTGCGGCATATTTCGCCGATTTGACATGCGATTTGACATGTCAAATCGCACCAGTGTGAACCAGGGCATAGAGCCACCTGATGAAGACAGGAACCCCCTTGAAACATATAAGCTAATTAGATCCAGCCTGCATCTTGCCGAGATAACGAGCGTATACAATGGATCGGGATACATA
This sequence comes from Rana muscosa, assembly GCA_029206835.1. Classification (NCBI taxonomy): domain Eukaryota; kingdom Metazoa; phylum Chordata; class Amphibia; order Anura; family Ranidae; genus Rana; species Rana muscosa. Next base: position 156,764,430 of record CM055117.1, read on the forward strand.
GTCTTTGGTTGTTTTTGATGAGCTTGTGACACTCAATCGTTTGTAAGTATTTATTAATTTGCTTTTAATTAATAAAGAGTGAATAAAGATAATGTGTTAGCATGGTGCACCCCCTTTCTTGCTTTTAAACTGCTATGGTATCGGGGCATCCCCAGTTCTAAGAGGGTAGCCAAGCCTGGCAACCATATTGAATTGGAGAAGTGGACGAATGAGAGACGTAAAGTGGATGTAAACCCTCACATATACCCAGTGAAGTGAACAGCCTCAGATGATACACAGAGATGAAACAAGTTTTACATGTGTATCTGCTGTCTTCTACTTGCTATATTGTTTAGAAAGTGCAGATCCTGTAAAGCCTCCTACACACCGTCGGACTTCAAACAAACTTTTCTGTGGATTTTTGTCCGAAGGGAGTTGGCCGGGCACACCCATAGCATACACACGCTCTGACTTTTCTGCAAACTTTCCCAAAACGTTTCCAACATCACGTGGTTTTACTGCTCTTTTCCGCCACCCTTTGGTCAACTTCTACTATTGTTGGTTGATTTTAACATTGGTTCTGGGCATGCTTATTTGTCCATCGGACAAGTCCGATGGATTTCTGTACACGCGGTCGGACTTTTGTTGGCGAAAAGTTTGTCCGTTTGCAGACCGAACATTTGTCCGATGAAAAACAAAAAAGTTTGTCCGATGGAGCGTACACACGTTCGGATTTTTTGTCAAACTTGCTAATTTTGAGTTTGTTGGCAAAAAGTCAGACCGTGTGTACGAGGCTTTAGAGATATTCTCTTCCTGTTCAGCACTGGGAGTGGATTCTTGGCATACAGCCAAGACAGCTGATTGGAGGAAAGGCACACCCCCCCTCCACATAGGCAAAGGAAGGAAGGAATGTGCAGAGCTGTGCTGTGACAAGACCAGCTCTCTGCTCATCTATTTATAGCAACCTCCCATGACACAAATTTCAGCCTGGTTTTATCTCCTGTGTCAGAGAACTTGTCAGAAGTTATGCTGATAACGGAAGAACAGAACAGCAAAAACCCATGGGACTTAGTGCTTTGGAGAGAGAGATAAGAAAACACTAGAGATAGATGTGCCCAGGTCAAATGTCATAAATCAGGTTTACACCCACTTTAAAGTCTGACCATCACACTTGTGCACATGAGGTTCTTGTTGTGTTCAGACACATATCCAAACCTCAAAAGAATGGTTGATGTGCATGGGCATAATGTGTTTCAGCCTCATGAGTGATGCAACGAAACAAAAACAACCCAATTACCCAAGGAACTTTGTGAGACATGCTGTGAGTATAAAAAACTTCACATTTTATTAAGAAAACAAGCTTACAATGAAGTAAAAAGTAGTTCATCAATAGACATACATGTACATATAAACCATTCTATAGATTTGTCATATCACAATAGGTTGATAACATACAGGTTCTTTCACAGTTCTCTCAATTATCTCAACGCATTTCATGAGTCAGTACTATCTTCATCAGGATAGTGAGAACCAGTGGTGACCATTGCTTTTTTTATGGGGGGGTGGCAAACAACCCCCATCCCTGTTTGTCAGTGGCATCTCAGCACCCCCCCGCATTTACCCTAGCAGGCCTCGGGCAGGTTGCGGGCTCCAGCGGGCCTCGGGCAGGTTGCGGGCTCCAGCGGGCAGCAGTGTTTTGCAGGCTCCGGAAGGCAGCGGCGGGTTGCGGGCTTCAGAGGGTTGCGAGCTCCGACAGGCAGCAGCGGGCTTCGGCGGGTTGCAGGCTCCGGCAGCAGCGGGCTTCTATGGACGGCGGGCAGGCTCCTGTGTCTTCTGTGCGGCTCCTCCCTTCTTCTCCTAGGCATCCAATAGGATTGCCTGTCCTTTCAGCCAATTGTGTGTTCATTCGCTGTTGCAACACATCTGGATGGGTTCTGGACGCAATGCTCTGCGCCCCGAGCCCACCTTATTTTAAAGCCTATTAGAGCCTCTGGCTCTAATCAGAATGCTTCAAAAAACACACCCCGCCCACCCCCGCCATAGGAATTCATGCGCCCGGCGTCCTGAAAGGGGCTGGGCGCATTTATAGGGAGGGTGGTTTTATAGATAGGGGGGCCGCACCCACAATGGACGGGCCGCCCCTGGTGAGAATTCATAAGTGTCTGCAAGGAAAAGACCAAGTCACTATTAATAATAAAAAATAAAAAAAATCGTAAGCGCAAGACAACGCATGCTCTGAAACAAAAGAAATACATACAAAGCTATTCAACACATTACGTCACTTCTGACGTTGTATTCTGTCGTATGAAAATTTTCGTATGGTGAGTAACCCCTTCACTTTCCACATGAGACTAGCATGCAACAAAAAACGGACGTTCGGTCGTCCGAAAATCTAAGCGCGTGTACGAGGCTTAACTCAACCCTACCCAGGAAGCTACATGAGCAGGGACTCCCAGGGGCCGGTGGGTGGGCTTGGCCTATGTCATTGGGGGGCTGGCTGAAACCACCTGGAGAAAAATATTTATATGTAACGCACATAACGCAGAAAAACGTAACGCGCGTCGATGTAAAACACCAAGTTTTCAATGGGAAATAACATTCCTTACACATAGCAATCCACACATACAATGTTAAAGTAATAACTTGCCCTGTGTTGCATGTCTGCAGTGGCACTAATTGGATACATTTAGCAGGCACTGTACAGAGCCTACCTAATGTACACTAACAAGACTGCCGCGCGCGCGCTTTTTCCTTGACTAGAGTCGACGTTTTCAATACGTCAGTGACCAGAAGCGGAGACGAGGGTCTGCGCATGCGCGCGCCTTTTTACTGTAGCCTTCGGACGGTTGTGGTGGAGAACTGAGCGTGCGCCGCTTCCATTTTATCGGAGATTTACATGGCGGCGCCGCTTTAAGGATTGCTAAGGACAGTAGACAGCAAGCAGAGAGATACAGGTATTCTACAATTCGTTCCTTTCCCTCCTAGGCTTGCCTTTTCCAGCAGGGTCCTTATTCCCAGGTCCAGTACTCTACACCTCGTCAGCCATTATTGAAACTTCCCTCTGGTCCGAATACTACTACCCCTGGCATGGCCACCAGCATTTCAATGGACGCTTCTAACAAGCTTGTGTTCCTGTGTGCCCTCCTTACACTGTATGGGTGTGGTGTGCTGCATGTTTACACACTGTGACGCGTGTCCCTGGACCGCAGGGTGTCACAATGTACTGCTGGGTATAACCCAGGGGGCATTTAGTGACCCTTTATTCGTTTTTAATCTCTTGTCCACCACATAATGTGTGTATGCTGAGAAAGGTGAGATTTAATAGATGTTTGCTGCACATATGTAAGGTTGTGCGCTCACTGCATGCTCCCAGCACGCTGACTGAACTGTCACCGACACGTTTCGGTTGAGGCTTTTGCTGAGGAGCCAGCAGCATGGACCCCTAATAATGTGACTACTGTGAGAGCCAATTATAGTAATCACATCAGTGGCGGCTGGTGGTTTTTTGGGGGGGGGCGGCAAATGACCACCCCCGCTGTTTGCTAGTCAGTCTGGCACTTACCCCATCGTGGCAGGCAGCGGCTCGGCTCCTCCATGGTTGGCTTCCAGCTCCTCCCCCTCCTCCCCCTAGGCATCCAATAGCATTGACTGTCCTCTTAGCCAATTGTGCGACCAGTGTCAAAACCCACTTGCTGATTTGCCAGTAGGAGGATCGGTGTTACAACAGCGACTATTCATTTGCTGTTGTAGCACACCTGGGTGAGCTTGGAGTGCACTCTCTGCGACCCCAACCCACCCTATGTTGAAGCCTATTTGAGCCTCTGGCTCAAATCGGTTCTTTCATAAAAACAGCCCCTTCGTAATGGAATCCATGTGCCGGTGTCCTGAAAGGGGCCGGACGCATGGATAGGGGAGGCAGCGCCCGTCTGCCCTTAATGGACGGGCTGCCCCTGAATCGCATGATCATATAGAAACAGTGCTGCCTCCCAGGCGTTAAAGCCCACTTATAGGACCACTGGGAGGCAGTGTTAAAGGGTTAAAAGAGGAAAAAGTAAACAGTGTGAACTGTTTGGGAGTTCCAAAGCGCCCAACCATCTCCACCCCTTATATTCCCTATCTGCTCCCTACCATCCCTACAGAAAAAAAAAAAAACCTGTCGGCTCCAGTCAGAGATGCTGTACAAACCGTGCAAGGTTAGTCCAGCAATCTCCCCTGCTGAGCTGTTGTGTTCTGACAGGGGGATGATGCGCCCCCAAAACACTCCAATCAGTGCTCTCCGCCATTGGCTGGGAGCACTGATCAGGAGTTGGTCGGCTGCTGGTTTTCCAGCATGCACGGCCAAAACAGCCATCGTCTGTCAGACAGACTGACATACACACGGGCAGAATCACAGCCATTTTTATTTTGGACCTGCAAATGTCTCCTGACATTCTGCCCGTGTGTACGGGGCTTTGGCCTCTGTTCACAGCGGTGCGACTTATCCTACGATTTGACAGGTCATGGAACTTTGCGGTGCCACACTGATTTGAAAAAGTAGTTCCTGCACTACTTCTGGGGATTTCAAGTGCGACTTGCATAGACATCTGCGCATGAAGTCGCACAGATGTCTGCCAAGTTGCACTGACATGCGGCTTTTAAATTGTACGATTTCAAGTGTAGTCGCATGATTTCAAAGCCGCATTCAGTGTGGACCTAGACTAAGGGCTCATTTACACTTGTGGTCAGGCAGTAAAATTAGGTGGCTAGGATGAGGTTTTGTTCCCCTGAAAGTGGTTGTAAACCTCTGACATGAAATATGAACAAAGCATAGCCCTCTATAGTGTGTATTCAATTATTAGCACTAAGGCCACTTTCACACTGAGGCACTTTACAGGCGGTTTAGCGCTAAAAATAGCGCCTCTCCTATCACTCCAGTGTGAAAGCCTGACTGCTTTCACACTGGAGCGATGCGCTTGCAGGACACTAGAAAAAGTCGGCCGCTAGTGGCCAAAAAAAGCGCAGCTAAAACGACGGTAAATCGCCGCTAAAACTAGCGAGGCTCTCATTGCCCCAGTGTGAAACTGCCCTAAGGCTGGTTTCACACTGGGGCGGTGGTGGCGGCATAGCGCCGCTATTTTTAGCGGCGCTATACCGTCGCAATTGCTGAGGTATTCGGCCGCTAGCGGTGCGGTTTTAACCCTCACTAGAGGCCGAAAAAGGGTTAATACAGGGCTTGACAAATTTGCTTGGAATCTAGGAGCCAGCTAAAAAAGTTAGGAGCCAGGAACGCGCCCTGTCCCGCCGAGCTTGCGCGCAGAAGCGAACGCATACGTCAGTAGCGCCCGCATATTATAGCGGTGTACAAACCACACGTGAGGTATCGCCGCGATCGGTAGAGCGAGAGCAATAATTCTAGCCCTAGACCTCCTCTGTAACTCAAAACATGCAACCTGTAGAATTTTTTAAACGTCGCCTATGGAGATTTTAAAGGGTAAAAGTAAGTCGCCATTCCACGAGCGGACGCAATTTTGAAGCGTGACATGTTGGGTATCAATTTACTCGTCGTAACATTATCTTTCACAATATAAAAAAAAAACTGGGCTAACTTTACTGTTTTATTTTTTTATTAAAAAAAATTATTTTTTCCCAAAAAAGTGCGCTTGTAAGACCGCTGCGCAAATACAGTGTGACAGAAAGTATTGCAATGACCGCCATTTTATTCTCTAGGGTGTTAAAATAAAAAATATATATAATGTTTGGGGGTTCTAATTAGAGGGAAGGAGATGGCAGGGAAAACAGACAGGGAAACTCCATTAGCATTGCTGGTTGTCATACCAACGGCCACCACAAGATGGCGCTAGACCACAGAAGGAAGCATAGGCCTGCAGAAGGCCGCAAAGCCGCGGCCTCAATTACCGGCCGGCGCAGCCCGACGCGATCCCGCGGCGCGGAGGGGGGGGGGGCACGGAGACACAGCATACCCCAGCTGTGCTGCCCCAGGCGCCAGATCGCTAATTCTAGTCGCAATGGCGACCTGGCGCCCGGGTTTTGTCGAGCCCTGGGTTAATACCACGCCGCGGTTTGCGGGCGGTATTAACGCGCTGTCCCATTCATTTCAATGGCAAGGAGCGGTATACACACCGCTCCTCTCACCGCTCCAAAGATGCGGCTAGCAGGACTTTTTTTCACATCCTGTTAGCGCACTGCTCCCGTGTGAAAGCCCTCTTTCACATTGGAGAGACAGGAGCTGCTGTTTAGACTCGTTTTGCAGGCACTATTTTTAGCACAATAGCGCCTGCAAACCGCCCCAGTGTGAAAGGGGCCTTCAACTTCGTACACCCAATTCGATTGTTGGCAGGGGATTGTCTGATGACGGACTGTTGGCCTAAAATCTGACCGTTAGTACGCTCCTTCAGACAATTGTCCAAGTTTCGGCCAGCAAATGTTGGATGGCAGGCTAGTACATTTTCGGCGGACAACGGTCTGTTGTCAGATTTTTGTATCGTCTGTACAAAAGTCTGTCACACATGTGCAAAGTACAAACACGCATGCTCGGAATCAATGCTCACCAAGCACAACATTAGCAGAAGTTGCCCAAATGGAGGATTTATTTAGGCTCTGTATCACCTGAGCCCAGTCCCTTCACTGGGTATATGTAAGGGTTTACAACCACTTTAATCTGCAAGGGCAGTCAGATTGGGTTGTCCACATCGCACTGCGAAAATAATCCAATCCCTGTCAACATATGTACATTGTGTTGCATGGTGTGGTGTTAAAACAGATTGTAAGGCAGCCACATATAACCTCTTCACCACCTGTCAAACGCATCTCAAGAGGGATCCATCGTGTGAGTTTAGCTATAAGCCGGCCATACATGGATTGAAATTCATCTGGTACAGCAGGGACAGGCAGAATTTCGATCCATGTATGGGCACTGTGGCTGTACAGAACCCGATGGACTTCTGTACAACTGTCCTGTCAGGATTTCCCTATCTCGATCAGTGCTGCCAGCTATAGCCTGCAACACTGATTATTGAACCTGCTGATTGAATTAAAAAAAAATCTGACTAATCTATAAACTGCCTTGCTACTCTTCTTCACGAATCCACTAGTGGAATGTGATATGTCTAATGTGATAACCTGTCTTCTCAATGCAGTGTTTGTCATATGATGTACAATACCTATCATCTTTGTATAACAGCTACTGTAAAGCTTCCAGATACGTTTGACGCTTCCTGTAATCCTTAAAGTGTAAACCCAAAAACAAAACTGTAATATATTTCAGATGACTAATTCTTAAAGGAGAAGCATAGCCAAAGCTCAGGAGTGTCTTAGTTCTGCACATCTGTGACCCAGATTCAGCCAACAGCGTGCTAAAGTCCACGGTCAGCTGACGGCACAGAGTCGGCCCAGGCTCTGCAGGGATCCCAAAAGCGGACCAGAGAACTGAGTGATCAGCGGTCTTTGATTGCTCAGTTCTCAGTGCAGAGCCAGTGGGAGACAGCTGCAGCATTGGATCGATGCTGCAGCCATCTAGGCAAGTATAAATGTTTGATATTTTCCATTCCCGCTCTTCTCTTTTAAATGTGGTGACTGCTTTTTATTTGCTTTTTTTTCCCCCCTCTCTATTATCACTTGGTAATCTGGCCTGTAACACACTTCCTGTATAAGGTTTTACCAGCTGACCATTGTAAGCACTCCTGTCAGTATTAGTTTGTTTCAACCCTCTAAAAGCTACATTTCCATGACAGCTTGTTCTGGTAAAGGAAGTTGAATATAACAGACTTACTGGCCAGCCATCGGGTGCAATACGTTTTTCCTAAAATGTACTCGTCAATAACAATTATTGAACCAGAAAAACAACTTAAAGGATACGTTCACCTTTCTAAAAAAAAATACAATTTAAATGCACAATTTTTGCAAGTAAAAAAAAAAGTGCATTTATTCTTTGTTTTATTTTAGAAGCCTGCAGAGCATTGCACCCGTGATCAGTAGGTTATAGCTACTGCAGACTCTGTAGGTGTTTGCCCATACCAATGATACAGGCAGGCAGTTACAGAATGACAGCAGAATAAATAAACGACTAGAGCGCTCACTAGCACCTTCATTGAGAACTACAAGCCGTCAGCTGCAAAGACTGTCAGTACTTGTAGTTCAGTCATTCACAGAACTCTGTGAATGAATGATGTGGCTGTGTGGGCGGAGCTCCGCACGGCCGCGTGCTTTTCAAAATGTGACAGTGGGTGTGGGGAGAAGATCCCTGGCCTGCTGTCACAATTAGAAGGGAGATCGAGGAGAGGCTGCAAGAACAGGAATGTGTTACATGTTCTACTCTAAAAACGGGTGGAATGTAACCTGTTCCCAAAGGTGAACTTATCCTTTAACCACCTGAGACCCGGGCCATGTACAAATGACGGCCTCAAGGTGGCTCTAGAAATCCGGGAGGCCGTCATTATACGGCCTCGGCTATTCCGGCCACTGGGGGGTGCGCGCGCCCCGCGCATCACTGAGATGCCGATGCGCGTGCCTGGCGGCAGCGATGTCCGCCAGGTACCCGCGATCGGCCGGTATACAGACAAGGATGTGGATCTGTGTGTGTAAACACAGATCCATGTCCTGTCAGGGAGAGGAGACCGATGCTGTGTCCCTTGTACATAGGGACACAGATCGGTCACCTCCCCCAGTCAGTCCCCTCCCCCCACACAGTAGTAATCACTCCCAGGGCACACATTTAACCCCTTCCTCGGCCCCTAGTGTTAACCCCTTCACTGCCAGTGTAATTTTTACAGTAACCAGTGCATTTTTATAGCACTGGTCGCTGTAATAATGACAATGGTCCCAAAATGGTGTCAAGTGTCCGCTGTGTCCGCCATAATGTCGCAGTCACAATAAAAATCGCTGATCGCCGCCTTTACTAGTAAAAAAAAATGATTAATAAAAAATGCTATAAAACTATCCCCTATTTTGTAGACGCTATAACTTTTGCGCAACCCAATCAATAAACGCTTATTGCGATTTTTTTTTTTTTTTTTTTTTTTTACCAAAAATATGTAGAAGTATACGTATCGGACTAAACTGAGGAAAAAAAAAAATTGGGATATTTATTATAGCAAAAAGTAAATAGTGTTTTTTTTTCAAAATCGTCGCTCTTTTTTTGTTTATAGCGGAAAAAATAAAAACCGCAGAGATGATCAAATACCACCAAAATAAATTTTGTTTGGGAGCCACATCGCAGGACCGCGCAATTGTCATTCAAAGCGTGACAGCGCTGAAAGCTGAAAATTGGCCTGGGCAGGAAGGGGGTTTAAGTGCCCAGTAAGCAAGTAGTTAAAATACTGCACTTAAGGCTTAACCTGCAAGTAACGCTTAACCTAATCGCTAAAGCCTCATGTAAGCATTTAACATGTTAATGTACCTCCCAAAAGTTGTTTTTAGTCCCTTTAAAATTTACAGCTTTCAGTAAAATAGCCAGTGATCCTGCCATGAAGATCCTCGTATAGGCACTTTCAGTTTTTTTGTGGGGGGGGGGGGGGGGACACACACACACACACTCTGTTCCGGTTTCAAAGTTGTGCTCACCCCGTCACATTCATCCCCGCTAAAGTCTAACTGGCTACACTGACACATTGGGGGTTATTTACTTAAACTGGAGAATTCGATATCTGGTGCAGCTCTGCATAGAAACCAATCAGTTTCCAGGTTTTAGGCCGGGTTCACAGTGGTACGACACGACAGTCGTACGACTGTGGATCCCACTTTGCCCTACGACTTGAAGTCTGGCATCTGTCCGGCTTCAATGAACGGGGATCCGACTTTGATCCCGACGATGCAGGCACTTTGTTTCTGGTAAGAATCTTTAGGGGGAACTCCACCAAATAATTTTTTTTTTTTTTTAAAACGGCATGGGTTCCCCCTCCAAGAGCATACCAGGCTCTTCGGTCTGGCTTGAATTATAAGGGGAACCCCCACGCCGAAAAAACAATGTGGGGTCCCCCCAAAATCCATACCAGACCCTTATCCGAGCACGCAGCCCGGCAGGTCAGGAAAGGGGGTGGGGTCGACCGAGGCCCCCCCCCCTGAACCGTACCAGGCTGCATGCCCTCAACATGGGGGGGGGGATGGGTGCTTTGGGGCAGGGGGGCAGGACCTCTTCCTGATAACCCTGGCCGTTGGTTGTCGGGGTCTGCGGTTAGGGGGCTTATCGAAATCTACAGGCACTTTTAAAGGGGGGGGCCCCAGATCCCGGCCCCACCCTATGTGAATAAGTATGGGGTACATCGTACCCCTACCCATTCAACGAAAAAAAAGTGTCAAAAATAAAATACAGTACACAGGTTTTTAAAGTAATTTATTAAGGCAGCTCAGGCGTCTCTTCCGACTTCTTCTCCCTCTTCTGGCGACGTCTTCTGCCTCTGCCAGTTCTTCTAGCCCTCTCCGGTTATTCTGCCCACTGTCTTCTGCCTCTGCCGGTTCTTCTAGCCCTCTCCGGTTATTCTGCCCACTGTCTTCTGCCTCTGCCGGGTCTTCTCTGCTGTCTTCCCGCTCTCTTGCCGGGTCTTCTCCCTCTGTTCTTCCGATGTTGACTCAACGCTCTCTCCCGCTCTAATGCTGGGTGCGTGGTGTGCCACTTCTTATATTGGCATGAGGCGGGGTCACCGGGTGATGTCACCCAGAGGCCTTGCCCCTTATGACGTCACCGCCCCATCATGCTCACGTCGCCGCCCGGGTGACGTCATCCGGTAACCCCCGCCTTATGCCAATAATAGGAGTGGCACACCACGCACCCAGCATTAGAGAGGGAGAGAGTGCAAGTCAACATCGGAAAAATAAAGGGACAAGACCCGGCAAAAGAGCGAGAAGACAGCGGAGAAGAGCTGGCAGAGGCAGAAGATGTTGCCAGAAGAGGATGAAGAAGTCGGAAGAGATGCCGGAGCTGCCTTAATAAATTACTTTAAAACCCTGTGTGCTGTTTTTTTTATTGACTTTTTTTTAGGTGAATGGGTAGGGGTACAATGTACCCCATACTCATTCACATATGGTGTGGGGCTGGGATCTGGGGGCCCGTAGACCCAGACAAACAACGGCCAGGGTTCTCGGGAAGAGCATTTTCAAAGTCGGACCGACTTGTGTCGGACCAGTTAAGACGGCTCTCAAAGGGAAACATTTGATTTTCACACGCCATGCGTCATAAGCACCCAATGTTGGAGCGTTTGTCGTACCAGTGTGAACCCGGCCTTATTGTCAACGCTTAATTGAGCAAGCTGAAGTTAGAAGCTGATTGGCTACCATGCACAGCTGCACCAGATTCTGTGTTCATTGTTGACTCATCCCCCTCCTCTTCCAGCTTACTAACAAATATATTTCCCCTTCTTCTTTTTATCATTCCACTCAGAGATAGGTGTATCTAGGAATCCAGAGCATTTAACTCGTATATCTGTAGCCTGTGAAATTATAAAAAATCCAAATCATGGTTCACATGAGATTTTTTTTTCCCCAACAGGATACATGTCTAAGAAGTGATCAAGATGGCTGCTCCAGGGAAACAGTAAGTATCCATATATACTCAAGTATAAGCCGACCGAATATAAGCCGAGGCACCTAATTTTACCACAAAAAACTGGGAAAACGTATTGACTTGAGTATAAGCCTAGGGTGTCCATCTGCATGCCTCACTGTGCCCAAGCCTCGACTGACGTTTAACATGGGAGTCTATGAAAGGGGTGCCTGGCTTTGAAAAATCGGTGCTCCCCGGCCGTAGGTCCCCCAGACAAAAAACTTTGCACACTTATAGAAGAGAAATGAGGCTACATGTGTGCCAAGGTTCAGGTCCAGGGGACCTACGACTGGCTGGTACCGGGTCCCCAAATTCACCAGAGAAATTACCGTTTAACATGGGAGTCTAAACACTTATTTTTTATTTTATTTTTTTTTCTAAAGTTTGCTTGTTCTTTTTCAACCTTGGGAATTAGGCCAGGGGGGCCACTATACACAACTATGGGTAATTAATACCTAAACAATCACGAGGCACAGATATATATATGTGTGTGTGTATGTATGTATGTATATATTTTCTTCCCCCCCCACATAAAAATAAGACACCATGGCCACTCGTGGCCTCTTTGGAAGCAAGAGAGAGCACTGTTCAAGGGATAAATAAGGACACAGTAGGATAACACACAATATAAGTAGAAGGGAAGGAGTGAGTGGGGATAGAACAGACACACTCCACTGCAGCCAGGGATGGTGCTGAAGGAGGGGGGGGGAGAGGGAATTATATGTTTTTTTTTTTTTCTCTTTTTTCCTTTCTCTTGGGGGTGAGGGGGGATATTATTAGTATTATTCTGATAAGTTAATTTTGTACTTGGTTCTGCCTTGCAATGCTTATTTGTTTTTATGTAAATGTACAATGTTGAATGGAAATGTAAAATGTTTGAAGCTTACAATAAAATAAAAATAAAAATGTTGATTATAAAAAAAAAACATGGGAGTCTATGGAAGGTGTGCCCGAATTTGAAAAATCGTTGCTCCCTGGCCGTAGGCCCCCCGGACAATAAACTTTGCACACTTGTAGAGGAGGAGTGAGGCTACATGTGTGCCAAGGTTGGGGTCCATAGGACCTACGGCCGGCCAGTACCAGGTCCCCAAAGTCCGGGAGATCAGGCGCAAAAAGGTGACTCGAGTATAAGCAGAGGGGGGCATTTTCAGCACAAAAAAATGTGCTGAAAAACTCGGCTTGTACTCGAGTATATACAGTAGTGACAAAGTACAGCTCATACTACACTACACAATTTCTTGAAACTATTTATAGTATTAAGGAATATATACTGGTTTCTATACTTGATGTATTTTCCCTTAAAATAAACCTATAGTGAGATGCATATGGAAGTTGTTATTGCTGACATCTTCCTGAAAATTCCAACTCTGTGGCCATTTTGTTGACTTCAATACTTTGGAACGAACTTGGGGATTATTATTTTTTTTCTTTTAGGGAAAAATGTAAACAGTTAAGCCTTGTACACACGACCATTTTTCTCTGCAAGACACGACAAGAAAACTGCTGGCAGATTTTTTTGCAGAGAAAACTGTTCGTGTGTATGGTTTCTCGTCGAGAAAACTGCCGGGAATCTCGACGAGAAAAATAGAGAACCTGCTCTCTTCTCGTCAGGATTCTCGTTTTCTCGTCTGCCTGTTTCCCGACAAGAAAACCGGTCGTGTGTATGCTTTTTCGAGTCTTAAAAAAAAACGTGCATGCTCAGAATCAAGTATAAGACTGGAGCGCTCCTTCTGGTAAAACTAGCGTTCGTAATGGAGATAGCATATTCGTCACGCTGTAACGAACAAAGCACGAAGACTGAAAAGCGCAAATTGTCTCCCACCAAACTTTTACTAACACGCAGTAACACGAGATCAGCAAAAGCAGCCCAAGGGGTGGCGCCATTGGAATCAAACTTCCCCTTTACACTGCCGTCGTACGTGTTGTACGTCACCGCGCTTTGCAACAACGAGATTTTTGATTGACAGTGTGTATGCAAGGAAAGCTTGACAAGAATCTCGTCGAGAAAACCAACGGTTTTTTTTAATGATGGGATTCTCGATCGTGTGTACAGGGCTTCAGACTGCAGTCTGGATACCTGCTGGCCCTTAGGATAGAAAGTAAGAAGAGGTCTTTCCAGTGGGCACACCCACATTACTACTCTTCTCACACACTGCAAAAAAAATATATTTTTCAGCTGTACTAGTTGGCCTATATTCTAAAAATAAATACAAGCAGAATACATTTTATTTATTTTTTCAATTCTATTTATCAAGAAGCAGTTTCCAGTACATCCAAACAAAAATAATTGAATGAGGTAAAGCGGTAAATAGAAAATACGACCATAAACATCTGATAGTTATGACTACTGTGACAGGAGGGTCACTTTGGACACCGGGTGAATGGAAAAACCCCAATATGGTCTATGATAGCCATATTCAATGCTGTACATACATTTTATCTAGATTGGGTCTGTAATATTCATCCACCATATTCCCCAGGATATCTGCAAAGAACTTTTACTGTTTTCAATTAACCTGTTGAGGTCATAATCAAAGTGACACCTTCATGATGTTTGGACACATACTCTTAGATGCTAATATCATCACCCACAGCCCTGCCTTTGTGTAATCATTGCTGTGAGGAATTAAGGTGTTTTGCATTCTATTGTTCATTGTGTCTGGTGTGAATAGAGGTAATTAACACTATACTTGTGTGTATTGTAAAGGCAGACTGGGATTTACAATACAAAGGGATTAGAACTTGTCTCCTGACAGACCGTCTGCCAAACACTTTGTGATAAAATGTGTATTGAATTGTGTATAAAGTTACAATGTTTTCTCAATAAAGTGGTCATTCTACCCAAGAAAGATACAGAGCATGTTGTCTCGTTCTTTCAAAAGGATTACCTCCTATGGGAAAGGGTCGTTTGGCTGTGGAAGATTGGTAGCGAGTGGATGTGTGTCCAGGAGAGGGGACATCGTAAACGGCGTTAATCCCCTTGATATTTGGGGACCCGTTACAACTACTAAACAGTATAGTAAATCAGAATCGATAACCTGTATAGACCAAATGGAATAGAGCTCACTATTATAGCCCAAGGTAGGTCCAGTCTGTGAGGGTGTGAACAAGGTCTAAACAACATGAAAGTCCAGAGACTGGAAGTGGACCCCATTCAATAGGAACAATACAGTAAAATGATTACAGAGGGGGCAGATAACATATCTATCCATGGCAAAAAGAGTACTGCTAGAGTTTTATTAACCACTTTGCACCTGTGTTATAGCCGAAAGATGGCTACAGCATGGGCTTAAAATGCGGGAGGGCCTACATGGATGTTCTCGTGCTGCCGGTGCTCTTTGTGATCACCGAGTCCCTTGGGACTCGGCTAATTACTGATCGAGGTAAAAGGCCAATGACCGCTAATTGCGGAAGTAAATAGAAGCCGGTTATCGGGTTTATTTTATTTTTCTCACGCTATTAGCGTGAAGAAAAGAGAGCCATTAACCGGCTTCTGTTAGAGAGACATCGGTCCCCTTGGTGCCCATCAGTGCTGCCAATCGGTGTCCATCACTGCCTCATCAGTGTCACTTATCAGTGCCTATCAGTGAAAGTTTGCAAAAATGTATAACAAATTAAGAAAAATTTTGTTTTTTGTTTTTTTGTCTTTTTTTGTTTAGCAAAAACCCAGTGGTGATTAAATATTACCCAAAACAAAAGCTTTACTTGTGTGAAAAAAATGATAAAAATGTAATTTGGGTACAGTGTTGCATGACTGCGCAATTGTCATTCAAAATGTGACAGCGCTGAAAGCTGAAAAATGACCTGGGCAGGAAGGGTGTTCAAGTGCCCAGTAAGCAAGTGGTTAACCAGAGGAAAAGGGGGGGGGGAAGTGGGGAGGGTTTACAATCAAAATACATTTTATGTGCACTGCATAAATATGCATTAAAGAGCCTCTGTGGCTTCCAGGTTCGAGTTACTTCCGGGTTCAAGGCTCCGGCGCTCTGATGGGCTGGAGCCGCAATGACGTCACTCCCGTGCGTGGGAGCCACCGGGCACGGCTACTGAAGAACCTGCACCAGCGGCCCGTTTCTTCAGTGCGCATGCACTGATGACGTCGGAAGCAGCGCATATACTGAATATCTCAAACTGTGCAAGTTTATAAGATATTCAGGGAACCTACAGGTAAGCCATGTTATAGGCTTACCTGTAGGTAAAATTGGTTTACAACCACTTTAATGTGTTTCTTTATAACTGCCCAGGGTTCAGCTTTGATGGTATGTGCATTTTACATTTTGGTTTAAAATTGGATATTTCTCTTTCATCCATGGTCGGACACAGCTCCTTTAGTCTTGACAAGTGGGTTATGTTCCGTCTATTAGGAGAGGACTAGGCAGACCTGTTAGATATACAAAAACATGTAATTATGCCAAAGCTGAACGTCCCCGCCCAGGGGGCGGTCCCTCTGGTTATAACCCCTCACCCTGCACTCAGCAGCTCAGCTCAGTTTTTTCTGCCTAGTGTAGAAGGACCTGGCTCCCTAGGGCCCCATTGGTCCTGGAGAACTTTTTTATTAATTTTAAAATTTTCAATTTTGGATCCTGAGAACTACTATCAACTGCCGGCTGGGTGACAAGCTGGAGAATATAGATCCTTGTAGTCTCCCCAGTCCGGCCATCGAGCGTGAGCAGGCCTTTAGCTACGCTCTGGGTCAGCCACGGCATACCCCATTTGCTCCAGGGGTGGCCGGTGAGCTATATGCTCCGGGGCCCACATATGACCGGGCTACTGCTGTCCAGTCACAGTGGGCCGTGGCCAACAGCCACTCCGTACTGCTCGGTGATGGGTCTGTCAGGAATGCGTCCAGCAGTCCTTGCAGGGACGGTTAAGTAAGGTTCCTCCTGTCTTGGCAGGATGGAACAGCTGGGCATTCCTGGGGTGGTCGGTTAGGGGGTCTCTAGTCTTCCCTTTCCTCTCTCCCCGTCCATCCCTCTTCACCATTCTTTGCTGGGCCTGCTGTGTACCTCACCGGGGGGTCCCTGAGGGGGGGGCTCCGGGTCCTGGCTCGGGGCTGCGCGGTGTGTCCGGGTCCGCTCTAGTGTGGGTGGTCTGGCTTGTGGGGGGCCTCCGATCGGAGGCCCAGTGTTTTCGCGGCCTTTTATTTTTACCTCAGAAAGCCGCGCTGTTCCTAATAGCTAATACAGCGGTCGGTCATTTTCTTGTAGCTCGTGCTCTTTTTTTTTTTTTTTTCCTGAGGTAACCGGCGGCCATCTTTGTGGGGATTTTTACATTGACTGGACCTCTAGCGCTGGTTTGTCATTCTGAACGACGCGAACGGCAGATCACCTCAGGCACACACTGTGCAGGACTTTAGAGCGGACGGCAGCGCTGAAGCAGTGCCTGGGTCAGGGCGGTGAGTCCTCTGGGAATACCCCTCAGTCTGGGCAGCTAGGAGGGTGGGCCTTTTCTTGTACCTTGACTTGTTCCCTGAGTGGCTGTCAAGTGTGTGGGTCAGCATGGTGTCCGAAGCTGGCGTTTTCTTCCTCAGACATTCCGGTGTTAGCAACCGTTGCCCCTGCACCAGCGGTGCCTGTGAACGCTTTGTCGGCGGTCCTGGAATCCATTTGTTGCCAGGGTGGAAGCGGTGTGGGGGCGTAAAAATCTTGTGGGGAAAGCTCTGACTCAGACTCGGGCCTGGCTGTGAAACGGGACCCCTTATCTGAAGGGTCAGAGTATACAGACCAGGACCATTCGGGCAGTGAGGAAGACTCCGTGTCCGGGTCAGCGCAGGACGAGGCGCTTGTTGGAGCACTTATCACCGCAGTGTGGGAAACCCTCAAACTGGAGGATGCGGCTGGGACATCTGCTAAGGTGTCGGTCCCTTTTTGGGTCCCACAAGCCGACCCGCACTACTAAGGTGTTTCCTTATGTAACTTATTTTGATAAGTTTATAGACAAGGAATGGGAACGACCGCAGAGGACCTTTTCGGTCCCAAAACGCATGGCGGTCCGTTACCCTTTTGAGGAGAGCCTTCTGAAAAAATGGGCATCTCCCCTGGTTGTGGACCCCTCGGTATCCCGGTTAAACAAAGTAACCACTATTCCGGTTGAGGGGACCCCCGCATTTAAGGACCCCGCGGATAGGATGTCCGAGGTGGTGGCCCGGTCCATGTTTACCATGCTGGGATCTGCATTACGACCAGTTTTGGCTGCGGCTCTGGTGTCACCGACACTTACAGAATGGGCTAAAATTTTGCACCAGGAGTTGGAAAGACAAAGGGTTTCCCCGGTCTGCGTAGAAATGGCTGACCAGTTGGTGCATGGCCTCAAATATGTCGGCGATGCAGCCCTGGACACAGCTCCCCTGCTTTCTAGAGCCTCAGTATCTGCTGTGGTACTGCGTTGCCTGATTTGGCTAAAAATCTGGTCTGCGGATCAGACTTCCAAGAAGGCTCTGGTTGATTTGCCTTTCCATGGTGGAAGGCTATTTGGTGCCTCGCTGGATGACGTTATTAAGGATGTCACTGGGGGTAAGAGCACACTGCTCCCACAATCCAGAAAAAGGTAAGGAGCCACGCCGCAGGCCTGGGCCCTCCTTTTCCGCTCAGAAGCGTTTTTTCGTCAGTCCAGGCCCGCAGGTAAGCGTTCCCAGGCCGACAAGGGGCCAGCTGAGGGACAAAAGCGTCCCTGGGTTCGCATGCCAAACAAGCCCACAAACAAATCTGCTACTGCATGAAGGTTTGCCCCTGCCCGACTCTCGGGTGGGGTGTCGCCTTCGCGAGTTTGCAGCTCGGTGGACCGCCCTGCTTTCCGACCAGTGGGTTTGCAAAGTGGTTTCATCAGGGTACAAGATAAAAAAAAAATTCTTGTCCACCAAACAGATTTTTTCCCTCAAACCTTCATCTTCCTCCAGTTCGTCAGAACGCCCTGTTTGGGGCAGTGCAGGACCTGCTGAAGCGGGGGGTGATCGTACCTGTGCCGCTGCCGGAAAGGTTTCAGGGATTTTACTTCAATCTGTAGTCCCAAAGGACGGGGGTCTGTCCAATCCTGGATCTCAAGGCCCTCAACACCTTTGTAAAGGTGTGAAGGTTCAGGATGGAATCCGTTCGCTCTGTGGTCGCTGCACTCCATCCGGGGATTTTCTAGCGAACTTGGACATCAAGGACGCATACTTGCATGTCCCCATGTGCATCAGGCATCAGATATTTCAGCGTTTTTGCAGTCGTGGACGATCACTACCAATTTGTGGCTCTCCCTTTTTGGCCTGGCCTCGGCACCAAGGTGCTCGCCCCGATTCTGGCCTCGCTGAGACAGCGAGGTATCGCTATAATGGGCTACCTGGACTACCTCCTGAGAGCTGCTTCAGACTCAGAATTAGAGGAGGATGTAGCGGTTGCCAGACAGACTCCTCAAGAATTTGGTTGGGTACTGAACCTCCAGAAGTTGGTGTTGGTGCCGACTCAGCTCCTGGAATACCTGGGCTTGATCCTAGACTCCTCGGAGGCAAAGGTTTTTCTCCCTTTAGAAAAATTGCAGGCTCTTCAGGTGGCGGTGAAGCTGTTGGCATCCCGCAGGTGGTTGTCGCTGTGCTTTTGCATGCGAGTCCTGGGTCTCATGGTGGCCTCCTTCGAGGCGGTACCGTATGATCAATTCCACACTCGGGTCTTGCAGAAGGAGATCCTGTCCAAGTGGGACAAGTCTCCGTTGTCCCTGGATTGTCAAATCCGGGTGAGCCAACTAGTCAGGACTTCCCTGGTCTGGTGGCTGACATCTCCGGCCCTTCAGTCCGGAAAGTCGTTCCTTCCCTTTCACTGGACGGTGATCACGACGGAAGCCAGCCTGACCGGTTGGGGGGGTGTTTGGGGGGTCCAGTCGACACAAGGTCGCTGGACACATGTAGAATCCCGCCTGCCGATCAATGTACTGGAACTTCGGGCGATCAGGCAGTGCCTCTCCACATGGTCACAGAGGCTACAGGGGCGTCTAGTCAGGATCCAGTCGGACATTGCCACGGCGATGGCGTATGTCAACCATCAAGGAGGAACAAGGAGCTTGGCTGCAGCATCAGTGGTCGCTCACATCCTGCGGTGGGCAGAAAGGAGCGTGCTGGCTCTATCGGCCATATACATTCCGGGCGTTGAAAACTGGCAGGCGGACTACCTAAGTCGCCAGATGCTGGACCAAGGAGAATGGTCGCTACACCCGGACGCGTTTCAACTCCTTTGCCTAAAATGGGGTATGCCATACGTGGATCTCCTGGCTTCTCAACTCAATCGGAAGGTATTGAGGTTTGTGGCCAGGTCAAAAGATCCCTGGGCGGACGCAACGGATGCGTTGGTGGCCCCGTGGGGACAGTATCGGCTGATCTATGCTTTTTTCCCCCACTGAAACTTCTTCCTCGTCTGCTCCACAAAGTGGAGACCAAGGGGATTCCGGTAATCCTAATTGCCCCAGATTGGCCTTGGCGTCCCTGGTGGCGGATGCCCCTTGGCTACTGCGATGCGGGAGGACCTTCTGTCGCAAGGTCCCATACTTCATCCTGCTTTACAGTCGCTGGCTTTAACGGCATGGCTATTGAAAGCCATGTACTAAGGGACCGAGGCCTTTCGGATTCAGTAATTTCCACTATGCTGAGGGCACGGAAGTCATCTTCTCGGAAGATCTACCATCGCATGTGGAAGGCATATATCTCTGTGGAGATGGAGTGGCGTCCACTGGCATATTCGGTTTCCAGGATCCTGCTGTTTCTACAGCGTGGAGTGGATCAGAAACTTGCCTTAAGCACCATTTAAGAGGCAGATTTCAGCCTTGGCTGTTTTCTTTCAACGACCCCTGGCGGCTCATTCACTGGTGAATACGTTTGTGCAAGGGGTCCGACATGTGGCTCCTCCGGTTCCACCACTACCTCCGTGGGATTTGAGTCTGGTGCTCTCTTTACTTCAGAAACCTCCCTTTAAGAACATCCGAGAGATTCCTCTTTTGACACTCTCTCAAAGTTGCCTTTCTGGTGGCCATTACATCTGTCAGGAAGGTTTGAGTTGGCGGCCTTGTCTTGCAAGTCCCCCTACTTGATCCTCCATAAGGATAAAGCGGTGCCACGCCCGCAGCCTTAGTTTCTTCCGAAGGTGGTTTCGGCTTTTCATCTGAATGAGGACATTGTACTTCCATCCTTGTGTCCTCGGCTGTGACATCCCAAAGAGGTTGCGTTACACCCGCAGAGCAAGTACCACGTCTAAGGAATGTATCTGTCTGCTACGGCTCCGTTTCGGAGGTCAGACTCACTGTTTGTGTCGGTGACTGGTCCAAAGAAAGGCCTGGCGGTCTCGTCGGCCACCATTTCTCGGTGGTTCAGACAGATTGTGATTCAGGCTTATGCCCTTAAAGGGCGGGCGCCTCCCTTTCCTGTCACGGGGCATTCGACCAGGGCGATTGGTACCTCCCTGGGCTTTTTGACATCAAGCGTCTGTCTCTCACAGGTGTGTAAGGTGGCGACCTGGTCTTCCGTTCACACCTTCACTAAATTTTACAAGGTTAATGTGCATGCATCTGCGGATGCTTGATTTGGCCGCAAGGTTTTGCTGGCGGCTATTTAAGGTTGCAACTCCTCCGTTGAGGAGCTCAGTTTGTTTGGGGTGAAGTTTGCTTGCCGTTCCCACCCCTCGTTTTTTTGACACTGCTTGGTGGCGTCCCACTTGTCGAGACTAAAGGAGCTGTGTCTGTCCATGGACGAAAGAGAAAATAGGATTTTTGTACTCGCCGTAAAATCCTTTTCTCTGAAGTCCATGGACGGACACAGCACCCACCCCTCCTGTTTGAGTTTGTTCTGCTTTTTGACGAACTGAGCTGCTGAGTGCAGGGTGAGGGGTTATGACCAGAGGGACCGCCCCCTGGGTGGGGCTGTTCAGCTTTGGTATAATTACATGTTTTTATATATCTAACATGTCTGTCTAGTCCTCTCCTAATATAACCCACTTGTCAAGACTAAAGGAGCTGTGTCCGTCCATGGACTAAAGAGAAAAGGATTTTACGGTGAGTACAAAAATCCTATTTTTGCAATTCTTTCCTCCTTTTTATTTATGCACTATTCATAGCCAGGAAGGCATTCATAAGTGATCTAGTTTCTTAAATAAAATATTTATTTTTGTGAGAAATAAAAGCTTGCATTGGTTACCCAAATAATATTAATAAAAAACGATTTTAGCCTATTTTGAAAAAAAGAAACCAGAAATAATCACAAGATGTAGGTTAGTAATTAGACCATTTCGGTGTTGGGCTGCTCTTTTAGACATGTTGCTAAAAGGAAATTCTCTTTTAATGCTCGTGTATGGCAGAAATGCTCTTTATTGTGTAAACTGCATAGATGACAGTGGAGGCCAAGACCCTATACAGACTTTCCTTTTGTTTATTCTATTGGATTATGAAACTTGCTTCTCTTACTTCGTATATGGAATATGTTCTTTGAGCTGTCAAATGAGAAGCTTAAAGGGGTTGTAAAGGTTTGTTTTTTATTTTCTAAATAGGTTCCTTTAAGCTAGTGCATTGTTGCTTCACTTACCTTTTGTCTGAATTTCACACTTCCTGTTCCTCCTCAGTAAGCTATTCAGTAAGCTGTTCTGGCTGACTAAACACCGCTCGGATGATGGTGTGAAGTTTACTGAGGAGAAACAGGAAGTGAGAAATTCAGACAAAGAAAAAAAACATTTAGAAGGGAAATCGAAGGAAAAGTTAAGTGAACAAACAATGCACTAGCTTAAAGGAACCTATTTAGAAAATAAAAAACGAACCTTTACAACCCCTTTAAACCTTTTGTGTTATTTGTAACACAAAGTTCTAGTGCTGATGAAAATGTTGTGACTTTTATAAATCAATGACATTACTATGAACTGAATAAATTCCTAGAAACAGTTTTTTTTTTTTTTTTTTTTTATATGATTGATGTGGCTAAGCTATACATTATACAAAGGAACCTGTACATTCACAGCAACTTCAGGAGAGTTCTGAATGCAGGGATATTTGAAAATTGTTTTATTTATTTTTTATTTGTATTTTTTTACAAAACATTGCTTTAAACCTAATTTAAAAAAAGGTTTCTCAAACTTTTTTTGTCTTGCGGCGCACTAAAAAGGATCTAAAAAAATTCACGGCACACCTGAAAAGATTTAACAATTTTTATGAAGAACTTATTTATTTTTACATATATATTTAATTTTTACCTTTTTACTGTGAAGGATGTGCCTGCTTTTGAGAGCAAATCAGATTGAAGCGAGGCTCCAAAGTTAACAAACAAGTGCGCATTTCATTGTCGATTTTAAGAAGTCTCTCTTTCGATTTGATTTCAGTCATTGCTAAACGGGTGTGCGAATGTAGCCTTGGAACAGGGTTTGGGAGCAACTCCTTTAGAAAACAAGTTGCCAGTATGGTATCTATCTTTGAGTAATGCTTTATAACTGGCTTTTCAGTAGTTAAAAAGCCAGTTACTAAGCATTTACTCGCAGAGCCGGTTATAATGGAGTTTTGTTTAATAACTGGCTTTTTGAGAACAGTATTACATTTAGTAGTGCTTCCAAAAGCCTGTTTACATTTTTCCTTGTCAAAATATATTTTATTGATTGGATCAACAAGTAAATACAAGCAGTTGTAATAAATAATACAACAGTAAACAAATTATGTTTAACATTAGGCCTCATGCCCACGGACGTTTTTAAAAGCGAGCAGTAAATAGCGGTTTGACGCCAGGAAAACAGGCGTTAAAAAACGCCAAATTTACCGCGTTTTTGATGCGCGTTAGTGCGCGTTTTTTAGCGTCAGCGTTTGTAAGCGTTTTTTAAAGAAAAACACATCTCAAGGCTATATTCACTCCCACATTACCCACAATGCCACAGAAAACAAAGAAAACGTGTTACAGAGCTTTTGTCAGTGCCATTTTGTTAGGAGAGAGAGAGGAGAGAGCATTACACATCATTTAAAGCATTTTAGCATATTTCGGGAGTAATATGGATCCCGTCATGTTAAAAATTGATGAGGCAATCCTCCTGATCATCTTGCGGAGGCAGCGGAGAAGGAGACAGGAGGAGGAGAGGAGGAGGAGAACACGGCAGTTTTGGATGCATCCAATGGTATCCCATCGGGTGTCAACTGGCTACTTTGCCAACATTTTTTCTCAACTGCGGTTATATCCTTCAAAGTTCCAGAATTTCACAAGAATGTCAGTGACGCGGTTTGAACATCTGTTGGAGAAGCTGAGGCCAAGGTTGACCAGGATGGACACAGTGATGCGGAGCTCTGTGTCACCGGAGGAACGGCTCCTAGTGACACTCAGGTAAGTGCAATACACATATGGGTTAGGGTAATGGAATACGGTTAGGGGTTAGGTTTAGGGGATAGGAAATAGGGTTAGGGGTTACGGTTAGGGGTTACGGTTAGGGGATAGTGTTAGGGTTTAGGGTTAGGGTTAGGATTAGGGGTTAGGGTTAGGGGACAGGGTTAGGGGTTAGGGCTTAGGGGACAGGGTTAGGGTACAGGGTTAGGGGACAGGGTTAGGGTTAGGGGACAGGGTTAGGGTTAGGGGTTAGGGTTAGGGTTAGGGGTTAGGGGACAGGGTTAGGGGTTAGGGGACAGGGTTAGGGGACAGGGTTAGGGGTTAGGGGATAGGGACAGGGTTAGGGCTTAGGGGACAGGGTTAGGGTTAGGGGACAGGGTTAGGGTTAGGGGTTAGGGTTAGGGGTTAGGGTACAGGGTTAGGGTTAGGGGACAGGGTTAGGGTTAGGGGACAGGGTTAGGGTTAGGGGACAGGGTTAGGGGACAGGGTTAGGGGACAGGGTTAGGGGACAGGGTTAGGGGACAGGGTTAGGGGACAGGGTTAGGGGACAGGGTTAGGGTTAGGGGTTAGGATTAGGGGATAGGGTTAGGGGAAGTTTTTATTTTTATCAATAGTTTTTTTAATATGTGAACTTTTTATCTTATCTTAGGTTCCTTGCCACAGGACAAAGTTACGTGTCCCTACATCATTATTTTCTACTTGGCCTCACAACAGTGTCCAGGGTGATGAGGGAAACATGTGTGGCAATATGGGAGGAGTTACATGAGGAGGTAATGCCAGAGCCCACAGAAGAGATCTGGGAATCTGTGGTTGACACTTTTTGGGAGAAAACTCAATTCCCAAATTGTATCGGTGCCCTTGATGGGAAACACATCAGGGTGAAGAAGCCTCCCCAGTCTGGATCATCATATTTCAATTATAAGAATTTTTTTTCAGTGGTCCTCCTGGCATTGTCCGATGCCCATCTCAAATTTCTTTTTGTGGATGTGGGAGCATATGGAAGCCAAGGTGACGCCCGTATATTCCGGGAGTCGGCCTTCGGACGTCGTCTACATGAGGGACGACTCAATATCCCTGAAAGCAGGCCTCTACCCTGCACTGAGGAACCCAGCCTACCCTTAGTGATGGTGGCAGACGAGGCCTTTGGACTGGCTGAAAACCTCATGAGGCCATACAGTGGCTATGGCCTCAGCCATCGCCAAAAAATCTATAATTATCGGCTCAGCCGTGCACGCCGTGTCGTTGAATGTGCATTTGGGGTGTGCACGGCCAAATGGCGAGTTTTGCTCACAAGTATGCAACTGGATGTGGAGAACGCCATTAAAGTAGTCCTGGCATGCTGCGTTCTGCATAACTTTCTAAGGGACAGTGACAGCAGCAATGTTGAACCGGAGCCCAGTAACCAAACTCAGAGGGTACAATTTATGGACTTGCTGTCAACGGCACGTGTCATGGGCATTCGAAACCAATTTGCTGCATTTTTTGAATCCCCTGATGGAGAGGTGTCATGGCAGAATGATCATGTGTAATTTAAAAAAATGAAATTCAAATGCATTCAGATTCAGAAAAATTTGATACAAATATCGATCCTGGTAAATGTTCAATACAGATGTATACATCTTTACTTTCTTGTGTTTATTTTTGAAATAAATCATTTTAAAGATTGTTATTTTTCCATTTTGCAATCATTGTTCAACAAGTATTGACTGTGCCTTCAGGCAAGCGTATGCTAAGCCCCTTTTGAGTGCTTTGCCCTCTGCCTTCGGGCAAGCGTATGCTAAGCCCGTAATGGGCTAGCATAGGCTCGTCTGAAGGCAGAGGGCAAAGGAGTCCTTTTGCCCTCTGTCTTTGGTCAAGCGTATGCTAAGCCCGTAATGGAGTGCTGTTGTGCATCATATAAAACACAAATTGTACAATTTTGTTATTCAAACCAAAAAAATATTTATTAAACAATTGGTACATCAAAGCTGGTGATAGGTGGGGTTGGACATCTGATCACTACGGGGATGTGGGGATTGGGGACGGGGCTGGGGTTCAATCCAGAATTCTTGCTGGTAGCGGGGGGGGGGATTGATTTGATGGGTGAAAATTGGAGGTTGAGGGAGGAAGTTCACTTTGTAAACTTGGCATATAAAACGATCCCTGAGACGGGGTAGGTGGTGGTTGGCATTGTTGAGTGGGCTGATGATGAGAGGGGGGTGCTAGCACTGCTGAGGTCCTGGGGGCCATTGGGGGATCATGAGAAGGATTATATGTATTGCTCGGCGCTCTCACACCTCTCAATTTCTCTTTCCGATATTGCATTGCCATAGTTTGTATTTTATACATAAAATCCTTCTCTTCTTCTCCCCCAATGTCCTCCAGGAGGTGATATAGGCTACGGCAGAAGGAGACGCGTGGGTTGCTGTGATCTAAAAAAGGATCCACACTGCGCCTCTCCTGCCGCACTTCCTGCAGCAGTGCTAGCACCCTGTCATCTCCCTCAACAGTGCAGCCACCCCTCGCCTGACGTCCACGACCACGGCCACCGCCACGACCGCGTCGCACACCACTGTCCTGAATGGCAGTTGAGGATATTTTCAATGCCCTGGATTCCTGCAAAAGAACAAATCATTTTACATTCACATGTACATGGACAGACAGACGATGAGATAGACAGGCAGACATAAGCACTTACCTCATCAGGGCACTGAACACTGCCCTCATCCACATTGTTTGGCGATTCACTACATGTCATCGGACTGCTCGGTCTTTCCAAGTTGTCCTCCTCTGCAGACACCTCCCTGGCTGCAGAAATGTTTGATGTTGTCCTGCAGACAATGAAATAAAATAATTAACTTAAAGTGGTTGTAAACCCACTAATACAACTTGCACCTACAGGTAATCCTAGATTAAGGCTTACCTGTAGGCGCAAGAAATATCTCTTTAACCTACACGGTTAAGGAGATATTTACTTTTAAACCCGGCGCCGCTGACGTCACGCGCATACGCATGCGTCTGTCGTCATTGCCGCTACGGGGCCAATCACAGCGCCGGAGCGGCGATAAAGAGAAGAGACGTCTAAGCAAGGTGGCAGCGGTGGAGGTGTCCCAGCATCGCTGCGGGGGCTTCAATATCAGGTAAGTCATTCATAATGAGCTAGTATACTATGCATACTAGCTCATTATGGTTTTGTCTTGCAGGTTGGTTAAAGAAAAAAATATATATTATTTATATATATATATATATATATATATATATATATATATATATATATATATATATACACGTTTACAACCAATAGTCGTATAAAATACCGCTAGAAAAGATATGTACATAGGCAACTATATTGCGAAAAAACAAACTTACGGTCTGCTGCTGTTTCTCTGAGGAAATTCAGCTCATTATGAAAAACGTGAGGCTTCTTGATCAGGGCTGCCATTCCACTTCTTGAAGTCTTTTCCTCATCGGTTAAATCCCTCCTGACGCGGTCTCGAAGGGATTTCCAGCGTTTTTGCAAAATTTTAGCTAAAAAAACATGGAAAAAGGTTTTATATGCATTCCCAAAGTATTCTAAATTTTTTTTTTTGTTCCCCTGTGCCTATGTGCTCGCACACAGAAGCGAACGCATACGCAACTCCCGCCCACATATGACATTGTTGTTCAGACCACACATGTGAGGTATCGCCCCGAACGTTAGAGCGAGATATATAATTCTAGCCCTAGACCTCCTCTGTAACTCAAAACATGTAACCAGTATGATTTCTACGTACGAAAGTTTGGCGCCATTCTACGAGCATGTGCAATTTGAAAGGGTGACATGTAAGTTACCTATTTACTAGGCTTAACATAAAGTTTGAAATTTTTTTTTTTTTAAATACGGTCGAAAAATGTATGCGCTAATAACGTGTGAGATTACGCCATTGTATTCTCTAGGGTCTCTGCTAAAAAAACATATATAATGTTTGGGGTTTCTATGTAATTTACTGACAAAAAAGCAGATTTTCATGTAGGAAAGAAATGTCAGAATTGGCCAGGATGTGAAGTGGTTAAAAAAAGATCATACATTCAAGGAAAAAAGACTTACTTATTTCCTTTCTCTCTCCATGTGAACTGTCTTCCCAGCCAGGGGTGATGGCAGCACTTATATCATCCCATATCGAGACTCTCCTTAGGTGGTCTCCATGCTGCAGATGAGACACATCCCACAGTTCGGGATGGGCCTGAACAGCCGTTATCAGCTCCCGTTGTCCCACAGCTTGTGCCATCTTACAAGCCATGTTCTCTTCTTCACAAGCACACGGCTGTGCAAAGGACTCCTGGGAAATAATATTATCCAGACAGGAAGTTCCTGTCTTTACATTGTCCAATCATCTTTTTACATGTTTTTACATAGGAAAACACCGGAGCTAAAAAACACGATTTTCGGCGTTAGTGCGCGTTTGTACGCGTTTTTTGACGCTTCGCGGTTTTTCCTGCCTAACGTCGGCGCCGCGGAACGCACTGGTCCTGGGTTTTTTTTACAGCTTACAAACGCCTATGCTCTTTACAGCTCAAAAACGCATAGGTGGGCATGAAGCTATAGACTAACATGGACAGGCGTTTTTAAGCTGTAAAAAACGCTCACAAACGCGGCTGAAAAAACGTCGGTATATATATATAAAAAATGTGTTTTTTTTTTTTTTGTTTTGTTTTTTTTTTTTTATAAAACGTTGATTTCAGTTTTGGCCAAGTGCATTCTGAATTTTCATTTCGGTGCCAAATATTTACATCTGTGTCATTTTATATTGCAGATATGGACTTTTTTTCCCCAAGAAGCTGCAACCGAAAAATACTTTTGCGCCTAAGCACTCAGCATTTGCAGATGACTCTGATGATGAGGTGAGTGTAAATATTTTTTTTTTATTTTTTTTATTTTTTTTTTAGCAGCTTGCTCATTTGTCTCGTCTGTTTAAATCGCAGTATTTCAGAACTTCCCCCATTACCGCTTATCATGGAGCCTATTGCATAAAACAGCAGCCAAACAGTTTACAGTGGGTCAAAAAAGTATTTAATCAGCCATCAATTGTGCAAGTTCTCCCACTTAAAAAGATGAGGCCTGTAATTGTCATCATAGGTATACCTCAACTATGAGAGACAAAATGTGGAAACAAATCCAGACAATCACATTGTCTGATTTGGAAAGAATTTATTTGCAAATTCTGGTGGAAAATAAGTATTTGGTCAATATCAAAAGTTCATCTCAATACTTTGTTATATCCTTTGTTGGCAATGACAGAGGTTAAACGTTTTCTGTAAGTCTTCACAAGGTTGTCACACACTGTTGCTGGTATGTTGGCCCATTCATCCATGCAGATCTCCTCTAGAGCAGTGATGTTTTGGGGTTGTCGCTGGGCAACACAGACTTTCAACTCCCTCCAAAGGTTTTCTATGGTGTTGAGATCTGGAGACTGGCTAGGCCACTCCAGGACCTTGAAATGCTTCTTGCGAAGCCACTCCTTCGTTGCCCGGGCGGTGTGTTTGGGACCATTGTCATGCTGAAAGACCCAGCCACGTTTCATCTTCAATGCCATTGCTGATGGCAGGAGGTTTGCACTCAAAATCTCACGATACATGGCCCCATTCATTCTTTTATGTACACGGATCAGTCGTTCTGTTCCCTTTGCAGAGTAACAGCCCCAAAGCATGATGTTGCCACCCCCCATGCTTAACAGTAGGTATGGTGTTCTTTGGTTGCAACTCGGCATTCTCTCTCCTCCAAACACGACGAGTTGTGTTTCCACCAAACAGTTCTACTTTGGTTTCATCTGACCATATGACATTCTCCCAATCCTCTTCTGGATCATCCAAATGCTCTCTAGCAAACCTCAGGCGGGCCCGGACATGTACTGGCTTAAGCAGGGGGACACGTCTGGCACTGCAGGATCTGAGTCCCTGGTGACGTAGTGTGTTACTGATGGTAGCCTTTGTTATATTGGTCCCAGCTCTCTGCAGGTCATTCACTAGGTCCCCCCGTGTGGTTCTGGGATTTTTGCTCACCGTTTTTGTGATAATTTTGACCCCACGGGGTGAGATCTTGCGTGGAGCCCCAGATCGAGGGAGATTATCAGTGGTCTTGTATGTCTTCCATTTTCTAATTATTGCTCCCACAATTGATTTCTTCACACCAAGCTGCTCGCCTATTGCAGATTCAGTCTTCCTAGCCTGGTGCAGGTCTACAATTTTTTGTTTCTGGTGTCCCTCGACAGCTCTTTGGTCGTAACCACAGTGGAGTTTGGAGTGTGACTGAGGTTGTGGACAGGTGTCTTTTATACTGATAACAAGTTCAAACAGGTGCCATTAATACAGGTAATGAGTGGAGGACAGAGGAGCCTCTTAAAGAAGAAGATACAGGTCTGTGAGAGCCAGAAATCTTGCTTGTTTGTAGGTGACCAAATACTTATTTTCCACCATAATTTGCAAATAAATTCTTTCCAAATCAGACAATGTGATTGTCTGGATTTGTTTCCACATTTTGCCTCTCATAGTTGAGGTATACCTATGATGACAATTACAGGCCTCTCATCTTTTTAAGTGGGAGAACTTGCACAATTGGTGGCTGACTAAATACTTTTTTGCCCCACTGTAGCTTTCAATTGGCTAATATCAGAAAATGGCTAAATGCACAAATTAAATAATAGTTTTTATGTTTTGGTGCGATTGTAATCATAATTTGCCAGTTTTGTGACCAGGAATGGCAGACAGGAAATGCAGGTCCTGGACCTTTTTATGCAGACAGTGATGGGACTGGACAAAGTGGCAGCACACTGAGGTCCCCTCTCCTGTAAGCATTGTCTCACATAGCACTGTGCAAAGCAATAGAGATAATTTGCTCAGAATGCTGACCTTCCCTTTTTCAGCCTGGATGCTGTTGTCCATGGATTACAGTAAGCTGATATCCAGAAAGATCTAGGTCCTGGTCATTTGTAAAAATACATTTAATGTTCTATTGAATACCTAGCTGGATTATTAGTTCACGCAAAACGATTCGAATTTGGGCAGACCTTGCTGGGTCTAAGTTACAAGCTAGCATCTTGTATCTCTTAAGGAGTCTCTAGGCATCATCTCGGCACTTGAGTTCAAAGGCTATACACCCTCTGAGGTCACGGGCTGCGTGTAGGGATTTTTTTTTGTGCATTAACAGAGGATGCAGCAAGATGAGCAAGACTTCCCCTGCAGCGCTGCAACACACCAGTAGTGAAATGGCAGAGAGCCAAGTGCCAATGACCATTGGCTAAACACTTATAAGGCCCCTTTCACACGGAGGTCCGTTCAGGTCCGCCTGTCAGTTTTTTAGGCGGACCTGAAACGGATCCTCCATGTACCCCTATGGAGGCACGGATGTCAGCGGAGACATGTCCGCTGACATCCGCTCCGCTCCGCCAAAGTGTGACGGAGGAAAACCCTATTTTTCCTTCCGTCGGCGGAGCGGATCGGATGACAATGGACTCTACGGTCCGTCGTCATCCGATTCCCCATAGGGGAGAGCGGCGCTCTGACAGGGCGGTCCCTGCACAGTGTGCGGGGACCGCCCAGTCATCCGTCGGCTCAGCGGGGATCAACGGAGCGATCCCCGCTGAGCAAGCGGAGCTTCACGGGGCGGATCTGCACGGATCCGCCCCGTGTGAAAGGACCCTATGAGTTATTTTTAAAACTTTGTTTATTTAAAGCAAAATAAAGGCATAGAAGAAATTGCATATACACAGGATAGATCCCGATGCATACAGAAACATTGCCTGTGCAGAGTCAATAGAAGGCAGAACAGTAACACAACCAATGTCTTGTTTGTTACCATTTATAAACTGAAGTCTCTAAGTGTGTGGCGAGGGGGAACATTGTTTGCTGGTGTTAAGGCTGAGGTTCTCCAGTAGTCCCATACTATTATAAATGTATCTGTGCAACTTTCATTAACATATAATATTTTTCATATGGAATTATTTGGTTAACCAAGGTGATCCATAGGTGTAAAGCAGTTGGTTGATTGCACTTACCTCAAAGTAATCACCTTTTATGTGCCATAAATAGTTTCTCTCAATAATATCCATTAATAGTGGGGTCATAACTCATCATATAGAATACCAAACGGGCAAATGTCTGGGGTGCAAGGTAGGGGCAGTGTTGCTAAAATGTCACCCGAGACCAAAAGTTACCAATAATGGGACATCACCAAATCAAGTGTTCAAGATCCGCTTGCGGTTGGTGATAACGCAGACAGGTGGTATGGAATATCTGACCAATTTTGTGAAGAGGGGTAGGTTTGGTGAATAATGTACAGTTGTATGGGTTTATTGTTCACTTCCAGAGATACTTACAAGTTAGAGCTCCAGATATTGTCCCATTCTTAGTCTGTCAGAGATGGCATTGGTGTTTGCCATTTACCTTTTTTTATTTACCTTTATTCACCAGTGGAGAGTGGATATTTGAATGTCTAAGGCCAGAAATTGAGTTGCTAAATAAGAACTCCAGCTTTTCCTCCCCAAAACAACAATGTCCATGTAAATGAATCACAACCCCACTATATCAGTTTGTGTGTAACTTACCTCCTTTAGCTGTATACAGCAGGTTTCTGTGTCTGTGATGTCACTCCTCCTCCTGGCTGAATTTCAAAGTTCTCTGACTTCCTGTTTCCTTCCTTTTCCAGTCTTGATACTAAATGTCCCATGATCCTTTGAGCCTCTGTCGCTTCAGGGCGGGCTATGGGAGTCACTTGTACTAGTTCTGGGAGTTGATGTGGGTGGGCCCTAGGGTTACTGTGGGTGTTTCTGGAAATTCTTCTGGTTGGTGAAAGGTGTAAATGTGTCATACCTCCCCAGTGTCATTCCTGTCTTGCAGCATTATTCTATGGCTTACTGCAAGATTACAGAGGAAGGGCTATGGGAGGCTTTTATGAAGGGGGTTTCCTTCATATGTAAATTAATCGCTTCATAGAGCGCAGGGCTCTGAGGGGTGGGACTCTCCCGATTCACTCCCATGTCCCTGTTTAACTTGGCCGGATTGAATTCCTATTGTGATTCATTCAATCCTGCCCTGCAGCAGCACAGTTAGATTTCAGAACGGGCTGTGTATGAAGGGGTTTCCTTCCTGAATGATACTGTGAGGAGGGACTTGAGAGGTTTGGACTCTTACTGTAGGTGTGACTGGGTGGGATTGAATGCTATTTGGGATATGTTCAATCCCACCCACCATCAGAGCTGTGAGGGAAGTAACATTTGCAGAGTATGAAAGACTACAAAAAAATGTGTTCTAGGCTCTAGCAGAAAGTGGTTGTGGAAGGGACAGTCTATCAGCAGGATATACAGAGTTTCACATGATACAACGCCACAACTAAACCCAGAATATCAGGGGATCTGCAGACAACAGAGCAACATGGTACAGAGGATTGATCATTCCATTCTGTTCTAGTGAAAAGAAAATTGGAATTCAGCGTTAAGGCATGCCTTGCTTGTCAATGGCCATAGTAAAAACTGTCAGAGTGAATTTCCCCTCCCTGGCCCTCCCAGCTGCAATGTTTGTTGGCTGGGAAAGCATTGCGTTATCCCATAGCAAAAGATTAACAGGAGAGTCCCCAGAGGCTGCAGTTTTTTTTTTTTAACTCCCGATCTAATTAGCTTGGCTAGTCCGTTTTAATAATGTTTGTGTTAGACCAACTTTATTCATACATTTTTATAAGCTAAAACAATGCAGACGTAATAAATTAATTTGAAAGTGAATGTCGGTAAAAAAATGTAAAGTACATCTCTGCAATACTTGCATATTTCCCCGTCTTTTATTGCTTTAAAGACCTGCAAGTACAGAAATGCACTCAGCCTCTAAGTCCTGTTGAGGACAGACAAAATAAAAAAAATTTCATGGACTGAGTGGTGTCAACCCTGCCCAGTTGTCTTTTGCTAAACTACTCAACCTCCCACCTGTTCTCCACAACCTCGAGACTAACCATTCTGTTGCACATACCGTAGATAAGAACTAGTGGGGCTGTTTAGACTTTGGGCAGGATACAGTAATGCATTGGCAACACATTTCTGTTGTTATTGACATATTAGAAAGTCGTGTGCCAAATTTGAGAAAGCAAGAAAACCGTCACATGGCTATTTCTGGTTCATGTTACAAATTCAGGTAGTTCTTATGTGTGACACTTTTTTACATTTTGGCTGAATGGCTCTGACAAATTCATTAAATAATAACATATTGGTGTTCAGAAAAGCGGAGGTAAATAAAACCTATTCCGTGCTGGAAACAGATTTCTAATGAGTGTCTATGATACTCTTTATGAATTCCGGGGCTTGAGATAACTCAAGTGTTCACAAGAAACAGGACAGCCCTGAATTTCTAACTTGATCAATCTGTATTTTTTGCACTTTATGAACAGATGTAACAAATTCTTGAAACTGTATATTTTTAAAGCATTTGTATAGTCAAAATAAAAAATCATTTAATTCAACACTGAATTTCAATTATTTCTAGCCTACTCCTATTAATCTGAACAATCTGGAAGTTTTGTAAACTTTTTGAAGATCCAAACACATTTTAATTCCTTTAATTTTGTGTCACATATTCATTATGCCCTGTGGGTAGGCACTGCTTTGTCAGATTTCACAGAGCCTAGACTAAGGAGGTGCTGAAATTAGGCATTTGGAAAAGTATGGACCCTTCTTTTCTTCTGGGTCATAGGAGTGCACTTACTTTTGCTCTCATGTGATCCAGGATCAGCAGATAGCTAAAGCCTGCTTTCAGCTGACATTACAGTGCTGCTCCAGGCTTTGGAAGGATTCTGACCATATTGTTGGGATTCACTTGCATGCCTGATCAACAGCTGGCTCAGCCTCTCAACATGCTGCTGAGAGCTGAAGCCAGCTGCTTCCTCCTCCTCCCCTGCCTGGTGCTCCAGTGAGTGCTGGAGGGGCAGAGTGGAGAGCAGTAATTGACAGCCCACTCAGAGCAGAGAGCTATGGCTGAGAACTGAGCAATCAGCGGTCATGTGATTGCTCAGATCTCAGGGTTAGGGCCAGTGGAGTAGAGCTTGCAGCATGGAGACAAGTATGCATTTTTTGTTTCTGTACCCTAAACTTCTCTTTTAAGGAGACAATCCGTACAGGATTTACTGTTTGCAGGCAGCAAGGTACCAAGAGATGTGTTTCTAAGTAACTGAAATTAAACGGCAGTGGAGAAGCTGCAAAGCATGCAGGGAATCCAAAAAAGTAGAAAGATTGTCAGCAGACAGGCAACATTTACAACATGAAAAGAGATTTTTCAAGTAAGCTTATATTGTTAAAAAATGGTATCTATACATTCGATGTGGATGCTGGATTCCTCACCACTGTGTCATTGGGTTCTGACAGTGGGGAGGCTTCCCCGCCTCCCTGCTGTCAGAATACGCTGATCGACTTCACAGGAACATGGGTCTAAATTTGGCCAGTTCCAGCTGAACCAATCAAATTTATATCCATGCATAGCCAGCTTAAAACGGTATTCAACCCAAAACATTTTTTTTTTTCAAATAACGTTTTTTTATTTTTTATTATTCATAGAAAGTAGATCACAGAGCTAGGAATACACAAAAGTCATAGAGGTAATAAAATACAAAACCACAAGGGGGACAAAGTGTACATTCGCCAAAGTGCCTCAGCCTGTAACGTACATGCGGTGGGTGCATTAGGGTGAGGACCACTGGGTCAGTAAAGACCAACACCTCCATTGGCCGTATCAGCAAGCACAACATAATAGGCAGCCTCTGGCAATTAGTATCCGTAATATCTCTGTATAAACAATCAACTAGATTAGGGGGAGAGAAAGAAGATAAGAAATGAAAGAATAGGGGATTAAAGAAGCTTGTAGAAAAGAAATGAGAAAAAGATTAGGTTACCGTGTCCGCTCCCAATCCCGTTCCCGACATGTCCTCCCGCCGACACCACTCCCTCCACACCTCATTATGGTCATCCAACTGATCACGTATTCTGGCCGTCATCCTCTCCATCAGTTCTACATCCTTGATCCTGGAATACAGGGCCTCCCTGTACGGGGGTGTGGATTTTTTCCAGTTAAGTGCTACCAAGCATCTGGCCGCCGTTGGGATGAGTAGTTTAAGTGGTTTGGTGACTCTGGGCTGCGAGAGGCCCAGCAGAAACAGTTTGGGCGTCAGAGGAATTGGTACCTCTAAGAGGCGGGTTAGTATTTGTGTGGATTGCCAGAACTGGGCCAGGAGGGGACATGACCAGTAGATGTGGAAGAGAGAGCCCCTGTCTTGCTGGCAATGCCAGCAGCGATCAGAGGTGGAGGGGTAGATTTTGTGGAGTATATCCGGGGTCTGATGCCAAAAAAAAGAACCTTGTATGAGTTTTCTTTATATAAGGTATAGGGCTGCAACTAACGATTATTTTCATAATCGATTAGTTGGCCGATTATTGTTTCGATTAATCGGTTAATAACCTTTAAAAAAAAAAAAAAAAATTTGCTGCAATTTGCATTTTTTTTCTGCGTATATTGACGGCGCTATATGGGTACCTTAAATACATAATAATATAATAGATGAGCATCTTAATGAGATACAATATACAGGGATAGGGAGAATTGTAGACACGCACCCACACTCAGGTTGAACTGGATGGACTGGTGTCTTTATTCAACCTTACTAACTATATAACTATGTATACATAGTTACATAGCTGCATTAAAAAACACTTTGCCCTTTCCAAATACGCAGCAGCTGAAAAAATCATGGATGTGAACGTGTCCCGTAGGAAACCATGTAAATGACCTGTAGTGTGTTTCTGCAAAAAGCACCAAAAAAACAGGTGTGACCCAGACCTGAGATGTTTAGTAACATAATGGGGTTAAAAAAAAAAAAAATTGGTACAAAAAGAGCAAATAATCGCTACTGTAAGGAGTTCATTTCTTACTGTGGGACAATGAAAGTAATATTTACAGAAGCGATTTGCTTTTTGTACTGCAAAGGGCTAATTTTAGTTTTTTAACCCCATTATGTTACTGGCCGATTAATCGATTTTATGAAAATGGTAATCGATTAATTTAACCACTTAAGCCCCGGACCATTTGGTAGCTAAAGGACCAGAGGTGAATTCAGAATTTTGCACTGCGCTGCTTTAACTGTAAATTGTGCGGACATGCAATGTTGTACCCAAACGAAATTTGCGTCCTTTTCTTCCCACAAATAGAGCTTTCTTTTAATGGTATTTGATTGCCTCTGCGATTTTTATTTTTTGCGATATAAACGGAAAAAGACCGAAAATTTTGAAAAAAAATGATATTTTCTACTTTTTGTTATAAGAAAAATCGAATAAACTCAATTGTAGTCATACATTTAGGCCAAAATGTATTCAGCCACATGGTTTTTAGTAAAAAAAATGTCAATAAGCGTATATTTATTGGTTTGCGCAAAAGTTATAGAGTTTACAAACTAGGGTACATTTTCTGAAATTTACACAGCTTTAAATTTGACTGCCGATCTCATTTCTTGAGGTGCTAAAATGACAGGGCAGTACAAAACCCCCCCAAATGACCCCATTTTGGAAAGTAGACACCCCAAGGAAATTGCTGAGAGGCCTGTTGAGCCCATTGAATATAATTTTTTTTTGTCCCAAGTGATTGAATAATGACAAAAAAAAAAAAATTACAAAAAGTTGTCACTAAATGATATATTGCTCACACATGCCATGGTTATATGTGGAATTACACCCCAAAATACATTTTTCTGCTTCTGAGTACGGGGATACCACGTGTGGGACTTTTTAGGAGCCTAGCTGCGTACGGGACCCCGAAAACCAAGCACCGCCTTCAGGATTTCTAGGCACAAATTTTTGATTTCACTCCTCACTACCTATCACAGTTTCGAAGGCCATAAAATGCCAAAATCGCACAAAACCCCCCCCAAATGACCCCATTTTGGAATATAGACACCCCAAGCTATTTGCTGAGAGGAATGGCGAGTATTTTACAGCTCTCATTTGTTTTTGAAAATGAAGAAAGAAAATATATATAATTTTTTTTTCAATTTTCAAAACTTTGTGACAAAAAGCGAGATCTGCAAAATACTCACAATACCTCTCATCAAATAGCTTGGGGTGTCTACTTTCCAAAATGGGGTCATTTGGGGGGGTTTTGTGCTATCTGGGCATTCCATGGCCTCCGAAACTGTGATAGGCAGTGAGAAGTGAAGTCAAAAATTTACACCCTTAGAAAGCCTGAAGGCGGTGCTTGGTTTTTGGGGTCCCGTACGCGGCTAGGCTCCCAAAAAGTCTCACACATGTGGTATCCCCGTACTCAGGAGAAGCAACAGAATGTATTTTGGGGTGTAATTCCACATATGCCCATGGCATGTTTGAGCAATATATCATTTAGTGACAACTTTGTGCAAAAAAAAAAAAAAAAAAAAAAAATTGTCGTTTTTCCGCAACTTGTGTCAACATATAAAATATTCCATGGACTCGACATGCCTCTCAGTATATAGCTTGGGGTGTCTACTTTCCAAAATGGGGTCATTTGGGGGGGTTTTGAACTGTTCTGGCATTTTATACACAACATTAGGAAGCTTACATCCACTCTTCTAACCACTTGAAGACAAAGCCCTTTTTGACACTTTTTGTTTACATGAAAACATTTTTTTTTTTTTTGCAAGAAAATTATGTTGAACCCCCAAACATTATATATATATATTTTTAAAGCAAAGGCCCTACAGATTAAAATGGTGGGTGTTGCATTTTTTTTTTCTACACCGTATTTGCGCAGCGATTTTTCAAACGCATTTTTTGGGTTAAAAAATACACTTTTTTAAATTTTAATGCACTAAAACACACTAAATTGCCCAAATGTTTGATGAAATAAAAAAGATGATCTTAGGCCGAGTACATAGATACCAAACACGACATGCTTTAAAATTTCGCACAAACGCGCATTGGCGACAAACTACATACATTTTTAAAAGCCTTTAAAAGCCTTTACAGGTTACCCAGTTAGATTTACAGAGGAGGTCTACTGCTAAAATGATTGCCCTCGATCTGACCTTCGCGGTGATACCTCACATGCATGGTGCAATTGCTGTTTACATATGACGCCAGACCGACGCTTGCGTTCGCCATTGGGCAAGAGCAGGGCAGGACAGGGGTGCTTTTTTTTTTTTTTTTTTTTTAAATTGTTCCTTCCAAGTATTTTTTTTTTTTATCATTTTTATTATCTCAGGGAATGTAAATATCCCCTATGATAGCAATAGGTAGTGACAGGTACTCTTTTTTAGAAAAAACTGGGGTCTTCTAGACCCTAGATTTTTCCTCTGCCCTCAAAGCATCTGACCACACCAAGATCGGTGTGATAAAATGCTTTCCCAATTTCCCAATGGCGCTTTTTATATCCGGGGGGGGGGGGCATTCCCTCCCACTGCTTGTAAAAGCAGTCCAGAGGCTAATTAGCCGCTAGGATTGCTTTTACATGAAAGCCGGCCGCAGGCTGAAAAGAATGATACCAAGATGATGCCTAAACCCGCAGGCATCATTCTGGTATAAACATTCAAAGTCCAGCAACATACCAGTACGTTGCTGGTCCTTGTTGGACATGTATTGTAATCTTTTTATTTCATGCAGCCAGTTGGCTGAACGAAAAAAGAGATTGATCGGTGGGTATGCCCACCATTAGAATACCGCCCTTCATCCACCCACTTCCAATGATGGGCATACACGCACCATTTAAAAATAGCCTGAAGCATGGGGGCATCTTCCCGCAAAAGTTATGCCGCACACACATGGTCGGACTTTTCCACGGGCAAGCCTCCGTCGGAATTTCGACCGTATGTACGCGGCATTAGGAGCAAAATCGCTCCTCCGCCCCTGCTGCCCCAATGCTTCGGCATATTTGCTTTTTTTTTTTTTAACTGTGGTGGTGAAATCGCCTCCTACAGCACTGGAGTCGCAGGGATCAGGCCTGTCTCTGCGAACGCTGCAGTTATGTGTGTTTTTGTTTTGTAAGTGACAGTGATCGATCGATACTGCACTTGGGTGGCCTGGGCTGGACAGAGGGGCAAAACGCAGGTGCCAGCAGGTATCTGGGCTGATCCCGCTAACACTGCGTTTTTGGGAACCCTAAACTGCTGGGGATGCTAGTATAGATCTGATCAGATCAGATATTGATCTGTTCAGATACTATACCACTAAGGGGGGTGTATGCTTCACGCGTGGGTGTTAGCGTTACTGGCACTAACCTGACGCTGCCTGGGGTGTGACTCAGACCCTCTCTGACGCTAAAACCTAATTGATATCACCCGCCGGGCGATCAGGGGGTTAAACCTTTATTGGGTTATATACACGGCGGGTGCCCTGACACTATAAAAAGCAAACTAACTAACCAGCGTCACCCGTAACACTTATATGGTGATCACTGGTGAAAGGGTTAACTAGGGGCAATCAGGGGGTTAAAACCTTTATTAGATAATATATGGGGGTACCTGACGCTATAAAAACCTGCGGCGAACCTAAAAAAAATTACCAGCTACCGATCTGCATCACCGACACTAAGACAGCGTTTAGAAAAACGATCGCTTAGTGACAGTGGTGATAGGGGGTGAAAGGGTTACCTGGGGGGCGATCAAGGGGGTTAAACCTTTATTAGATAATATATTGGGGTACCTGACGCTATAAAAACCTGCGGCGAACCTAAAAAAAATTACCGGCTTCCGATCTGCATCACAGACACTAAGACAGCGTTTAGAAAAACGATCGCTTAGTGATAGTGGTGATAGGGGGTGAAAGGGTTACCTGGGGGGCGATCAAGGGGGTTAAACCTTTATTAGATAATATATTGGGGTACCTGACGCTATAAAAACCTGCGGCGAACCTAAAAAAATTTACTGGCTGCCGATCGGCATCACTGATGCTAAGACAGCGATCAGAAAAATGATCGCTAAGCGACGGTGGTGATAGGGGGTGAAAGGGTTATCTGGGGGGTGATCAGGGGGTTAAACCTTTATTAGGTGGGGGTTAGGGGGCTACACTGGACCTAAGACTAAACTTTGGTGACACTTTTACAGTCACAAATGTCACTGATTGCAGTGATCACTAAATAAATGGTCACTGCAATCAGTGACACTGTGACTGGGGGCTGGGGGGGTGATCTGGGGGGGGCGATTTATGTCCCTATGTGTCCTGGTGTCAGTGTAGTGTTGTGTGCACTGACCTGATATCTTCTCTTGTACGGCGCTCGGTATATGTGAGCGCCGCACCAGAGATGACATCACTTCCTCCTGCTCCCTCTGTCTGACACAGACAGAGGGGGCATTTCTATTCGCCGGGAGCGATCGCGAGGGGGTGGCCAGAAACGAATGGCTGCCCCCTCATCCCGGAACGCTCCCGGACACTTAGCCACCGCTCACTGTATAGAAGGGGGGTCCGATTGGACCCCCCAACTGTACAAAGGCAATCACGTACACTCTACGTGATTGTGCCTGTCGGTGCCATTCTGCCGACGTATATATACAGTGAGCGGTCGTTAAGTGGTTAATAATCGATTAGTTGTCGATTAATCGGTTAGTTGTTTCAGCCCTAATAAGGTACACAGGGAGATTTTAGCAGCTTGCCTCCAGATAGCCCGCCAGGCTTCTACCGACAGCTCCTCCCCCAGCTCTCTCTCCCATCGTATCATGTATGCATGTTTCCCACGAGCCAGCATGTCATACTCATTCAATATCTGGTAAGTCTGTGATCAGTCCCCTCCTATGGCGTCCCTCCAATACAATACGTTCAAATGGGGAGGGCTGCGGAAATTTAAGCCGCGGGGCTATGGTTTGGGCATAGTGCCTGATCTGTAGGTAGCTGTAGAACAAACCCAAAATTTTAAATATTGCAGCTTACCAATCAAAGATGTGGTGGCTGCATTTGTTGTCTTTTTTATTTAGGTTTTCTCCTCTGTTTTCACCTGATGATCTGGTCAGTAAAGCACCTCCTGTATTAGAGTGCCTACACTCTGGATGAAGGAGCACACGGGCACCTTTGGACAGCAGC
Source organism: Rana muscosa (assembly GCA_029206835.1). NCBI lineage: Eukaryota > Metazoa > Chordata > Amphibia > Anura > Ranidae > Rana > Rana muscosa. Next base: position 156,806,254 of record CM055117.1, read on the forward strand.
ATTGTAAGTCTGGGAGGAGGAGATTGTTGAATGTGCTTACAGATTTAGATCCACTTGCAAATTGAAGCGAAACTCTACTGCAGTTACACAGGCATTTACTGTAACAGTTTTGTTCCATTTGGAATAAAGCTTTTACATGAATATATTCGCACCATATGTGCATGAAAACTGATGGGAAAACCACGCCAATTTTACTTGCAGAGACATCCAGTTTCCATCCGTTTTTCATGCGCGTGTTAGTGAGTTTTTATGCATGTTGACATCAAATTTCATGCATGTCCGTTATGTGACCTGTCCACACCACAGTGTTGATGTCATGTTGTTTTTTTTCAACGCAGAAAACTGCATACACCTTGCGGTTCCCCCAGGGAAAAAAAATCTACACGTGTTGTCGTGTGAACAGGGCACACAGGGAACATTTTTTTTTTTTCTTTGTGCCCTTGCAGAACGCATGCAGAAAAACTGACCTCACTGCTCATGGCGTAAAACAAAGCCTAAAGCTGATCATTGTAAGCACTAGGGTTGTCCTGATACCGTTACTAGTATCGGTATCGGGACCGATACCGAGCATTTGTGCAAGTACTTGTACTCACACAAATGCTCCCGATGCCTGACCCGATACTTGATCGGCGGGCGGTGTCAGAGGTGGAGAGGGCGGGCGTTGTCAGAGGCGGAGAGGGCAGGCGGCGTCAGTGGGCGGAGCGGGCGAAGTCAGCGGGCCGGAGAGTCCTCACCTGCACTAGAGAAATAGCTAGGTAAGCTGTCAGAGTGCAGCCGCATCAGGATCGGTGACCGGACTGTCACATTCGGTCACCGGTCAGCTTGGAAATCCCGACGCCCATCTTGGCACACCCTGCACTTGGCCACAGTAAGCCAGCAGCTGACATCTTGTTACACCCAGCCCAAACTATTTGGGCTGGGTGTAACAAGATGTCTGCTGATGCCAAGTGCAGGGTGTATCATTTAGTCATGTCATTTATTTCTGCATTTCAGTGCCATCCACCTGTCAGTACCAGACACCTGTCAGTGCCATCAGTGCCCATAACTGCCGCCTATCAGTGCCAGCCGCCTGTCAGTGCCCATAAGTGCCGCCTGTCAGTGCCAGCCACCTGTCGGTGCCATCTAACAGTGCCAGCAGTGCACAAAAGTGCCGCCTGTCAGTGCCAGCCGCCTGTCAGTGCCAGCCGCGCCGTCTATCAGTGCCCATCAGTCAAACTGTCACATGGCATTAAAAAAAAAGAATCGGTATCGGCGAGTACATAAAAAAAAGTATCGGTACTTGTACTCGGTCCTAAAAAAGTGGTATCGGGACAACCCTAGTAAGCACCCCTGTCAGTGGTAAATGGTTTGTCTCAACACTCTTAATGGATACATTTGCAGGAGAGTTTGTTCTTTTGAAAAACAATAGACTTACTGTCCAGATCACCAGATGAAAAGAGAGCCTAAAAAAGAAAGCTAATGCAGCCATCAATCTAAGCATCGGTAAGCAATCAATATATGTAAAATATATAAAGGTTTGCTTTTGCGTTTAATACCACTTCAAAGGAGAGGTATAGTGAAAGCTCATTTGGCTGGACTTCTATGAATCACAGGAGTGCAATTTGTTTTGCACTCCAGTGACCTGTTTTCAGCAAAGAGCGGGCGAAAGTCTGCTCTCTGCTGATGTCACGTATATCCGTCCAGGCACTGCGTCATCAAGACAATGGAAGTCTGGATCCAACAAGTGCCTGGACTGACACCCGTCTCAGCAAGCCGATGAGAGACTGAGCCGGCCGCTCTGCCCCCTCCCTAGCTCAGCGCTCCAATGAGCGAGGAGGGAGAAGAGCAGAGAGCTGTGATTTGACAGTATACAGCTTTCTGCTTGGGGAACTGTCAGAACCGAGCCATCGGCGGTGTTCGATCGCCCGGTTCTTAGAGCAGAGGCGCCGGGGGACAGATGCAGCATCGAACCTAGTTAAGTATGGTGGAGGAAAAATAATTGAACCCATACTTCTCTTTTTAAGTCGGTGATTTAAAAATTTTGAAAGCCATTGAATTCGTATAAAAACCAGGGAACTAGTATTTTCAAAGCTATTTGCAGCCTCTGAGTCTCCTCAGGTTTTCTTTTTAATGGTTTGGATATCGGTTATGACACATTTAGCATGCTGTAATCGGTCTTTGAGCTGTAATATTCTATATCAGAGGGAATCTGGAGACTGATGTGTGTCGAATTAGAGGATTAGTCCTGTATGTCTTTTCACGCTAAGTTTTCTGGCAGTATGAGGAATGATTGTATTCTGACATTTGCATTACCGTTTATTTTTCACTTTTCAAAGAAGGTTTATGGAGGAGAGAAAAGGGCAATTTTAAAGCCCCTGAGCTGTGAAAAATACAGCATTGTCATAACACAGGTGATGAATGATTTGGCCTTTTTGGAGATCTTGGAAATTTCTTAAAACCACAGAGCCAAGAGGTAATGTTTGTATCAAGCAAAAACACAACATATGGTGTTCTCAGCACACATTGCTTAGGAACCTGATTTTATTGCTGTAAGCCTAGTTAAATGTTTTCCATCTCTGGCAGCATATGTAGGCTGTGCGTTTTCAGGAATGCTTGTTCTGAACAGATGATGCCTGAGTGTAGATATCGGAAGAAATGAAAGAGCTGGTCAAGAAGGACCCAAGCTCCCCATTTTACAAGCTTGAAACTGAGCTTTGAGCAGAATAAAACAAGCCATTTACATAGCTGGATACATTATGTGGATGAAAAAGACACGTCCATCATTTATTCATTCCCATCCTAAAGATGGCCATAGATGGGTCAACTCTTAGCCGGTTCAGCAGGGCCCGGCTGAGATTTGGACAGTGTACGGACAGGCTGAATGTACCCAAATTGGATCCATCGATCGCCCAGCATGTCAGATATTCCATGCGGTTGTTGCCAGCGGCTATAGCATAGAGAGCACTTCTTTTACACACAGAGCAAAGGTCTCACATTGCAGCATGCTGGTAGGAGAAAGGCTTTTCTATTCAGGCTGTGGCTGCTTTTTTTAAAAAGCTGTAAAACTGCCCATACATTGTTATATTTCTTTTGTTCAGCTTGCCACACTAAACTGTGCCGATGACTGAACCCCCTTTCTGGGCTTTTCTGACAGCTAGAGATAAATGTCAAAACATGAACAGTGGTTGCATCTGATTGGATATAGCCACTGTTGGGCTGAACATTTTCCAGCAGACTCCTTCGACAAAAGTAAATTGGACAGTCCAATATTGATGAAACTGGGATGGCAGGGCCACCCACTGAGCAAATGTGCATGGCCAGCTTAAAGTGGATCTTTACTGCATCTGAACACCACAAACCAAAAACATTTTTTAATCCGATTTTAACCACTTCAGCCCCGGACCATTTTGCTGGTCAATGACAGGCCACTTTTTGCGATTCGCCACTGCGTCGATTTAACTGACAATTGTGCGATCGTGCGACGTGGCTCCTAAACAAAATTTACATACTTTTTTTTCCCACAAATGGCTTTCTTTTGGTGATATTTGATCACCTCTGCGGTTTTTATTTTTTGCACTATAAAGAAAAATAGTGACAATTTTGAAAAAAATTCTATTACTCTTTCGTCCATGGACCGACACAGCTTCTCTATTGACAAAGTGGGTATTATCCGTTAATTAGGAGTGACTAGGCAGAAAAAACGTGTAAAAAGTGTTGCCTCACACCTTCTACAGTCCCGCCCAGGGGGCGGACCCCCGGGTATATCCTCTCAGTCTGCATATCGCAGATCAGTTTTTTTCTGTCTAGCAAGGAGTAGAACATGGCTCCCTTTTGGGCCCATTGATCCGGGGGGGAAATTTTTATATATATATATATATATATATATATATATATATATTAATTTTTGCTACATTTGTTGTTTCCTGCAATCTTCGATCAATTGCCGACTGGGTGACAGGCTGGATCCTCGATCCTTGTAGTCTCCCCAGTTTCGGCCATCGAGCGTGTGCCGACCCTAGCTACGCGCTGGGTTTTCCACGACATGCCCGTCGGTCCACGGGTGGCCGGTGAGCCTACGCTCCAAGGCTTGCATCGGACCGCTCAGCTTCGGCTGACCTTACGGCCGAGTCGCAGCTGCCTGTCCGGTGAACGTCACGCTCCAGGGCATACATATGATCGTCCCTTTTGGGTCCAATCACAGCATGCCTGGCCAACAATCACCTTCCGTGCGCGGATGATGTTCTGTTTGGAATGTCTTCCAGCATAATACATGCAGGATAGGTAAGTAAAACTCCCCTGCCTCGGCTGGGAGATTTAGCTGGACATTCCTGGAGAGATCAAGTAAGTGGTTGTGGCCCCTTTCTTCCCTCTCTCCCTGCCTTTCCCTCCTCCCTGGGATTCTAGCTAAAGGTGCTGGGGGTCACCTAAGGGGTTCCACTGGAGCGCGGCTGGCTGTAACTAACATTTAAAAGAAATGTCATTTCTACTTACCTGTGTGTGTGTGTGTGTGTGTGTGTGTGTGTGTGTGTGTGTGTGTGTGCTTCCTCCTCCATGCTGTTGGCGGCCATTTTGAGGTGGTCCATGCCGAGTTCGGCCTCTTGTGACTGCCCGGCGGCCATCTTCCTGTGGTTCGGCCACACCCACTGGCCCCTATCAGCTGATCGGCGGCCATGTTTGTCCACCCTGTATGTATATATTGCCGTTCGGCGCCCATCTTTTTGTGGGCTACGGCTGCTTGACCTCCATCTTCGGTCGGCGGCCATTTTCTTAGAGCCCACATTATCTTCCATACAGATGTTTTTGGCAACCATTTTGCGAGAGCCTCCGGCCTCTAGGGTGCATTACACTGGCGCGAAAATTCACACAGGAAGTGCTAATAAAAGAAGCAGACTGACACAGCAGCAGTGGGACAGCATCACAGGCGCAGCACACGGCAGCATAGCAGTACCTGTCCAGGGTGGTGAGTCCTCTGGGTAACCCAGCATCTCTGCAGCGCAGGAGGGTGGCCTATTGATATCTTGCCTGGAGCCCTGTGAGTGTCAGCGTGTGGTCAGCATGGCATCTGAGCCAGATGTCTTCTCCCCTGAAACACCAGATTTAGCAGCTGGTGCCCCTGAGGTGTCTATGAACGCTATGACGGCAATCCTAGAGGCGTTTGCTGCCAGGGTGGAAGCAGCTCACGGGAATACAGGGGGTAGTAAACGCCCCGTCCCCTGCAAGCTTCTGGGGATAATTCTGATGCAGAACCAGGTCCAGCTACGGCTCTGGGCCCAGATTCTGACACATCAGAGACTGCAGACCGTGACCGGACAGTGAGGATGACTCCAAGTCCAGGTCAGTACGCGAGACGGCTTTGGTATCTGACCTTATTACTGCAGTGTGGGATACGCTAAAGTTGGAAAATGCTGCAGAAGCAGCAGAGACTCCGGTCCACTTGGGTTTCATAGACCTGCCCGCATTGCTAAGGTGTTCCCTTGTGTGTCTTTTGATAAACTCTTATACAAGGAATGGGAGAACCCACTGAGGGTCTTTACAGCCCCAAAGAGGTTTACGGTACGGTACCCCTTTTGAGGAGAGTTTTCTGAAGAAATGGACCTCCTCCCCCTATAGTGGACCCTCCGGTGTCCAGACTTAATAGAGCCACCACAATTCCTGTAGAAGGGGCTCCTGTTTTCAAGGACCCTGTGGATAAGAAGGCTGAAGCACTCACTTGCTACCTATACTCAGTGGTAGGCTCGGCAGTACGCCCGGCATTGGCGGGGGCCCTAGTGTCTCAGACACTTACTGAATGGGCAAGATCGCTACTCCAGGGGTTAAGGAGCGAGATGCTCCTCCTGATGAGATAACATTGGCCGACCTGTTGGTCCAGGGCCTTAGGTTTGTCTGCAAGTCAGACATGGATACTATTCCCCTGCTGTCTAAAGCTTTGGTTTATGCAGTAGCAATGCGCCGCCTGATCTGGCTAAAAGGCTGGTCTGCGGACCAGACTTCCAAGAAAGCCCTGTTGGATCTGCCTTTTAAGGGCGATAGACTTTTTGGGGCTTCTCTGGATGACATCATCAAGGATGCCACAGGAGGTAAAAGCACTTTGCTTCCCCAAATTAGCAAGGGTAAGGGGCCACGGCAAGGGCCCTCCTTTACTGCGCGCAAGCGTTTTTTTCGTCCCCCTAGGGCGACAGGGAAAAGACCCCAGGCCGATAAAGCGCCTGCCCAAGGACAAAAGCGCCCTTGGTCCCGCATACCCAATAAGCCTGTGGACAAATTTGCGTCCGTATGAAGGTCCTCCCCCACCCAGCTCGGGTGGGGGGACGTCTTCGCAAATTTGCGACTCAGTGGACAGCTCTAATCTCCGACAGGTGGGTTTGCAAAGTAATCTCCTCAGGCTACAAGATAGCGTTTCTCTCTTGTCCACCGGACAGATTCAACACCTCCAATCTCCAGCTACTACCGACCCGTCGGGAGGCCGTGTAGGGGGCGGTCCAGGGTCTACTGGAACACGGGGTAGTTATTCCAGTTCCAGAACTGGAACGGGGTTTTTACTCAAATCTGTTCATTGTGCCGAAGAAGGGGGTTCGTCAAGCTTGGATCTCAGAGCCCTCAATTGCTTTGTGAAGGTACAAAGATTTCGGATGGAGTCGGTTTGATCTGTAGTCACGGCTCTCCATCCGGGGGACTTTCTGGCCTCCTTGGACATCAAGGACACATACCTGCATGTCCCCATATATTCCAGACACCAGAGGTTTCTGCGATTTGCTATCTGGGAGGACCACTACCAGTTTGTGGCCCTCCCGTTTGGCCTTGCCTCAGCACCCAGGATGTTCACCAAGGTGCTCGCTCCGATTCTGGCACTTCTAAGACAGCGGGGTATCGCTATCACAGGCTGCTTGGACGACCTTCTACTGAAGGCCCCTTCAAGCTCAGAATTAGAGGTAAGCGTGTCCATTACCTGTCAGACTCTTCGAGACTGTGGTTGGATACTAAACACGCAAAAGTCCGTATTGGTGCCCACTCAACGCCTAGTGTACCTGGGGTTGATTCTGGATTCCTCAGAGGCAAAGGTATTACTCCCTGTGGAGAAGTTGCAGACCCTCCGGGCTGCAGTACGGCAGCTGACTTCCAGGAATTGGTCGTCACTCCGTTTTTGTATGCGAGTGTTGGGCCTCATGGTAGCCTCCTTCGAGGCGGTCCCATATGCTCAATACCACGCTCGAGTGTTACAGAAGGAAGTTCTGTCCAGATGGAACAGATGCCCTTCATCTCTGGATTATCAAATCCGAGTGAGCCACCTAGTCAGGAGATCCCTGGTATGGTGGCTGACCGCACCGGCTCTAATGGCCGGAAAGTCATTTCTTCCGGTTTACTGGATAGTGATCATGACTGACGCCAGCTTTACAGGTTGGGGGGGGGGGGGGAGTCTGGGGTGTCCAGTCGGTGCAAGGTCGCTGGACCCCAGAGGAAGCCCTCCTGCCGATCAATGTCCTGGAAATCCGGGCGATCGGGCTGTGCCTCTTCAAATGGTCTCAGAGGCTGCAAGGGCGTCCCGTCAGGATCCAGTCAGACAACGCCACAGCGGTGGCATATGTCAATCATCAAGGAGGAACAAGAAGCTCAGCTGCAGCATCGGAGGTTGCTCGCATCCTGAAGTGGGCAGAGAAGAGCGTACCGGCACTGTCGGCCATGTACATTCCGGGTGTGGAAAACTGGCAGGCGGACTACCTGAGCCGCCAGATGCTGGACCTGGGAGAATGGTCCTTACACCCGGAGGTGTTCCAACTCCGCTGCCAAAGATGGGGCACACCAGATGTAGATCTTCTGGCTTCCCGACTCAATCGGAAGGTATTGAGGTTTGTGGCCCGGTCAAGAGACCCATGGGCAGACGCAACGGACGCGTTGGTGGCATCGTGGGGTCAGTATCGGCTAATCTATGCCTTCCCTCCCTTAAGGCTTCTTCCTCTTCTGCTCCGCAGAGTGGAGGCAGAGGGAATTCCAATGATCCTAATCGCTCCTGATTGGCCTCAGCGTCCTTGGTACGCCGATCTAGTATGTCTGGTAGCAGACGTCCCCTGGCGCCTACCACTACGGAAGGACCTGCTATCGCAAGGTCCCATACTCCATCCTGCTTTAGTCATTGGCTTTAACGGCATGGCTGTTGAGAACCGGGTACTGAGAGACCGGGGCCTGTCAGACTTGGTAATCTCTACGATGAGAAGTGCTCGAAAACCGTCCTCTAGGAAGGTTTATCACCGCACTTGGAAGGCCTACATCTCCATGTGTGAGGAAATGAAATGGCATCCGCGTACCTATTTGGTTTCCAGAATCCTGCGGTTTTTACAGCATGGGGTGGACCAAAGGCTTGCCCTAAGTACGATTAAGGGACAGATATCTGCCCTGGCTGTCTTTTTTCAGCGACCCCTGGTGGCTCACTCTCTCGTGAGTACATTTGTGCAGGGGGTTCGACATATGGCCCCTCCGGTCCGTCCCCCGTTACCTCCGTGGGACTTGAACCTGGTCCTCTCGGTGCTTCAGAGGGCACCGTTTGAGAATATTAGAGATATTCCCCTGTAGACACTTTCTCAGAAAGTGGTCTTTTGGTGGCTGTTACGTCAGTTAGACGAGTCTCTGAGCTGGCAGCCTTGTCCTGCAAGGCTCCCTATTTGGTTTTCCACAAGGATAAGGTGGTGCTGTGGCCGCAGCCTTCCTTTCAAAAGTCGTTTCGGCTTTTCATCTCCAATGAAGACCTTGTACTTCCATCCTTGTGTCCTCAGCCGTCGAATCCTAAGGAGTCGGCGTTGCATTCCTTGGACGTTGTCCATGCTTTGAGAGTAGACCTATCTGCTACTTCCCTGTTCCGGAAGTCAGACTCACTGTTTGTTTTGGTGGCTGGTCCCAAGAAGGGCCAAGCAGTCTCGTCGGCCACCATCTCTAGGTGGATCCGACAGATAGTAATCCAGGCTTGCGCCTTAAAGGGTCAGGCGCCCCCCTTTCCTGTCACGGCGTATTCGACCAGGGCAATGGGTGCCTCTTGGGCTTTCCGACATCAAGCGTCTTTCCCAATTATGTAAAGCGGCGACTTGGTCGTCTGCTCACACTTTCACAAAATTCTACAAAATTGATGTAGGTGCATCTTCGGATGCCTCTTTCGGCCGCAAGGTTTTACAAGCGGCTGTTTAGAGTTGCAGCTCCTCCGTTGGAGTGCTGTTTTGTGTTTGGGGTGAAGTTTATTTTTATGCTGTTACCACCCCTCGTTTTTTCTCTGACACTGCTTTGGGACGTCCCACTTTGTCAATAGAGAAGCTGTGTCGGTCCATGGACGAAAGAGTAAATAGGATTTTTTACTCACCGTAAAATCCTTTTCTCTGAGTCCATGGACCGACACAGCACCCACCCCTCCTTGTAAGTTTGTACTGCTTTTTGACTAACTGATCTGCGATATGCAGACTGAGAGGATATACCTGGGGGTCTGCCCCCTGGGCGGGACTGTAGAAGGTGTGATGCAACACTTTTTTTACAAGTTTTTCTGCCTAGTCACTCCTAATTAACGGATAATACCCACTTTGTCAATAGAGAAGCTGTGTCGGCCCATGGACTCAGAGAAAGGGATTTTACGGTGAGTAAAAAATCCTATTTTTTTTTTTTACTTTTTGCCATAAAAAATATCCCCAAAAAAATATATAATTTTTTTTTTTTTTTTTTATAGTTTAGGCTGATATGTATTCGTCGTGATTTTTTTTTTTTTACCAAAAATATGTAAATAAGCATTTGGTTTGCGCAAAAGTTATAGCGTCTACAAAATAGGGGATAGTTTTTTTATGGCATTTTTATTATTTTTTTTAACTAGTAATGGCAGCAATCAGCGATTTTATCGTGACTGCGACATTATGGCGGACACATCGGACACTTTTGGGACCATTGTAAGTTTTTACAGCGATCAGTGCTATAAAAAGGCACTGATTACTGTGAAAATGACACTGGCAATGAAGGGGTTAACTGCTAGGTGGCGCTGTAGGGATTAAGTGTTCCCTATTGAGTGTTTCTTAGTGTAGGGGGGGGGGGGGGGGCTGTGTGTGACATGATACTGATCTTCGCTCCGAGTACACGGAGCGGAGATCTGTGTCATTGTCACCAGGCAGAGCGGGGAAATGCTTGTTTACACAAGCATCTCCCCGCTCTATACCTCCGTGAGATGATCGCGGGGATCCCCGTGGCGATTTGAGTCCGCGGGATCCGCGGTCCAACTCACGGGTAAGGCAGCAGGGTAGCGAGCGCGCCGCCGGCAGGCATTTATAGGTACGGGACTATGCCTGTCCGTGCCATTCTGCCGACGTAAATCTACATGGGCCGGTCCTTAAGTGGTTAATATTCAAAGCAAAGTCCCCCATCCATTCATGTCTCCATGCTTTATTTTGTATTTTGGAAAGCACCCCCTAGTATTTCGGGCCGTGGCCATCTTTTTTAAGTAAGGGCAAATAATTCATGTAGCATTTGCTTTCTGGAATCCATCTGCCCTTAGCTCAAGCATGCATGAAGTAGAGTGTTTGTTTATTTTTAGCTGAGAAAGCCCTCCTCCCCTCCTGTAGACTCCTGGGATGTATGCCATCATTTGCCTAGGGCTAGGCCATCAACCAGGAAGTAACTGAAGAAATGTAAAAGAACGTTTTAAAGTAAAGATACTTTCTTATCTATTTATACTAATGCTAGCAATATGTGGATTAAAAATAATCTATGTTGATTTGGAGAGCGAAGTTCCACTTTAAGACACTGCATGCCATTTTTTTTTTTTTTTTGATGTGCCTGGAATGTATTTCGCTGATTTAAACTGAAGTTTATTTGGACTTGCTGTTTAGTAAAGGTTGATGAAAAGGGTGACTAAGGTGTCATTCACACTTTCTGCACTTACCTTCCTTTTTCTGCGTGCAAAAATGCATGCAACTGCAATGACACATAGACAACAATGTGTCATCTTCACACCAGAACACTGTGTTTCTTTGTGTTGCAAAGCTGTGTAATTTTATGTAACACGTCTGCATACTATTCCATCGCAATGCATGGAAACGTGTGTGTATGTACACAAACGCACTGCACCTCTCACCCACAGCAATTGGGTCAGAGGAAACATGCTATTGGGGGGGAAAAATCCATACATATAAACGTGTGGAAAAACATGCATAAAAACACGTGAAAACACAAAGCAGCACTTTGCCGTGACTTGGAATTGTGTCAGGTGTTTGCATGGATTAGATAAAATTCCAGCTGACAGACGATTGAGAAAATGCTATAAAACTTTCATACAGCAGAGGGCACTGTGACTTTTTCCACCACTGATCAGAAATCTTTTATTTTTGATTTATTTTTTTTCCTTTCCTTAATGATGGTAATAATAATCGGGGTAAATTAATAAATGACATTTTAAGCATACACTGTTTAAGGACAATGCATTTAGCAGAAACAAACTGCAAAAGTAATGTCCATGGATTTACCATTTTACTCTTCTCAACACATTAATATTCAGCCTTACATTCTTTCCAAATTGTTTAGTATTCTTACAGGTTTTAACAGTTTTACTCGACATCTAGGCAACTACAAAAAACAAAATGGTCACTCCATTTTATTTTGAAAACGACCTATCGGGTCCCCTAATAATCACTGTCCCTTAGAAATAAAGGCATATGAAACTGATCACAAAGGTATTAAAGGCTAAGGGTCCCATATGCAACCTGTTGCACCCTAAATATGGTGGAGTACCTATACTTTTACTCATGATGGTGCCTGTGTGTATTTCTATAAAAATATGAGGAAAGCTATCTTGGTAAGAAATTGAACACTTTTTGTTTTGATACACCAAAAATAAATGGAGCTGCAATAATTTTATATAAAATTAACTACAACCCCAATTCCAAAAGATTTGGGGCGCTGTGTAAAAAACAATGATTTGCAAATCTCATAAAGCAATATATATATTTTTTCACAATAAGAAATAGAAAACATGTCAAATGTTTAAACTGAGAAAATGTATAATTTTAAGAAAAAAAAAGGGTAATTTTAAAGTTGGCAGAAACACGTCTCAAAGTTAGGACATGGCAGCAAAAAGCTGGCAAAGTAAGTGGTACTAACCAGGAAGAGCTGGAAGAACATTTTTCAACCAAATAGGTTAATTGATAACATGTCAGTAACATGATTGGATATAAAAAGAGGGTCTTAGGGAGTCAGGGTGTCTCAGAAGTAAAGATGGGCAGAGGTTCACCAGTCTGTGAAAAGCTGCATTTAATAATTGTTGAACAATTTCAGAATAATGTTCAATGTAAAATTGCAAAGACTTTAAATACATCATCTACAGTACATAATATCAAAATATTCTGAGAATCTGGAGAAATCTTTGTGTGCATGGGAACAGGCCAAAACACAATATTGGCACTACATTAAAAACGGGCATGATTCTGTGATGGACATCATTGCATGGGCTCAGGAATACTTCCACATATCACTGTCTGCAAGTTAAAGTGGTTGTAAACTAGATTAACTGTTTGTAACTAGAGGTCGACCGATATATCGGCCGGCCGATATTTGGCTATTGTTGATAAATCGGCATTGGCCGATTATTATCATAATTAGGCCGATATTTAACACTGACCGCCGTTCCTCCTCCCTTCTCCACAGCCCGGCGCTTGATGCTTGCCAGAGCCGCTGAGTGTGTGAAACTGACACGTAACAGAGAGGAGAGAGAGAGGAGCTGTCAAAATTAAGCTTAATGTCGGGGGTTGGCAGGACCCAGCAGCTATCAAACACCAGCCGATGGGATCTGGGCGGGCCGCTACGTGTATGTGGCCCGCCCCCTTTCTTAAGCAGCCCAATCATTGGCTGGTTGATAGCTGCTGGGCCCCCCCCCCACCCCCGACATTAAGCTCAATTTTGACAGCTCCTGTCTCTCCTCTGTTGTCAGTTTCACACACAGTTACACTCTCTGCTCAGTGTGAACAACCAGTGCCACCTGCCAGAGCCAACCATGGCCATCTGTACTGAGGACATCAAGTGTATGGTAGAGTGACAGGAGCAGGGAGGAGTGGAGTGGGTGAGCTTTTTTTTTTTTTTTTTTTTTTTTATATATCTGCCTAAAATATCGGCGACAAAAATCTGCATCATATATCGGCCGCCCCAATTTCTAAATATCGGTATCGGCCAGAGAAAAACCCATATCAGTCGACCTCCTATTTGTAACTGTATATTTCCACAGGATCATGCTAAACCACATACTGCATCTAAGACAGCAGTGTGGCTTTATAGTAGAAGGGTTCGGGTGCTTAACTGGCCTGCCTGCAGTCAAGACCTTTCATCAATTGAAAATATGTAGTGCTTTTTGAAAAAAATAAATTTGACAAGACCCAGGACTGTTGATTGATTAATTAGAATCCTATATCAGGAATGAATAGGACAACATTCCTCTACCAAAACTCTCAAAAGTGTTCTTAAAAGAAGAGGGGATACTATACCACGGTAAACATGGCCCTGTCCTAACTTTTTTTTGAGACGTGTAGCTGCCATAAATTTTAACCACTTCGCGCCCAGAGGCCGTCATATTACGTCCTGGACTTTGTGGGGCCTATATCCTGAATGATGCCTGCAGCTACAGGCATCATTCCGATATCGGCATTTTCAGTCGGCGATTCCCTACACCATAAGAACCATCATAGCGGCTGTTCCGCCGATTGATCGTTGTTACGGGCGGCAAAAGGGGAGGCCCCCCGCCGCCCTCTGGGGCTTCTACCGACTCACCGCTGCGATCGGTGAGTCGAAGAACGGATCTGTCGGCCCCGGATGCTGATCATAGAGATTTCCGGTGGACCAGATGGTCGCCGGAGTCTCTATGATCCTCTGAGGCCGGGCGCGATGTTATGACGTCACGCCCGGCCTCTGCATTCAAAAAAACGGCGCCGCCTCGGCTGGGAATCTTTTTATTTATTTTAGGCTTCCCAGCCTAGTGGTGAGATGTGGGGTCTTATTGACCCCATATCTCACTGTAAAGAGGTCCGGTCATGTCATATTCCTATTAAGGGATGTTTACTTTCCTTGTCATAGGAATAAAAGTGATCAATTTTTTTTTTTTTTAAATAAAATTAACAATAAAAAAAAGTTCCCCTGTCCCTATGTGCTTGCATGCAGAAGCAAACGCATACGTAAGTCCCGCCCACATATGAAAACGGTGTTCAAACCACACATGTGAAGTGTCTGCGCGAACGTTGGAGCGAGAGCAATAAGTCTAGCCCTAGACCTCCTCTAACTAAAAACATGTAACCAGTAAAAAAAAATTAAAGCGTCGCCTATGGGGATTTTTAAGTACCAAAGTTTGGCACCATTCCACGAGCGTGTGCAATTTTGAAGCGTGACATGTTATGTATCTATTTACTCGGCGTAACATCTTTCACATTATGCAAAAAAATTGGGTTAACTTTACTTTTTTTTCATGCTTTAAAAAAAATAAAACGTTTGAAAAATTGCTGCGCAAATACCGTGCAAGATAAAAAGTTGCAATGACCGCCATTGTATTCTCTAGGGTCTCTGCTAAAAAAACGTATATAGTGTTTGGGGGTTCTATGTAACTTTCCCAAAAAATTTTTCTAAAATTATGATTTTTACATGTAGGAGCGAAGTGTCAGAATTGGCCTGGGCGCGAAGTGGTTAAAATTACCCTTTTTATTTATTTTTTCCTAAAATGGTACACTTTCTCAGTTTAAACATTTGTTATGTTTTCTATTGTGCATAAAATATGGGTTTATGAGATTTGCAAATCATTGCATTCTGTATGATTGACTGTAACCTGTAGGCTAATTTGACATGTTACCATTAGGCCAGGTTCACACCTATGCATTTTTTTAGTGCTTTTTGCAGAATGCACTACAGTCCATTTAACATGGTTTCCTATGGGACTCATTAACATCTATGCTTTTTTCAGCCGCTGCGTTTTTGTAAACGGTCACAATTTTTTTTTTTTACACGCAAAACGGTGCATTTTTGGTTCAAAAGACTTGAATAGAGAAGCTGCAGTCTCGTAGTGAGTTTTTTTTTTTTTTTCACAATTTTGCTGCATTTTTAATTTGCCCAGCAACAAATTGTCCAAAAAAAAAGCTTTAACCACTTCAATACAGGGCATTTTCACCCCCCCTTCCTGCCCAAACGAATTTTTAGTTTTCAGCGCTGTCGCACTTTGACAATTGCGCGGTCGTGCAACACTGTACCCAAATGAAATCTGTTTTTTTTCCCCACAAATAGAGCTTTCTTTTGGTGGTATTTGATCACCTCTGCGGTTTTTATTTTTTGCACTATAAAGAAAAGAAGAGCGTAAATTTTGAAAAAAACTTTTACGTTTTTTGATTTAATAAATATCACAATGTAAAAAAAAAAAATTTTTTTTCCTCAGTTTAGGCCGATATGTATTCTTCTACATATTCTCCAAAAAAATCGCAATAAGCGTGTTTGATTGGTTTGCGCAAAAGTTATAGCATCTACAAAATAGGGGATAGAATTATGGCATTTTTATTTATTTTTATGTTTTTACTAGTAATGGCGGTCATCTGCGATTTACATTGTGACCGTGACATTCCGGCGGACATATCTGACACTTTTGACACGTTTTTGGGACCATTCACATTTGTACAGCGATTAGTGCTATAAAACTGCACTGATTACTGTGTAAATGTGACTGGCAGGGAAGGGGTTAACACTAGGGGGTGCTGAAGGGGTTAAATATGTTCCCTGGGAGTGATTCTAACTGTAGGGGGAGTGGACTCGCAAGGGGAGGAGACCGATCTGTGTTCCTCTGTACTGGGAACACACATCGGTCTTCTCACACCTGACAGGACCTGGATCTGTGTGTTTACACACACAGATCCACGGTCCTGCCGTGATTGCGGGCAATCGCGGGTGCCCGGCGGACATTGCGACCGCTGGGCACGCGCACTGGGTCCCGAGCAATGTGGCGGGCCTGCGTGCGCCCCCTAGACGGCCGGGAATCATATGATGTCCGCCCGGAGGGACGAGAGATTCCTGCGGAGGTCATAAGAAAGTCCTAATGATTAAAGAGTCTTCACTCATAAGCGATCCACTCTCTGAACTGCGCCCAAATTCCTTCCAATCCATGCAAAGAGAATCCACCACCATGTGAAATACCCAAAAGACGCCTCTTACCGGATTTGGTGGACCATTCGATTCTAAATGGTCATAAAACGCTCAATGTATCAGGGTTCGGAATAATTCCAAGGTTCGGACCTTCCAGCATCAAGGTCACCAATGAAAAAATGATATCCGAATTCCCATAGTGAAGTATGTAAGCTCCAACTCCAGCATGACAGTGAGAAAGGGATTGTTCAATCTATGGATATAAAATTGTATAGCAGGCTGATGGCTCGGTAGTAGGGAGACACCGAGTCAGGCCGGCAAGCAGCATAGGTGTGAACCAGGCCTTTGATAATTAGCATTTTACATGTTTGATACAAATCAAGTATGCTTTGAAAGTAAGGAGAGGCAGATGCACTAGTTAGAATACGAAGTGAATTATATCCAATCAGGTAGGAGCATGGGGTTTTCCAATTGCAGAGCTATCGGCCTTGTAGTTAGGTGTGCTGGACCTATGCACCTTAACCGCTTGGAAAGAAAAACCAAGTAAAACATCGAACACCTGCTTTTTGTTTTGATGTACCTAGAATAAATAGAACTGAGATCACATAAATAAAGTGAACTAGTTCCAGCATATGATTTATAATTTAATTTTACATGTTATTAGATAATTTACTCTGGTTCATGTTTTATACAAGTCAAGTAAGATTGCTAGTCACACACATGCCTGAAAGTGGGGAGAGGCTAGCCGGAGCAGTTTCACTAGCTGAAAACCCTATTGAGAGACCACAGCATCCCAATACTCAAGATATCCCCACAAGAGACCAACAGAGAATAGTGGTACCTACGTATCCACCAGTAGGACAATCTACCCCTATTAGAAATTGTATCTATCAGGGGAGAGGAAGAACTTCTAGAGGTGGTCCTATACATCCCCCAGTATCACACCTCCTATATTCATCAATACCAAGTGTCGGTACACAATATACGATACACTACAGCAATATGAAGAATCCCCAGGCCCGGTGGGGGAGGGAACAAACCCCACATCAAGGCCAAAGGAGAGGCGATCAAGAGGATGCAGAGCTGGGCGAAGGCTCAAGAAAAAGGAGAGAGAAGGAATAGGAGGAATTTTTAACCTTATAGATGTCCAGCTGACACACAAACACATATCCTGAATCTGGACCTAAAATGTGGTTTGAAAATACCAGTTAACAAGTTTGACGTTCATAGATGTACATAAATACATGAGAAAATTGAATATTTAAAAAGTATTTTTTAAATAAAAATTCACAACCAGTCACCAGTCTTGCATCAGTGTCCACTGATAGTGGACTACGCAATAAGTCACTTTTTAATCCTCTTAATGTCGCAAATCAGCAGGTTGATGTTTTTAAAGGCTTAGTTTTACAAGACCTTTAGTGCGTAGTCCCGAAAAAAGATGTGAACCCACGCTACATACAGGAGGGGATTGAATTGCTGGAAAAACGAAAAGACCCGGTGATACGCCCTGCAGATGAAGGTGGAGGAATTGTTTTACTTACCAAGGAATTTTACCATAACCAATTAAATGAGGATGTTGACTGATGAAGAAACGTACAAAAAGTTGGAGAGGGACCTCACTACACAATAGGAGTCTGATTTAAAAATATTGGTTGAATCAGGATACTTCAAGTGGGTCCTTACAGATAAAGAGAGGAAATTTTTGATCCCAAGTAGCAGTAGAATACAGAAGATATACACTCTGCCAAAAATTCATAAGGACCTACAATGTCCTCCCGGAAGACCTATCGTGAATGGGATAGGGTCTATCTCAGCACGGGTGGGACAAAACCTTGATGTGTACCTACAGAAGTGTTTTATATTGACTAAAGCATATCTGCGAGATATGCCCTAGACTTCTGTCTGGGACATAACTATTTTTGGTACAACGGTAATTTCTGAAAAAATGAGGGGTGTAGTGGTGGCGCTGCTCTTACGTAAAACCAATCTGCTGGGAGCCAGATATTGGTAATAGGTCTACAAATGAGAAACACAAAGGGGGTTCTCTCTGATATAATCAGAACCTAAGTTGAGTGGGACCACACATAGAATGTAAAAATCAAATAAATAAATGAAATAAGTAAATAAATTGGGGTGTCTCTGCCAGGTGTTAGCCTTAGCAATAGCCTTCAGAAGGTGATAGTGATGATGGACGTAAAGTGAGTGAAGGATTTAGTTGGAATACATTAATTAGTTGAAATAAATAAGTAATATGAATTTTCCAATTCCGGCTCGGCCGGGTGTTTGCTAGCAGAGGATTAGCTATTGGAAGTGCTGTGAAGTAAATTGATGCTACCAATGTGGTGCTGTAAGAGATGCAGTGTAAACAAAATAAAAACAATGAATTACAATGGATTGGGATGTTGTCTCGGCCGGGTGTTTACTAAACCCAACTGGAATTATACTCGGTCCCAAACCGTTAGAAAAAAGTGTTTATGTGATCCGTAATACACTCTGACAATGTACATCAAATGTTCAGCATAAAAATTGAAGTTGATAAAATGAAGTGAAGATCAATGGTGACAATCCAGAAAATAGTGACAAAATAAATTGGTGACTTTGCTGCAGTGCTTGTTCTAGTAGCCTGTGCCGTGAATGTGATTATCCGTGATTGTTTATGATGTTGCACTCACCAGATTCTTCATACCCTCAGGGGGTATGGTGCAGTCACAGTATATGCCACTGTGTAGCAATCTCAGGAATCCAGGGTGGCTCCTTTGGTCCCTTGTGGTTCTCCGAGAAGGTGAGGGTTATGGAAAGGAAAAAAGGATACCCATAGTGTGAACCCGTAAAGAAATTTGGTTTATTGATATATCGGGAAAAAGGGTACTCACATAGTATTAGACAATAAAAAGCATTAAAATGGCGCTTGGCCAGTGAAGAGCGATCCAAGGTTCAGGAAGCGATGAAGCGACGTGACTCCGCCCTACGCGTTTCATCAGATTGACGTCATCAGGAGCGTAACGTCGTGCTTCACTTCCTGATGCAGTTTATAGCCCCTCCGGTCACATGTGAGAATTAGCATAGTGGCCATTTTGGGTATGATTTTGGGGACCGGAGTCCGGCAGCCATGTTTGATAAGTTTTGCAGACCGGAGCTCAAAGTCTATGCAGTACTATATTAAATTTGGTCTTGCGGCCATATTTGGTTCGACTTGCAGACTAGAGACCGCAGATTAGCTACAGCTGGAACATGAAACCGTGGGGCTATACGTTAAAAATATATAAATATAAATTTCCAGACGCACCTTAATTACTCAAAATTAAAACCAAATACAAAGGATATATAAATTATAGGTAAATGTATGTACATCAATAAACCAAATTTCTTTACGGGTTCACACTATGGGTATCCTTTTTTTCCTTTCCATAACCCTCACCTTCTCTGAGAACCACAAGGGACCAAAGGAGCCACCCTGGATTCCTGAGATTGCTACACAGTGGCATATACTGTGACTGCACCATACCCCCTGAGGGTATGAAGAATCTGGTGAGTGCAACATCATAAACAATCACGGATAATCACATTCACGGCACAGGCTACTAGAACAAGCACTGCAGCAAAGTCACCAATTTATTTTGTCACTATTTTCTGGATTGTCACCATTGATCTTCACTTCATTTTATCAACTTCAATTTTTATGCTGAACATTTGATGTACATTGTCAGAGTGTATTACGGATCACGTAAACACTTTTTTTCTAACCGTTTGGGACCGAGTATAATTCCAGTTGGGTTTAGTAAACACCCGGCCGAGACAACATCCCAATCCATTGTAATTCATTGTTTTTATTTTGTTTACACTGCATCTCTTACAGCACCACATTGGTAGCATCAATTTACTTCACAGCACTTCCAATAGCTAATCCTCTGCTAGCAAACACCCGGCCGAGCCGGAATTGGAAAATTCATATTACTTACTTATTTCAACTAATTAATGTATTCCAACTAAATCCTTCACTCACTTTACGTCCATCATCACTATCACCTTCTGAAGGCTATTGCTAAGTAAACACCTGGCAGAGACACCCCAATTTATTTACTTATTTCATTTATTTATTTGATTTTTACATTCTATGTGTGGTCCCACTCAACTTAGGTTCTGATTATATCAGGGAGAACCCCCTTTGTGTTTCTCATTTGTAGACCTATTATTACCAATATCTGGCTCCCAGCAGATTGGTTTTACGTAAGAGCAGCGCCACCACTACACCCCTCATTTTTTCATATCCTTGCTCCACCTAATTAGGAGGCAGCAATAAGTAGAGGCAGCATCTCTGACTACTACGTTGTGTTTGAAGTCCTTTTGCGCGGAGTCACCTACCTTCCTTCACAACGGTAATTTCTACTTACAGAAACGCGGAGTTGCAATGGGCGCCAAAAGTGACCAACTTTTATTATATACAAGATATATTGATTTTCTTTTCCTTCATTTTCTCGATGTCAACATCCTACAGACAAGGAGATAAACTGGGGACTTCAGTATATTTTAAACCCACAGACTCCAATAGCTATCTTCCAATACAAAGTGGACACCACCCCATGTGGTTAAGAAACATACCTAAGGGCCAGCTGACAAGGATAAGAAGAAACTGTACAGAAAATTAAGACTGCCAGTCACAGGCTATGGTGATCAAGAAGAAATTTGTGGAAAAGGGCTATGGTGGAGAGATCTTAGACCGTATTATTGATGAGATTGCCAGAGTCCCAAGAGATGACCTCCTAATGGAGTCTATGCATCCACCAAACACAAATAATCAAGAATGGAGCTTCGTTTCTGGGTTTCACTCCCAGTACAAGGAAGTGGAAGGGATTTTTACCACCCATTGGCATGTTCTTCTGATGGACAGGCTACTCAAACTTTCATTTAGGGCTGCAACTAACGATTATTTTCATAATCGATTTAGTTGGCCGATTTATTGTTTCGATTAATCGGTTAATAACATAAAAAAAAAGGAAAAAAAATTTGCTGCATTTTTACTTTTTTTTTTTTTTGGCCAATTTGTTGTTGGGCAGACTAAAAAACACAAATTGCCACAAACACATTATTACATGCTTTTCTGCAGCTTCTCTATTGAAGTATATTGAACCAAAAAAACAAAATAGCACCGTTTTGTGTTTAAAAAAAGTCCTTGCCCTTTCCAAATACGCAGCAGCTGAAAAAATCATGGATGTGAACGTGTCCCATAGGAAACCATGTAAATGACCTGTAGTGTGTTTCTGCAAAAAGCACCAAAAAAACAGAGGTGTGACCCAGGCCTGAGATGTTTAGTAACATAATGGTGTTAAAAAAAACTAAAATTAGTACAAAAAGATCAAATAAACGCTGTAAGGGGTTAATTTTTTACTGTGGGACAGTGAAAGTAATATTTACAGTAGCGATTTGCTCTTTGTACTGTAAAGGGCTCATTTTAGTTTTTTTTTTTTTAACCCCATTATGTTACTGGCCGATTAAGCGATTTATGAAAATATTAATCGATTCATTTCATAATCGATTAGTTGTCGATTAATCGATTAGTTGTTTCGGCCCTACTTTCATTACCTACTAGGCCTGGGTTCAAATACAGAAGAGCACCCAACTATGCAGATTGAATTGTAAAAAAATTATTGACCCCCCCCCCTCCTTCTGGGACCAAGATGGGTTCTATGCATGCAGAAAGTGCCGGGCATGTAAGGAAGTGAGGTTGCCGATAAGAGCCCTGGATAAGTTTACGTCTACTTCAAACAGAATTCAGAATAAAATACATCACATGCAATATGGCATATGTGGTATACGCTCTCCAATGTCCATGTGGATTAATCTACATTGGCCGCACCAAAAGACTTCAGAATTCGTATTGCTGAACATATTGCTAATATTAAACTAGGCTTCAAGGATCACAACGTGTCATTGCATTTCAAGATTTATCACAACCAGAACCCTGTAGGGTTAACATTTTGGGGGATTGACCACCTCAAAACCTTCTGGAGAAGATCAAACATAGTGAGAGAACTCTCCAAGCGTGAGACTCAATGGATCTTCTTGATGGATACTTTATCGCCTAAAGGGTTAAATGTTGATCTAGATATAAATTGTTTTATTAGTGATTATTGATCAACATACTCCACTAATTTATTCACCATCATTATACCTCACTTACTCATTGAGTCTCCTCCTTAGCTGTGGTTCCTCCAATTTTTGTTTAAATGTGTATACTGTATTACCATTTTTTAAGATAGATAGATAATAGTTATTTTTTTATATCTTTTTTTATGCACGTTATATCGACTTTTATCTCAGATCTCATGAATTTTAGTACCGTATATATGAATCTCCTCAATCTGTGGTTCCTCCAACTTCTGTTAAAGTGTGTATAATACCAATGTTTTAAGATATATTTCTCTAATATATCTTCTTTTTTTTTTTTTTTTTTTTTTTTTTTTTATATGCACAGTTATCGACTTTTATCCCAGATCTTATGAATTTTTATACCTCTTATCCCTTACCCGGGTCTATACATACATATAGCTCTAGTGATTAACATCCATCATTATGGTAGACAATTTTTATTTCTTTTTAGCTCTTCCATATTTGATTATGTACGATAGAATATCCTAGAAAATGTATATAAGCACTCTCGGCTTAACCATCTAATTGGTACACTGTGCTTTACATTTTGGTTTTCATTTCTAACATTGGGTTTTTATTTTAGTTTGCTCCTATATAGATAAGGTGGTTGAGTCACATCTGATATATTGTTGCTCTGTGAACCAACATCTCTATTGTTCCAAGTGCATTTATCCCATATAATGCTCGTTTTTATGTGTTTCATATTTGTTTTTATTATTGGATGTGTTATAATCAAGGCTATGTCCGTATTTGTGTTTATCACACAATCCCCGTGCTCCCTGTTTAAGCAATGCACCGTCGGCGTCCAATTAGGTAGCAGTGTGCAGTGCCTGTCATCTGTTGCCGAGCACGCTGATTGTTTGTTGCGGTATGGGCATGGTGATTTAAAGCCTGCGGGAACGTCGTGGCGTCACGCCCTCTGTCGAAGTCAGATGACGAAACGCGTCAGAGCATAACTCACGACAACCCGCTACCCGGAAGTGACGTTTGCGCTCCACCATCCACCGCTCCCACCAGGAAGTTGCTGCGTCTGCAAGGAGACACACACTCTCTGTGACGGCTGGATATTGGTGATAGCGCCCTCTTGGGTCACTTTTATGCTCATTTTTACTGTCTTTGATGTACGTAGCTAGGTTAAAGGGGTCTTCTGTTTTATGGGAATCAGTGTTTTAATAAACAGGATTACACTATTGTGCTGCTATTCTTGTTGTTTTATGACCTGTGTTGGAGCCCCTACACCAGTGGATCCTGCTGGAAGGTGGTGATCCATAATAGAGTAGCTGATGAGACATCTTACTTAAGGCTTACTTTATTCATGCCTCTGGTGAGTTTGACCCCCCAAGGGTATGTTCATCACGCGGTTGATTGCGATCAAGGTTTTTGTTGGTGGAAGGTGCACAATAGGATATTTGCTGATACTCTCCTTTTTGTTTTTTGAACTCGTTGCATCACCCCACTACGTTATGAAAAAAGTCCAGCAGTGGTTTTGACCACGGGTCTATCATTTTAATTTTAGCGCTGTTTTGTGTAAATTAATGATTACGATTACTGAACTGTTTTATTGTTTTACCACCATTCTTTTTAGTTTCACTATATACTCTCTAATAAAAACCAACAGCAGCTTATTTTTAGATAAATCAGAATTCATTGAAAGAAATGTATTTAAATTGGAGCAGCTGTGCATGGCAACCAATCAGCTTATATCTTTAATTTCAAAGCTTAAAGGGTAACTCCACTTAAATATAGCATTTTTTTTAATAAAATATATATATATATATATATATATATATATATATATATATATATATATATATATATATATATATATATATATAATGTATGTATCTCTCTTATGCAATTGCTACACAAGCCATGTTGTAATTTAACATTACAAATTAACTTTCCTTTTCAATCTGCAGCTGTTGTAATTTTCTGTAAAAATTCAATACAGTATGGCAACCTGGAGGTATTCTGTACCGCACGAATGGAAATCGAATTCCCTGCTTGTATTATTGGCTCATATTCCCAGAAGTGTATTTAAAATATAAGTCAACTTTTAGGCACTGCATAATTCTCCCCCCCCCCCCTCACAATAGGTATTTGAGTTTTTGTGAGATACTCCCCAAAGGTTAAAGCCTATTAATTGTCCATTATGCTGCTGGCTCCCCCTAATAGCTGAATTTCTCCTCCTTTTGATTCCCGCACTACTGCTGCTGTAATCTTCCGGTGCCGTGGGGGTTAATAGAGCCAATGGAGCTGTGACAGGCAC
This sequence comes from Rana muscosa, assembly GCA_029206835.1. Classification (NCBI taxonomy): domain Eukaryota; kingdom Metazoa; phylum Chordata; class Amphibia; order Anura; family Ranidae; genus Rana; species Rana muscosa. The sequence goes on from CM055117.1 coordinate 156,830,756, forward strand.
TCATCAATAGTGGCCAACCTATGCCCGCTTTTTACACCCAGCTCCTGTGCTATACTATATCTCTGAATGAAATGCGGTCTATGAATGGAGGGAGACCTTTTAATCGTCTGTCCATTGCCTATCACAGCTCTGTCGGCTCTATTAACCCCTGCTGCGGCAGTTGTAAAATGGGGATTGATGGAGGAGACTTTACTCTAAAAGAGGAGCACTCTATGCATAAAGGTAAAAAATCTTCTGTGTGCAGCCCCCCCCCCAGCCTCCCAATACTTACCTGAGCCACCTCTCGATCCAGTAATGTCCATGAGAGCCTTGCCTCCCTGGGGACTTCTGATTGGCTGTGATTGACTGCTGTCAAAAGCCAGTGAACCAATCAGGAGATAGAGGGGGTGGGCCGTGGCTCAGTGTGTGAATGGACACACAGAGCCGCCACTCGGGAGTGCAAAAGCTGCTTGCTGTGGGGGCACCCGACAGGAGGGAGAGACCAGGAGCGCCGGCATGGGACCTGAGACGGGGAGGATCCAGGCTGCTCTGTGCAAAGCCATTGTTTAGAGCAAGTAAGGGCACTCCTGTGACTTGTTTCCAGCTGGCAGCGGGCTAAGGACCACTGTTGACTGATGTCACTCGGCCGGTCCAGGCTCTGGAAAGATCTTGATTTTACAGTCAGGATCCACCCAGATGCCTGGACTGGAAGCTGGCTCAGCCTCTCAGCATGCCTCTGGCACACTGAGCCAGACATTCCCGCCCCCTGCACAGCCCGGCGCTCCAGGAGCCCTGAAGGAATAGAGCTTCTGACTGACAGTCACTGGCTCTCTGCAAAACTGAATACTGAGAACCAACCAATCAGCAGTTTTTGATTGCTCGGTTCTTAGAGGGACAGCTGCAGTTCATTTTTTTCTTTTTTTTTTTTTTTTTTTGTATTCCCAAACTTCTTTTTAAATGATAAATGCACTTTTAGTGACTTTCACCTGTAAATTCAAAATGGGTTATAGAGGTTATAATAGGTTATGAAAGTAGCTGTGGGGTAGAGGGAGACAGTTAAGATGATATACTTATCTTACCAGTCTACCTAGTTAAGTGCCTAGGTGAGTGCTGGCCAGATCTTGAATGTTGACTTGCCCATATCTCATGAGAAGACGATCTTGCACAAATGCTCCAGCATTTTTTTATGAGATTTGGGCTATTCAGATTTCTTAAGGATGACGTCACACCCTGCACTATGGAAGTTGGCGAAAGCTGGGTATATTTTATTTTTTTTCCTGTCCAGAGGTACTCGGCCCTCTGCACCCACTGTCACCCTAAAATAGGAAGTGTATTTGAGCAGCAGAACACCTCCCCGTCTCCTTAACTCCATAACATAGGTGGAGAGATGTTCTGTAGTTCATCGGTCAACTGGGCTGAGCTGATAACACTGCTGGAGTTTCAGTGCAGCATTGTCGGCTCATTAAAGGAAGTTATGAGCTCACTGTATTTCGGGAAAGATCAATCAAAGATCAGGGTTATTTTTTTAGACTGATATAACTAAATGGTTACGGTGGTATATTTAGCGGAATAAAATGAAGCAAATAAGCATTTATTGTTAATATGTACATACATTTCAATTCCAGAAATGGTATGTGGAGACAGCGCCTGCTCACCAGCAAATGGCATTATTTTTTTGTGAAAATTCCTTATTAAAATGGGTAAAGCGTAGGAATAAAATTGAAGGTAATAAGACCTCCTGCTCCCATTGCCTATAACTGATTAAATGTTTGATGCTAATATATATATGTGTGTGTGTGTGTGTGTGTGTGTGTGTGTGTGTGTATATATATATATATATATATATATATATATATATATATATATATATATATATATATATATATATTTTTTGTTTGCTTAATATCTTTTTTTTTTTTTTTTTATTAGGTGAGTTTTTTTAATTCCAGGGATTTTGATAAGGGACAGCATACAGAGACATATTCATTTCCTGAGGCTTATCAGCAGGAAGAGCATCTCTGTTTCAGGCCGTGTATTTATAACAAAGCTCTAATAAAGTCCAGCCAGGGGACTGCTCACACTGTTCAGTGATCACCCCGCTGATATATTGTCCATGTTTTTCCCAGGAACAAGTGCTTTTCTGCTTTGCAGCCAATTATTGTTCACGTCTTGTTAGGGTGCTTCTGCGAAACTGTTTGTCTAAAAATGTTGTTTTTTAAAGTCAAAACTTTGGTTGATTAAAAAAGAGGCATTGCACACCTTTTAAAAGGCGATGAATCTCTAATGTAAAGGTCTTTTTTTAAACATTTATAGAGCTAACTTGGCTCTCTGTCCTGGAACACAACAAGGAATTAGAACAATTCTCTCCAAAGTGACATGAGTAGACAATTGCCAGAGAAACAAGGGTCCCCAATGGAAGATTTATACTTTCTCTGTAATAGGGGCATTACAAAGCTTTGCATTTTTCCCTAATTCTTAATCCCATTGACAGCAGTCAACAGGTAAGATAAAGAGGGTGAGTCTCACTAGTGGGGGCACAGAAAGCAATAAAAACCAGACAGAGGCATTAAACCTTTCCTACTTTAGTAACAACATTTTTTTGCCTTTTTAGATTTCTTTTAGGTCCAACCGAAGCCGTCCTAAAACAAATTATGTACACACACCTCTTCCATCAGAAATCCCCAAAAAGAAGGGTATTTTCCTACATTTTAGCATGGTTGGCAGGGCCTTGCAAATCCTCTCTAAATGCTCTTGGGCCAATGGTTCACTTAGTACTTGTTGCCCATCATCAGTGCAGGGATTGAAAACCATGACTTTTTGTAAAGTAGGGCCTGGGGAGCAGTGAGAAAATATGAAAGGACAGGTTATGGCGAGGAGCAAATCATTCCTTAACCACTTCAATACCCAGCCATAGTCATATGACGTCCACAGATGGTATCTCCCATCCTGGGTGGACGTCATATGACGTGCTGGGTTTGAAGGGGGATGTCTGAATGATGCCTGCCGCTAGAGGCATCATTCAGATATCCTTTTGTTGTGCCGGCGATTCTGCGCACGATAAGAATGATCATAGCGGCGGTTCCGCCGCTTTATCGTTCTTTTAGGCGGCGGGAGGGGACATCCCTCCCGCCGCCATCCGGTGCTTCTCCGGGCTCTCCCGTGCCATCAGGCACCCGGAGAGAATCGTCCGGCGCCGGTGGTGGGTCATGTGACGAGCGTAGAGATGACTGGTGACCAGATGGTCACCAGTCATCTCTATGACCGTCGGAGGCCCAGGCGCGATGTGATGACATCACGCCCAGGTCCTCAGATGTAAACAAAGCCGCAATTGCGGCTAGTAAACATGAGATTAGTGAAAAAAAAATCACGATCTCATGTTTTCCAGCCTGGAGGAGAGATGTGGGGTTTTATTGACCCCGCATCTCTCAATAAAGAGGACCTGTCGCACACATTCCTATTACAAGGGATGTTTACATTCCTTGTAATAGGAATAAAAGTGATCAAAAAAAAAAAAGTAAAATGAGTGTAAAAAAATAAATTTAAGTATAATAAAAAAAAAATTTAAAACGCCCCCGTCCCCGGTAGCTCACGATCAGAAGCTAATGCACACGTAAACGCCGTTCAAACCACATATGTGAGGTATCGCCGCGTGCGTTAGAGCGTGTGCAACAATTCTAGCACTAGACCTCCTCTGTAACTCTAACCTGGTAACCTGTAAAAAAAAATGTAAGCGTTGCCTATGGAGATTTTTAAGTACCGAAGTTTGGCGCCATTCCATGAGTGTGCACAATTTTAAAGCGTGACATGTTAGGTATCTATTTACTCGGCGTAACATCATCTTTCATATTTTCCCCAAAAATTGGGCTAACTTTACAGTTTTTTGTTTTTTTTAATTCATGAAACCATTTTCATTCCCCAAAAAAGGCGTTTGAAAAATTATTGCGCAAATACCGTGCAAGAAAAAAAGTTGCAATGACCCTAGGGTGTCTGCTAAAAAAACATATATAATGTTTGGGGGTTCTGAGTAATTTTCTAGCAAAAGAATGATGATTTGTACATGTAGAAGAGAAGTGCTACAATAGGCCCGGTATGGAAGTGGTATAAAAAGCCCTGTATTGAAGTGGTTAAAGACGACTCACTATAACCTGTCGGGTCAGGGTTTTATTCCTCTCCTTGACACTTGTACGAAAAATGCGGTGTGAGGTTGTCATAGGGACAGAATATCACAGTCAGCAATTCTCTGGATCACAATATATGTAGATGATTCTCTGCGCAACCTAGGTTCAAGTGTATGGGCCTTCCGCCTAGAAGCACTAAGGTCTGCTATTTGCATCACAACCACGACGCTACCTGCCTGGAGTCTGTATGTTCTCCCTGTGACTGCGTGGGTTTCCTCCAGGTTCTCTCTTTTACCACACTCCAAAGACATGCTTGTCAGTTCATTGGCTCCTGTCTAAAGTGGCCCTAGTATGTGTATGCATGTATGTGAGTTGGGCCCCTTTCACACAGGTTGACCGCTGAGGTCCGCCTGTCAGTCTTTTAGGCGGACCTGAACAGACGCTCCATACAGGTCTATGGAGTGATGGATGTCAGCGGTGACATGTCCGCTGACATTGGACCCGCTCCGATCCGCTAAAGTCTGACGGATGGAAACCCTATTTCCCATCCTTCTGGTGGATCGGATAAAAATGGACTCTACGGTCCATCTTCATCCGATCCCCCATAGAGGAGAGCGGCGCTCTGACAGGTCGGTCCCTGCACAGTGTGCAGAGACAGAGCTGTCATCCGCCTGAAGCGATCCCTGCTGAGCATAGTGGAGTTCGTATACGGACACGTCCGTGTGAAAGGGGCCTTGGGGACATTATATTGTAAGCTCCTTGAGGGCAGGCAAGGATGTGAATGTACAATATATATGTAAAGCGCTGCGTAAATTGATGGCGCTTTACAAGGGCCTGTAATAAATTCTAAACTAATATGTGCTAACCAAATATGCATATATAATGGAGTGAAGAAAATGCCAACAAGTGTACTAGTTACTGCTAACACTACACTGTTTCCACACCAAACAAAGATGCATATACTATAAAGTGTAGCGCTACCAGGTTAAATCAAGAAAATCGTTTACATGATTAGCAATATTTATCATTATCCTATCTATATCATTTTTACACACTTTTATTTGTGACTAAATAAACCTGAGCAAATTACCTAAAATAAATTTGGTGACTGTAAATAAATTGTTGCATAGTAAACAGTGATAACATATCAACAGTATTTTAATCCATGTTAGTGTTCTCTAGACTATAAATAAAGTCCCTAAATACAGGTGCATCTCAAAATTGTAATATCATCAAAAAGTAAGTTTATTTCAGTAATTCAATTCAAAAGTGAAACTCATATTATATAGATTCATTACACACAGAGTGATATATCTCAAGCATTTCTTTCTTTTAATTTTGGTGATTATATACAACTAGTGAAAACCCAGAATTTTGTATCTCAGAAAATTTTGAATATTGTGAAAAAGTTCAATATTGCTAATTGACTCAAAACGCCTGTAAAGGTTTGTCTGGTTCAGTAGGTTACACAATTATAGGGAAGACTGCTGACTTGACAGTTGTCCAGAAGATGGTCATGGACACCCTCCACAAGAAGGGTAAGTCACGAAAGGTCATTGCTAAAGAAGCTGGCTGTTCAGAGGATGGGAAGTGGAGTGGAAGGAAAAAGTGTGGTAGAAAAAGGTGCACAACCAACAGGGATTACCACAGCCTTGAGAGGATTGTGAAGCAAAGGCTTCAAAGGCAAGAATTTGGGGGAGATTCGCAAGGCATGGACTATTATGGCTGTCAGTGCTTCCAGAGCCACCACCACACACACATCCAGGACATGAGCTGCAACTGTCACATTCCACATTGTGTCAAGCCACTCCAGATCCAGAGACAACTCCAGGATTGTCTTACCTGGGCTAAGGAGAAAAAGGACTGGACCACTGAGAAATAGTCCAATGTCCTCTTTTTGGATGAAAGTAAGTTTTGCATCTAAATTGGAAATGAAGGTCCCAGAGTCTGGAGGAAGAATGGAGAGGCACAGAATCCAAATTGCATGAGGTCCAGTGTGGAGTTTGCACAGTCAGTGATGATTTTTGGGAGCCATGTCATCTGCTGGTCTTGGTCTACTGTGCTTTATCGGGCTGCATTCACACCTGATTGTTTCAAAGTCGCGTGTTTTTACCAAGATTTTGTACAGGTTACCAATGTAAAAAGCAGAAAAACGCCTGTAATCTTTCCCCCAAAGAAGCTCATGTTCTTTTTTTGATCTCAAGGCGTTTTTCAGGCGTATTGCTTCAACTGACAAAACGCTCAGATGTGAACAGGTGCCATTGAAATCAATGGGATTTTGTATGTTGGGCGTTTTTATTTTTTTTGCGTTTTTTATAAACTGAAAACGCTCAGGTGTGAATGCCGCCTCAAGTCCAAACTCATTGCAGCCCTAAACCCTAATACCCCATAGAGAATCTGTGAGGTATTGTCTAGACTAGAGGAAGATGAGAGACGGCAGATCCAATAATGCAGACAAGCTGAAGGCCAGCAATCTGGGCTTCCATAACACCTCAGCAGTGCCACAGGCTGATCGCCTCCATGCCATGCTGCATTGATGCAGTAATTCATGCAAAAGGAGCCCCGACCAAGTATTGAGTGCATACTGTACATGCACATAATTTTCAGTAAGCCAACATTTCTGTATTAAAAATCTTCTTCTTTTTTTTTATTTTATTGGTCTTATGTAATATTCTAATTTGCTGAGATTAATTTTTGGGTTTTCACTCAAAATTAAAAGAGAAATGCTTGAAATATATCACTCTGTGTGTAATGAATCTATATAATGAGTTTTACTTTTTGAATTGAATTATTGAAATTAACTTTTTGATATTCAAATTTTTTTGAGATGCACCTGTATATCCGTGCAATGCGATTGGCCATTTGCCTTATTGCTTGTCGAAATCCTAGTCTGATATTGCCCACGTGAAATCCATCACCATCAACTCTGTGCTCTCACTGGAACATCTTGACCTATACAGACAATGTCACAATGTGCTTTTCTGTTCCATGCAATAGCTATCCCTAGGAAGAAATACAAAGCAGCAATTATCCCAATTCTACTGAACACAGCGAAGATATTGATTCCGAAACAGTGGAGGGTAAAGCAAGCCCCGATGATACTGGAATGGTTGAGGGAGGTAGATAAAATAAGAATTATGGAGGAGGCAACATATCTACCTAAGGAATCTAAAAGTGGAGATACTAGACCTTGGAGGGGTTGGGTGGAGTTCAGACATTCCCTGGTATACGCAAGTTTATATGAGTAGTGAAGGCAGTACTTAAGGAATTCCGGTTGGTTTAGCCTAAGGTAGGAGGAGTAGGCCCCCCCCCCCCTTGGGTTTTTTTTGTTTTTTTCGTGATTCACGAGGAGGTTAGCGGGTATTGAGGGAAGAAAGGGATACTCTTGCCCCCTTATCAATAAATAAAAAAATTAGATGTCACAGAAGTTAATTAAAGGATAAGATATGGGAAATCGAGCACGATGCGCTTTATTTAACCCGCCGAGCGTACGCAAATATGCGGCCTCGGCTTTCGGGGTTTATACCGGGATGATTTTTTAGAGCCGGCGATTGGCTTTCCAGGGATAACAACCGATGCAGCTAAAAGCCACTCGGTTGTTATCCTGGAGGAGCGGGAGGGGATAGCCTCCGCCGCTCTTACCGGGCCTCCCGTCCCACCGGGAGACCCGATCCACGATGCGCCACCTCCGGCGCCTAGAGAGAGACAGAAACAAAGCTGCGAATGGCTTTGATTCAGTCTCTTCAATGTAACCACGGAAGCAATGTCATGACGTCACGTCCGGGTTACTCGGCTGCCAATGGCGCCGGATTTAAAAAAATACACGGTATTCAGAATCGCCGTTTTCGCCGATCTGAATACTTTGAAGTGCAAAGGAGGGATTTGGGGGTCTTTTAGACCCCCGATCCCTCCGTAAAGAGTACCTGTCACCACTTATTACTGTCACAATGGGGATGTTTACATTCCTTGTGACAGCAATAGAAGTGATCAAAAAAAAATATTTTTTTAAAAACACAATTTTATATTATTAAAAAAAAAACATTTTTAAAGCGCCCCTCTCCCCGCGAGCTCGCACAGAAAAGAAAACGCATACAGAAGTCGCGCCCGCATATGTAAACAGTGTTCAAATCACACATGTGGTGTATCGCCGCGATCGTCAGAGCGAGAGCAATAATTCTAGCCGTAGACCTCCTCTAACTCTAACCTGGTAACCGTAAAAAAAAATTAAAGCGTCGCCTATGGAGATTTTTAGGTACCGTAGTTTGTCGCCATTCCACGAGTGCGTGCAATTATAAAGCATGACATGTTTGGTATCTATTTACTTGGCGTAACATCATCTTTCACATTATACAAAAAAATTGGGCTAACTTTACTTATTTTATTTTTTTTGCAACAATCGCCATTTTATTCTCTAGATTCTCTGCTCTATATATATATATATATATATATATATATATATATATATATATAATATTTTATGTTTGGGGGTAATTTTATAGCAAAAAATACGGATTTTAACTTGTTAAACACCAAATGTCAAATGGGCTTAGTCATGAAAGGGTTAAATAACACAGGTGGGGTTTTTTTTTTTTTTTTTTTTTTGTTTGTTTTTTTTTTTACACGAGCGGTAGTGAGTAATGGGGAAAGAGTGATACTCTCGTCCCCTCATAATTAAAAAAATAAATAAATATTGAGGTCACAGTTATTAACCACTTAACGACCGCCCACTGTAATTATACGTCGGCAGAATGGCACCGACAGGCAGAATCACGTATATCTACGTGATCGCCTTTGTATAGTTGGGGGGTCTGATCGGACCCCCCTTCTGTACAGTGAGTGGTGGTTAAGTTTTTGGGAGCGATCCGGCATGAGGGGACGGCTGTTCGATTCCGGCCACCCCCTCTCGATCGCTCCCGGCGAATGAGAGAGCTTCCCCTGCCTGTGTAATGTAAACACAGGCAGAGGAAGTGATGTCATCTCTCCTCGTGTCGGTCTTTTCGATCCGGCGCGAGGAGAGAAGACATCTAACAGTAAGTGCACCAACAGCCCACTGACACCAGTACACGTAGGCACACTTGCACCCCCCAGATCACCCCCAGTCACAGTGCACCGTTTGCAGTGATCATTTTTTTTACTGATCACTGCAATCTGTGTCATTTGTGACTGTAAAAAGTTGCAGGGCAGTTAGGATTGGGCCCCTTTAGGTCCAGGGTAGCCCCCTAACCCCCCCTAATAAAGGTTTAACCCCTTGATCGCCCCCCAGGTAACCCTTTCACCCCCTAACGCCAGCGTCACTAAGCGATCATTTTTCCGAAAGCTTTTTTCTTGTTGCTGGTGCCCTAGATAGCCAGTTAATTATTTTTAGGTTCGCCGCAGGTTTTTATTAGCGTCGGGTACCCCCATATATTAACCCCCTGATTGCCCCTAGAGTTAACCCTTTCACCAGTGATCACCGTATAAGCGTCACTGGTTGCCCAGTTAGTTATTTAGGTAACCCGTCAGGTTTTTATATAGTGTCGGGTACCCCCATATTTAACCTAATAAAGGTTTTAACCCCCTGATTGCCCCTAGTTAACCCTTTCACCAGTGATCACCATATAAAGGTTACAGGTGACGCTGGTTGGTTAGTTTGCTTTTTATAGCATCAGGGCACCCGCCGTATATAACCCAATAAAGGTTTAACCCCCTGATGGCCCGGCGGCTGATATCAATTAGGTTTTAGCGCCAGAGAGGGTCTGCGTCGCCCCAGGCAGCGTCAGGTTAGTGCCAGTAATGCTAACACCCACGCGCAATGCATACACCTCCCTTAGTGGTATAGTATCTGATCAGATCTATACTAGCGTCCCCAGCGGTTTAGGGTTCCCAAAAACGCAGTGTTAGCGTGATCAGCCCAGATACCTGCTAGCACCTGCGTTTAGCCCCTCCGCCCAGCCCACCCAAGTGCAGTATCGATCGATCACTGTCACTTACCAAACACAACACACATAACTGCAGCATTCGCAGAGACAGTCCTGATCCCTGCGATCGCTAACAGTTTTTTTGGTAGCGTTTGATACATTTGGTGACAGTCAGGTGCTTTTTTTTTTACCTGTGAATCTTACTAGTGTACCCCTAAATTTAGAGCCCAAAATGGCAAGACGAAGGTACACTAGTAAAGAGGCCTACGAGATTCTGAGCATGACAGATAGTGAAGAGGAGGTCACGCATCTGTCGGGTTCAGGCTCAGAATATCTTCCCGTAGAAGACAGTGACGTCAGCGGCCCCACGTCGGATAGCTCTGACGACGAAGTTGAGGTCCCTGCTAAGGTCAGGCGTACCCGATCCCGATCTTCTGAGGTTATTGAGGAGCAAGAACCGCAGGTCTCTCGTATCATGGAGCAGAGTAGTACTAGCGCCGCTATTCCTTCTGGTGAATTGGCAAGCACCAGCGGCCTAGTACAGCCTGGGCGTACATCCAGCACTGCAGTATCACGTGGTGACGTGGCGAGTCCCATAAGTGCAGTTCAAGCTGGCGAGGTGGCAAGCACAAGTAGTGTCCCGCTGCCACCAAGAAGACAAAGGCAGGCCCATCGTGCCCATAGTGCCCTTCCTGCAGAATTCGCCTATCCTGATTGGGTCCCCACCACTTCTGCAGAACCCGTACTTCCCCCATTCACTGCCCAACCTGGTATTCAGGTGGAAACAGCTGATTTTATGCCAATTGATTTTTATTCGCTGTTTTTCACAGAAGATCTCTATAGATCTATTGTGGACCAGAGTAATTTGTATGCTGGTCAATTCATCGCCGCTAACCCCCAGTTGCCTAAAATTGCCAAAGATTGGAAACCAATTACGGTTTCCGACTTTAAGACCTTTCTGGGCCTTTCCCTCAACATGGGCACACATAAATTCCCGTCTTTGCATGCTTATTGGTCCACGCACCCTATTGATCACATGCCCGTGTTCTCTGTCTCCATGCCCAGGACACGATATGAGCAGATTTTGCGGTTCATGCACTTCAACGACAATGAACTTTGTCGTCCACGTGGGGACCCTGAATACGACCGGCTCTATAAAATTCGGCCCCTCATAAACCACTTCAACGAACGTTTTGCAGCCTTGTTTATTCCCGATCAAGTTGTCTGCGTTGATGAGTCCCTGATTAAATTTTCTGGCCGCTTGTCTTTCAAGCAGTACCTTCCCAGCAAGCGTGCCAGATACGGGGTCAAGCTCTACAAGTTCTGTGACAGGGCAACAGGCTATGTATTGAACTTTACGGTTTATGAGGGAAAAGATAGTCAGGTTGAGTCGGTCAACTGCCCGGATTACATAGGGAGCGCTGGCAAGATAGTGTGGAACTTGGTGTCACCCTTATTCGGAAAGGGGTACCACTTGTATGTGGACAATTATTACACGAGCGTGCCACTGTTTAGTCACTTGTTTGATCATCAGATTGGAGCATGTGGCACCGTGCGACCTAATCGCCGGGGCTTTCCCCAGCGGCTTGTAGATGCCCGTCTTAGGCTGGGGGAGAGAGCCTGCTTGAAGTGTAATAACTTCGCTATGAAGTGGAGGGACAATAAGAATGTTTTCCTTCTTACCTCCCTTCATGCAGACATGACAGTCCAAATTCGTACGGCGACTGGTGTTGTGGAGAAACCCCTCTGTGTCCACGAATATAACCAAAATATGGGAGGGGTGGACCTCAACAACCAGTTGTTGGCGCCGTATCTAATTGACCGTAAGGCGAGACGCTGGTACAAAAAAGTGTCTCTATCCTTATTCCAATTGGCTTTGCTGAACGCTCATGTGCTATACAGAGCTTCAGGCGGGAAGTTATCTCTTCTAAAATTCCAGAATGAGATAGTCACAGAACTCCTGTATCCAGGCGGTTCTGCACCTCACCATTCCCAACCAAATGCAGTAAGCCGGCTGCATGAGAGGCAATATCCGTATGCCCTCCCGAGTACCCCTACCCAACGAACCCCCCAAAAAAGATGTCGTGTCTGTAGCAAGCGCGGATTTAGGCGTGACACCCGTGTTTTTTGTCCACTCTGTCCTGACAAACCTGGTCTTTGCCTTGGTGAATGTTTTGAACGCTACCACTCAAAAGTGAAGTTTTAGCGTAGGGTACAGCATTTCACAGACTAGGACACACTTACACAGGGTCTCCCAAGAAGCCATTACATTTTGAGAGACCCGAACCATTACAGTTGTTAAAGTTACAAAAAAACGAAAAAAAAAACGTGAAAAAAAACAAAAATAGTTGTCGTTTTATTGTTCTCTCTCTCTCTCTCTCTCTCTCTCTCTTCTCCTCTATTGTTCTGCTCTTTTTTACTGTATTCTATTCTGCAATGTTTTATCATGCTTGCTTTTCAGGTATGTAATTTTTTGTTTTCAGGTACGCCATTCAGTTGCAGCGCGGATCTATTTATCTTGACAGCAACAGCGTTTGCTCCCACGATACATAAAGCTGTGACTCCAACGCTGTAGGAGGTGATTTCACCACCACAGTTAAAAAAAAGAGCATATATGCCGAAGCATGGGGGCAGCAGGGGCGGAGGAGCGATTTTGCTCCTAATGCCGCGTATATACGGTCGAAATTCCGACGGAGGCTTGCCCGTGGAAAAGTCCGACCGTGTGTACGCGGCATAACCTTTTTTGCGGGAGGATGCCCCCATGCTTCGGCATATATGCCCATCATTAGAAGTGGGTGGATGAAGGGAGGTATACCCACCGATCAATCTCTTTTTCTCAAGTCGTCTTCCAGGACGGCACAATGAGAGATGACTGGCTCCACCTGACAGGAAACACAATCAATTCAAAGAGGTTAAAGCACCCGCCCCTCCCCGTGCTCCTCAGTTCTTGATTGTGTTTCCCCACAGCGAAACAGTTTATTTTTTTTTTTCCCACAGACTGAAGGCCTGGGGCTGGAAGTCCCCCCCCCCCCCCCGGGAGCTGAGCTGAATGCCTGGGAAGCCTCTGGGCCTAGCAGGACTCTATTGTCCGTCCTGGGGGGGTATCCCATTTCTCTTCTCAGGGAGGGCAGTAGAAGAGCCTCCCTGAGCACTGAAGGACCCTAGGTGCTGGGCTGTACCTGGGACTTCAGGGGCCATCTATCCTCCTTCCTCCCCCCTACCTGTCTGGGCGTCCTTTCTGGAGGGGGGCTGGCAGGTCCCTCCGGTAATCCCCGCTCGCGCGGGCCGCTCGTTCTATGGCGCCGCTCTATGCAGGAGCGTATGATTGCGGCGCCATCTTTCTGGAGTCTGGGACATTCGTCCTCTAGCTTCGGGGATGACGCCATCACGCGTCGCGTCATTTCCGGTCTCCGGCAAAATGGCGACGGCCGGCGTCTGCTTACCGGCATTAACAGCGGAGGGACGCCAGGAAGAGAGGCGCCCTTTTTCACTCCTCTAGTGCCTCTGCAGTGACTTGCTCATCACACCTAAGCAGCATGGAACATGAGGAGAGGCCGACCACGGCCGCGGCTACAGAGGAGACCACAGGGGGTGAGTCAACCCAGCCAGCAGGGGTCATGATGGGGGAGGGTACCCCGACTCTTTCCCCTTGCCTGTCACAGGTTTCTTTCTAAATGCATTCCTGTGTACTCTTACATTGCAGGTGAGGACGTCACTGCCCAAGGGGTTGCTAGTCGTTCCTCTAGAGCCCCTGCCCGCTCCAAAAGATGCGGCAACTGTAATGAGAAATTACCTTCAACCCATTCCAAGCCCTTCTGCTTCAAGTGTATCCAGAAGCTGGCGGGGAAGGAAACATCTCAGGTTATGAGAGACTTTCTCTCTGTCCAAACCCAGATGCTTGCCACCCTTAAGGATTTTCAAGCCTCCCTTAAGGCTAAAGAACCAGAGGAGTTCCTCCTCAACCAGATTAGGGAGAGGACACCCAGAATCCCTGAGATCCCTCCTGTCTCAGGACTCAGAGGCAGAAGAAGACTCGGAGATCCCTGATCAGGGACTTTCCGATGAGGGCCTGGTAGATAGTCAGGCTGAGGAGGAGGAAGAGGGCTCTAGGTCAGGAAGACACATCTTCTCAGCTGACATGTAAGGCCTCCTTGGTGCAATCTACGCCTCTGAAGAAATTCAGGAGCCGACGGAGCAGGTATCTGCACAGGATAGATTGTACCGAGGCCTGGTAAGGGCCCAACCCAGAGCCATTCCGGTTCATCAGACTCTCAAAGATGTGATCCTTTGAGAGTGAAAGGAACCTGAGAGGAAGCTTCTGAAATATAAAACTTGGAAGCGTAGGTGTCCTTTTAAGGGGGAGGATGAGGAGAAATTCTTTAAAGTTCCCAGATTGGATGCCTCTTTGGCACAGGTGTCAAAGCAATCCGACCTCTCCTTTTGAGGACGCGGGTAATATCAAGGAGAGGTTCCATGGTGTAATGGTTAGCACTCTGGACTCTGAATCCAGCGATCCGAGTTCAGATCTCGGTAGGACCTTCCTTTGATGGATCGCCGTACTGAGACGACCTTGCGTAGAGCCTGGGAAGCCAATGCGGCAGCAATGAGCCCCGTGTTGGCTTCAGCTTGTATAGCTAGGAACGCGGATACATGGATAGCCAAGCTAATAGGACATGTTTCCCGTGTGTCCAAGTCCAGGGGAGTCCTAGACTCTCTACAGGTGATAGGTAGCGCAGTTCCAGGACCCGCTTATGTGGACTCCCATCTGAGGGCTCCCTCCTTTTTGGTACAGGGCTTGATCAAGCTCTGTCAAGATCTACTGAAAAGGGCAAGAAGTTTCCCACCAAACCTAAAAGGGACCAAAAAGAGTTTTTCGAGGCCCTCAGGGTAGAAACCGCTTCTCAAGCAAGAAGCCTGCCGGTAATAGGAAGTGGGGCGTTGGGAAGGATAAGCCGAAAGGAAGTATCCTCTTTTCCAACCAAAAATCAAATGAAAAGGACTTTAAGTGACGTGAGGGTAGGCGGGAAGACTTTCCCAATTCCTTTCCAGGTGGGAGAGTATTACTCAGAGCCCTCATATTCTCAACATTATAAGAGAGGGTTACAGGCTGGAGTTTCTTCACCCCCCCCTCAAAGTTCCTATTAACATTTCTCCCCAGGGACCCCCTCAAGAAGGCAGGTCTTCTGCAAAACATCTCAGACCTAGCAGAACAGGGAGTGGTAGTTCCGGTACCTGCGGGTCAACGCGGAATGGGGGTCTACTCCCATATCTTCAATGTCCCAAAATCCTCAGGCAAATATCGTTTGATAATAAACCTGAGACCCCTGAATACCTCTCTGCGTCATAAGAAATTTCGCATGGACAGCATATACACCCTCAGAAAACTCCTTCTGAAGGAGGTATACATGGTAACGATCGACTTAAAGGACGCCTACCTACATGTCACGATCTTTCCAGGACATCAGGCCTTCCTCAGACTTTCAGTCAAGTCTCCTCAAGGGATTCAACACTGGCAGTTTGCTGCCCTCCCCTTTGGACTGGCTTCCAGCCCAAGGGTGTTTACAAAAATCGTAGCAGAGGTGGTCGCCTTCCTACACTTGCAGGGTATATCAATAGTCCCTTATCTCGACGATCTTCTACTCTACAACCAGAGTTGAGATCTCCTCCTCGCAGACCTGGCCAAGGTTGTGAGTACCCTGGAATCCCTAGGTTGGATCATAAACAGGGAGAAGTCCTCGATGATCCCGGACCAAAGAAAAGTTTACCTGGGTTTCCTGATAGACTCCCTACAGAGGAGGCTCTTCTTGCCCCAGGAGAAGGCCTAGGGCCTCATGGCAGCGGTCTGGTCTCTGTTGGAGCCAGGAGAGTTCTCTTTCAGAGACATCATGAGGGTACTGGGTCTAATGACCTCTTGTATTCCTGTGGTCCCGTGGACTCAGCTCCACTCCAGACCTCTCCAACAATTCCTCTTATCCTCCTGGGACGGAACAAGAGGGACATTAGACCACAGAATCTCCATCCCAGAGGTAGTAAAGGACTCTCTGAGCTGGTGGCTTCTTCCTCAGAAGTTGCAGGTGGGTCATCTATGGACTCAGACAGACCCCCTCAGGATAACGACGGACGCAAGCTCCTGGGGTTGGGGGGCCCACTTAGGCGAACTCCGAGCCCAGGGTTCCTGGAATCAGGATCAGTGACACACCTCCTCAAACTTCCGGGAATTATTGGCGGTTGGGGAGGCCCTAAAAGCGTTCGAGGAAAGGATCCGAGACCGGGAGGTCCAGATCCTCTCCGACAATGCGACCACGGTGGCCTTCATAAATCATCAGGGGGGAACCAGGTCTCCCTCCCTGCTGACCTTGTCTCTAGAAATTCTGGGCTGGGCAGAGCTGAACCCAGAGGTGTTCAACCTGGTGTGCCAACATTTTGGAAGGCCAGAAATAGACCTCTTTGCCCGCAAGGAGAACAGGAGAGTAAGAAGATTCTTTTCCCTGTCCCGGGAGTGGGGCTCAGGGGGGGTGGATGCACTGGCTCAGGTATGGAGTTTTCACCTGGCTTATGCTTTTCCCCCTCTGAGTCTCATTCCAGGAGTCCTACAAAAACTAGGTCTCTCAGAGACCAGACTCATTCTAATTGCTCCTTGGTGGCCCAAGAGAGCCTGGTTTCCCGCTCTACAGAACTGGTCTGTAGCACCTCCCCTCCATTTACCAGTTCGGGTGGACCTTCTCGGCAGGGACCAGTCTTTCACCCAGATCCCAGCTTCTTCAAGCTGACGGCCTGGTGCTTGAGAGGCAGAACCTGCAAGAGAGGGGATGTTCCGAGAGAGTGATTAACACTCTCCTCTCAAGTAGAAAGGAGGTCACCAGACGTATCTACAGGAAGGTGTGGGGAGTCTTCTCTCACTGGTGTCTAGTGAGAAAGGTATCCCAGCAAGAAACCTCGGTCATCCTGGACTTTCTCCAGGATGGCGCCGACTTAGGTCTCGCTACCAAGACTCTAAGAGTACAGGTAGCAGCCTTATCGTATTTTTTGGACAAAAAGTTATCACTGGACCCTCTAGTTAAGATTTCTAATAGCCAGGGATAGATTGTCCCCGGTGCAGATCTCTAGAGTCCCGCCCTGGGACCTTACGTTAGTTTTGGAACAATTAACTAAGGCTCCGTTTGAGCCACTAGAAGATATTTCAGTTAAATTACTGACATTTAAGTTTGCTTTTCTTCTGGCAATTACTACAGCCAGAAGAATAGGCGACATGCAGGCTCTGACGATTAAAGAGCCTTTCTTTAGTTATTCTTAGGCAGGACCCCCTGTACCTCCCTAGGGTAGTGTCAAAGTTTCATATTTCACAAGAAATTATTCTTCCTTCCTTTTTGTTCAAATCCACAAAATGAAAGAGAGGCCTCCTTTCATTGTCTAGATGTCAGACGGTGTCTGCTAGCTTATCTGGATAGAGTGGGTGAATTTAGGAAATCCAGCCATTTACTAATTAATTTTTTTGGACAGAAAAAAGGCCAACAGGCATCTAGAGCATCCATATCTAGATGGATCAGACAGACAATCTCCATAGCTTATGACCAGGCTGGTAAGACAGCCCCGAAAGTTAAAGCTCATTCTACTCGCTCTTTGGCAACCTCCTGGGCAGAAAGAGCCGGAGCTTCGGTGGAACAGATCTGTAAAGCTACGACTTGGTCAAGCCAGAATACATTCCTAAGGCATTACAGAGTGGAGTTGCTGTCACCTCAGGACCTGTCCTTTGGTAGAGAGGTCCTGCAAGCAGTCGTCCCACCCTAAGGTAGGCCTGAAGCTACTTGCTTCTCTCTCATTGTGCCGTCCTGGAAGACGACTTGAGAAAGTGACCAGTTACACTTACCGGTAACGGTGTTTCTGGGAAGTCTTCCAGGACGGCAGGCCTACTTCCCACCGCTTTGGTTGATACATTGGTTTGTATAGAGTTATTTGGGTGTGTGTTTTCTCTCTCGTGCACTGGTGTGGGTCTGTACTTTATCATAACTGAGGAGCACGGGGAGGGGCGGGTGCTTTAACCTCTTTGAATTGATTGTGTTTCCTGTCAGGTGGAGCCAGTCATCTCTCATTGTGCCGTCCTGGAAGACTTCCCAGAAACACCGTTACCGGTAAGTGTAACTGGTCACTTTTTCGTTCAGCCAACAGGCTGCATGAAAAAAAAGATTACAATACATGTCCAACAAGGACAGGCAACGTACTGGTATGTTGCTGGACTTTGTTTATACCAGAATGATGCCTGCGGGTTTAGGTATCATTTTGGTATCATTCTTTTCAGCCAGTGGCCGGCTTTCATGTAAAAGCAATTCTAGCAGATAATTAGCCTCTAGACTGCTTTTACAAGCAGTGGGAGGGAATGTCCCCCCCCCCCCCCCGGATATAAACCGCGCCATTGGGAAAGCATTTTATCACACCGATCTTGGTGTGGTCAGATGCTTTGAGGGCAGAGGAAAGATCTAGGGTCAAACCCCCCAATTTTTTTTCAAAAAAGAGTACCTGTCACTACTTATTGCTATCATAGGGGATATTTACATTCCCTGAGATAACAATAAAAATGGTAAAAAAAAAAATATGGAAGGAACAGTTTAAAAATAAAATAAAAAAGCAAAATAAATAAAAAAAACAAAGCACCGCTGTCCCCCCCTGCTCTAGCGCAAAGGCGAACGCAAGCGTCGGTCTAGCGTCATATGTAAGCAGCAATTGCATCATGCATGTGAGGTATCACCGCGAAGGTCAGATCGAGGGCAGTAATTTTAGCAGTAGATCTCCTCTGTAAATCTGACGTGGTAACCTGTAAAGGCTTTTAAATGCTTTTAAAAATGAATGTAGTTTGTCGCCGCTGCGCGTTTGTGCGCAATTTTAAAGCATGTCGTGTTTGGTATCCATGTACTTGGCCTAAGATCATCTTTTTTTATTTCATCAAACATTTGGGCAATATAGTGTTTTTTAGTGCATTAAAAATAAAAGTGTGTTTTTCCCCCAAAAAATGCGTTTGAAAAATCGCTGCGCAAATACTGTGTGGAAAAAAAAAATGCAACACCCACTATTTTAATCTGTAGGGCCTTTGCTTTAAAAAAATATATAATGTTTGGGGGTTCAACATAATTTTCTTGCGAAAAAAAAAGTTTTCATGTAAACAAAGTGTCAAAGGGCTTTGTCTTGAAGTGGTTAGAAGAGTGGATGATGTGTGACATAAGCTTCCTAATGTTGTGCATAAAATGCCAGGACAGTTCAAACCCCCCCCCCCCCCCCAAATGACCCCATTTTGGAAAGTAGACACCTCAAGCTATTTGCTGAGAGGCATGTTGAGCCCGTTGAATATTTTTTTTTTTTTTTGTCCCAAGTGATTGAATAATGACAAAAAGAAAAAAAAAAGAAAAATGTACAAAAAGTTGTCACTAAATTATATATTGCTCAAACATGCCATGGTTATATGTGGAATTGCACCCCAAAATACATTCTGTTTCTTCTCCTGAGTTCGGGGATACCACATGTGACTTTTTGGGAGCCTAGCTGCGTACAGGACCCCGAAAACCAAGCACCGCCTTCAGGATTTCTATGGGTGTAAATTTTGGATTTCACTCCTCACTGCCTATCACAGTTTTGGAGGCCATGGAATGCCCAGATGGCACAAACCCCCCCCCCCCCCAAATGACCCCATTTTGAAAAGTAGACACCCCAAGCTATTTGCTGAGAGGTATTGTGAGTATTTTGCAGATCTCGCTTTTTGTCACAAAGTTTTGAAAATTGAAAAAAAAAAAAGTCTTTCTTCATTTTCAAAAACAAATGAGAGCTGTAAAATACTCACCATGCCTCTCAGTATATAGCTTGGGGTGTCTACTTTCCAAAATGGGGTCATTTGTGGGGGTTTTGGGCTATCTTGGCATTTTATGGCCTTCAAAAATGTGATAGGTAGTGAGGAGTGAAATCAAAAATTTGTGCCCTTAGAAATCCTGAAGGCGGTGCTTGGTTTTCAGGGCCCCGTACGCGGCTAGGCTCTCAAAGTCCCACACATGTGGTATCCCCGTACTCAGGAGTTGCAGCAAAATGTATTTTGGGGTGCAATTCCACATATAACCATGGCATGTTTGAGCAATATATCATTTAGTGACAACTTTTTTTATTTTATTTTTTTTGTCATTATTCAATCATTTGGGACAAAAAAAATATTCAATGGGCTCAACATGCCTCTCAGCAAATAGCTTGGGGTGTCTACTTTCCAAAATGGGGTCATTTGGGGGGGTTTTCTGCCATCTTGGCATTTTATGGCCTTCAAAACTGTGATAGGTAGTGAGGAGTGAAATCAAAAATTTATGCCCTTAGAAACCTTGAAGGCGGTGCTTGGTTTTTGGGGTCCCGTACGCGGCTAGGCTCCCAAAAAGTCCCACACATGTGGTATCCCCGTACTCAGGAGAAGCAGCAGAATGTATTTTGGGGTGTAATTTCACATATGCCCATGGCATGTGTGAGCAATATATCATTTAGTGACAACTTTGTGCAAAAAAAAAAAAAAGTTTGTCATATTCCCGCAACTTGTGGCAAAATATAAAATATTCCATGGACTGAACATGCCACTCATTAAATAGCTTGGGGTGTCTACTTTCCAAAATGGGGTCATTTGGGGGGGTTTTGTGCTATTTTGGCATTTTATGGCCTTCGAAACTGTGATAGGTAGTGAGGAGTGAAATCAAAAATTTGCGCCCTTAGAAATCCTGAAGGCGGTGCTTGGTTTCCGGGGTCCTGTACGCGTCTAGGCTCCCAAAAAGTCCCACACATGTGGTATCCCCGTACTCAGGAGAAGCAGCAGAATGTATTTTGGGGTGCAATTCCACATATAACCATGGCATGTGTGAGCAATATATCATTTAGTGACAACTTTTTGTAATTTTTTATATTTTTTTTGTCATTTTTCAATCACTTGGGACAAAAAAATTAAATATTCAATGGGCTCAACATGCCTCTCAGCAATTTCCTTGGGGTGTCTACTTTCCAAAATGGGGTCATTTGGGGGGGTTTTGTACTGCCCTGCCATTTTAGCACCTCAAGAAATGAGATAGGCAGTCATAAATTTAAAGCTGTGTAAATTCCAGAAAATGTACCCTAGTTTGTAAACGCTATAACTTTTGCGCAAACCAATAAATATACGCTTATTGACATTTTTTTTTTTTTACTAAAGACGTGTGGCTGAATACATTTTGGCCTAAATGTATGACTAAAATTGAGTTTATTCGATTTTTCTTATAACAAAAAATAGAAAATATCATTTCTCTTATCGTCCATGGACCGACGCAGCTCTCATACTGATTACATGTGGGTATATGTCCCTGCTCGCAGGAGAAGACCTAGGCAGAATGTTAGAGGTTAAAACATTCTAGAACAAGCCAGAGCTGAACAGCCCCGCCCAGGGGGGCGGTCCCTCCGGACATTACCCTTCCACCTGCAGCTAATCAGCCTCAGTTTTTTTCTGCCTAGCAGAAGGAGAAGACGTGGCTCTCAGGAGCCAGTCTCCTGGAAGATTTTACTTTTGATTTTTATTCCTTTGGGAATTTTATTATTTTATTTTTGAGACCTTCAATCAACTGTCGGCTGGGCAACAGGTTGGGTACACTAGTATCCTCGTAGTCTTCCCTGTCCGACCATCGAGCGTGCTGATCCTAGCCTTGCGTGCGTGAGACTCAGTTCACGACATACCCCATGACTCCAGGGGTGGCCGGGTTGCTTTCATGCTCCCGCGGTCCTCTCAAGATTGAACAGTACTTGACTGACTGTATCTCTCGCGGTGGACCGGGCCGACAGCTACGCAGTACGACTCTGTGATAGGTCTGTCTGAAACAAGCCAGTGAGTCCCTGAAAGGGACGGGTAAGTAGTCTCTCCTACTGCAGGTGAGTACATGCTGGCTGTGTTTTTGTGTGTGGGGGTTTCTCCCTGTCCCCCCCTGTTATGCTGCTCTCTGCACCCTGTACTGGTGCTGTGGGGTGTTTGGGGGTCACTCTGGCCTGGTTGGGCGCTCATGTCTGCAGTTTTTTCTGGTGTGTGAGGTGATTATTGGCGCTGTTTGAGGTGGTTATTGCGTGCGCCATTGGCGCGCATTAGAGCTTTGAATTTTGCGCTCGGCGGCCATCTTGGCGTTCAGTGGCACAGTTATGGCTGCGGACGGCGGCCATTTTCTTGTGGCCGCCGCGCATTTATTTCTGGCGGCGGCGCGAATCCCCTCACAATCTCCTCACAGACTGAGCTGTCCTTAAGGGTTGGTGGGTCCTCCCGGGTATCCCCTCCTCAGCGTAGCCAGTGGGTGGACTGTATATTCACTGTATAATGTATAAGGTCTCAGAGGGTGGTGTTATGGAGTCTGATACACCTGCTCTCCACATTGCCTGGGGCAACTGGCAGTGCTGCACAGTTAAACATGTTCATATGTTTCCTGCACCTGCGGTCCTTATGGACCAGTTGTCAGCAGTCCTGGAATCATTCCTGTCAGAATGGAAGCGGTGTGCGAGCAAAAGGAGCTATAAGCCCCCTCCCCCCACAAAAATCTTTAGTGAAGGAGTGCTCTGAGTCAGATATGGGCCTAGCTATTGGGCTCAGGACCCTACCTCTGAATATTTAATGTTTATGAACAGGACATTCCCTTGTGAGGAAGACTCCAGTTCTGTGTCAGTGAATGACAGGGCGCTTGTAAGTGATCTCATTGATGATGTGAGAAACACACTCAGGCTGAAATTGCTGTGACAAGCTTTTCTTTTACACAGTTTCCTCAGTTTTCCTCACACGCTGCCTCAAGAGCAGCATGGGTGAGGGAGGACTTTATTCATTTATGTCTCTAATCCCTGTGAGCCTTGTGTGTGATACCTGAGGTAACATTTCCCGCCATTTCCTGGGGAATGATTTGAGCTCTGACAGACACACGGTCTGAGGATCAGAGGTTACCTGAATGCTGCTTCAGCAGCACAGTCAAGCAGGTTGGAATGATACAGAGAAGATTATGCGCCTCTGCGCCATAATTTAAACTCATCCTATACCTCTACACTGCATACATTCACAGTGTATGTATGTGTTATTGGTCTCTGTGTCTGCGTGGCTGTCCCCACGTTCCAATGCTGTGTTTCAGTGCCATACATGATATAAACGTACAAAATATGTTTATGCACGACTCCAGATACATTCACAGTATATGTATGTATCATACTCTCTGGGCTGGCGGGGGCTCTGGTGTCCTCCCGCACTCTCATGGTATGTGCGCTTCGGCTCTGCACAGTATAGACATGTTCAATATGTTTATTGCACATATGATACATGTTTACAGTATGGGTATACTGTTTGCGTGGGGTTCCTCCGGGTACTCCGGTTTCCCCCCACGCTCCAATGGAAATGCACAGCATAAACATGTGCAATATTATGTTGATTCACATGCTATCATTCCTACACGGTATCTGTGTGCTGTCTGCGTGGAGTTGTACCGAGTGGGCGCTTCGGCGCTATGCACAGTCTAAATTTGTGCGATTGGACCTACCCGGTATGTCTTTGCAGTCTGCGTGGGTTTCCGCCCACGCTACATGACATGCATGCCTTTGGTGCAATACACGATGTAAACATACACATTATGTTTCTTCTTGTTAAAAAAAAACATACACATTATGTTTATACACTACACTAAATACATTCACAGTAGTTGTAGGTATTGCATTCTCTGAGTATGCGTGGGGTACTTCGGTTCCTCCCACGCGCCAACGGTGTGCGCGCCTTCGGTGCTATGCACACATGAGCTTGTGCAAAAGGTTTAGCGCACACACTATAATACCTATACGGTATGCGTATGCAGTCTGCGTGGGTTTCTGCCCATGCTACATGACATGCATGCCTTTGGTGCAATACACGGTGTAAACATACACATTATGTCTATACACTACACTAAATACATTTACAGTAGCTGTAGGTATTGCATTCTCTGAGTATGCGTGGGGTACTTTGGTTCCTCCCACACGCCAACAGTGTGCGCGCCTTCGGTGCTATGCACACATGGGCTTGTGCAAAATGTTTAGCACACATACTATAATACCATACACGGTATGCGTATGCTGTCTGCATGGGTTTCATCCGGGTGCTCAGGTTTCTCCCCTGCGTTCCAATGGTGTGCGCATTCTCAGCGCTATGCAGAGTATAAACATGTGCAATTTGTTTATTCGCAGGCTAACATACCTACACGGTTGTGTACGCAATCTGTGTGGCTGGTTTACGTCCAGGCCCCGATGATGTGCACGCCTTCGTCGCTGGCACAGTATATACGCGTTTAATAGGTTTATCCACAAATACTAAACTACATACGCCGTATGTGGTGGTATTATGCTCTTTGTGGCTGCGTGGGTTTCCTCCCACACTCTCCATTTGTGCGTTTGACGCAATACATAGTATAAACTATGTGTTTGCACAATCAGCACCTATCCATGGGTAGCTGCTGGATGGAGCATTGTCACAAGGATCCCTGGTTTCAGGGGTATCACTTTCCACCTGCTTTCAGTGGTGATCAGAAGCGCTGGCTTGGACTGTGTTCGCCAGGCTGGGGTTGGCGTTGCGCCCGTTAGTGGCTGCGTCTCTGGCATTTTTTGTAGCTCAATGACTGGGCAAAAGCCTCTGCTTCATTCATCAGTCGTCTAGCAGGTGCACTACAACTGCTTTAGCCTTTAGGGTCTCTGTGCCCGGGGGTGGGTTTGAGCCACCTGTGGAGGCTGAGGTATTAGTCCTCTGACCGAGTTTCTAGGGAAGTTCCGTCAAGTTGCCTTTATTGGCCAACATTTGAGGCACCCTGTACACTGGGGCCTCCCTTCTCCGATACATTGCGGAGTCTCTTTGGGATTTTCATACGTCTCGCTGCAAGACGGTCCTGTCGGCCGTGTGCATTGCAGGCGAAGGGTCCTTGCATCCGGAGGTGTTTCCACCTTCTTTACCGGAGGTGGGGCACCGGAAGTGGACCTTGTGGCCTCTCGACTCACTCGCAAGGTGGCAAGATCGTGGTCAGGTCCAGGGACCCCTGGGCGGATGCGTTAGACGTGTTGGAAGCCCGTGGGGGCAGTATCGCCTGATATATGCTTACCCTCTGCTACTGTTGTTGCCTCGCCGGCTTCGCAGAGCATACTTCATCCTGCTTTACAGTCCTTGGCTTTAATGGCATGGCTGTTTAAAGCCAGGTGCTAAAGGACCGAGTTCTCTCGTATTCGGTCATCTCTTCTATGTTGTTGACACGGGAATCTTCCTCCAGAAAGATATCTCACCGTACCTGGAAGGCTTACAATGCTATGTGCGAGGAACTTGAGTGGCATCCTCGGATGTTTTCCGTTCCCAGGATTTTGCTGTTCTTACAGCGTGGTGGGACCCAAAAGCTGGCCTTGCATACCTTCTTTTTTTTTGAGGGTTGGATTTCGGCCCGGACTGTCTTTTTCAACGACCACTGCCGGGCCATTCCTTGATTAGCACCTTTTGGGCAGTGGGTTTGCCATGTGGTCCCCCCTGTCAAGCCTCCTCTCCCTACTTGGGATCTGATTTTGATGCATCTCGGTTCTCCAAGAACATCCCTTTGAGAATATCAGAGAGATTCCTCTCTTGACCTTGTCCCGGAAGTTGGCCTTATTGGCCATTGCTTCGGTTAGACGGGTGTCTGAGTTGGCAGCCTTGTCTGGCAAGTCGCCTTACTTGGTCCTCCATAAGGATATGTTGGTGTTGCGCCCACGACCATCCTTCTTTTCTAAGGATGGTCTTGGCCTTTTACCTTAAGAAGGACATTGTTCTTCCGTCCTTGTGTCCTCACCCATCGCTTCCCTGAGAGTTTGCGCTTCATACATTAAGATGGGTACAAGCCTTACGAGTGTACCTGTCTGCTACTGTTTCCATTCGGAAATCTGTGTCTGGTCCAAAACAGGGCCGAGCGGTGTCGTCTGCCACCGTCTTTAGGTGGATCAGGCAGACCGTCATACAGGCCTATGCCCTTAAGGGGCGGGCGCCTCCCTTTCCGGTTGCGGCGCATTCCACCAAGGCAATTGGTGCTTCCCGGGCCTTCCGACATCAAGCGTCGGTTGCACAAGTGTGCAAGGCGACGACCTGGTCGTCCGTTCATACCTTTTCAAAGTTCTACAAGGTTGATGTGGCTGTATCTTCGGATGCTTCCTTCGGCCGCAAAGTGTTGCAGGCCGCTGTCTAATGTTGCAACTCCTCCGTTGAGGGGCTCTGCTGGTTTGGAGTGAAGTTTTGGTTGTTCCTTACTTTTTTTGCTCCCACCCTTTTCTTATACTGCTTTGGGACGTCCCACATGTAATCAGTATGAGAGCTGCTTCGGTCCATGGACGATAAGAGAAAATAGGATTTTTGTACTCACCGTAAAATCCGTTTCTCTGACGTCCATGGACCGACGCAGCACCCACCCTTCCTTTTAAGTTTGTACTGCTTTGTTACGAACTGAGGCTGATTAGCTGCAGGTGGAAGGGTGATGTCCGGAGGGACCGCCCCCCTGGGCGGGGCTGTTCAGCTCTGGCTTGTTCTAGAATGTTTTAACCTCTAACATTCTGCCTAGGTCTTCTCCTGCGAGCAGGGACATATACCCACATGTAATCAGTATGAGAGCTGCGTCGGTCCATGGACGTCAGAGAAACGGATTTTACGGTGAGTACAAAAATCCTATTTTCTCTTATCATCCATGGACTGACACGGTGTCTCTTTACACTTTACACGTGGGTTTATGTCCCTGCTTGCAGGAGAAGACCTAGGCAGAATGTGAGATGTTATACATACATTCTAAAAGCCAGAGCTGAACAGCCCCACCCAGGGGGTGGTCCCTCCGGACATAACCCTCCCACTACAGTCAGCAGACTTCAGTTTTTTTCTGCCTAGCAGAAGAAGAAAACGTGGCTCTCTCAGGAGCCAGTCTCCTGACCTATTTTTATTCCTTTTTTGGAATTCTTTTTTATTTAATTTTTGAGAATTTTCTATCAACTGTCGGCTGGGCAACAGGTTGGGTACAAGATATCCTCGTAGTCTTCCCTGTCCGACCATCGAGCGTGCTGATCCTCGCCTTGTGTGCGTGAGACTCAGTTCACGACAGGCCCCATGACTCCAGGGGTGGCCGGGTTTGCTTTCATGCTCCCACGGTCCTCTCAAGACTGAACAGTCCCTGACTGACTGTATCTTTCGCGGTGGACTGGGCCGACAGCTACTCAGTACTGCACTGTGATAGTCCTGTCAGAAACACACCAGTGGGTCCCTCAGGGGATGGGTAAGCAGTCTCTCCTGCCTGCAGGTGAGTACAAAAGGCTGTGTGTTTCTCTGTGGGGGATTTTCCCTGTCTCCCCCTGTATTTCATTGTCACTCTCTGTCACCATTGCTGGCGCTGTGCTGTGTGGGGTGCCTGGGGGTCACACTGTTCTTGGAGGGGCTAATGCTGGTCTGCAGATATGCTTGGGGCCTTTTTTTGTGTGTTTTGGGGCCTGAGCGCCGAGTGGCGCTGTCTGTGTGCTGTTTTTTTCACTTTTGCTGAGTCATGGCGGCCATCTTGCCGCGGATCGCCTCAGTGAAGTGCGGCGGCCATTTTCTTGTATCCCGCGCGCTCTTCAGCACTAGTTTTGGCCTCTAGCGCTGCTGTAACAGCGCGAATCTCCTCACAATCTCCTCACAGCTCACCAGCGCTGACACAGCGCGGTACAGACAGCGGAACTGAGCGGTCCCTGGTCCGGTTTGGTGAGTCCCCTGGGCGCCCCCTCCTCAGTCAGCACAGCCTGTGGGTGGACTTTTTTTTATCTGAGGAGTCTCAGAGGGGGGCAATATGGAGTCTCTGTCACCAGCTTCCCCTAAATGTCAGTGGACAACAGGCAGTGCTTCAGCACCTGCGGTCCCTAGGGACCAGTTGTGGGCAGTCCTGGAATCATTTCTGACCAGGATGGGAGCTGTGTGGAAGCGCAAGGGAGCAAAAAAGCGACTTCATGAGGGCAGTGCGCTGATTCAGATATGGGCCTAGCCACTACCGCTCAGGACCCTAGTTCTGAATGTATTGGATGGTTTTGAACAGGACATTCCTTATGAGGAAAACTCCAGTTCTGAGTCAGTAAATGACAGGGCGCTTGTTAGTGTACTCATGACTGCGGTGAGGGACACTTTCAAGCTAAAATGCTGCGGATGCAGAACCTCAGGCGGATACAGTCTCCTTTTGGTTCTTTTAAGGCCAGGCCTTCTAAAGAGGTTTTTCCATATGTACTTTCTTTGACCAGCTCATTGATAAGGTCTGGGAAAAGCCGCAGAAGAATTTTTTTATGGTCCTGCGGCGTTTGTCTATCAGATACTCCTTGAAGATGCCCTACTTAAAAAGTGGGCTTCTCCCCCAGGGTCGACCCTCCAGTCGCCCGGTTGAACAAGGCCATCACTCTCCCGATGGAGGGGACTCCTGCATTTGAGGACCCCACTGACAGGAGGTCAGAAGTGGTGAGCAGAGCCATGTTTGCCTTGTTGGTCCGCCCTACGGCCTGTGGTAGCGGCGACCCTTGTGTCTTAAACACTTAGGGTTGGGCAAAAATGTTGCACCTAGCTGTACAGGAGCATAATCTTCCTCCAGACACAGTTGCTCTGGCCCACCAACTGGTTCAGAGCCTGGTTTATGTGTGCGACGCCACGTTGGACGCGGCCCCTTTAATATCCAGGGCCTCTGTCTCGGCGGTGGTATTGCGTTGTCTTATCTGGTTGAAGTGCTGGTCTGCTGACCTAGCCTTAGGAAGCTCCTGACGGATCTGCCATTTAAAGGTGGTAGACCTTTCGGTGCTGCTCTGGATGACATCGTCATGGATGTCATGGGAGGTAAAAGCACTCTTCTTCCTTAGACTAGCAAGGGTGAGGAGGCCCGCTGCAAACAGGGGCCTTCCTTTCCAGCAAAACTGT
The DNA here is from genome assembly GCA_029206835.1 of Rana muscosa. Lineage (NCBI taxonomy): Eukaryota > Metazoa > Chordata > Amphibia > Anura > Ranidae > Rana > Rana muscosa. The sequence continues at coordinate 156,859,675 of CM055117.1, forward strand.
TTTTTTTCGTCAGTCAGAGTCCACGGGTAGGCCCTCTCAGACTGACGGCAGTGTGGCTGGTGGGCACAAGTGCCCCTGGGTGCGTAAGCCGAACAAGCGGCTCCCAAGCCTGCCTCCGCGTGAAGTCTTGCCTCCGCCCGACTCTGGGGTGGGGGGACGACTTCGCAGGTCACGAATCGGTGGTCCTCCCGAATCTCCGACTGGTGGGTGTGCGAGGTGGTCACCTCAGGATACAGGATAGTATTCCGATCCTGGCCCCCAGACAGATTCTTTCCCTCAAATCTTCCTCTCCTTCCTACCTGTCGGGCAGCCCTCTTGGGGGCTGTACAGGATTTGATCAGGTCCGGAGTGATTGTGCCTGTTCCGTCACAGGAGAGTTTTCAGGGATTCTACTCGAGTTTTTCGTCCCAAAAATAGGACGTGGTTCCACCTATCCTGGACCTCAAGGCCCTGAATGCCTTCGAGAAGGTGCAGAAATTCCGCGTGGAATCCATTCGGGCGGTGATCGCTACACTCCACCAAAGGGATTTTCTTCTGGCGTCCTTGGACTTCATGGACGCCTACTTGCATGTTCCGATCTGCGCAAGTCACCAGAAGTTTCTGCGCTTTGCGATCAGCGAAGTCCACTATCGATTGTGGCTCTTCCTTTCGGCCTAGCCTCGGCACCAAGGGTGTTCACCAAGGTGCTTGCTCCGGTTCTAGCCTTCTGTCACAGCGAGGTATTGCTGTCGTGGGCTATCTGGACGATCTTCTGCTAAGAGCAGAAAGTGGATCAGACTTAGAGGAAAGGTGACTATCGTCAATTAGACCCTCAGGGACTCGGGTGGTTCCTGAACATTCAGGAGTCAGTCCTGATCCCGACTCAGTGTCTGGAGTATCTAGTTCTGATTCTGGACTCCTTGGAGGCAAAGGTATCCTACCTCTGGAGAAGTTGCTGACACTTCAGTCTGCGGTGCGGGTGCTGACATCCCAAAAATGGTTGTCAATCCGTTTTTTGCATGAGAGTCCCGGGACTCGTGGTGGCCTCCTTCGCGGCCATTCCGTATGCCCAATCACACACCAGGGCATTGCAGAAGGAGATCTTGTCCACCTGGGACAAATCCCCGTTGTCCTTGGATCTTCAGATCCAGGTGATTCACCTGGTCAGGGCGCCCCTGACATGGTGGTTGAGATCCTCGGCTCTTCGGTCCAGAAAGTCGTTCCCCTCCCATCCAATGGACGGTACTCACGACGGACACCAGCCTGACGGGCTGGGGTGGAGTCTGGGGAGTCCTGTCGGCGGAGTCTGGGGAGTCCTGTCGGCTCAGGCCTTGGACTCCGGACGAGCCCGTTTACCAATCACTGTTCTGGAAATACGGGCCATCGGACTGTGTGTCTCTCCTCAGGTCGGAGAGAGTACGGGGTCGCTCCATCAGGAGCCAGTCGGACACCGCCACGGCGGTGGCGCATGTAAACCATCAAGGGGGAACTCGGAGCTCAGCTGCGGCTTCCGAGGTAGTCCGTATCCTGAAGTGGGCCGGAAGAAACGTGCCGGCTCTGTAGGCCATTTTACATTCTGGGCATAGACAATGGGCAGGCGGACTATCTGAGTCGCCAATCGCCAGACGCCGGACCAAGAAGAGTGGTCTTTGCATATTTCAACTCCTTTACCGATGGTGGGGCACGCCGGATGTGGACCTGATGGCCTCTCGACTCAATCGCAAGGGTCGAGGTTGTGGCCAGATCCAGGGATCCTTGGGCGATGCCTCGGATGCGTTGGTGGCCCCATAGGGTCCTTATCGCCTGATATAAACTCCGGCGATCCTAATTGTTCCGGATTGGCCTCAGCATCACTGGTACGCTGATCTGGTACGTCTCGTCGCGGACGTTCCCTGGCGGTTGCCGATGAGGGAGGACCTTCAGTCTCAAGGTCCTATGTTTCATCCGGCTTACAGTCTCTGGCTTTAACGGCAGGGCTGTTAAAAGCCTGGTGTTGAGGGACCGAGATCTCTCGGACTCGGTCATTTTGACCATGTTAAGGACACGGAAGTCTTCCTCCAGGCAGATCTATCACCGTGCCTGGAAAGCTTATATCGCCATATGCGAAGCGCTGGACTGGCGTCCTCGGACGTATTCCGTCCCCAGAATCCTGTGTCCTCTGCAGTGTGGAGTGACCCAAAAGCTTGCTTTGAGTACCATCAAGGATCAGATTTCGGCCTTGGCCGTCTTCTTTCAGTGACCTCTAGCGGGTCATTTCTTGGTTAGCACCTTGTGTTGGGGGTTCGCCATGTGCTCCCTCCTGTCAAGCCTCCTTTCCCACCGTGGGATCTGAATTTGGTGCTCTCGGTCCTCCAGGAACCTCCTTTTGGGAATATCCGGGATATTCCCCTCTTGTCTTGTCTCAGAAGGTGGCCTTTTAGTGGCAATCACTTCTGTTTGACGGGTGTCTGAGTTGGCGGCTTTGTCCTGCAAGTCGCCATATTTAGTCATCCATAAGGATAAGGCGGGGTTGCATCCGTGACCTTCCTTTTTGCCAAAGGTGGTGTCGACCTTTCACCTACATGAGGGCATTGTCCTCCCGTCTTTGTGTCCTCACCCATCGCATCCCAGAGAGTTTGCGCTGCACATATTGGATGTGGTATGAGCCTTACGGGTGTACCTGTCTGCTACTGCTTCTATTCGGAAGTCCGACTCACTGTTTGTGACTGTCTCTGGTCCATAACAGGGCCAAGCGGTTTCGTCTGCCATCATTTTTAGGGGAATCAGACAAACCGTCATTCAAGCCTATGCTCTCAAAGGGCGGGCGCCTTCCTTTCCGGTTACGGCGCATTCCACCAGGGCAATTGGTGCTTCCTGGGTTTTCCGACATCAAGCGTCGGTTGCACGAGTGTGCAAGGCGGCGACCTGGTCGTCTGTTCATGCCTTTTAAGTTTTATAAGGTTAATGTGGCTGCATCTTCGGATGCTTCCTTCGGCCGCAGGGTGCTGCAGGCCGCTGTTTAAAGTTGCGACTCCTCCGTTGAGGAGCTCTGCCTTCTTGGAGTGAAGTTTTGGTTTTTCCATTTATACTGCTCCCATCCCTCTTGACGCTGCTTTGGGACATCCCACGTGTAAAGTGTAAAGAGACACTGTGTCAGTCCATGGATGATAAGAGAAAATAGGATTTTTTGTACTCACCGTAAAATCCTTTTCTCTGACATCCATGGACTGACACGGCACCCACCCTTCCTTTTTAAGTTTGTACTGCTTTCTTATGAACTGAAGTCTGCTGACTGTAGTGGGAGGGTTATGTCCGGAGGGACCGCCCCCTGGGTGGGGCTGTTCAGCTCTGGCTTTTAGAATGTATGTATAACATCTCACATTCTGCCTAGGTCTTCTCCTGCAAGCAGGGACATAAACCCACGTGTAAAGTGTAAAGAGACACCGTGTCGGTCCATGGATGTCAGAGAAAAGGATTTTACGGTGAGTACAAAAAATCCTATATTTTTTTTCAAAATTTTCGGTCTTTTTCCGTTTATATCACAAAAAAAAAAAAAATCGCAGAGGCAATCAAATACCATTAAAAGAAAGCTCTATTTGTGGGAAGATAAGGACGCAAATTTAGTTTGGGTACAACATTGCATGTCTGCACAACTTACAGTTAAAGCAGCGCAGTGCAAAATTCTGAAATCACCTCTGGTCCTCTAGCTACCAAATGGGTCGGGGCTTAAGTGGTTAAAGGAAATCGGGCACATAGCACTTTAATATAATAGGTGGAAGGAATATCGGGGTGATTTTTTTTTTTTTCCTTCTTTCCAACGGGGGGGGGGGGGGGGGGGGGTATAGGGGAAATCTGAGGTAGAAGAGAGAAGAAAAATCAGGAGGATGTAGGATAGACCCATGTTGTTGTTTTGTTGTTAATGTGGTGATGTGTTTATTTTAAATGTAATTCTTTTTATACGCTTATTGAAAATGTAATGAAAGCTATATTTATGTAATAAAAATTGAATAAAACAAATTTAAAACAATGTACTTTCCCCTTTTAGGGGTCTCAATCATCCGTTTGGGGTATCTCCAGATTAAAGGTCACATCTTCTTTCTCCAGATCTTGCTGTTAGGCTCAGCTTTAGGCTCCATGTACACTGAAGCTGATAAACTGCAGTGTTTTGGCGTTTTTTTTTAAAAGCCCAATAACTGCACTATATGTTAGCCTATGTGTTCATGTACACAGCGTTTTTTAGCGTTAATGGGCTTTTTTCTGAACGCAAGAAATTCACATTCGAAGTGCCGTTTTTCGGAGGGAAAAAACGCTCAAAAACGCAGGTCGCCAGCGTTTTTTAGCGCTTTTTGATCCATTGAAAAAATAAATAAATAACCTAACGCTAATAAACGCTAGTAAAAAAACGTTGATAAAAGCTATATTTTAAAGCAGGCTTTTTCTGCCAGAAATCTGGCGTTTCAAAACAACCGTTTTTGAGCTTCTGTGTACATGGAGCCTTAGTGTACAATGCACAATTCTGCAGCTCCTCCACTCAAAGATATATAAAAAAAAAATGCCATCATTCTTATACCTTTTGAATAATCAGCAGATTATAGCAGAGATTTTTTTTTTTTCTTTACTTCCCTGATGAAAAGTAAGGCCAAATCTCCCTATTAGGGACACAGAGGCTCTTCCCTGCTCTCAAAAACCAAAAACATTTCAGGTGGCATTAGGTTTTAGAATGTACAGTAAAATTTAGTCTGTATATGCAGTAAAGCATGCTTGTTCTACTCACTGCAGAACCTAAGGGGTACATCCTGCACATTGTGTAAAAAGGCTGTTTTGATCCTGTCTTCTCTGCTCTTCTTCTTCCACAATCCCCAATCCACTTGCTGTTAGAACAGAGCCCTAAGAAGCATTCTGCAAATTTTTTTTTTCTTTCTTTTTTTTTCTTTTTTTGTTGGGGGAAGGTGCATGTGATCAGTACAGGGCCAATCTGCACTGTCCAGACAAAGTCAGGGGTCATGCATACTCATAGGACAGTCAGAGGAGAATTAAAACTCCTCTCACAAGCTTTAACCACTTAAGGACCGCCTAACGCCGATATACGTCGGCAGAATGGCACGGCTGGGCACATCAACGTACAGGCACGTTGCCCTTTAAGAGCCCAGCTGTGGGTCGCGCGCCGGCGTGCTCACGACCCGGTCCTGAGCTCTGTGACCGCTGACCCGATCGCTGCCTGTGTCCCGCGATCGGGTCACAGAGCTGAAGAACGGGGAGAGGGGAGTGTAAAAAAACCTTTCCCCTTTCTTCTCCGTGGCATGTCGGTGATCGTCTGTTCCCTGTCATCGGAACAGACGATCAGTGACGTGTAGCCTCTCCCCACCTTCAGTAAGAATCACTCATTAGGGCACACTTAACCCCCTACAGCGCCACCTAGAGTTTAACCCCTTCATTGCCAGTGTCATTTTCACAGTAACCAGTGCAATTTGTTAGCACTGATCGCTGTGAAAATGACAATGGTCCCAAAAATGTGTCAAAAGTGTCCGATGTGTCCGCCATAATGCCGCAGTCACGAAAAAAATCACTGTTCGCCGCCATTACTAGTAAATTGCGTTTTTTTTTTTTTATACCAAAAATATGTAGAAGAATATGTATCGGCCTAAACTGAGGAAAAAATGTTTTTTCTCTTATCATCCATGGACCGACACGGCGTCTCTTACACTTTACACGTGGGTATATGTCCCTGCTTGCAGGAGAAGACCTAGGCAGAATGTTAAATGTTAAAACATTGCAGAACAAACCAGAGCTGAACAGCCCCGCCCAGGGGGGCGGTCCCTCTGGACATTACCCTCACACCTGCAGCTAGCAGACCTCAGTTTGTTTCTGCCTAGCAGAAGGAGAAGACGTGGCTCTCTCAGGAGCCAGTCTCCTGGAAGATTTTACTTTAAATTTTTACTCCTTTTGGGAATTTTATTTTATTTTTGAGACCTTCAATCAACTGTCGGCTGGGCAACAGGTTGGGTACACTAGTATCCTCGTAGTCTTCCCTGTCCGACCATCGAGCGTGCTGATCCTCGCCTTGTGTGCGTGAGACTCAGTTCACGACATACCCCATGGCTCCAGGGGTGGCCGGGTTGTTTTCATGCTCCCGCGGTCCTCTCAAGATCCAACAGTACCTACTGTATCTTTCGCGGTGGACCGGGCCGACAGCTACGCAGTACGACTCTGTGATAGGCCTGTCTGAAACAAGCCAGTGAGTCCCTCTATTGGCACCGGGGGTGTTCTCCAAGGTGCTTGCGGGACGGGTAAGTCTCTCCTGCTGCAAGGTGAGTACATGCTGGCTGTGTTTCTGTGTGTGGGGGGGTTCTCCCTGTCTCCCCCCTTTTATGCTGCTCTCTGCACCCTGTTGTGCTGTGTGGGGATGCTTGGGGGGTCACTCTGCCCTGGGGGGGCCGCTCCATGACTGTTATTTTTCTGGGGAAGTGTTCTGGGGAACTGGCTGTGTTGTTTTCTGTGCGCCATTGGCGGCCATTTTGGCTGGGGCTTAATGCAGTTATACTGGTGCCCGGCGGCCATTTTCTTGTAGCCGCGGCACTTTCACGTTCATTTTTGGCCTCTAGCAGCGCTGCTGTACGGCGCGAAATACACACATCCTCACAGATTCTTCACCTCGGGCTGCACCAGCGCTACAGCGCGACTCATACAGCGCTACAACACAACTCATACAGCGCGGCTCATACAGCGGTACCGAGCGGTCCCTAGGGGTGGTGAGTACTCCAGGTATCCCCTCCTCAGCCCCAGCACGGCCTGTGGGTGGGCTGTATTATTCACTGTAATGGTGACTAAGGTCTCAGAGTGTGGCAATATTGGAGTCTGGTTCACCTGTTTCTTCACATTGTTAGAGACAACTGGCAGTGCTCCTGCACCTGCGGTCCTTAGGGACCAGTTTTCGGCAGTCCTGGTATCATTAACTGACCAGGAGGAAGCAGTGTGTGAGCGCAAGGGAGCAAAAAAGCCCCTATCCCCACTTTTTTTCCACAAAAAAAAAAAAGGGGGTGTGCGCTGATTCAGATATGGGCCTAGCCATTACCGCTCAGGACCCTAGCTCTGAATATTTATTTGATGGTTTTGAACAGGACATTCCTTGCAAGGAAAACTCCAGTTCTGTGTCAGTAAATGACAGGGTGCTTGTTTTGTGAACTCATTACTGCAGTGAGGAACACTCGCAAGCTAAATGCTGCGGATGCAGAACCTCAGGCGGACGGTCTCCTCTGGTTCCTTAGGGCCGGGCCTTCTAAAAAGTGTTTTATTCAATATGTACCTTTCTTTGACCAGCTCACTGACAAGGTCTGGGGAAAAAGCCGCAGAAGTCTTTTATGGTCCCGCGGCGTTTGTCTATCAGATACCCCTTTTGAGGATGCCCTACTTAAAACGTGGGCTTCTCCCCCAGTGGTCGACCCTCCAGTCGCCCGGTTGAACAAGGCCACCATTCTCCCGGTGGAGGGGACTCCTGCATTAAGGACCCCACTCACAGGAGGTCAGAAGTGGTGAGTAGAGCCATGTTTGCCTTGTTGGGGTCCGCCCTATGGCTTGTGGTAGCGGCGACCCTTGTGTCTCCAACACTTGCGGGATGGGCAACTGTACAGGAGCATGATCTTCCTCCAGACACTATTGCTCTGGCCCACAAATGGTGCAGGGCCTGGTTTATGTGGCGACGCCATGTTTGACGCGGCCCCTTATAACTCAGGGTATTGCGTGGTCTGATCTGGTTGAAATGCTGGTCTGCTGACCTAGCTTCTAAAAAGCCTTGGAAGGGTTTACCATTAAAAGGTGGTAGGCTTTTCGGTGCTGCGCTGGATGACCTCATCAAGGATGTCACGGGAGGTAAAAGCACTGTTCTTCCTCAGGCTGGCAAGGAGGCCGCTATAAGCAGGGTCCTTCCTTTCCAGAAAAAAAGGGTTTTTTTTTCGTCAGTCAACAGCCAGACTGACAGCGGTACGGCTGGTGGACACGTGCGCCCCTGGGTGCGTATGCCGAACAAGCCGGCTCCCTAGCCTGCCTCCGCGTGAAGTCTTGCCCCCTCCCGACTCTGGGGTAGGGGGGACGACTTTGCAGGTCCACGGATCAATGGACCTCCCGGATCTCCTACTGGTGGGTGTGCGAGGTGATCCCCTCAGGTTACAGGATAGGTTCCGTTCCTAATACCAGACAGATTCTTCCCTCGAATCTTCCTCTCCTTCCTGCCTGTCGGGTGGCCCTATGGGGCCTATCCAGGTTTGAGGTCCGGAGTGATTGTGCCGGTTCCGTCACAGGAGAGGTTTCAGGGATTCTACTTGAATTGTTTGTCGTTCCAAAAAAGGGATGGGGTTCGGGCCTATCAGGGACCTCCAGGTCCTGAATGCCTTCGTGAAGGTGCAAAAGTTCCGCATGGAATCCATTCGCACGGTGGTCAGTACACTCCGTCAAGGGGATTTTCTGGCGACCTTGGAAATCAAGGAAGCCTACTTGTATGTTCCGATCTGCGCTTGCGATCGATGAGGTCCACTATCAATTTGTGGCTCTTCCTTTCGGCCTAGCCCCGGCACCGAGGGTGTTCACTAAGGTGCTTGTGCCGGTTCTAGCTTGCTGAGACAGCAAGGCATTGCTGTCGTGGGCTATCTGGATGATCTTCTCAGAGCAGGAAATGGCTCAGTATTAGAAGACAGTGTGACTATCGTCAGTCAGACCCTCAGGGACTTCGGGTGGCTCCTAAACATTCAGGAGTCAGTCCAGGTCCCGACTCGAGATTTGGAGTATCTCGGTCTGATTCTGGACTCCTTGGAGGCAAAAGGTATTCCTACCTCCGGGGAAGCTACTGACACTTCAGTCTGCAGTACGGATGCTGACATCCCAAAAAATGGTCGTCAATCCGTTTTTGCATGGGAGTCCTGGGTCTCATGGTGACCTCTTTTGAGGCCATTCCGTATGCCCAATCGCACACCAGGGCATTGCAGAAGGAGATCTTGTTCCCTTGGGACAAATCCCCGTTGTCTTTGGATTTTCCGATCCAGGTGAGCCACCTGGTTAGGGCGTCCCTGACATGGAGTTTGGGTCCCCGGCTCTTCGGTCCGGGAAGTCGTTCCTCCCCGTCCAATGGACGGTGTTCACTACGGACGCCAGCCTGAAGGGCTGGGGTGTAATCTGGGGAGTCCTGTTGGCCCAAGGGCTTGGACTCCGGACGAAGCCTGTTTGCCGATCAATGTTCTGGAAATACGGGCCATCAGACTGTGCCTCTCCTCGTGGTCTGAGAGATTGCAGGATCGTTCCATTAGGATCCTGTTGTACAAGTCTCGGTGCTCAGCTGAGGCTTCCGAGGTCCCCCGTACCCTGAAGTGGGCTAAAAGAAGCGTGCCGGCTCTGTCAGCCGTTTACATTCCGGGCATAGAACTGGCGGACTATTGAGTCGCCAGACACTGGACCGGGGAGAGTGGTCCTTTCAACTCCTTTGCCACACAAACGGTGGGGCACGCCGGAGGTGGACCCGATGGCCTCTCGACTCAATCATAAGTTGTCGAGATTTGTGGCCAGATCCAGGGATCCTTGGGCGGATGCCTCAGAGTGGCCCATGGGGTCATGATCACCTGATACACGTTTATCCTCCGCTGCAGTTGCTTCCTCGCCTGCTGCGCAGGGTGGTGACCGAGGGAATTCAGGTGATCCTCATTGCTCCGGATTGACCTCGACTTCACTGGTACGCCGATCTGGTACGTCTCGTCGCAGCCGTTCCCTGATGGTTGCCAATAAGGGAGGACTTTCTGTCTCCAAAGTCATATATTTCATCCTGCCTTTACAGTCTCTGGCCTTAACGGCATGGCTGTTATAAGCCAGGTGTTGAGGGACCGAGGCTCTCGGCCTAGGTCATTTCGTCCATATCAAGGACACGGAAGTCTTCCTCCAGAACTATCTCTGTACCTGGAAAAGCTTGCATCGCCATGTGCGAAGAGCTGGACTGACATCCTTGGACGTATTCCGTCCTTAGAATCCTGCGTTTCCTACAGCATGGCGTGGCCCAAAGGCTCGCTTTGAGTATCATTTAAGGGTCAGTTTCGGCCTTGGCCGTCTTCTTTCGGTGACCACTAGCGGGTCATTCCTTGGTTGGCACCCTTGTGCAGGGGGTTCGCCATGGGCTCCCTCCTGTCATGTCTCCTCTCCCCCCGTGGGATCGGGATTGGTACTCTCGGTTCTCCAGGAACCTCCTTTTGAGAATATCAGGGATATTCCCCTCTTCACTTGTCTCAGAGGGTGGCCCTTTTTAGTGGCAATCACTTCTGTTAGACGAGTATCTGAATTGGCGACCTTGTACTACAAGTCGCCATATTTAGTCATCCATAAGGATAAGGCGGTGTTGCATCCGCGACTTTCTCTTTTGTCAAGGGTGATCGCGACCTTTCACCTAAAATCAGGACATTGTCCTCCCGTCCTAGTGTCCTCGCCCATCGCATCCCAGAGAGTGCACGCGGCACACTTTGAATGTGGTACGAGCCTTGCGGGCGTGCCTGTCTGCTGCTTCTATTCGGAAGTCTACTCTCTGTTGACTGTCTCTGGTCAGATACAGGGTCAAGCGGCTTCGTCTGCCACCTTTTTCTAGGTGGATCGGACAAACCGGCTTTCAAGCCTATGCTCTCATGGGGCGGGCGCCTCCCTTCCCGGTTACGGTGCATTCCACCAGGGCAATTGGTGCTTCCTGGGTTTTCCGACATCAAGCGTCGGTTGCACAAGTGTGCAAGGCGGCGACCTGGTCGTCTGTTCATACCTTTTCTATGTTTTATAGGGTTGATGTGGCTGCATCTCCGGATGCTTCCTTCGGCCGCAAGGTGTTGCAGGCCGCTGTTTAAAGTGGCAACTCCTCCGTTGAGGAGCTCTGCCTTGTTTGGAGTGAAGTTTTTTGGTTTTTCCATTAATACTGCTCCCATCCCTCTTGACACTGCTTTGGGACATCCCACGTGTAAAGTGTAAGACGCCGTGTCGGTCCATAGATAAGAGAAAATAGGATTTTTGTACTCACCGTAAAATCCATTTCTCTGACATCCATGGACCGACACGGCACCCACCCTTCCTTTAAGTTTGTGCTGCTTTGTTACGAACTGAGGTCTGCTAGCTGCAGGTGTGAGGGTAATGTCCGGAGGGACCGCCCCCCTGGGCGGGGCTGTTCAGCTCTGGTTTGTTCAGCTCTGGTTTGTTCTGGAATGTTTTAACATTTAACCTTCTGCCTAGGTCTTCTCCTGCAAGCAGGGACATATACCCACGTGTAAAGTGTAAGAGACGCCGTGTCGGTCCATGGATGTCAGAGAAATGGATTTTACGGTGAGTACAAAAATCCTATTTTTTTTATATTTTTGGAGGATATTTATTATAGCAAAAAGTAAAAAATATTGCATTATTTTTTTTTTTTAAATTGTTGCTCTATTTTTGTTTATGGCGTAAAAAATAAAAACCGCAGAGGTGATCAAATACGACCAGAAGAAAGCTCTATTTGTGGGGAAAAAAAAGGTCGCCAATTTTGTTTGGGAGCCACGTCGCACGACCACGCAATTGTCAGTTAAAGTGACGCAGTCCCGAATCGCAAAAAGGGGCCTGGTCCTTTAGCTGCATATTGGTCCGGGGCTAAAGTGGTTGTAAGCCTTTTTTTTTTTTTTTAAACACCTGCAAGACAAAGCCATAATGAGCTAGTATGACTAGCATACTAGCTCATTATGCATTACCTACCTTGGACCAAAGCCGTCCTCGTCGCCCCCTCCAGCCGCAGCCATCGCTCCACAGATACCCTGAAGCTTACTTCCAGGTATCGCCGCTCCAGCCAATCACAGCGGCGAAGACGTCACTCCGCACGGGAGCCGTCAAATCCGGATTTGTGAATGGGGATTCTGACTGAATGCACCGTTGTCTACGGCGCGCATGCACCGTAGACCACGGTGTATATCTTTTGGCAAATATCTCCTAAACGTGTAGGTTTAGGAGATAATTCAAACACCTACAGGTAAGCCTTAATATAGGCTTACCTGTAGGTGCAAGTTAAATAAGTGGGTTTACAACCACTTTAACCAGTGGACACTGATAGAAGTCACAAGACTGCTATATACTGCTGAAGAGAAGCGATATATTTTATTTGTTAAAATCAATGCATTTCCATGTTCTGTGTGCTGTGGCAGACCAGATATAGTGAATGTAGGGTCCTGGGTTTAGTAACACTTTAAGACAATTTGGTTGATGTACTAAAACTGGAGAGTGAAAAATCTGTAGCAAGTTTTGCAAAGAAACCAATTCACTTCCAGGGTTTTTTTTGTTTGGTTTTGTTTTTTTGTCAAAGCTTAATAGAACAAGCTGAAGTTAAAAGCTGATTGGCTTACCATGCACAGCTGCACCAGATTTTGCGCACTCCAGATTTAGTAAATCAACCCCAATATGTACTGGGATGCTTCTTTGTGTGCTGGAACATGTTCCCTGTAGGGTGCAGCTTGTGCTCTACATTTCACTCATGTTGCAGGCACACAAAATAAATGCATATTTTATTTATTTTGCTTTGATTTAAATACTTTTAACTTGGAGTCTTCTCATAAAACATTTTTCATTGATGAGTTCCTTTTTTTTAATTTGGATTTTGAGAAGTGATACAAATTACACTGACATTATCTGCAATAACCATATTTTAGATTTATATTTTTTATTTGTCTGGGTATTGTTTTTGTTAAATCTGAATTTCTCAAGACGTCTTCCAGGACGGCACAATGAGAGATGACTAGTCCACCTGACAGGAAACACAATCAATCAAAGAGGTTAAAAACCCCACCCCTCCCTGTGCTCCTCAGTTTTTGATTGTGTTTCCCCACAGCGAAACCGTTTGTTAATTTCTAAAGACCTAAAGGCCTGGTGCTGGAGGTCTCCCCCTGGGACCTAGGTCGAACGCTTAGGAAGCCTCTGGACCTAGCAGGACGGGCTCATCCTTCCTGGGGGGTCCCCCTTTTGTTGTAACATACTCAGGGGGGAAGGAATAGCCTTGAAGAACCCCCCTGAGTTTTCTGAAGCCCTAAGGTACAGGGTACCTGGAAGCTTCAGGGGCCAAATGTTTCCTCTTTTTTCCTCCCTACCTGGTGGGTGTCCACTTCAGAGGGGGGGCTGGCAGGTCTCCCGCAGATGCGGTGGTGAACCCAGCGGTGAAGCGCTGTTCTGGCTATTGGCGCCGCTCAGGCATGTGCGGCGCCATTTTCCCATGGCCTGGAGGACTCATGGATTTCCTCCTCTAGCGCCCGGAATGACGTCACCGCGCGCCGCGCCACTTCCGGTTTCCGGTCTACGGCAAGATGGCGACGGCCGGCGTCTTTTCAGCCAGCTTCCACTATAAAGATGCCAGGAAAAGAGGCGCCCATTCCTCCTGTTTGCTCTTAGCGTCACGGTTCGAGCCCGGATGGAGCATGAGGAAAGGCCCGGTACGGCCAAGGCTACAGAGGAGGCCACAGGAGGTGAGTCCTACCCAGCCAGCAGGGGTTATGATGGGGGAGGTACCCCGACTCTTCCCCCTTTTTGCTCTGCACAGGGGTGTTTGGTACTAAAAAATTCCCTGTGTATATTTGTTTTTTCTGCAGGAGGGGACGTCACTGCCCAGGGGTCTACCAGCCGTCCCTCTAAAGCCCCTGCTCGCATCAAAAGATGTGGCTACTGCAACGATAGGTTGCCTCCAGACTATTCCAGACCTTTCTGCTTTAAATGCATTCAGAAATTGGCTGGAAAAGAAACATCTCAGGTCATGAAAGACTTCCTGTCTGTCCAGACCCAGATGCTAACTACGCTTAAGGAGTTTCAATCCTCACTCAGGTCTAGGGAACCAGAACCTCAGACAAGTGGGGGGGGGGCCTCTTCCTCTCAGGAGAGTTCTTTGACTCCCAGGGTGGTTAAAAGACGCCCGCAGCCTCTAAAATCCCTACCTTCACAGGGTTCGGGGCTGGAGAAGGATTCAGATATCTCCGATCGAGAAGTATCTGATGAGGGTCTGGTGGATAGTCAGGCAGAGGACAAGGAAGAGGGCTCCAGGCCAGGAAGGCACATCTTCTCGGCCGATGATATGGAGGGCCTCCTTGGGGCAATTTATACTTCTGAGGAGATCCAGGAGCCTGCGGAACAGGTTTCCGCACAGGATAGAATGTATCAGGGTTTGTTGAAGTCTCAACCCAGAACCTTCCCCGTCCACCAGGCACTGAAGGACATTATCCTTCAAGAATGGAAGGATCCTGAAAGGAAGCTTTTAAGACCAAAAACGTGGAAACGTAGGTGCCCTTTCAAGGAGGAAGATGAAGATAGGTTCTTCAAAACACCCAGATTGGATGCTTCCTTAGCCCAGGTATCCAAACAGTCTGACCTCTCCTTTGAGGATACTGGTAACCTCAAAGATCAGATGGACCGGCGTGCTGAAACCACCTTGCGGAGGGCCTGGGAAGCCAATGCGGCAGCCATGAGCCCAGCGCTGGCTTCAGCATGCGTAGCCAGGAATGCAGATGCATGGATCTCAAAATTAACGGACCATGTTTCAGGCACTTCCAAATCCAAGGAAGTCTTGGAGTCGTTGCAGCTAATAGGTAGCGCGGTGGCGTACCTAGCGGACGCAGCGGTAGAAACCGTAAGAACCACCGCAAAGACTGGAGCCCTCTTAAACTCTGCTAGAAGAGCTGTATGGGTCAAAACCTGGGATGGTGATAGTGCATCCAAGACCCGTTTATGTGGTCTCCCATTTGAGGGCTCCCTTCTTTTCGGTACAGGACTTGACCAAGCCCTGTCCAGGTCCACCGAAAAGGGTAAGAAGTTTCCTACCAAACCTAAAAAGGAAAAAAGGAGATTTTTTCGAGGCCCCCAGGGTAAGAACCGGTCTTCAGACAAAAGACCTATCAATACTAGGAGGTGGAGTGCCGGCAAGGACAAACAGAAGGGAGGTATCCTTTTCTCCAGCCAAAAGCCTAATGACAAGAACTCTAAGTGACGTAAGGGTAGGGGGAAGGCTTTCCCAGTTTCTCCCCAGATGGGAAAGCATATCTCAGAGCGCCCATGTCCTCCAAATCTTAAAAGAGGGCTACAAGCTAGAGTTCCTTCACTCCCCTCCCCCGAAGTTTCTGGTAACACATCTACCCAGGGACCCCTTAAAAGCTGCAGGTCTGGTACAAAATGTCTCAGAACTGGAAAGGCAGGGAGTAGTTATCCCGGTACCTACAGAACAACAAGGTTTGGGCGTCTATTTCCACGTTTTCGTTGTTCCAAAGCTGTCAGGGAAGCATCGGCTTATAATAAACTTGAGACCCTTGAACGCTTATCTGCGTCGCAAGAGGTTTCGGATGGAGAGCGTGTACACTCTCAGGAAGCTTCTTCTGAGGGGGGTGTTCATGGTGACCATAGACCTAAAGGACGCCTATCTACACGTCCCGATATTCCCAGCACATCAGGCCTTCCTCAGGTTTGCAATCACTTCCGCCCAGGGAGTGCAGCATTGGCAGTTTGCTGCGCTTCCCTTCGGACTGTCATCCAGTCCAAGAGTCTTTACAAAGATCATGGCGGAGGTGATTGCTTACCTGCACCTGCAGGGTATAGCAGTAGTCCCCTACCTCGACGATCTGCTTCTCTACAATCAGAGTCGAGATCTCCTTCTTGCAGACCTGGCCAGGGTCGTGAGCACCTTGGAAAGCCTGGGGTGGATCATCAACAAAGAAAAATCCTCAATGGTCCCAGAACAGAAGAAAGTTTACTTGGGATTCCTAGTGGATTCCTTAGAAAGAAAACTTGTTTTACCCCAGGACAAAGTCCAAGGTCTTATGACAACGGTCAGGTCTATGTTGGAGGCAGAGGAATCCTCCTTCAGAAGCATCATGCGGGTGCTGGGTCTAATGACCTCCTTGCATCCCAGCGGTGCCGTGGGCTCAGCTCCACTCCAGACCTCTCCAAGAATTCCTTCTATCCTCTTGGGACGGATCAAGGGAATCTCTAGACTACAGGGTCCCCATCCCAGTTGTGGCAAAGGAATCTCTGAGGTGGTGGCTCCTTCCTCAGAATTTACTGGTGGGTCGTCTGTGGAGTCAGTCCAACCCTCTCTCAGGATAACCACGGACGCAAGCGCCTGGGGTTGGGGGGCTCACTTAGACGAGCTCAGAGCTCAGGGTTCCTGGAACCGAGGTCAGAGGGGCGCCTCCTCAAACCTCCGGGAATTGTTGGCGGTCCGGGAGGCTCTAAAGCAGGGGTCTCAAACCTGCGGCACTCCAGCTGTTGCGGAACTACAAGTCCCATCATGCCTCTGCCTATGGGAGTCATGCTTGTAACTGTTTAGCCTTGCAATGCCTCATGGGAATTGTAGTTCTGCAACAGCTGGAGGTCCACCAGTTTGAGACCCCTGCTCTAAAGGCCTTCGAGGAGAGAGTCAGGGGCCGAGAGGTCCAGATTCTATCCGACAATGCCACCACAGTGGCATTCCTGAACCATCAGGGAGGCACCAGGTCGCGTACCCTTCTGGCTTTGTCTCTGGAGATCCTGAGCTGGGCAGAGCTCCGGATTCCCTCTATCACAGCGGTTCACATAAAAGGGGTTCACAACGTAGAGGCGGACTTTTTAAGTCGCCACCCGATTCTCCAGGGAGAATGGGAGTTGAACACAGAGGTGTTCGATCTGGTGTGCCAACGGTTCGGCAATCCGGAGATAGACCTCTTCGCCCGCAGGGAAAACAAAAAGCTAAAGAGGTTCTTTTCCCTGACCCGGGAATGGGGCTCAGAGGGAGTGGATGCGCTGGCCCAGGTGTGGAGTTTTCATCTGGCCTATGCCTTTCCCCCCTCTGGGTCTGATTCCGAGGATCCTGCAGAAGCTGGACCTCTCAGAATGCTGTCTCATTTTGGTCACCCCCTGGTGGCCCAAGAGAGCCTGGTTTCCCACTCTGGAGAACTGGTCTGTAGCTCCCCCTCTCCATCTACCAGTTCGGTCAGACCTTCTTCTTCAGGGTCCGGTCTTCCACCCAGAGCCCAGCTTCTTCAAACTGACGGCCTGGTGCTTGAAAGGCAGAACCTGCGGGAGAAGGGCTGTTCAGAGAGAGTGATCACCACTCTCCTCTCTAGTAGAATGGAGGTCACCAGGCGGATTTATGCTAAGGTGTAGGGGGTCTTCTCTCGCTGGTGTTCAGAGAGAGAGGTTTCCCAACAGGAAACTTCGGTCATTCTGGAATTTCTCCAGGATGGAGTTGATCTGGGGCTGGCTACCAAGACACTAAGAGTTCAGGTAGCAGCCTTATCTTACTTCCTGGACAGAAGATTGTCCCAGGACCCGTTGATTAAAAGATTCTTGTCAGCTAGGGACAGAATGTCTCCAGTACAGATCTCTAGGGTTCCACCCTGGGATCTCTCCTTGGTTCTAGAACAGTTAACTAAGGCTCCGTTCGAGCCTTTAGACAGTATTTCTATTAAACTTCTCACAGTTAAGTTTACCTTTCTGCTGGCGATAACGACAGCCAAAAGAGTAGGTGATATGCAGGCTCTGTCAATTAAAGAGCCGTTTTTTCGTTTATTTGAGGACAGGGTTGTTCTCAGGCAGGACCCCCTGTACCTTCCCAAGGTAGTATCAAAATTTCATAGAACGCAGGAAATAATACTCCCTTCTTTTTGTTCCAATCCCCAGAATGAAAGGGAGGCTTCCTTTCATTGTTTGGATGTCAGACGATGTCTGCTTTCTTATTTGGATAGAGTTAGCATTTTCAGAAAATCCAGCCACTTATTTATTAATTTTTCTGGTCAGAAAAAGGGCCAACAGGCTTCTAGAGTAACCATAGCTAGGTGGATAAAACAAGCAATCTCCCTAGCTTATGACCAGGCTGCTAAGACAGCCCCGAAGGTTAAAGCACATTCCACTCGGTCTCTGGCGACCTCCTGGGCAGAAAGGGCCGGAGCTTCGGTCGAACAAATCTGCCAAGCTGCGACATGGTCAAGCCAGAACACTTTTTTGAAGCATTATAGAGTGGAGTTGCTGTCGCCTCAGGACCTCTCATTTGGTAGGAAGGTCCTGCAAGCGGTCGTCCCACCCTAAGGTAGGCCTGCAAATTACTTGCTTCTCGCTCATTGTGCCGTCCTGGAAGACGTCTTGAGAAAAGTACCAGTTACTTACCGGTAATGGTCTTTCTGGTAAGTCTTCCAGGACGGCAGGCCTACTTCCCACCGCTCTGGTTAAGTATATTAATATATATATATATATATATATATATATATAGAGTTGTTGTGGTATGTTGTTTTCACTCTCGTGCACTAGTGTGGAGTACTTTTTCACAAACTGAGGAGCACAGGGAGGGGTGGGGTTTTTAACCTCTTTGATTTTGTTTCCTGTCAGGTGGACTAGTCATCTCTCATTGTGCCGTCCTGGAAGACTTACCAGAAAGACCATTACCGGTAAGTAACTGGTACTTTTCCTGTGGTAACTGACACTAACTGGCTAATTGACAATATGGGGCATAGACATTCAAATCCGAACACCACATCCCATTACCCACTTCAGCCCCGGACCATTACGCAGCTTAATGACCAGAGGTGTTTTCAGAATTTTGCACTGCGCTGCTTTAACTGGAAATTGTGCGGACATGCAATGTTGTACCCAAACTAAATTTGCGTCCTTTTCTTCCCACAAATAGAGCTTTCTTTTAATGGTATTTGATTGCCTCTATGATTTTTTTTATTTTTTTATTTTTTGCGATATAAACGGAAAAAGACCGAAAATTTTGAAAAAAAAAATATTTTCTACTTTGTTATAAGAAAAATCGAATTAACTCAATTTTAGTCATACATTTAGGCCAAAATGTATTCAGCCACATGTCTTTAGTAAAAAAAATGTCAAGTGTATATTTATTGGTTTGCGCAAAAGTTATAAGGTCTACAAACTAGGGTAAATTTTCTGGAATTTACACAGCTTTTAATTTATGACTGCCTATCTAATTTCTTGAGGTGCTAAAATGGCAGGGCAGTACAAACCCCCCCCCAAATGACCCCATTTTGGAAAGTAGACACCCCAAGGAAATTGCTGAGAGGTATGTTGAGCCCATTGAATATTTTTTTTTTGTCCCAAGTGATTGAATAATGACAAAAAAAAAATAAAAATTACAAAAAGTTGTCACTAAATGATATATTGCTCACACATGCCATGGTTATATGTGGAATTGCACCCCAAAATACATTCTGCTGCTTCTCCTGAGTACGGGGATACCACATGTGTGGGACTTTTTAGGAGCCTAGCCGCGTACGGGACCCCGAAAACCAAGCACCGCCTTCAGGATTTCTAACTGCGCAAATTTTTGATTTCACTACCCATCACAGTTTCGAAGGCCATAAAATGCCAAAATAGCACAAAACCCCCCCAAATGACCCCATTTTGGAAAGGAGGCACCCCAAGCTATTTACTGAGA
This sequence comes from Rana muscosa, assembly GCA_029206835.1. NCBI lineage: Eukaryota > Metazoa > Chordata > Amphibia > Anura > Ranidae > Rana > Rana muscosa. The sequence continues at coordinate 156,879,050 of CM055117.1, forward strand.
GGCATGGTGAGTATTTTACAGCTCTCATTTGTTTTTGAAAATGAAGAAAGAAAAAAATAAAATAAATATATATAAAAAAAAATTCTTCTTTTTTTTTTTCAATTTTCAAAACTTTGTGACAAAAAGTGAGATCTGCAAGATACTCACCATACCTCTCAGCAATTAGCTTGGGGTGTGTACTTTCCAAAATGGGGTCATTTGGGGGTGTTTTGAACTGTCCTGGCATTTTATACACAACATTAGGAAGCTTACATCCACTCTTCTAACCACTTGAAGACAAAGCCCTTTTTGACACTTTTTGTTTACATGAAAACATTTTTTATTTTATTTTTTTGCAAGAAAATTACGTTCAACCCCTAAACATTATATATATTTTTTAAAGCAAAGGCCCTACAGATTAAAATGGTGGGTGTTGCATTTTTTTTTCCCACGCATTTTTTGGGGAAAAAATACACCTTTTTTAATGCACTAAAACACACTATATTGCCCAAATGTTTGATGAAATAAAAAAGATGATCTTAGGCCGAGTACATAGATACCAAACACGACATGCTTTAAAATTTCGCACAAACGCGCAGTGGTGACAAACTACATACATTTTTAAAAGCCTTTAAAAACCTTTACAGGTTACCACATTAGATTTACAGAGGAGGTCTACTGCTAAAATTACTGCCCTCGATCTGACCTTCGCGGTGATACCTCATATGCATGATGCAATTGCTGTTTACATATGACGCCAGACCGACGCTTGCGTTCGCCTTTGCGCAAGAGCAGGGCGGGACAGGGGTGTTTTTTTTTTTTAAATTAATTTTCCTTTTTTTATTTTTAAACTGTTCCTTCCATATTTTTTTATTTTATTATTTTTTATTATCTAAGGGAATGTAAATATCCCCTATGATAGCAATAGGTAGCGACAGGTACTTTTTTTTTTTTTTTTTTTTTAAATGGGGTCTATTAGACCCTAGATCCTTTCCTCTGCCCTCAAAGCATCTGACCACACCAAGATCGGTGTGATAAAATGCTTTCCCAATGGTGCTTTTTATATCCGGGGGGGACATTCCCTCCCACTGCTTGTAAAAGCAGTCTAGAGGCTAATTAGCCGCTAGGATTGCTTTTACATGAATGACGGCCGCTGGCTGAAAAGAATGATACCAAAATGATACCTAAACCCGCAGGCATCATTCTGGTATAACCATTCAAAGTCCAGCAACATACCAGTACGTTGCTGGTCCTTGTTTGACATGTATTTGTAATCTTTTTTTTCTTGCAGCCTGTTGGCTGAACGAAAAAAAGAGATTGATCGGTGGGTATGCCCACCATTAGAATACCTCCCTTCATCCACCCACTTCTAATGATGGGCATACATGCACCATTTATATATGCTGAAGCATGGGGGCATCCTCCCGCAAAAGTTATGCCGCGTACACACGGTCGGACTTTTCCACGGGCAAGCCTCCGTCGGAATTTCGACCATATGTACGCGGCATTAGGAGCAGAATCGCTCCTCCGCTCCTCCGCCCCTGCTGCCCCATGCTTCGGCATATATGCTCTTTATTTTAACTGTGGTGGTGAAATCACCTCCTACAGCACTGAAGTCGCAGGGATCAGGCCTGTCTCTGCGAACGCTGCAGTTATGTGTGTTGTGTTTTGTAAGTGACAGCGATCGATCGATACTGCACTTGGGTGGCCTGAGCTGGACGGAGGGGCAAAACGCAGGTGCTAGCAGGTATCTGGGCTGATCCCGCTAACACTGTGTTTTTGGGAACCCTAAACCGCTGGGGACGCTAGTATAGATCTGATCAGATACTATACCACTAAGGGAGGTGTATGCTTTGCGCGTGGGTGTTAGCATTACTGGCACTAACCTGACGCTGCCTGGGGCGACGAAGACCCTCTCTGACGCTAAAACCTAATTGATATCACCCGCCGGGCGATCAGGGGGTTAAACCTGTATTGGGTTATATACGGCAGGTGCCCTGACACTATAAAAAGCAAACTAACCAGCGTCACCCGTAACACTTATACGGTGATCACTGGTGAAAGGGTTAACTAGGGGCAATCGGGGGGTTAAAATCTTTATTAGATAATATATGGGGGTACCTGACGTTATAAAAACCTGCGGCGAACATAAAAAAAATAACTGACTACCTAGCGCATCACCGACACTAATGCACAAAAACGATCGCTTAGTGACACTGGTGATAGGGGGTGAAAGGGTTACCTGGGGGGGCGATCAAGGGGTTAAACCTTTATTGGGTAATATATATGGGGGTACCCGACGCTATAAAAACCTGGCGGCGAACAAAAAAAATCACTGACTACCTAACACATCACCGACACGAATACACCGATCAGAAAAAGGATCGATTAGTGACAGTGGTGCTAGGGGCTGAAAGGGTTACCTGGGGGGCGATCAAGGGTTTAAACCTTTACTAGGGGGGGGGGGGTTGGGGGGCTGCCCTGGACCTAAGGGACCTGACACTTTTACAGTTACAAATGTCACTGATTGCAGTGATCAGTAAATAAATGATCACTGCAATCGGTGACACTGTGACTGGGGACTGGGGGATGATCTGGGGGGCGATTTATGTGCCTATGTGTCCTGGTGTCAGTGTACTGCTTGTGCACTAACCTGTGTGTCTTCTCTCCACGGCGCTCCGGTATATGTGAGCACCGCAGGAGAGATGACATCACTTCCTGCTGCTTCCTCTCTGCCTGTGTTTACATTACACAGGCAGAGGAAGCATTTGATTCGCCGGGAGCGATCGCGAGGGGGTGGCCAGAAACCAATGGCCGCCCCCTCATCACGGATCGCTCCCAGAGCGATCCCGACCGTCCACTGTACCGGAGGGGGGTCCAATCGGACCCCCCACCCATACGAAAGCAGGCACGTACAGGTACGTGATTGTGCCTGTCCGTGCCATTCTGCCGACGTGTGTGTATATATACAGTGGGCGGTTGTTAAGTGGTTAAATATATATCAAAAAGTTTAACATTTTTATTGAGAGAGTAAAAAAACAAGCAATGATAAACTATCCATGTTGGGTACAAGACATGTGGCCATGTGCAAAGATAGCTGCAATATGATCGCTCTACTAGTTTCGCTCGGATGAGCTTCCTCAGGAGCTTTCGATGTTTAGAGCAGATGGATGCTAAAAATTACAAATCCCAAACAATGGATGGACAGCAAGTTAATGTTTGATACTGATACAGAATTCAAACAATAAATCAATAAGCAAATATTGGTTAAAATAACCAGAAACAGCATAGAATTATATGGTACAAAAAAATCAAAAGACATTAATGAAATTGTAATCACAGTGCAAGCGGGGAACAAATCTTACCATAACAGCCAATTTCAACCCATTAAAATCAAAAGGGTTATATAGGGTTAATCTAGGAGGATCCCATAATTCAAAACCCAGCCATCCAGATGGTACCATTCATTCATCAGAAGCCACAGAAGGAAAAGAGCAATAAGGAGTCCCTAAAAATGTAAAAATGCACAGATGGGAGCCCAAATGAGAAAAGAGATATAAAGCCAAAGGGCATCCCCAGGATGGGAACCATACTCCCAAACTGGACAATATTGATGAATCCAAGAAATCAAATAAAAAAAAAAAAATCATACCTATAACAGGGAATGAAAAGGTAGAGTCAATAGGATTGGACCACTTATTCATAAACTGAGACCCAGTGATGCGGAATGGATGTAAGGACAATATCCTGTAGCCATGAAGATAGCAATTGATCCAGTACTATCAATCCAATCTGGGGACTGACATGCTGAAAGTATGAAGAGGAAACAAGATATAAGGATAATAAACTGAAAAATCTGTATGGTATCAAGCAGTCCTAAAAAAGTGCTGAATGGATCGAAGGTAGCTCGCCTTAATGGTTGAATGAACAAGTGCTGGACAGGCAAGGTGGAGAGAAATGTGAATTCTCCCTCTGGGGAAAGCGCCCTGACAGAGATCGCGGCCAGAGGCCACGCTCTTAAAAGCCTCCCATTCCGGCGGCGTCTGACGTCACTGCCGGGAAGCGACACGCGCGTCAACACCTAGTGCGCATGCGTGGACCAAACGGCAAAAGGAGTCGCGCGCACGTCATCACGGGGAGCCAGGCCTCGGCACACGTCAGTGACGCAAGTGAAGCCCCATCTGGGCTCCTATCTGTGCATTTTTACATTTTTAGGGCGTCCATATTGCTCTTTTCCTTCTGTGGCTTCTGATGAATGAATGGTACCATTTGGATGGCTGGGTTTTGAACAAGTTATGGGATACTCCTAGATTAACCCTATATGACCTTCTCTTGTTAATGGGTTGAAATTGGCTGTTATGGTAAGATTTGTTCCCCGCTTGCACTGTGATTACAATTTCATTCATGTCTTTTGATTTTTTTGTACCATATAATTCTATGCTGTTTCTGGTTATTTTAACCAATATTTGCTTTTTGATTTATTGTTTGAATTCTGTATCAAACAACATTAACTTGCTGTCCATCCATTGTTTGTGTCTTGTAATTTTCAGCATCCATTTGCTCTAAACATCGAAAGCTCCTGAGGAAGCTCATCCGAGCGAAACTAGTAGAGCGATCGTATTGCAGCTATCTTTGCATATGGCCACATGTCTTGTACCCAACATGGATGGTTTATCATTGCTTGTTTTTTTACTCTCTCAATAAAAATTTTAAACTTTTAATAATTTTTTATTTCTACCTTAAGTGAACACTGTTAAAAAATCCCAGGGTTTTCGTACCCATTGTCCTTTTTTCTTTTTGACACTAACTGGGCTCCATTTAAAAACTTTTTTAAATAACAAATATGTTATACTTGCCTGCTCTGAAATCTTTTTGCACATAGCAGCCCCAATCCTCTCCTTTTGCCCCCTGCTGGCGTACCTGACTCCGACGCCCCCCGCCCAGTGCCCCCATAGAATGCCACGATTTATATGGGGCACTCGTGCGGGTGTCTGTTGTGTCAACATTAGAAAGCTCATGATGTAAAATGATTGACAGTAGTGGGAGCCAATGGCTTCATCTGCTATCAATCTGCCCAGCGATGAGGGCGAGAGACAGGAGAGCCGCTGCTGTTGTGCACAGCGCTGGATTGAGATTGGGCTCAGGAAACTATAAAAAGGGGCTAGGGGAGATCTTCTGCAGCAGAAGTTTTTTTTTTTGTTTACCTTAATGAAAAGAATGCATTAAAGTAAAAAACCTTGCCTGGTGGCTAAATCTCAGATTTGTCAAAAACTTCCATGGTTCTAGAGGATGCAGTGGTACGTTCTGTAGAGGCCCTTAAATGCCTGCCATGCCGAGGTCCCAGAGCTCCTTATGATTTAACGCCCTCTATGCTTGCCACGCTTAGGGCCTGGAAGGCAGGACTTGCCTGCGAGCGGTATCCACGAACCGCAGTTTCCCCGACTATCCCTCTATGGAATAACCCCACACTACCTCGCATCTTTAAACTCCCCGAGTCTGTAGCATAGACCAAATATAATATATCAAGCTAGTGAAAGATGTAACCTCAGACCTCTCCATTCGCCCTTTCGATTATTTGTTTTCTAATCACAATGTCCCCTCATACCTTTTTTTTTGCACGCACTGATCACTTTGTACAGAGAATTTTTAATCTGAATAACAATCGCAGACCTGTTCACCTTTTCCAGAATGAGCTCCTGTGTTCCATATAAAACACAGAAGGTAGTTAAACTGAACTAAAGAAAGGAAAGCAGCAAGGACTTGGTGGTATTGCAGACCAGGGATGAGCTTCGAGTTCGAGTCGAACTCATGTTCAACTCGAACATTGCCTGTTTGCCGAGCAGCGAACAATTTGGGGTGTTCGCGGCAAATTTGAAAAGTCTATGGGAGAAATCTAAAGTGCTAATTTTAAAGGCTTCTATGCAAGTTATTGTCCTTAAAAGTGTTTGGGGACCCGGGTCCTGCCCCAGGGGACATGTATCAATGCAAAAAAAAAGTTTTAAAAACTGCAGTTTTTTCGGGAGCAGTGATTTTAATAATGCTTAAAGTGAAACAACAAAAGTGAAATATTCCTTTAAATTTCGTACCTAGGGTGTGTGTATAGTATGCATGTAAAGTCATGCCCGTTTCCCGTGCTTAGAACTGTCCCTGCACAAAGTGTCATTTCTGAAGGAAAAAAAGTAATTTAAAACTCACTCGCGGCTATTAATGAATTGTCGGCTCCCGGCAATACATAGAAAAGTCATTGATTAAAAAAAAAAGCGTGGGGGTCCCCCCAAATTCAATTACCAGGCCCTTCAGGTCTGGTATGGATATTAAGGGGAACCCTGCCGCAAATTTAAAAAAAATGCGCGGAGTTCCCCCAAATATCCATACCAGACCCTTTATTCGAGCACGCAACCTGGTAGGCCGCAGGAAAAGAGGGGGGGGGGCGAGAGCGCCCCCCCCCCTCCTGAACCGTACCAGGCCACATGCCCTCAACATGGGGAGGATGTCCCCATGTTGATGGGGACAAGGGCCTCATCCCCACAACCCTTGCCCGGTGGTTTCACTTTTATTTTTTCATTTTAAGCATTATTGAAATCACTGCTCCCGAAAAAACTGCAGTTTTTTAAAACTTTTTTTTGCATTGATACATGTCCCCTGGGGCAGGACCCGGGTCCCCAAACACTTTTTAGGACAATAACTTTCATATTAGCCTTTATAATTAGCACTTTTGATTTTGAACGTTCCAGTCCATTGTATTTAATAGGGTTCTAAAGTTCACGCAAACATTCTGGCTGTTCGCAGGTTCTGGTTCGGCTCATCCCTATTGCAGACAGGAAGTTCTTTTTAAAAGGACACAATTTTTATGCCAAACCAAAACTCCTGAGGGTTCTGTATTCCCTTCTTCTCAGCAGGAGGCCTCCTTGGAGTATCTCTTTACTGTCTCTTTCTAACGTGAAACGTCTTCCTTTCTAACATTGCCTACTAACTTGTTTGGCAATCCACATTTTGACAGAAGCATGAAAGTATAACTAACGGGAAAAACTTTTTTTTTTTTTTTTTTGGAAGGCACAGAGAGGGATTAGAACTCCTGTCCTTTTTTTTGGTGTGTGTGTTTTTTTTTTTTTTTTTGCCATTTGTGCCCCTGTTCACCCTCCTCCTATATTTTTCCTGTTTCACTTTTACTTTCAATAATAATGGTAAAGTACAAGAAATCCCAAATTTTGGGTTGTCCCCAAAAAAAGTAATAGAGGGGAAATCTTCCAATGGGGACACTAGTTCTGGTGACCTTGGGGGTCCCAAGGAATTTCCTTAATTTGTAAGGATTTCCTCTCACTTCCTGTTTTGGCTATGGGACAGAAAGTGAGAGTCTCTCCCCAACGGGACGCAAATGGCAGGAACAAAAATAAACTAAAAATTGGCGGGTTATAATTCTGCCTAATGCCCTGTACACACGATCGTTTTTTCCGATGAAAAAAGTGATGGAAATTTTTCACGATGAAAAATTATCGTGTGTGTGTGTGGCCCCCATCTGACTTTTTTTCCATCAGTGTTAAAAAAAATAGAACATGTTTTATATTTTTCCAATGGGAAATTCCGATCGTCTGTGTGGAACTCCAACGGAGAAAAAACCCACGCATGCTCAGACTCAAGTCGACGCATGCTCAGAAGCATTGAACTTCATTTTTCTCGGCTCGTCAGTGTTTTACGTCACAGCGTTTTGGACGGTCGGAATTTTGTCTGGTGTGTAGGCAAGACTGATGAAAGTCAGCTTCATCGGAATTCCGACGGAAAATTCCATCGGAAATCTGATCGTGTGTACAGGGCATTACTGTATCCAAAATGGAAAAAAAAATTGCTTTTAGTTCTAAATGAAGGCCACATAAGCAGCAAGAGCCAAGCTGTATTGTTTAAAGCCCTTGGCAGTGTACTGAGCATCTGGCACAATAAGTTACTTGTAAAAGAAGACTCTAATTTCTCCATTGGTCCGTGTTTCCTACCTTCCCTCCAATCCAACACTGCTGCCTTCACCACTTTTTTTGGCATTCAACACTTCTGAGAGCACCACATGTCTGTGTCCTCTGCTGCACACTGTGGTTACATTCATTGACCCTTAAGTCACTATTAAACACAGCAGTGGCATAGTGGTCAGAGAAGAGAACCAGTGTCAAATGCTGAAAACATTGGCGGAGGCTTGTTTTGTTCAAGTGAAGTGAACATACAGTGACTACTTTTACAGGGAATTTTTTTTGCTCGTTATTTAGGGCAGGGCTTGACAAATTTGCTTGGAATCTAGGAGCCAGCTAAAAAAAGTTAGGAGCCAGGTTTTTTTTTTTTTTTTTTTACGACCAATGCGTGCAGAAGCGAACGCATACGCGAGTAGCGCCCGCATATGAAAGCAGTGTTTAAACCACACGTGAGGTATCGCCGCGATTGGTAGAGCGAGAGCAATAAATTCTAGCCCGAGACATCCTCTGTAACTCAAAACATGCAACCTGTATAATTTTTTAAATGTCGCCTATGGAGATTTTAAAGGGTAAAAGTTTGTCGCCATTCCACGAGCGGACGCAATTTTGAAGCGTGACATGTTGGGTATCAAATTTACTCAGCGCAACATCTTTCACAATATAAAAAAAAATTTGGCTAACTTTACTGTTGTCTTATTTTTTAATTTAAAGTGTATTTTTTCCTCAAAAAAGTGCGCTTGTAAGACCGCTGCGCAAATACGGTGTGACAAAGTATTGTAACGACCGCCATTTTATTCTCTAGGGTGTAAGAATAAAAAATATATATAATGTTTGGGGGTTAACTTCTAAGTAAAGGGAAGGAGATGGGCGGGCAGTGAAACAGGCAAGCATTGCTGGTTGACTTGTCATACCAACGGCCACCACAAGATGGCGCCAGATTACAGAATGAAGCCTAGGCCTGCAGAAGGCCGCAAAGCCGCGGCCTAAATTAACGGCCGGCGCGGCCCGACGAGATCACGCGATCGCGGAGGGGGGGCGCACAGAGATACAGGTAACCTCCAGCTGTGCTGCCCCAGGTGCCAGGTCGTTAATTCTTGTCGCATTTGCGACCTGGCGCCCGGAGATTGTCGAGCCCTGATTTAGGGTGACGGCAGAGTTGTTTTTTTTTTATAGTGTTACTAAACCCAGGACCCTGCATTCACTATATCTTGTCTCCCACAGAGCCTGGAAATGCAATTATTTTTGTAAAAATATACTGCTCAATACCTTTTCTCATCAGCAGTATATAGCAGCCTTGTGACTTCTATCAGCGTCTGGCGGAGCACTGGTTAAAACTTGTAGGAGGAGTTTATATTCTCTCTTATGAGACTGCATGACCCCTGACCCTCTGTCTGGACAGTGCTGATTGGCCCTGTGTCGATCACATGCACCCTCCCAAAAAAAACTCTAGCAATACACACCAAACTGAGCATGTGCGGAGTGCCCCCAAGGCTCTGTTCTATCAGGTGATGGATTGGGGACTTGGGAAGGAGGAGAGGATCAGAGAAGACTGGATCAAACAGACTTTTTACACAATGTGCAGGATTAACCCCTTAGGTTCCACAGTAAGTATAACAATCATGCTTTACTGCATATACAGACTGATTTTACTGTTGTGGGTTTAGTAACACGTTAACTGCAGTAAATAACAATGAGGCCACTAAACCTCTCTATGCTGCAGGGTTCCATGGTCACAGGTCATGCAGAACTGAATTACAAATATTTTAAGTCCTGCTTTAAAGCAGTCCTTTGCCTCTCTATAAGGTAACCACTTTTCTAGACCTTAAAACCATTTCTTCTATTTAATATTGTTCTGTTATTGGGTAATAGCAGATGCAGACACATCATGGTACGGGTGTGATATATTTATTTAACCTTTTAGAAATATCTTTATGGCCTTATTTCATAAACAAAGGATAATTCTTAGGCAACCAATAACTACAAGCCTACAAAGTTAATGGCCAATAGAATGCTATTAGGGAGACAAATGGCCTTTGTACTGTATATATTTGTGTATCTTCAAATGTGCCATATGTTTCTCCAGCTTTGAAAATTTATGTTCAAAGTGGACATCTAATTCCAGTTCTTTTCTAATATGGGTAAAGTTTGAAAGAATTAAACCTCTGCCAGGTTTGTTATTATTCCTGCTGGAGGGATTGGCCCTTATTTCCTGTACTAGTCACTATTGTCACAAAGGAAGGTGTGTGGGAGTAGGTGAGGGTTTCGAAACTTTTATAGCCGTCTGTGTAGCAGGTGGTGTACAGAGGAAATTATCTACTGGGAACACCTGCCACAAGGCCTGAAAGTAAGAGATTTATCTCCAGAACAGGAATGAAGAGGAAGTCTTCTAATGGGCACAATTGCACAATTGTTATGGTGAAAGCGGTCTAAGAGGGCATTTCCTTCACCTTGGAGAGATTTTCTATTGTATCTCCAGGAAAAACAGTGATTTGAAATTTTCCTTGTAACCCTGCACATAACTTGAGTTCAGATTACAGCAAGCCTGTTGTATGATTTATGGTATCCCCAGCAAGGTTCGTAAGTTGCTGCATGAGTTTCATCTTTGGTAACAAAGTTGTAGGTCTACTGATATAAGGGGTAGAATGTTTCTTTTCACATTGCTAAGACTTATGATATGATTATTAATTCTAGCTGTACACGGGTATACACTGTGCCTGCACAAATTTGTGCATGGACCTAAATCCCCGATGACAGATTTTGCACATCCAGGGATTTCACCCCCTTGCGTTAGTTTACGCATGTATGGCATATACCAGCATCAACCATTCCGATACGAAGGATAGCTGTACGCTGTAGCGGTGTCTCCCGGGAGCAGGAATGTGACCACATTTACGTTGGATGCCCGAAAGCGTCCATATGCATAATGTTATCTTTCTTCTTAGACCTAAATTGAACATTGCAAACAGAGGATTTTTTTCATATTTATCTTTCTAATCTGCAATACTGTTCACCAAAGCAAAATGTTTGTTTGCTGATCTGGTATATCCATGTACTAAAAAAATAAATTTCCTTTTTCCGTACAGAAGCTACACAAACAAACAAGACTAAGGTCATATCATTAAACAATGATATAAAATCGCCTCCACAACTGACCTTTTTCAGTCTCGTACCTCCCAAATTTGTGAGATGAGAAAGAAGCACACAACAAGAAATAAATGGGCAAATTAAATGCCCCTACACTACAGTAACATGGCCAATGGGAATTAATGCACTTTCCCGTACTGAAAGACGTTTGATGTGTGACTGTTGAAATTTTACTTTCTCTTAAGTTCATTGACGGACACGGCTTCTTCTTTATTCTTGACCATTGGCTTATATTGCCACCTACAGGAGAAGGACACTAGGCAGAAAAAAACTCAGCACCGCCTATGGGCATTTCTAGCTGATGGTCAACCTCCTCTCTGCCATAAGCCGCTCCAATTTTTTTTTCTGCCTAGTAAGGAGTAACGGCCTGGTTTGCTCCACGAGGGCGCTAGTGCCTCTGGTACTTTTGGGGCATCTGTCTCCAGGGTTGCGAGGCAGCTTCTGGTCGGTGCGTTCTTACAAAATGTTCCCTTTTTTATGTGTTACATCTTCAGGTATTTCTTTTGGGTGCAAACTTTTGCAGGCGGCTGTCTACACTTCTTTGTGGCCCCATTTTAGGGGTTGTTTGGGTGGTTGGCATGTTTGCCTGGTTGCTCCAATTGTTTTTTTGGTTTCCCCACCCCTCATTGAGGCACTGCTTTGGGACATCCCAATGGTCAAGAATAAAGACAAAACTGTGTCCGTCAGAAAACGTAAGAGTAAACTGGATTTTTGTTACCGTAAAATTCCCCTTTATCTGAGTTAATTGATGGACATAGCACCCACCCCTCTGTTGGTTTTTGTCTACTTGTACTGCTTTCTTACAAAACTGAGCTGCTTATGGCAGAGAAGAGGTTTACTGACAGCTAGGACTGCCCATAAGGGATGCTGAGTTTTTTTTTTTTCTGCCTAGTGTTCTACTCCTGTAGGTCGTGATATAACCCAATGGTCAAGAATAAAGAAGACGCTGTGTCCATTAACCACTTAAGGACCGAGCCTCGTTTTGAGATTTAGTGTTTACAACAGGTTTTTTTTGCTTGAAAATTACTTGGAACCCCCAAACATTTATATATTGTTTTTTTTCTAACACCCTAGAGAATAAAATGGCGGTCATTGCAATACTTTTTGTCACACCGTATTTGCGAAGCGGGTCTTACAAGCGCACTTTCTTGGGGGAAAAATTAACTTTTTTGAATTAAAAAAAATAAGACAACAGTAAAGTTAGCCCAATTTTTTTTATATTGTGAAATATGTTACGCCGAGTAAATTGATACCCAACATGTCACGCTTGAAAATTGCGCCCGCTCGTTGAATGGCGTCAAACATTTACCCTTAAAAATCTCCATAGTGACGTTTAAAAATTTCTATAGGTTGCATCTTTTGTGTTACAGAGGAGGTCTAGGGCTAGAATTATTGCTCTCGCTCTAACGATTGCGGCTATACCTCACTTGTGTGTTTTGAACACAGTTTTCATATGTGGGCGCTACTCACGTATGCGTTCGCTTGCGCGAGCTCCTCGGGATGGGGCGCTTTGAAAAAAAATAATTTTTTGTTTTCTTACTTGATTTTATCTATTTTTACACTGTTTTAAAAAAATAAAATAAAAAAATGGGTCACTTTTATTCCTATTACAAGGAATGTAAACATCCCTTGTAATAGAAAAAAGCATGACCAGTCCTCTTAAATATCAGATCTGCGGTCAAAAAGACCTCAGATCTCATATTTAGACTCCATACCCAGCTAGGAAGAGGATCTGATCGCCTCCGCCGCTACCGACAGCTCCGGTAAGCGGCAGGGGGCGCGTGGGAGGGGCCCCTCTCCCACCGCCGATAACTGTGATCTCGCGGTGAATTCGCCGCAGAGACCACCATTATCGTTTTACAGGACCGGCCCCTGAAGAGATGGATATCTCGGTTGTGGCAGCAGCTACTGCCATTACCGAGATATCCCTCTTCAAAAAGAGGACGTATATAGTCGTGCGCTGGTCCTTAAGTAAGTGGTTAATGAACTCTTTTTTTAGGCTATAGATTTGGTTTTGTCTGCCACATCTCCCATCTAGAGACATTAAGGCTTGGAGGGAAGTCAGGATTTTGAAAAAGCAGTTCAAGTAGACATTACTTATGTATTAGTTGTAATTTAGTAGTGATATGAAACCAAAGGTCGGGTTCTTGGCGATAAATGGTGAAAGGTCCAAGACAGAGGGATTTCCAGTGCTTTTGATGTGATAGTGGAGAGGGATAAAATGAACTAGACCAGGGATGTCAAACTGAATTTTATTGTGGGCCGCATCAGCATTATATTTGCCTTTTTAAAGGGCCAGTTGTATCTGTAAGACTAGATGTCCAGAGCACTCCACCCCCGCCCTCCCCTTACATCAGATGTCAAGAGCCCCCCACCATCAGAAGTCCTCCATCCTCCTTTACATTGTGTACCCCCCTTACCTAGTGCTGCTGCCAGGAAGAAGCTGGTGGCGGAGCTGGGAAGCAGAACGTGCAGGGTCTGAAGGAGGACCAGAAGAGGGCTGGAGTCAGCTGCCAGAGTCTGCTGAATACTGACACCAGGGGAAATGGAGATGTGGGGGTGCTGCAGCTTCACAAAGAGGTGCAGGATCTGGCGGATGAGTTCCGTCCTCTCTGCTGCCAACTGCTGAGACGGTGGGGGGGCAGGAATGAGGGGTTTACTGAAGCTGCAGGAGATGTGTGAGGGCCACATGAAAGAGCCTGGAGGGCCGCATTTGGCCCATGGGCCTTGTTTGACACGTGTGAACCAGACCTTCCTCCAGTTATAATTTCTTTGTAGCTGGGGACAAGACGGGCTGCGAAATTTCAGTGAAACATCAATTTTGAAAATTTCATATCTGTATATGTAATACAGTAAAGGAAAGTGCTTCATGAAGCATATCGGTTCCAGGTGGCAAACCCCCCCCAAAAAAACTGTGACAATGGTGCATTCCAGATCGACAGGAAAACTACTGCAAGATGCATTAAAGCGATCAATAGTCTACTCTACACTATCATTGAATCTCTGGTATATACTTTTTCGTTGCACAGGCTTTTCAGCAAATGGCTATAAGCTCACAATTGCACCTTGCCTAGTGAACCCTGCTTAAAAAAACTCATTCCAATAAACTGGAAGATAACTTCCATTCTAAAAAATGTGGTTCCAAAAGATAAAAAAAAATAAGATTAATGATATTTGGAGGAACACACGCACAGTATTGCAATATTCAAGATAAATTATCCCGCCTTCAATCTAGCTTGATTTGTCAGCAGTTTGAGACTGTGCTATACCTTGCAGGGGCGGATCCAGAGTCTTTTCTCGGGAGGGGCTCTGCCAAAAAATGTTTTTTGTGGGAAATTTATCGGGGGAAATGGCTGGTGTCGGCGCTTCAATCATCCCGGCACCATGGTTGTTATGGTGTCAGGATAATTGAAGCGCATTATTTCTACTATTACATTGTAATATAAAATTAAAAAGTTCAACGCAGAATCAGTGGGAGCCCTGAGTGTGTCACTTGCCACCGTTTCCTGCAATTAGTGGGAGCCCTGAGCGTGTCACTTGAGACACGTTGCGGATTGTCACTTGCCACGTCACCTGCCACATCTTGTGGATTGTCACTTGCCACACCTTGCGGATTGTCACTTGCCACGGCCTGACGTTACTCACTGACGTCACTCGTTGCTAGACGCCAAGCGGCCCAGGCGTTAGCAACGAGTGCAGGGAAGAGGCTCCACCCACCTCCTCCTCCGCTCCTGGTATCGTGTCAGTGTGCCGCGTAACTACATTAGACGAGTCTCTCTCAGCGCCGCTGATCGGCTGATGTGAGACACTGAGAGAGAGACTCAGAGAGGCAGCCGCAGAACAAGTACTGTATATACTCAAGTATAAGCCAACCCGAATATAAGCCGAGGCACCTAATTTTACCCCAAAAAACTGGGAAAACGTATTGACTCGAGTATAAGTCGCCTAGGGTGTCCATCTGCATGCCTCACTGTGCCTAACTTTGCCTCACTGTGCCCATGCTTCACTGTGCCCATGACTAGACTGATGTTTAACATGGGAGTCTATGGAAGGAGTGCCCAGCTTTGAAAAATCGGTTCTCCCCGGCCGTAGGTCTTCTAGACACCAAATTTTGCACACCTGTAGAGAAGATGTGGGGCTACATGTGTGCCAAGATTGGGGACCACTGGACCTATGACCGGCCGGTACCGGGTCCGCAAAGTCACCAGAGAAATTTCCGTTTAACATTGGAGTCTATGGAAGGGGTGCCCGGCTTTAAAAAATTGGTCGTAGGTCCCGAAGACTCCAAACTTTGCACACTTGTAGAGGAGACATGGGGTCCAGGGGACCTACAGCCGGCCGGTACACGGTCCCCTAAGTCCAGGAGATCAGGCGCAAAAAAAAACAAACAGAGCAAGCAAGTGAGTGTGACAGATGGTCTCCCCCCTGGATCCACCCCTGATACCTTGTGCTAGGCCCCATGTGATGAAACTCCATGACCGGAAGCTCAGTGAAGCAGTGCTAAGAGACTAGGACCCAGAAGCTTTGTATAAACTGAGTGCTGGTGCACAAATATGAATACATTTTTATTGATGTATGTTAGTTGGGTTCATCAGAATGTTTTCATGTCAAAAATGGTGAGAGTTTAATGCAATATTGTAATGTGGGCTCCCTGAAAATACACCATAATACTGCTTCATAGAGAAGCCACTCTTTGAAGCCTTACATTTGCTTCTTTTGTCAGTATTAAATGACTGGAGATGTAAGATCGGTGTTTACAGTAGAAGCTGATGATTGATGGGTAGCTCCATATGTAAATACACATAGTGCCTATATTATCTGTCTCATTGACAGTCTGGATATATCAGCTGCTAGCGAGTGACATTCTTATGTTTTATGTTATGCTCATTGAGTGTTGGGAACAATAAATAATGACAAGTCTGACATGCACAGTTACTGGAATAAGTAATTTATTTAAAGCAGCCTGCAGTATGACTACAAAGAGAACCTGTCTTGAGACAAACATTAAGGGTGAAAATATTGTTGCCTTGAAAATAAGTGTGAAATACACGCTTTGTACCCAGAAAGAAAAGCTTTTGTGAGGACTGACAAAGAAGGCTTACTTGTTGCTGGGCTATTGGACCTTTTTAATAAAAGACCTGATAAGTGAGAATAATATAAAAGGTGCAGGAAATTGTAATCCATCAGTGCCTGCAAGACAACAGGAAATTGTCACCATAAACCCTTGACATTGTGGTGTTTGTATTGCCAACACTTTTTTTAAATATACTGACACTCAAGCCAAAAAGGAGGCAGGTGGATTATTTTAACATGTTTCGATATAGAATAAACAAAGGCACTACTCGGCTACAGAAATTTTGTCTTATGTGGAAAGCAAGTATACAACTAAAGAAATATTAAAGCCTAAATGTAAGTTTGGCAATTCTGGGGTTCTGTACAGGGTACAAAAATTCTGTTTTGGTTAAGACTGGTTTACTTGTAAATTAGAAGGTTATTAGTTTCTTAAATGCTCCTTGTTGGATTGCAGCCAAATGTGTTCTAGGGAAATGCATTAGTAGTAGGGACATTGCTTCTGGGTTACTAGAAGCTGACCGTCCTCTCTGCCTGTAGCTGCATTCATCACCCCGGTACAACCCCTTAAAGCAAGATCGGTAAGTTTGTGACCAATGCCGATCAAAAAAAGTGAATATCAGCCGACCCCCCTAATTAGTAGGACACCAAATGTCCCCCCCCCCCCCCCACTGATAGGACACTTCTTGTGCAGGGTGGTTCCATAGTTTCGGCAGTGACAGAATAACAATAGTATTGAATTTATTTGGTGTTAGGCATAGGGGTTGGGTTGAGGTGAGGTTTAGGGTTAATAGAATAAAGCAACTCTTAACATTCACATTTTGATTAAATCTGCTGGCAAGTATGACATGCACAACTTATAATGAGCCTACCTCTACATAGCAATGCTTTTTAAAGTATTCTCTCAATCCAGTTTACAAAAACTTGAACTAATAACTTAACAACATTAGGTTTAATTAAACTTTTGTATCTTAATCGTACAGTACAGGATGGATATTCATAAAACCTGGGTTATGGGCTGCTACCTTTTAGGTGATTGGACACTGGCAAAAATGTTGCTGGGCCGTTCCCTTAAGCGTACTTCTATAACCCCACCCCATTTAGTGAGTCCTCAGATTTTTTTACTGGTGTTCTCAGGTGATGGACCTCTTCTCCCCTATGGAGAAGCTTTTCTATGCTTGGTGTTGCTAAACCCACAACAGTAAAATCAGTCTGTATATGCAGTAAAGCATGCATGGTATACTCACTGTGGAACCTAAGGGGTTAATACTCTGCATTGTATAAAGAAGCTGTTTGATCCTGTATGCACAGATCCTTCCCTTCTTGCATTGCCCACATACATTTTCGAATAAGAAAGTAAGATCCTTTTCACACTGGGGCGTTTTTCAGGTGCTTTTGGGCTAAAAATAGCGCCTGTAAAGCACCTAAAAAACGTCTCTCACCTCCGCCTGACTCTCTTGTCCTCCCTGCTGCTATGTGTGCTATTGCCAGCAAAACAAAAAGCTGTGTTTGCCACCTGACGTCCTTAGCAACTGATGACATCATCGTTTGGTAGGACGGCCTGCACATCTTTCTGTTTTGCTGGCAATAGTACGCTTAACAGCAGGGAGGAGGAGAGAGCTGAGAAGAGGTGTGGGTGTGCGCTCTCTCCCTCTCCCCCTCCCCCTCCCCCCCCCTCTCTCTCTCCCCCTCTCCCAGGCTCTACCGATTTAAAGTCTGAAATTGGGTTTTTGATAAATGAGGCTCATTGGTATAGGAAGGCATAAACCGCAATAAGGACTTCACAGAATATCCTGTCAGACACCCACAAAACGTTGATATGTTTAATGTACAGTATATACATATAGGTAATGTCCCAATTACTTCCTGTCCCTTAAATGAGAATTAAGGAGAGATCTCCTCGGTGAGAACACAGACAACAATAAATGTGTGATGCAAGTATTCTATAACGTAAAAAGAAACTAAGGAACCGCGCTCTTGTATCATAAATTACATACCATAAATCACCACCATGAATAAACAGGGTGGTGTTTGATATAAGTCATT
This sequence comes from Rana muscosa, assembly GCA_029206835.1. Taxonomy (NCBI): domain Eukaryota; kingdom Metazoa; phylum Chordata; class Amphibia; order Anura; family Ranidae; genus Rana; species Rana muscosa. Next base: position 156,897,241 of record CM055117.1, read on the forward strand.
TTTGGTCAGCTGGAACGCAGGTGGAGCTTTAACTGGCGATTCCTATACAATACATGCTGATCCCTGTCGTGTTTGTAAATGCAATACAACCTTCTTTTTTAAATGATTTGAATTGCTGCACCATGAGTATGCTTTCCCCTCCCTCTCTATATGGCAAAACTGGAGCTTTGAATACGTGTGTGTAAAATATATATATATATATATATATATATATATACACACACACATACACATACACACACACCTCGCAAAATTTGAATATCGTGCAAAAGTTAATTTCTCTTATCGTCCATGGACTGACACAGCTGTCATACTGATTACGTGTGGGTATATGTCCCTGCTCGCAGGAGAAGACCTAGGCAGAATGTTAATGTTAAAACATTCTAGAATAAACCAGAGCTGAACAGCCCCGCCCAGAGGGGCGGTCCCTCCGGACATTACCCTCCCACCTGCAGCTAGCAGACCTCAGTTTTTTTCTGCCTAGCAGAAGGAGAAGACGTGGCTCTCTCAGGAGCCAGTCTCCTGGAAGATTTTACTTTTACATTTTATTCCTTTTGAAGGTCTCAAAAATAAAATTTCCCAATCAACTGTCGGCTGGGCAACAGGTTGGGTACACTGGTATCCTCGTAGTCTTCCCTGTCCGACCATCGAGCGTGCTGATCCTCGCCTTGTGTGCGTGAGACTCAGTTCACGACATACCCCATGACTCCAGGGGTGGCCGGGTTGCTTTTAGCTCCCGCGGTCCTCTCAAGATTGAACAGTACCTGACTGACTGTATCTCTCGCGGTGGACTGGGCCGACAGCTACGCAGTACTGCTCTGTGATAGGTCTGTCTGAAAAAAGCCAGTGGGGTCCCTGAAAGGGACGGGTAAGTAGTCTCTCCTACTGCAGTTCAGTACATGCTTGCTGTGTTTCTTTGTGGGGGGTTTCTCCCTGTCTCCCCCCCTGTTATGCTGCTCTCTGCACCCTGTACTGGTGCTGTGCTGTGTGGGGGTGCTTGGGGTCACTCTGGCCTGACTGGGGGAGCTCATGTCTGTTTTAATGGCCCTGGGAGAGGTGCAGTGTTCTGGTGTGAGTGTTGTACTGGTGCTGTGGTTTACATGCATGCTTGGCAAAGCTAAGCTTCACAGGTTCAGTTACTGAGTGGGGCTCTTTGTGTTCAAACAGCCGCCCCAGCGATTGCCGTGCCACTAAACATGTGCGCCATTAGCGCTGTAAGGTATTTAAAAAAAAAACACGCTCGGCGGCCATTTTGCCGCGGATCGATGGCACAGTAATGTATGCGGCCGGCGGCCATTTTCTTGAAGCCGCAGCGTTTTTGGTTTGGGCCTCTATCGGCTGCTGCTGCGGCGCGCTTCTCACAGTCAAGTCTCCTCACTCTCCCTAGGCTTCACCCGCGCGGCAGCGCGGTTTCATACAGCGGAATGAGCGGTCTTTACAGGGGTTGGTGAGTACTCCGGGTATCCCCTCAGCTTCAGCATAGCCAGTGGGTGGACTGTGTTACTCTCTATGAGTGTTTAAAAGTCTCAGAGGGTGGCAGTATGGAGTCTAGTTCACCTGCTTCTCCACACTTGTCTGAGGCAACTGGCAGTGCTCCTGCACCTGCGGTCCCTAGCGACTAGTTGTCGGCAGTCCTGGAATCATCCTTGTCAGGATGGAAGCGGTGTGCGGGCCCAAGAGAGCTGTAAAGCACCCCCTCCCCACACATCATCCTGTAGGGGAGTGCTCGGTCTCAGATATGGGCCTAGCTATTGCTGCTTAGGACCCTAGCTCTGAGGATTTTCAGGTTTTTAAACAGGATATTCCCTGTGAAAAAGACCCCAGTTCTGAAAAACTGACAGGGTGCTTGTAAGTGAACTCATTGATGCTGTGAGGAACACTCTCAAGCTGAATGTTGAGGAACCTCAGGTGGAAGCTGTCTCCTTTTTGGTTCCTTTAAAGCCGTTTATTCAAAAAGGTTTTTTCCATATGTGCCTTTTTTTGATACATTCATTGACTAAGTCTGGGATAAGCCGCAGAAGACTTTGACGGTCCCGCGGCGCCTAGCCATGAGGTACCCCTTTAAGGAGGACCCGGTTAAGAAGTGGGCTCTCCCCCCAGTGGTCGACCCCCCCGGTTGCCTGTTTGAATAAGGATACCACGCTCCCGATGGAAGGGACTCCTGCATTTAAGGATCCCACTGACAGGCGGTCAGAAGTGGTGAGTAGATCTATGTTTACCTTATTGGGGTCTGCCTTACGCCCTATAGGGGCGGCGACACTTGTGTCTCAAGACACTCACAGGATGGGCAAAGATTTTGCACCAGACGGTTCAGGAGCATAATCTCCCTCCTGAGACCATTACCCTGGCTCACCAACTGGCACAGGGTTTAGTCTCTGTGTGCGATGCCACTTTGGATGCGGCCTCTTTAATTTCTGGGGCCTCTATCTGCTGTGGTGCTGTGTCGCCTTATCTGGCTGAAATGCTGGTCGGCCGACCTAGCTTCCAAATAGCTGACTTGCCCTTTAAGGGCGGTAGACTGTTTGGGGCCGCCCTGGATGCCATTATTATGGATGTCACAGGGGATAAGAGCACCTTCCTTCCTCAGTCTGGTACGGGAAAAGGAGCCCCACCGTAGGCCGGCCCCTTCCTTTCCGGCAATGGAGAATGAGTTTCTTCTCGTCAGTCAGAATCCACGGGTAAGCCCTCCCAGACTGGAAAAGGTGCGGCTGGGGGACGTAAGCGTCCCTGGGTGCGTAAGCCTACCAAGCAAGCTCCCAAGCCCACCGCCGCATGGAGTCTTGCCCCTGCCCGACTCTGGGGTGGGGGGACGTCCTTGCAGGTTCACGGTTTGGTGGACCTCCCGGATCTCCAACCGGTGGGTGTGCGAGGTGGTCACCTCAGGATACAGGATAGAATTCCATTCCTGGCCCCCAGACAGATTCTTCCCTCAATTCTTCCGCTCCTTCCTGTTTGTCGGCCGGCCCTGTTGAGGGCTGTACAGGATTGATCAGGTCCGGAGTGATTGTGCCGGTTCTGTCACAGGTGAGGTGGTTCAGTGTTTCTACTCGAATCTGTTTGTAGTCCCAAAAGGTGGACGGGGGGGGGGGGGTTTGGGGAGAGGAGGGGGGAATTTTTTGTACAAAAAAAATACAATAAAAACGGAGGGCGGACTCCGCGGGACTGCAAACACTCATACAAACTCCCTACAGAGCCAGACAACTTAAGCTGCGTGCAGGACACACATAGAGACGTAAGTTCACACAGAACCCCAAGCACACCACACTCTATCAACACACAGCAGCAGGCAATGCACTATACCCTGGTATGACACATGTTACTTAAACCCACAGGAAATGTTTAAGGGGACCAACCTGCTGTACATGCAAGTTTCATGTTGTTTGATTACTGTTTTATACTGTATGGTATATAGTACATATTACCCTGTAACCTGTTGGTCCTTGCGGGATCTGCTCCTTATGATAAATAAAAAATTAAAAAAAAAAAAAAGGTGGACGGGGGTTCGGCCAATCCTGGGCCTCAAGGCCTGACGGCCTTTGTGATGGTGCAAAAGTTCCACATGGAATCCATTCGCGTGGTGTTCACTACACTCCATCAATGGGATTTTCTGGCATCCTTGGACATCAAGGTCGCCTATTTGCATCTTCCGGTCTGCGCACGTCAACAGTAGTTTCTGCGCTTGCGATCGGGGGAAGACCACTCTCAATTGTGGCTCTTCCCTTCGGCCTAGCCTCGGCACCAAAGGTTTTTTACCAAGGTGCTTGCTCGGGTTCTAGCCTTGCTAAGACAGTGAGGCATTGCTATTATGGGCTATCTGGACGATCTTCTAAGAGCAGACAATGGCTCAGAATTAGAAGTGTGACTATTGTCAGTCAGACCCTTAGGGACTTCGGGTGGCTCCCTAACATTCAGAAGTCGGTCCTGGTCCCAGCTCAGCATTTGGAGTATCTCGGTCTGATCCTGAACTCCATGGAGGCGTAGGTATTCCTAACCCTGGAGAAGTTACTGACTTTTCAGTCTGTAGTGCGGGTCCTGACGACTCTGAAATGGTCGTCAACCCGTTTTTTTGGCATGAGAGTCCTGGGACTCATGAGGGCCTCGTTCGAGGCTGTTCCGTATGCCCAATCGCACACACGGGCATTACAGTAAGAGATCCTGTCCACTTGGGACAAATCCCCGTTGTCCTTAGATCTTCAGATCCAGATGAGTCACCCACTCAGGCCATCCCTGACGTGGTGGTTGGGGTCCCCGACTCTTCGGTCCGGGAAGTCGTCCCTCCCTATCCAGTGGAAGGTGTTCATGATGGACACCAGCCTGACGGGCTGGGGTGGAGTCTGGGTGTCCTGTCAGCCCCAGGGCTTGGACTCCGGACGAAGCCGTTTACCGACCAATGTTCTGGAAATACGGGCAGTCAGAATATGACTCCCCACGTGGTCTCTATCGGCCGTCTACGTTCAAGCGTAGACAATTGACAGGCGGACTATCGGAGTCGCCAGACGCTGGACCAGGAGAGTGGTCCTTACACCTGGACATGCCGGTTGTGGACCTGAGGGCCTCTCGACTCAATTGTAAGGTGTCAAGGTTTGTGGCCAGGTCCAGGGATCCTTGGGCGGATGCCTCGGATCCGTTGGTGGGCCCCATGGGGTCATTATCACCTGATATCTGTTATCCTCCGCTGCAGCTGCTTCCTCGCCTGCTGCGCAGGGTTGTGGCCGAAGGGATTCCGGTGATCCTCTTGCGCAGGATGGGTCTCGGCGTCTTTGGTACACTGATCTGGTACGTCTCATCGCGGACGTTCCTTGGCGGTTGGCAATAAGGGAGGACCTTTTGTTTCAAGGTCCTATTTTTCATCCTGTTTTACATTCTGACTTAACGGCATAGCTATTGGAAGCTAGGTGCTGAGAGTCCGAGGTCTCTTTGATTCGGTCATTTTGACCATGTTCAGGGCACGGAAGTCTTCCGCTTGAAAGATATGTCACCGTACCTGGGAAGCTTGCATCGCTATGAGCAATGAGCTGGACTAGCCTCTGCGGTCCTTGCAGCGTGGTGTGACCCAAATGCTTGCTTGAGTACCATTAGGGGTCAGTTTTCGGCCCTGGCCGTCTTCCTTCAGCAACCGCTAGCGGGTCATTCCTTGGTAGCACCTTTGTGCAGGGGGTTCGCCATGTGCTCCCTCCTGTTGAAACCTCCTCTCCCTCCTCTGGATTTGAATTTGGTGCTCTCGGTTCTCCAGGAACCTGCCTTTGAAAATATCAGAGATATTCCCCTCTTGACCTTGTCTCAGGAGGTGGCTTTCTTAGTGGCCATTACTTCTGTCAGACGGGTGTCTGAGTTGGCGGCCTTGTCCTGCAAGTCGCCCTTTTTGGCCATCCTTAAGGATAAGGCGGTGTTGTTCCTTTTGCAAAAGGTGGTCTCGGCTTTTCACCTACATGTGGACATTGTCCTCCCGTCCTTGTGTCCTCACACATCGCATTCCAGAGGGTTTGCGCTTCACACATTTTATGTGGTACATGATATGACTCACTAATTGTCTGTCTCTGGTCCGAAACAGGGCCGAGCGGTGTCATCTGCCACCTTTTCTAGATGGATCAGTCAGACTGTTATACAGGCCTATGCCATTATGGGGGGTGGCCCCTCCCTTTCCGGTTACGGGGCATGTCACCAGAGCAATTGGTGCTTCCTGGGCTTTCCGACATCAAGCGTCGGTTGCACAAGTGTGCAAAGCGGCGACCTGGTCATCCGTTCATGCCTTTTCAAAATTCTATAAGGTTGATGTGGCTGCATCTGCGGATGCTTCCTTCGGCTGCAAAGTGTTGCAGGCCGCTGTTTAATGTTGCAACTCCTCCGTTGAGGAGCTCTGCTGGTTTGGAGTGAAGTTTTGGTTGTTCCTTTACTATTTTGCTTCCACCCTTTTCTTATACTGCTTTGGGACGTCCCACACGTAATCAGTATGACAGCTGTGTCAGTCCATGGACAATAAGAGAAAATAGGATTTTTGTACTCACCGTAAAATCCGTTTCTCTGACGTCCATGGACTGACACAGCACCCGCCCTTCCTTTTAAGGTTTGTACTGCTTTGTTACGAACTGAGGTCTGCTAGCTGCAGGTGGGAGGGTAATGTCCGGAGGGACCGCCCCCCTGGGCGGGGCTGTTCAGCTCTGGTTTGTTGTAGAATGTTTTAACATCTAACATTCTGCCTAGGTCTTCTCCTGCGAGCAGGGACATATACCCACACGTAATCAGTATGACAGCTGTGTCAGTCCATGGACGTCAGAGAAACAGATTTTACGGTGAGTACAAAAATCCTATTTTATTTCACTAATGCAACTTAAAAGTTGAAACTAATATATGAGATAGACTCATTACATACAAAGCAAGATAGTTCAAGTCGTGATTTGTCATAATTATGATGATTATGGCTTACAGCTCATGAAAACCCCAAATCCACAAACTCAGAAAATTAGAATATTACATGCAATTAATAAAACAAAGATTGTACATAGAACAATATAGGACCTCTGAAAAGTATAGGCATGCATATGTACTCAGTATTTGGTTTGGGACCCTTTTGCAGCAATTACTGCCTCAATGCGACGTGGCATGGAAGCTTTCAGTCTGTGGCACTACTGAGGTGTTATGGAAGACCAGGATGCTTCAATAGCGGCCCTCAGCTCTTCTGCATTGTTCGGTCTCATGTCCATCATCTTTCTCTTGGCAATGCCCCATAGATTCTCTATGGGGTTCAGGTCAGGTGACTTTGCTGGCCAATTAAGCACAGTAATCCCACGGTCAATGAACCAGGTTTTGGTGCTTTTGGCAGTGTGGGCAGGTGCCAAGTCCTGCTGGAAAATGAAGTCGGCATCCCCATAGAGCTCGTCTGCGGAAGGAAGCATGAAGTGCTCCAAAATCTCCTGGTAGACGGCTGCGTTGATCCTGGACTTAATGAAGCACAGGGGACCAACACCAGCAGATGACATGGCTCCCCAAATCAACACAGACTGTGGAAACTTCACACTGGACTTCAAGCATCTTGCTGTGTGTGCCTCTCCATTCTTCCTCCATACTCTGGGTCCTTGGTTTCCAAATGAGATGCAAAATTTGCTCTCATCAGAAAAGAGGACTTTGGACCACTGAGCAACAGACCAGGTCTGTTTTTCTTTAGCCTAGGTAAGACGCTTCTGACGTTGTTGTTCAGGAGTGGCTTGACAAGAGGAATACGACATTTTAAGCTCATGTCCAGGATCCGTCTGTGTGTGGTGGCTCTTGATGCACTGACTCCAGCCTCAGTCCACTCCTTGTGAAAGTCCCCAACACTTTTGAATGGCCTTTTCATCCCTGCTGCTTGTGCACCTTTTTCTTCTACCCTTTTCCCTTCCACATAACTTTCTATAAATGTGCACTATTCTATTCTATTAATACAGCACTTTGGGAACATCCGACTTCTTTTGAAAATACCTTTTTTGAGGCTTTCCCTCCTTATGGAGGGTGTTTATGATGGGTTTTCTGCACAACTGTCGGGTCAGCAGTCTTTTTCGTGATTGTGATTCCTACTGAACCAGACTGAGACCATTTAAAGGCTCATGAACCCTTTGCAGGTGTTATGGCTTAATTAGCTGATACGAATGGGACACTTTGAACCTACAATATTGCACCTTTTCACAATATTCTAATTTTCTGAGATATTGAATTTGGGGTTTTCATGAGCTGTAAGCCATAATCCTCACAATTATGACAACTCACGACTTGAACTATCTTGCTTTGCATTTAATGAGTCAATCTCGTATATTAGTTTCACCTTTTAAGTTGCATTAGTGAAATAAATGAACTTTTGCACGATATTCAAATTTTTCGAGTATCGCCTGTATATAATATAAATAATGGATGACAGCAGCGGTTTGGATTCATTCCTGTTACATCCTGGATTTTCCCATATGTAATTTGACTCCCTGTATAGGGGTCAATTACTGTATTTATTGGCGTATAACACTCACTTTTTTTACCCTGAAATCAGACTGTAAACTGTGCCTGCGTGTTATACGCAGGGGGCCGTGGAACGTTTTTTCCTGAAACTTCCCTCTTAAAGTTAGGGTGCATGTTATACGCCGATAAATACGGTAAGTCTGGTGAGTGCATAGTGTCTGCATGTTGGTGGAGAGGAACCTTTTCTATACTTGCTGAGGACATTATTCACGTGTGGGAATCTATACATGGACTTTTTTATGTATTTTTTATAATTCAAATGAAGTTGTATTTATTTACTAGGATGGTTTATAATATAAGAGCATGGTTCCTTTGTTTCTTTTTCATGTTAGAGATGTTTTTTTACACTTTACAACATGCGGCTCTTTATTGTAGTTTTTGTTAGGTTCCAAACCCACGCAAATCAATGTTCCCATATTTTCTTGTAAGCATTAACCCTTCTCAACTCCATCTCAAATTAACACTTTTTGCTTAAATTGATCTTTTAAAGCGGTGTTCCGACGAAAAAAATATTAAAAGTCAGCAGCTACAAATACTGTAGCTGTTGATTTTTAATAAATGAACACTTACTTGTCCAGGGCGCCCGCGATGTTGGCAGCTGAAGCTGATCTGTCGGCTCTCGGTGCTGCCGCCACCATCTTCGGTAAGGGAATCGGGAACTGAAGCCTTGGGGCTTCACTTCCTGGTTCCCTACTGCGCATGCGCGAGTTGCGCAGCGCATCCTCACTGGTCCCTGCTGTTTTCTGGGACCTACGTGTCTCCCAGAAGACAGTGGGGGGGGGACAGAGTAGGTGCTGGACGTAGCGTAGATCACTGCGGTGATCTATACCAGGAAGTGGGAGCAAATACCTGTATTACACAGGTATCTACTCCCTCCTCCCCCGTGAAAGGTGCCAAATGTGACACCGGAGGGGGGGAGGATTCCAAAAAGTGGAAGTTGCATTTTTGTGTGGAACTCCACTTTAAGCTAGCCAAGGACCACAAACGAGAACAGAGACCCTTAATATATATCTGGATATACATGTTCACCATCATGTAATCATGCAAACGATTGTGCAAACCTTCTTTGCTGTGCAGGTGTGATTAATGTCGTCTGAGTCAGTTTAAAAATATACAAGTGGGGAAAATATTGGACAAGACAGGCCTCCCAAACTTTCCTGTGTGACGGCACTGTGCTAAGTCTGACGTACATATTGGTGCATTCTCTGCATTTTTGGCAACATTGCCCTTTGTTTAGCTTCATCAACATTGCCCTTTGTTTTATTTATAAATGAGTCGTGCCTGGTACTTCGAGCCTTATCAGACCAGTTGCGCTGAGATTTATTCATTTTTGAAGTGTCTTACACTTACATATTTTTTTTTTTATTGTTTTAAATTCTTCTGAGTCACTGATCTCCATGACAGAATAGAATGAAAATGTTTCAGTGGTAAGAGTTAAAACTTCTGTCAGGTTTTGTGCTTTAATTTCTTCAAACAAGTCCATGTGAGTACTTGGTAAACTCCATACCAAAAGCAGTCTAGTACACTATCCCTATTTCTACTTTGTGAGAGCATCACAGTTTTGTGTTTGTTTTCGAATTGACAGCTGCTCAGGTTCTTACAACAAGGCAAGGTGTATGTGGGAGAGGTGATCTTGCAGTTCTGCTAGCTGTCTGGCTTTTACTACCCTCCGACCAACAAAATAAACACATCTTTAATTGGGCTCTTTTTTTTTATTTTGTAGAAATTCATTTTTTGGCAACTTTATTTGTAAGTTATTGAATTTTTTTTATTGGAATAGGATAAATCTATGTATAGATAATACAGAAAATGTGTTAAGTGTACCTGTACTAATTATATTGTGATCGATACATGGTAAACGTCTGCATACAATACCATATAAATGCTAAAAAGGGTGTTTTAAAGGACAATACAAAGTATAAAGTTCATAATAAGAGTCCAGATATTGTGATTTGGAATGGTGAACAAGAAATCTTGTGAGAAATTCTCCACCAGCGGGCATGCACGCGCTGTCCCTTACCGTAAACTGTGGACCACCCTATAAAGTTGTCACTGGCACTCTTTACAAATCAGATCACTCCATGTCAGTCCAATATCAAACGCCAAAAGAATTCCTTCTACATCATATGACAGAAACTCCACCAGATATATAATGTCAACAAAGCAGATAGACATCTCATGGTGCCGTAAGTTCAAAAAGGGGGGGGGGGTTTAAAACGGTTTCCAAAATACGGATTTTCCCTGGATCAACTTTACCTATAAATGTTAGTATTGGGGCTGGGCGATTTTTTTTTGTCCAAAAAAATAAATAATCTGCGAGTAAAAAAAAAAAAAAAAACACGATTCGAATCGAGTTTTTTTTTCCTGATGGACACCGCGCCAGCAGGACTTTTTAGGCGAGGCCGCGGCTTCGGCCTAGGCCTCGCCTAAAAAATCCTGCCTGCAGCTCGCCGCTATCCTGGGAAAAGGCAGCGGCTTCGGCCTAGTCCGGGGCGTCCCGCCTCGCGGCCTTTTCCCAGGATCGCGGCGAGCTGCGGGAAGGCTTTTTTTAGGCGAGGCCGCAAATTCAGCCTAGTCCGCGGAGCGTCGGTCCAATGAAAAAAAAATGGAAAAAAAATCTATTCGGATATTAAATCGATTTTTTTTTTCCCAGCCCTAGTTAGTACCCAGTTATATTATGTACATTTAGGAAAGAATCCAGGCCTTTCTTAAAGCAATTTACTGAGCTAGCCAGAACCACCTCTGGAGGGAGTCTATTCCACATTTTCACAGCTCTTACTGTTGTGAGGGGGTTAACTCAGCAGCGGGTGTGTGTGACCCCCTGGATGGGTTCACCACACAAAAACAGGCACAGAAGACAGTGGTAGGGGAAAACAAAAGGGTGTGGTTTTATTTGAACTATATACAGACAAAAAATACAGCAAAAACAAAAGAAACAGGAAAATAAATCCTGGTCAACTTGACCGCTCACTACACACGTTGGTGTCCCTAACTAACAACTGGGTACAGCCTTGTGCTGTCCAAGTCCCTAGCTCCCTGCTTTTAGAAGTTCTTAGCAATAACCACACAGGCTTTGGCTCACCGCACAGAGATCACACTCCCCAGACTATCCACACAGATCTGGTTCCAGGTTGGAGCATCTCCCTTAGCATGCTGGGAGTTCTTGTAGAGGCCCTAATGAGCCCACTTACTTCAGCTGGGCTCATTAACTCTTCCCCTGTAAGACTCCCAGCACTCCCCCTAGTGGTATAAATCGGCATAAAGCCTGAATCTAGGACATATATACCTTCCATCCTGGATGCAACCTGGTGATTTTACCTGCCTGCTGTCACACTGTGAAGAAACCTTTCTGTATTTGGAGATTAAATCTCTTTTCCTCTAGACCTAAAGAGTGCCCCCGTGTCCTCTGTGTTGACCGAAAAGTGAATAACTTAACACCATATGGACCCCTTATGTATTTGTACATGTTGATCATATCCCCCCTTTATTCTCCTTCTCAAGAGAGAATAAATTCAGTTCCTCTAATCTCTCCTCATAGCTGAGCTCCTCCATGCCTCTTATCAGTTTGGTTGCCCTTCTCTGCACTTTCTCCAGTTCCTCCATATCCTTTTTGAGAACTGGAGTCCAAAACTGAACTGCATATTCCAGATGAGGTCTTACTAATGATTTGAACAGGGGCAAAATTTTATCTCCCTCTCTGGAGTCCATTCCTCTCTTAATACAAGAAAGGACTTTGCTCGCTTTGGAAACCGCAGCTTGGCATTGCATGCTATTATTGAGCTTATGATCTACCAAAACCCCCAGATCCTTCTCCACTATGGATTCCTCCAGTTGTACTTCCCCTAGCATGTATGATGCATGCATATTCTTAGCCCCCAAGTGCATAACTTTACATTTATCAACATTAAACCTCATCTGCCACATAGTCGCATAATTAGACAGTGCATTGAGGTCGGCTTGAAAATTGGAGCCATCCTGGACGTTATTCCACTGCATAGCTTGGTGTCATCTGGACAGAAATGTTACTTTTGATCCCAGACCCAATATCATTTATAAAGATTTGTAGAAAAGGAGAGCTGTGGGACTTTGAGTGAGGCAACCACCATGTCAGATATAAACAGACATTAAAATTTACAGTACATGATTTATTGTTACATTGTAAACAAAATATTGTATCAAATAAATAGGTAGTCGCATGACTTACACTAAATATGCTGCTATATAGCATGCAATACAAATAGGAATTCAACACAATAGTGTTCCTGGAAAAAATGTGCATCAAAAAAAGGAAGATTAATTGAATGTGTGAAATCATGGCAAATATCTGTGTTCCCACAAGGAGACTACATGAGGGGGTGTATGTGAAATAAAACCAATTAAGGGGGGAAAAAATAAAACATACAAAAAAAGAATTGCTGAGCTCCCAATGAAGGTAACCTATGTGTATATTCAGTGTGTGCTGTCCTTGTGATTTAGTTGAGCAAATGAACCATCGGCTGCTCCCAAGGCTAATATATACTCCCATTCCAAGGGAGGGGCCCCGTCAACGTCATGCCTGATTGGCCATACTGCACGAGAGGTGGGGAGGGGATTCCCAGCTGCATGTGGAGGTTACCTTCGTTGGGAGCTCAGCAATTCTTTTTTGGTATGTTTTCTTTTTTCCCCCTTTATTGGTTTTATTTCACATACACCCCCTCATGTAGTCCCCTTGTGGGAACATATAGATATTTGCCATGATTTCACACACTTTACACTTTTAAACATTCAATTAATCTTCCCCTTTTTGATACACATTTTTTCCAGGAACACTATGCACTTTTTGTGCACGCATAGTCCATTGGATCAGGCTGTGACCACCGTGTTATGCTCTGGGCGCTGTTCTTCGTCCTTGGAGGGTTCCCCCGTCTCAACCCCGGGGGAGACATAATGCCTGTCACCCCCATCTTCCCTGGCGGACACCGGGCCTGGCCTTGGGGCTGTGCAGTGAGTATCCCAGATTGTCCCCACCTTGTTGGGACACAGTCTCTCTGTCCTCCCTCATTCTAAGGGTATCATCATTAATCCTTGTCCCGTTCCTTTCCAGTATTTTATGTTACAACACTCCTGATGAATGGCTGTAATGCCAGGAAACACGTTGAGTGCCACTAGATGCCTTAAGTTACCTGTCCCTACAATGTTTTTTAACCCATCTATCTTACTATGTACAGTTATTATGTTGAATTCCTATTTGTATTGCATGCTATATAGCAGCATATTTAGTGTAAGCCATGTAACTACCTATTTGATATATTTTTTTTACAATGTAACAATAAATCATGTACTGTAAATTTTATGTTTCTGGTTATATCTGACATGGCGGTTGCCTCACTCATTCCCACAGCTCTGCTTTTCTACAAATTAATTTAGGGATGGAGGTCGCAATGTGTGCTATAGTGTGTCAGGTCACATCCAATTCACTGTTTTGACATTTTATAAAGATATTAAAGTAAGGGTCCCAACACTGAACCTTGGGGTACACCACTGATAACCTTCGACCATTCAGAGTAAATTAACCACTACTCTCTGTCTTGTAGCCAGTTTTCTATCCATTTACAAACTGATATTTCCAAGCCTATAGACTTTACCTTACACATGAGCCGCGTGTGCGCAACTGTATCGAACGTTTTTGGAAAATCCAAGTATACCACGTCCACCGCCACCCCTCTGTCCAAGGTTTTACTTTCCTCTTCATAAAAAGGAAATCGGGTTTGTCTGACAACTTCTGTCTTTCATGAATCCATGCTGTCTGTTGCTTAAAATGTTCTTTTCCAGCAAGAACTCGTCTATGTGGCCTTTTATTAAATGCTCCAGTATCTTCCCAACTATATAGAAGTTAAACTAACAGGTCTATAGTTACTTGATAAAGACTTTGTTCCCTTTTTTAAATATAGGCACCACGTTCGCCCTGCGCCAATCCAGTGGTACTATTCCATCATTGAGTCCCTAAAAATGAGATACAGTGGCTTTGAAATTACAGAGCTCAATTCTTTTAGGATCCATGGGTGGATGCTATCAGGTCCAGGTGCTTTATCCACCTTTATTCTGTCGAAATATTTCTGGACTATATCACTTTTGAGCCATTGTGGATCATTTGAGGCTGTGTCAATACCACCCCCATTATGCTCCTTTGTATACACAACTGAAGAAAGTATTTGATAAATTGGCCTTCTCTTTGTCCCCAGTCACCCACTCTAGATTATTTTGTAAAGGGCCTCCATGTTCAGACCTGACCTTTTTTACTATTCATATATTTGAAGAATTTTTGGGGGTTTGTCCTACTTTCTTTTGCAATCTGTCGTTCGTTTTTGAATTTTTGCATCCTTTATTTTCCTTTTTACATTTAAACGACACTAGTGTTTCTTAATTTTTATATTTTTAAAAAAATGCTCTTTTCTCATTGTTTATAGCTTTTTTTAACTTTGACCGTGAGCCACATAGGTTTTATTTTTAGCCTTTTAAACTTATTGCCCATGGGAATATACTTTGCAGTGAGGTCCCAAACAGTCTTTTTGTAGAATTCCCATTTCTGTTCTGTGTTTATTCCCTCAGTCTAAGTCCTGGAGAGCAGCCCTCATCCTTGGAAAATTTGCTCTCTTGAAGTTACATTTTTATCTTTCCTGTATATTTCTTGCTTACAGCTAACATCAAATACAATCATGTTATGATCACTGCTACCCAGGTGTTCCTTTATCTGAACATTAGTAATAAGCTCTGCATGGTTTGAGATTGCCAAGTCCAACAGAGCATCATTCCTAGTTGGGGCCTCAAACTGGACCATAAAATTGTCCTGCAATAGGTTTATAAATTTTTGCCCTTTAACTGTCCCTGCCGTGCCATTACTCCAGTCAATTTCTGGGTAGTTAAAAATCCCTGATTGTCACTGTCTCAGCCCTTGCAGCCCTTTCCATCTGTGCAAGGAGCTGAGTCTCCCCCTCCTCGTTAACATTGGGTGGTCTATAACAAACTCCAATGATTAACTTTGAACTACGCACATCTATATGCAGTTCCACCCATAATGCTTCAGACTCCTCACACTCTCCATCAACCAGGTCCTCTTTCACACTTGCTTTGAGATCACTTCTCACATAGACAGACCCCGCCACCTTTCCTTTTTACCCCATCTCTCCGAAAGAGTGCATAGCCAGGAATATTAATAGCCCAGTCATGTGAGGATTGAAGCCAAGTTTCAGCAATACCGATTACACCAGAGCTTCCAACTCCCCTATTTTGCTTGGTAGACTTTTGGCATTGGTTAACAAACACTTTAATGCATTTATTACATTTTGCTCTGGTGTTTTTCATATAATTTTTAGTAGTACAAATGGCACTATAGTTTTCCATGGCTGTTTGCAACATAAGAACTTTCTTGTCACCTGCCATAACCCTCCCCCCAGCTATCCCCATTCCACCCTCCCATTAATGTCTGACCCCTATCTGACCTGTCTGCCTGATGTAATTCTAGTTTACCCTCCCCCTCAATCCTAGTTTAAATACTCCTCCAGCCTCCTTCCCATAAACCTCTCCCCCAGCACAGCAGACCACCTTCCATTCAAGTGCAAACTGTCTTTAGCATATAGGTTGCACCCCAATGAAATGTCAGCCCAGTGCTCTAGAAACCTGAATCCCTCCTCCCTACACAAGGTCTTTAGCCATGCATTCAGCTCTCTAATCTCCCCCTGCCTTTCTTGTGTTGGGCATGGCATAGGCAATATTTCAGAGAATATCACCTTGGAGGTCCTTCCCTTCAACTTGCAGCCTAGTTCTTTAAATTGACTCTTAAGGAGCCTCCACCTTCCATGTGTACCGTCATTGTACCAATGTGGACCAAGACGGCTGGATCATGCCCAGCCCCTCCCAGTAATTTATCCACCCGGTCTACCACATGCCGAACCCTGGCACCAGGGAGACAGCAAAACAATTTGGTTGAGGCAATCTTGGCGACAAATTATTCTATTCTATTAGTCCTGATTTATAGAATCCCCTATTACCACCAACTGTCTGGGCCTACCTGCACTCTCCTCGCCACCTCTACTAGATGGGCCGCTCTCCCAGCTGTTAGGGGTAGCAGTGACATCTAGGGCTGCCACCTCTGTGTTTGCCACCTCCACATCTTCACCCAACTCGGCAAATTTGTTTTGATGTTTTGATGCACAAATACAGGACTGGCCTTCCTTTTCTGCGAGCCCCTTCCACTCCCTCTAACTACATTAACCCATCTTCCTATCTGATAATTTTGACTTGCCCCTCCACCCTACACATCAACCCTACTGACCACCTGCTCAGCGAGCAGAGGACCCCTTTCAAGGTTGTTTTTTCTGCCCAGTGTTGCAACTTGCTCCTCCCAGATGTCTAATGCGAGCTTCCAGAAGGGCAACCTGCTCACATTTGTCACAGCGGTATCGATCCTGGAGCTGTTGCCCCAATTTTGCATACATGTGGTACACTGTGTACTGAGCAAAACCTTCATCCCTGCTAGCACTCATTTCCCAGTTAAAATATAATTACTTGTAGGAAGTTGAAGATGTTACTCAAAGGTTAGACTCCTGTCTTAACTCCTGGTTATTAACTTTCCACTTTAGTTCAAAATTCCACTTATGTTCACAAAATCCACATGCAAGCCAGCTTCTAGGGCACTTTTATATACGCCTGTGAACAATTAACCACTCCCCTTGATTAGCAGGAAGGAAAAAAAAAAGCTGTTTGAAAAGTGTCAGAAAAAGGAGGGAAAAAAGTATTTTAAAAACTGATAGCAAACGTATCAAATAAAAACACTTGCAAGCAGAAGCAGTCAAAAGCACAACTCCTGGTTATTAACTCTCCACTTTAGTTCAAAATTCCACTTATGTTCACAAAATCCACATGCAAGCCAGCCTCGGCAGGGAGCCACGATGCGCATTGGGTGAAGCTAGGATCACGCCACAGCGCATGCCATCTTGTTGGCTGGGAACATTTCTGTTTTTATAGTGATTCACATGCAAGTTTTTTTCTTCTGTATGGTAAGTGCGTATTTTGGAATTTTAATAACCCCCCCCCCCCTTTTCAATTTAAAGCACATGTAAGTCACGCCCACATATGTAAATGCCATTCAAATCACACATGTGAGGTATCGTGTTGGAGCGAGAGCAACAATTCTAGCACTAGACCTACTCTGTAACTCTAAACTGGTAACCTGTAAAAAAAAATGTAAGCGTTGTCTACGGAGGTTTTTAAGTATCAAAGTTTGGCCCCATTCCACAAGTGTGCGCTGTTTTAAAGCATGACATGTTAGGTATCTATTTACTCGACGTAACATCATCTTTCACATTATACAAAAAAATTGGGCTGTCTTTTTACTGTTTTGTGACCTGGAACGTTTAAAAAAAAAAAACGCGTTTGAAAAATTGTTGCGCAAATACCGTTTGACTTAAAAAGTTGCCACGACCGCCATTTTATTCCCTAGATAGTCTGTTAAAAAAAATATATGTTTGGGGGTTCTGAGTAATTTTCTAGCAAAAAAGATGATTTTTACATGTAGGAGAGGAGTGCCAGAATAGCCCCGGTATGGAAGTGGTTAAGTATTTCTCCATAATGAACAAATAAAGGGGAGAAAGGCATGCATCTTCAAGTGTCCAGATTGTGGTAGGTGTTATATAGGGGTTTGTCCCTGTAGCTTTTTGCCAGTTCGAGTCACCTGAAGGTAGCTGTCCCTTCAGACCCCTTTGTCTATAGCGCGGGTCTCAAGTGGTTAACCCACTGTTGGCTGACTACAGGTCACAGGAGTGCAGAATGAAGTGCAATCCCGTGACCTACAGGAGAAGTACAGCCAAATGAGCTTCGGCCCTACTTCTCCTTTAATTTGAATATGTTATGACGAAATGTGTTGAAAACATTCTAGACCCTCAGTGGGAACATAGACTTTAGCTTTTCTTTGTGGTTTTCATCAGTCACTGCTACTAAAGAGCTTGCACTCTGTTCCCCACCAAACACTTAAAAACTATTTTTTCTGTAGGCTCTGTTTTGGGTGGATGGTAATTAATCTACAGAGTATACTCTTTGCTCAGTATACATGAATTCTAACCTAAAGTCCAGTTATCTACCAAGTCATTTCAATAAGTTATGTAAAAAGGTCATAAAATAATCGGCTTTTGATTTTAGGAGAAGCTTGCCACTAGATAATTTAATCTGCTTTATATTTTTCAGAATTTTTTTTGTGTGCGTCTTCGGTCCTTTTTTGTTTTTACATATTTAAGTTTTTCTAGTTCATTGTTTGTCAAAAAAGGCTGATTAAATAATGTCATTATTTGCCTTTCTCTTGTGAGGTTTGCATGTACAGTCCAGCTGTGTGTATGTTAGAGAACAGTGATGACAGGACACAGTGTAGTAAATAAGTTCATCACTTGTTATTGGTGTAAAGCAACTGGTGTTGAATGAGGGGAAAAACAATGTCTTTCTATCTCTGCATTCTAACGGGCCTCTCTGATGGCAAATGAAGCATGACAGCCATATACAGTTGGTGTTTTACTTTTCTGGAAAAGCCCACTCTTGGAATCTCACAGATCACATATTGCCACTAACATAATACATTTTATGGATCAGTATGGTTCATCTTGTTATGTATACAACCAGTGTGTAAATCGGAAAATAGATTAATGGTATATTATTTTTCAGACTTCAGTTGGGGAGAGTCTAAAGAAGGAGGCCCTGAAGAAGAGAGTAATGATGCAGGTAATGTGTAATATGCAGACTGTTTTGCTGAGAGATTGTACTCCACAAATATTTTATTTTAGCAATGGGTTAGTAACCTGATGGATGAATTACTCAGCTCTTATAAGAGAAAACCAGCGGCACCTCCGGGCTAAAAGGCAATCGCAAAGTTAATTTTAATAAGTGCTAATTTTATACTGACAATCTGGCTTAAGCTGGCCATAGATGGATCAAAATTTGTCTGGTTCAGCAGGGACCGGCTGAATTTCATTCCATCTATGGGCAGGCTAGTTGTATAGAAGTCTATCTCCGGCAGGCAGCCTGACTGTGCATCAGTTCTGCATGGATGTACACTTGGATATGCACTTGATGATCTGCAAAGCCATCCACCTGTCGTCGATTTTAACAGGCTACCAGCAGAGGGTTGCACAGAACATCTGAGCCTCCCATGCAGATAAGGATGATCCTTTGTACGGATGTATGGAACAATACACTTATGTGAATGAAGCTTAAATATTGAGTGCGCCTGCTTTGATTTATTTCACTACATTTTGGGTATTGATAGCATGGTAGTGTGGGTATAGTATATATCTACCCTGGTGTAGAGACAACAATTGACAGCTCTTGCTATGCAACTTTAACCACTTCAGCCCCGGAAGATTTTACCCCCTTCCTGACCAGAGCACTTTTTACAGTTTGGCACTGCGTCGCTTTAACTGACAATTGCGCGGTCATGCAATGCTGTAGCCCAAACTTTTTTTCCCACAAATCAAGCTTTCTTTTGGTGGCATTTGATCACCTCTGCGGTTTTTATTTTCCCATATCGTCTTTCAGGACAGCACAAGAAGCGGGACTGTTCCTGGAGCTGCTCCTTAGGCGGCGGCAGCCGTTCGCAGGGTTTTTTTTTTAACCGCGTGGTGGCAGAGTAGAGACTCGGCCGGCCGGAAGTGAGGTATACGGCAAGGGGTGGCACTGGGAACAGGCGCAGCGTCATTTCCGGCGGAATTTGCTCAGGGGGAGAGGGGAGGAGCGGTCCTGGTGCCTATAATTCGGTTCCGGTCCGGCGTAGCAGTGTCTATGGACTCGAACCGTCGCTTTGAAGCCACAGAACGAGCGCTGCTCCACGATGGATTCTGTGACAGCAGCGAGTGGGACAGGCACAGGCACCAGCAAGGCCCAGGTAAGGGGGTATGTGGGATCTACCTTGTATACTGTAGGTGCCTCCCTCTTTCCATGTTTTTTCCCCCTGGTGGCTGGGCCCTGTCTGGGCACAGGGTGTTGGCTGTTATACTAACTGTGCACCTGTGGTGAGCCAGTTGGGAGGCAGGTTTGACTCACTGGGATGCTGGTGTTTCTCTTTTTGTCTTTTTTTTGTGGCAGGCTAAGAGCTCTGACCCTCCTATCAAAAAGCGATGTCCCTCATGTAAAGCAAAGTTACCAGAGGGCTGGAAGAAAGATTAATGTCAAGTTTGCAGTGACTCCTTAGTGAAAAAAGAAGCTTCTTCTGCATGCAGCAATTTAATCGCATCGATCAAGAAAGAGCTAGATGCTACCATACAATCTTTTCACTCTTCTCTTGCAACACCATCCCTGAGTCAGCCAACTACCTCAGGATACTCTCAGGGCTCACAATTATTCCCAGTGGTAGAGGCTGAAGCTGGCCCTCCTGCCCAAGGGGAACATTCCCCCTCACTCCAGGGAAGATGAGGAGGAAGAAGAATAAGAGGCAGGAGATGCACCTTCAAGATACAAACTGTCCTTCGAGCAAGTAGACAGTCTGTTGAAAGCAGTCTATGTAACATTGGGAATAGATGAAGAAAATGTTGCTGCATGACCGAATGTATGCAGGGCTTAGTGAAACAAAAAGTCGCACTTTCCCTGTGCATTCAGTAATCTTGGAAGCCATTAAGAAGGAATGGGCTGATCCAGAGAAAAAAACGTTTTTCCCAAGAGTGCATAAAAGACGCTTTCCGTTTAATGAAGACCCAGATGCGCTTTGGAACAAGATTCCAAAATTAGACGCAGTGTTTTCACAAGTTTCCACGTCAACCGACTTGGCATTTGAAGACATGGGTATACTGAAAGATCCCGTGGACAAAAGGATGGATCAGCAGCTTAAAAAGGCTTGGCAATCCATCATGGGTAACCTTAAACCAGCTATGGCTACTACCTGTGTCTCCAGAAACATTGAGTTCTGGCTGAATCAGCTTAAAGCCCATATTATAGCAGATTCACCTAAGCAGGAGATTCTTGATTCTTTTTCAACTTTAGCTGTAGCTTATATTTCTGACGCTTCTGCAGAATCAATAAGGATGTCAGCCAGATCTGGGGCCTTAACTAACTCAGCCAGGAGAGCTCTATGGCTGAAGACATGGCCAGGGGACGCAGCTTCCAAAAATAGGTTATGTGGAATTCCTTTTTTTTGGAGATCTGATCTAGATTCTGTTTTAGTTAGGACAGTGGATAAAAAGAAGTCCTTTCCTGTTAAAAAGAAAAAACAGCCAGTTTAGTGTTTTTTTCGACCTCAAAAAAATCAGGATCAGGGAAGCAGGCCCCAAGAAAAAAGAAGGAATTGGTCAGCGCAAAAAGGTAAAGGCAGAGGGAATGTCCTCTTCAATCCTCCTGCGCCAACCAATAAAACACAATGACTTGTCATTGCCTGTGGGAGGAAGGCTTCAAAAATTCCTTCCTCTTTGGGCAAGTGTGACGGAAAACGCATTTATTCTGGACACGCTGGCCCAGGGATACAAAATAGAACTTTCCGATCTTCCTCCAGAAAGATGCTGTGTAACAGACCTGCCAAGGGACACAACAAAGGCCCTAGCCATGAAGAACCTGTTGGGGGATCTGATGAGACAGGGTGTTGTGGTTCACGTATCTCCAGATGAACGTTACCGGGGCTTCTATTCCCATATCTTCCTGATAAGGAAACCATCAGGAAGCTTCCGTCTCATTCTCAATTTGAAATCGTTAAGCAGGTCAGTCCAATACAGGCTGTTCCGCATGGACTCCATCTTTTCGGTGAGAAATCTTAGTCAAGGGATGCTTCATGGCATCAATCGACTTAAGGGATGCATACCTACATGTGCCCATAGCCCCTCGGTCTCAAAAATACCTCAGGCTGGCAATAAATATGGGGAAGGAGGTAGGGCTGGGAAAAAAATCGATTTTAATCTTGAATCGAGTTTTGAGTTCAAATCGATTCAGATTTGAAGAAAATCGATTTTTTTTTTTTTTTTTATATATATTTTTTTTTCCCTTCAAAGTTTCCATAGCAGGGCTGCAGGGGGCGTATCCGGAATGGCACTGGGTGGCGTTACCCCAATTACATCTACTCGCCGCAGCCGCCACGAGTAGATGTAATGTAACACTAACCGCAAGCCGCCGTCTGCCTACCTGATCAGCGTGTCATGCAGACAGACGGCGGCCATTGCAGTGTTCAAAAGCCGCGCCTCCCGAGTCCTCGTAGTCTGTGATAGGCGGAACACTCAATTTCACAGCAGGCAGTGTTCAGCCTATCACGGACATCCTCATCCTCATCTGTGTTATGAGGATGAGCGGATGTCCGTGATGGGCGGAACACTGAATGCTGGGAAATTGAGTGTTCCGCCTATCACAGACGAGGAGGAGGCGCGGCTTTTGAATACTGGAATGGCCGCCGGTGTAGCAGTAAAATCCGTATCCCATGAAAATCTGCATCAGGTACGGGCACAGTAATTGAAGCACGGGCACAGTGAGGCATTGGGCACAGTGAAGAATGGGCACAGTGAGGCACAGTTCAATTCAACTAAGAGTAACCTCAAGATTTTTTGTTGTTTTAGTAGCTAAATCCAAATACAGTATTAATAATTTGGATGTTTAACAATCTTTGTTGCACACTGACTTTGCAGTTAGAGAAAGGGTTTGCCTTTGCAATTTTCTTTGTTGATGCACTTTAATTAATATAATAAAAAAAAAATCGAATCGTAAATCGAGTTTTTTATAAAAAAAATCGCAGATTTTTTGGGGGGGCAAAATCACCCAGCCCTAGAAGGAGGTGCTTCATCTACAATTCAAGGCCCTCCCGTTTGGTCTTTCATCCGCCCTGCGGATATTTACCAAAATAATGGTGGAAGCTCTAGCTCCTCTCCGTCTACAGGGAATCTTGGTCATCCCTTATCTGGATGATCTCCTAATTTTTGCCTCTTCCAGAGAGGTTGCAGGTAGACCTAACCAAGGCTCGCAGTCATCTGGAAGCCTTGGGCTGGATTGTGAATATTAAAAAATCGAATTTCAATCCTGCTCAGAGTTCAGTTTCTAGGTTATCTAATAGATTCTGTAGAGCAAAGGATTTTTCTCCCAGAAGAGAAGAAAGACAAGGTCTTGAGTGTAGTAGCATGTCTTCAGACAAACCAGGAGGTGTCAAGCAGGAGGATTATGTCAGCCCTGGGAACCTTAACTTCAACTATGCCGGCCATTCAATGGGCGAGACTCCATTTCAGGCCCCTCCCAGAGTTTTCTTTTACAGGTATGGGATCACAGCCCAGAAACCTTAGACACAAAAGTAAAGCTTCCCACCAAGGTTAAGAGGACTCTTTGGTGGAGGAATCGGGCAGTTCTGTCAAGGGGCCTACTTTGGTCCTTCCTGACAGAAAGAAGGGTCGCGACAGATGCCAGCAGTTGGGGATGAGGAGCCCACTGGGATCAAAACATAGCACAGGGAGTTTGGTCCCGATCCGAAGCAGGAAGGTCCTCAAACTGGAGGGAGTTAAAAGCAGTTGCTCTAGCCTTAGCTGCCTTCTCTCCAAACCTCCAAGGGCCCAGATTCTTTCAGACAATGTCACCACAGTGGCATATCTGAACAGACAAGGGGGCACAAGGAGCAACAACTCTTCTGTTGCTGTCATTAGAAATCCTGGAGTGGGCAGAGAAGCATTTACTCTCCCTGTGCAGTGCATCTCAAGGGCACGCTAAACGAAGTAGCAGACTTCTTGAGCAGACAAAAAATTCAGGAAGCAGAGTGGAGCTTGAATCTGGAGATATTCTCAATGATCACCAAGATGTGGGGATGTCCTGGGTTGGATCTGTTTGCATCAAAAGAAAACGCCCAGCTCCCTCAATTCTTCTCTCTGCACCGAGACAGCAGATCAGTAGGGATAGATGCCTTGGCACATCCCTGGAACTTTCATCTGGGCTATGCCTTCCCTCCTTTTCAGCTAATCCCTCTTGTAGTGAGAAAAATACAGAAGGAAAAGGGATCAGTAATCCTAATCACTCCGTTCTGGCTGAAAAGAGCCTGGTTTTCCTCCATCCTATAAATGATGATCAAACCATTCTGGCAGCTTCCTCTCAGACAGGACTTACTACTTCAGGGCCCAGTATACCACCCGGATGTAGCCAGACTAAGCCTCACCGCTTGGTATCTGAGGAGCAGTTGTTAAGAAACAAAGGACTGTCGGAGCCTCTAGTATCCACTTTACTCGCCAGTAGAAAGAGAGTAACTAGAGATATCTACGCTACAGTTTGGAGAGTCTACAACTTTTGGTGTCGTTCCCTAGAAGACATTGTGTCGATTCTGGAGTTTCTACAAAATGGTGTGGACAAAGGTCTTGCAATTAGCACTCTCAAAGTGCAAGTGGCTTCCCTGGGAGTATACCTGGAAAAACCTATTTCCTCAGTTCCTTTTGATCACAAGATTCTTTAGGTCACTTACTAGATCCAGGCCAGTTCCTACTAAACATTTTCCTAAATGGGACCTGTCAGTAGTTTTGCAAGCCTTCACGAAAGAACCTTTCGAACCGTTAAAGACAATCTCGTTGAAAAATTTGACTCTTAAAATGGTATTCTTAGTTGCAGTTACGGCTGCAAGAAGAATCGGTGAACTACACGCTATTTCAGTTAAAGAACCTTTTTTGTTTATCCAGATCGCAAGAAATCACCCTGCCAACTTTTTGTTCAAATCCTTCAGGAAGAAGGGAGAATTTATTCCATAACTTAGATGTAATAAGAATTTTATTACATTTACTTGGAAATGACAAAGGACTTTAGGTCTTCGGACTCTATTTGTTATTTTTTCTGGCAACAGAAAGGGACGCCAAGCATCGAAGGGGTCAATTGCTAGATGGCTAAGATTGGCTATTTCTGAAGCTTTTTCACAGATGGGTTTGTCTCCTCCGCAGGGAATATGAGCGCACTCTACTAGAGCTCTAGCCACTACATGATTTAAAGAGAAATGCTTGAATGTGCATCCTCACATGGTGACACTGTGGCTGCACTGGTATAAATGTGCCAACGTCCCAATAATTATGGAGGAACACTGATTTAAACTAGAAGATGGACTTTAAACTTTAAACGGCACATGGGTAAATACGGTAAAAATCTAAGGGTTTTTATTAATAGAGAAACTATAAAATCTTTTTTACTTTTTGCTATTGTAAATATCCCCAAATTTCAGTTTAGACCAATATATATTCTACGTATTTTTGGTAAAAAAATCTCAATAAGCTTATATATTGAAAAATAGAGGTGGATCCAATAAATATATTAAAATATAAATAAACATCAACCCAGACAGCGCTTGGTGCATGTATGCCACATGTACACCCACAATCATTATTGCAGTCCACTTTAGTGAGTTCATAGTAATAATAATAGGATGAAAGTGATCGAACAAAGGAAACCAAAAAAACGTCCAGTTGTCCTATTAGGAGGAATGCTGCTGTCACCAGAAGAAATTGAGAGAGGAAAACACCTTCACTTGCGTGCTGCAAACAAACAGAGGGGGGTGTGTGTAAAGAACCCCCTCCTAGATGGACTCTTACCGCAAAGCGATCAAGTAACAGCCTGTATACAATATAAGGTGTTCCCACCAGAGGATCTCACACTTCTGGTCAGTGGTTGCAGTACTCGTCAATCACCATAAGGAAAAAACAAAGGAAGCGGACATAGCATAACACCGTTTTGGATGCTTTATTCAAATTTTATATTCCCATATAGATGTACACTCACATAGAAAAATATAAATCAGGCATTTGTTCACATTTGTAAAGCGCCAGAACCAAGCTCTATAGGTGCACCTGTATATCCTACCACACTCGCCGTTGTCCGTGCTGCGGGGATGGATGTATAAGGACCCAGAGCTGTCTGGCGTCACCTCTTGCGTGTCTCCTTTCCACCCTGACTAGTTTCGTCTGTGCGACTTCATCTGAGGGTGGAGTCAGGACACGCTAACTTCCTCTTTATGTTTACGTCCAATCACTTGCTTCTGCAAGCTGATTGGATAACTCACACCAGCTGACCATCCCCTCGGCAACCTGGTTTAAACAAACCAGCCAGCCGTGGGTTGCCTCCATTCACTCGCTTCCGCAAGGCGATTGAATATGGCATATCAGCTGACCGTTCCCATAGTGACCGGGTGTAAACAACGCGCCGACACTAGGTCACATGGGAATCGAGTGGGGCACAGTTTACATTGCGCGCCGCTCGACTCAATCATTGCTTCCATAGCTGCTTGAATAAAAAGTAGTATAGCAACAAAAAAATTGAATTTGAGGTAGGCCTACCCTCACAAACAAAAACAAGCGCTCCTGGAATACTAGTAATACAGAGAGGTTTTAGTAATATTGGCACTTTTTTTTAGAGTTCGGTCACATATATATGTATATATGGATGTATATATTTATATATACATTTTTTTTATGTGTATTTTTATATAAATATTGTTTAGGAAGTACAATACAGGAAAATGTCTGTAATAGTGCTAATGTGGATATACTACTCTGATAGTTTATGCCATGTGTGGTGTTTGTTTTAATCAGCTCACTATGCCGATTCCCATAACTGCGGTCGGAGTTAGGCTAATAAGCGTTCATCTGCCTAAGGCTTGTGAGATCCGGCAGCTTCCTGAATGATTCGGCTGTGGTTGCCGAGGAAGAAGCGAGCTGCAGCTCAGCAGCGCAAGCCATATGTCCTGATTGAGTTGAGCGTCGCACAATGTAAACTGTGCCCCGCTCGATTCCCATGTGACCTAGTGTCGGCGCGTTGTTTACACCTGGTCACTATGCGAACGGTCAGCTGATATGCCATATTCAATCGCCTCGCGGAAGCGAGTGAATGGAGGCAACCCACGGCTGGCTGGTTTGTTTAAACCAGGTTGCCGAGGGGATGGTCAGCTGGTGTGAGTTATCCAATCAGCTTGCAGAAGCAAGTGATTGGACGTAAACATAAAGAGGAAGTTAGCGTGTCCTGACTCCACCCTCAGATGAAGTCGCACAGACAAAACTAGTCAGGGTGGAAAGGAGACACGCAAGAGGTGACGCCAGACAGCTCTGGGACCTTATACATCCATCCCCGCAGCACGGACACCGGCTAGTGTGGTAGGATATACAGGTGCACCTATAGAGCTTGGTTCTGGCGCTTTACAAATGTGAACAAATGCCTGACTTATATTTTTCTATGTGAGTGTACATCTATATGGGAATATAAAATTTGAATAAAGGATCCAAAACGGTGTTATGCTATGTCCCCTTCCTTTTTTTCCTTACGGTGATTGACGAGTACTGAAACCACTGACCAGAAGTGTGAGATCCTCTGGTGGGAGCACCTTATATTGTATACAGGCTGTTACTTGATCGCTTTGCGGTAAGAGTCCATCTAGGAGGGTGTTCTTTACACACACCCCTCTCTGTTTGTTTGCAGCACGCAAGTGAAGGTGTTTTCTTCCCTCAATTTCTTCTGGTGACAGCAGCATTCCTCCTTCTAATAGGACAACTGGACGTTTTTTTGGTTTCCTTTGATCACTTTCATCCTATTATTATTACTATGAACTCACTAAAGTGGACTGCAATAATTGTGGATGTACATGTGGCATACATGCACTAAGTGCTGTCTGGGTTGATGTTTATTTATATTTTAATATATTTATTGGATCCACCTCTATTTTTCACGATTCAGTTTTAATTAAGATAGCAGCTATTTATCCACTATATAACATTAATTCTCTCTGTATACTAGTATTCCAGGAGCGCTTGTTTTTGTTTGTGAGGGTAGGCCTACCTCAAATTCAATTTTTTTGTTGCGAAGCTTGTATATTGATTGCTTTGCGCAAAAGCTATAGCGTCTACAAACTATGGGAAAGATATTTATGGCATTTTTTTTTTTTTTACTAGTAATGGCGGTGATCTGCGACTTTTAGCGGTATTGCGACGGACAAATCAGACACTTTTGACACATTTTTGGGACCATTGACATTTATACAGCGATCAGTGCTATAAATATGCACTGATTGCTGTGTAAATGTCACTGGTAGGGAAGGGGTTAACACTAGGGGCGATCAAGGGATTTAATGTGTGTTCCCTCAGTGTGTTCTAACTGTATGGGGATAGGACTGACTGGGGGGGAGGAGACATATATCGCTGTTCCTACTTGGTAGGAACAAACAATATGTCTCCTCTCCTCTGACAGAACAAGGATTTGTGCGTTTACACACACAAATCCCCATGCTGGCGCTCGTGCACACGATCGCGCGTGGCCGGCGGCAGCAGCTTCTTCTAAAGAGAAAGCCTTACCCGTACAGGGTTTCACCCAGGAGAGCCATTGTGCTGCAGTATATCTGCGTGAGCTGGTCGGGGAACCGGTTAATGATTAGCACTTCAAGGTCAATGATTAGATTAAGGTGACTGAGTTACCTGTGTGTCTATAAATGCTGGGGTATGTTTCTGACACTTGTTAGAACTGAAGAAGCTTCTTAAATGAGTAGTGAAACACATTCACTGATCAGCCATAACATTATGACCCATACTACGTCCTGATGACATCTCTTCCCCTGGTAAGAGGTGGACACACATCCGTCAACCACATGATGTTAAAGAAAACCTGATTCATCAGACCTGGCCACCTTTTCCCATTGCTCCTTGGTCCAGTTCTCATGCTCACGTGCCCTTGGTCGATGCGTTACAATTTGGTCCTTGTCAGTCACTCATATCCTTTTTTTTTTTTTTTTTAACAGAGATGTAGCCACTCCTATCCTTACTCATTCCCATTTTTTTCTGCTTTCAACACATCAACATCAGAGAACGTGTTCACGTGCTGCCCAATATATCCCTCCCACTTTCATGTGTCATTGTAACAAGGTATTTAATATTAAATTTGCCTGTCAGTGGTCATAATATTATAGCTGATCAGTGTAAGGAGTTGCAGTGGCTGGCATTAGTGATTGTTAAGTCTCTGTTATTTAAAAATAAAATAAAAAAACATGTTCTACTTACCTTCTCTGTGAAGTGGTTTTGCACAGAGCAGCCCGGATCCTCCTCTTCTCGGGGTCCCTCTATGCTGCTTTTGGCCCCTCCCTCCTGTTGAGTGCCCCCACAGCAAGTAGCTTGCTATGGGGGCACACGAGCTGCAGCTCTGTGTGTCCATTCAGGCAATCCTCGGCCCCGCCCCCTCTCTCCTGATGGGCTAACTGACTTTGACAGCAGCAGGAGCCAAAGGTACCGTTGCTGTGTCTCAGCCAATCAGGAGGGAGAGTTCCGAACGGCCAAGTGACTTGTAGACATCGCTGGATAGAGACGGGGCTCAGGTAAGTATTACGGTGTTCTGGGGCAGCTGCTACACACAGAAGGCTTTTTATCTTAATGCATAGAAATGCATCAAGATAAAAAAAACTTCTTCCTTTACAACTTCTTTAAAAAGAAGAGTCAAAACAAAGGTGAATTTAAAGTGCTAGAGTTAATCCTAATGCAGCTAGGTAGGTAAGTGTGGCAGTTTTTCTTTATGTGAAACTGTACTTCTAGAAAATACCATAGTTCCTCTTTTGCAGTTTAGCTGGGATGCAAAATTCACGTAGCATTATTTTATATTTATGTTTGGCTGAAAATTTGGGTGCCTAAGCCCAGGTTTACACTGATGCAGGTTAGAAAACATGCGAGTTCAGCTGAACTCGCACGATTTCAAACCGGCAAAGCAGTCAGACTTCGGGGGCGATTTGACAGACATCTGTTCATGCACAGATGTCTATTCAAATCACCCCAGAAGTCACCAAAAGAAGTGCAGGAACTACTTTTGGGAATTGGTGCAGCCCCACAAAGTCGGCGTCTTACCGATATGGGCGTTGCCATAGCCGGCAATACCTGCCAATTTGACAAGCAAAAATGCATGCCAAAACGTCTGTGTGAACGGGGGTTAATTCAGCATTCTTTCCAATGCCACTGTTGCCTAATAGGAGCTGGAGACTATCAGGAGTTGAATGTTTTGTTGGTATTTGATGTATATACATTATCTTTATTGTACAGAAGCTCATTAAATGATCACTTAAAATTCTCTCTGGATTCATGTGCAATGTTTTAAATTTATCTCTTGTTAAACCAGTGGATTACTTTTCTGTATAACATTCCAGTAAATATCCTTTATATAGCTGACAGGTGTGATGCCCCACCTGGTCTTTTACAGTGAGGGGGGCCTGGTAGAGTTTGCCATAATCACCTTGAGGTCATTGTAATAAAATGTGATAAATTACAGAAATGTTCTTGTTTATATCTCTTCCAAGACCAAGCTGGGGATGCAGAGAGCCCTGCAGGAGGACCCCTCTGTGTACGAGTATGACAGTATATATGATGACCTGCAGAAGAAAAAAGAGGAAGATACAGCTAAGCTGCTTTCTGGGCAAGATAAAAAAGTATGTATATACTGTCCAGCATACTTCTATAAAGTGCCCAATTGTATAGTTTAAGTTTTTTCTGAAGCTATGTGAAAATAATTCTGAGTAGAATTTGTATGGGCCAGTTTATGCGGGAAATAGTTTCAAATATGGCTGTAATTTTAAAAGGAACCTGTCAGGATAGAGGTATGAGAGTAACTATTGCCAACTTGTTAAAGGCAGGCACTAGGTTTGATCTTGTACTTCATTCACTGCTTGGTAAGTAATCGACCTAGAAAGTATATACAATGGATATAAAAAAATCTACACACCCCTGTTAAAATGTCATATTTCTGTGGTGTAAAAAAAAAAAAAAATGAGACAGATTAATTTAGAACTTTTTCCACTTTTTTTTATGTGACCTATAAACTGTACAACAAACTGAAATCTTTTAGGTGAAGGCAAGTAAAAGTAAAGAAATAAAATAATATGGTTGTATAGGCGTGCACACCCTTAACCACTTAAGGACCTGGGCCTCTTTCTAAGATTTGGTTTTTACAAGTTAAAGAAAAAAAATTATTTTTTTTTGCTAGAAAATTACTTGGAATCCCCAAACATTTATTTATTTTATTTATATATATATACCTTAGAGAATAAAATCACGGTCGTTGCAATACTTTTTGTCACACCGTATTTGCGCAGCGGTCTTACAAGCACACTTTTTATGGGGAAAAAACACTTTTTTTTATTAAATAAGACAACAGTAAAGTTAGCCCATTTTTTAATATATTGTGAAAGATAATATTCGCCGAGTAAATTGATACCATCGCACCCGGCCTCCAACGATCATAGAGACTCCGGCGACCATCTGGTCCGCCGGAAATCTGTGATCAGCATTCGGGGCCAGCGAATCCGTTCTCCGACTCGCCGATCGCAGCGGTGGGTCGGGAGAACCCCCGGGGGGGGGGACGTCCCTTTCGACTGCCCGTAAGAACCTTCAAGCGGTGGAAAAGCCGCTATGATCGTTCATATGGTGTAGGGAATCACCGGCTAAAAAAAGGCAATATCTGAATGATGCTTGTAGCTGCAGGCATCATTCAGATATACGCTCACAAAGCCCAGGACGTCATATGACGGCCTCTGGGCGCCAATTGGTTAAGCTAAAGATGATAATCCTGAAATATACACCTTCTGAAACCAGTCAACAATGAGAGCTCCCATGTTTTCAGAAGATGATCAAGTACTGCATATATTGCGAAACACAGAGTCTGTTTTCTCAGCATTTTGCTGTTTTGTAATAAATTTGGGACTTTTGTTTTATGGGGGTACCATCACCTCTTATGCGTACCATATTCCCATCCTGAATTAGGCACTTTAAGGTTTACAAAAAAAGTTGCAACACTGTGAAAAGTCAACATAAAAGCTGAATGCAATGATTTGCAAATCTCATAAACCCATATTTTATTTACAATAGATAGAAAACCTGTTTAAACTGAGAAAATTTACTTTTTTAAGAAAAAAACATGGTAATTTTGAAATTGATGGCAGCAACTTGTCCATAAAAAGTTGGGACAGGCAACATAAAGCTGGCAAAGTAAGTGGTACTAATAAGGCTGCTTTCACACGGGGGGGGGGGGGGCGTGGGTGGCATCGGCGGTAAAGCGGCGCTTTACCGTAATTTTTGCGGAGGTATTCGCCTGCTAGCAGGGCGCTTTTAACCGCCGCTAGTGGCCGTAAAAGGGTTAAAACTCCTATGCCGGCGGTTCGGCCGCACTGCCCATTCATTTCAATGGGCAAGAGCGGTGTTCACCTCTCCAAAGATGCTGCTTGCAGGACATTTTTCAACGTCCTGCCAGCGCATCACCTCAGTGTGAAAGCCCTCTGGCTTTTACACTGACACACTGCAGGGGAGCCGTTTTTCAGGCGCTTTACAGGTCTAAGAGAGAACTGGGAGAACATTTTGCCACCAATTGGGTTAATTGGCAACAGGTCAATAACAATTGGCTAGTAAAAGGGCATCTTAGGGAGTCAGAGTTTCGCAGAAGTAAAGATGGAAAGAGGTTCTCCAGTCTGTGAAAAGCTGCGTCTAGAAATTGTCAAACAATTTCAGAATAATGTTCCTCAATCATCATATACAGTGCATAATATCAAAAGATTCTAAGAGTCGGAAGAAATCTCTGTGTGCAGGGAATAAGGCTGAAATGCAATATCAAATGCCTGTGATCTCTGGGCCCTCAAACGACACTGTATTAGAAACTGACATAATTCTGTGATGGACATGGGCTCGGAAATACTTCCAAAAATCACTGTACATGAACACAGTTCACTATGACATCCAAAAATACAAAGAAAAGCTTTATAATGCAAAGAAGCCACATCTGAACATGGTCCAGAAACGCCACCGTCTTCACTGGGCCAAAACTAATTTTAAAATGGTCTGTTGCAAAATGGAAAACTGTTCTGTGGTCAGATGAATCAAAATTTGACATTCATTATGCAACCATAGGAGAAGTGTCTTCCAGACTAAAGAGGAGGGGGACCTGCCGGCTTTTTCAGCACTCTGTTCAAAAGCCTGCATCTCTGATGGTATGGGGGAGCATTGGAATGGGCAGTTTGCACAATTGGAAAGGAACCATGAATGCTGAATTTTTTTTATATATATATATATTATTACACGCAGGTCTTAGATTTGCTTTGATAATGGAGGCGAGATATATATATATATATATTATAGTGACGGTGGGACCCTTTACGCCAGATTTTGTAGAGAAAGACACGTTAATTAAACAGCTGTGTGTTGGGCTATTTAGTTCTGACCCGATTATGGCTCAGGGCCCCACCCAACAGTCAGGAAGTCTGTGCATGGGAGTCAGGTGGACTCCCATCCCTCTGAGAGGAGTCAGAGGCTATCTATGCTGCATGGGTGCAGCCAAAGTGTGCGTGCTGCAATAGGCAGATGTCATTGATGTTTGAGCAGCAAAGCGCTGACCAGGAGTAAGCGAGGAGTGAGCTTATCTCTAGGAAACTCTGTTCTGAGGAGCAGACTTTAGGCCTAGGCTTAAGGCCTGAGACCGCCGGATGGCAAAGAATGAAAGCCAGGAGGCTAAAGTGTTGAGTATGCAAGATACAGTAATGGTGGAACCCCCCTGCGAGGGCTACTGATGTGTTTGTGAACTTTTTGTGCTTTTAAATAAAAGTGGGCTACCATGCCCTTAAATAGAGTTCCTGACTGTCTTGAATCACTGGAAAAACGCATCTACCACGAGAGCTTACAACCCCTAATCTTGCATATGGTGGAGAATGCGGGCAGTTTTGGAAGAGTTCCAGATCCTTGCATACCAAAAACAGTGAGTAAAAAGAAACTGTATTTTGCAGCAATGCTGTGATGGGCAGCCAGGCGAACTGCATTACACAGGAGTTCAATTGATGGACTGTGTTGAATACCGGTGGTGTACCTGTGGAAGTGAGCTTAGCGTGGCCTGAGAAGATGTATCCACTTAAGAAGGTCCAGTAAGTGGATGGTTTAAGCGGAATCGCAAAGAATGAAGTCTGCATGTGAAAGTGTGCTGTTTGCAAGTCTTGGAGACAGTACCTCAAATTTTCCTGTGTTAAAAGGAACTGTGTTAAAAACCGTTGTTGGCCTGACTGCAGAGATGGCCCTGTCAAAACGCAAAAAGGAAGCAATGTTTGCTGAGATGAGAGACAGAGCGGGTGTTGTTCCTAGCAACACTGGTGCAAGGAGTGCACAGGTGACTGCAAGTATGGAGAGTTCACCAGAGTCTGAGTCTGCAGTGGATTGGTGCAGGCGACACTTGGCTGCACTGAACCAAGTTAAAGGGGAAGTGCATGCTGTTGCCCCTGGCAACGCTGGTGCAAGATGGCCAGCTATCAATGTGCAAAGTGCTAAGAACCCAGTGCACTGTTTGCGGTGCAGTGAGTGGGGGCATAAAGTTTCCAAGTGCCCTTTTTGTCCCAGGCTCCAGTAAAGCAAAGGTATGAGAAGCCTGCTCTGAGTGTAAAGAGTGAGCATTTTTATCTATCTATCTATCCCAGAAGAATTAGTCCACTTATGCCAGTCATTGAGATCCAGTTCTTCATCTAAAACTTTTTCCATTTAACTATCAAGGTAATTTTAATGGCTTTTGAGATGGGTAAAAACTAAATCTCCAAGATGTGACCTGAGATTTTGTTGAGGTTTTTTCAAAGATATTTCATAGACTTCATGGTTACTATATCTGAGTAATGTTCTAAAGATTGTAGTAAATGTCCTATCTGCATATAGTGGTAGTTTTCTGTGGTTTGTGGTTGAAATTTCCCATATAAGATTTATCTCGACAAGATCCCCGGGTCATTACAAAAATGTGTTATTTGCATGAAACCCTTATTAAACCACCATGTAAAATCTCTGGGGTGAAAGCTGGAATGTTGAGTATAGGGGCTAAAGGGGAGATTTGAATTCAGTGGCTGTGCTCAATCGGTCCCAAAGGCTTAGAGAAAAGGTATATTTAAGTACGTTTTGGCATTCCCAACTCTCCACTCTGTTTCAGAGTGTATAAAGTTTGCTTATAGTTCTTTTGTGTGCCCATATAAAGTGAACGTATGAACGTCTTATTTTGAAATGTTTTCAGATCAAGATTAGAGATGCTTAGTGGGAGGGTAGCAAACAAATATAGGGGAGAGAGATGAGGCAGAGCTGAGTCGCAGCTGTCTGTGTGAATGGATACGCAGAGCAGCAGCTCGGGAGCGAGCCTGCTTGTGTGCCTCATTGCAAGCTGATTGCATTCGGCAGGAGGGAGGGGCCAGGAGTGCCGACTGGGGACCCGAGAGGAGGATCAGGGCTGCTCTGTGCAAAACTGCTGCACAGAGCAGGTAAGTATAACATGTTTGATATTAAAAAAATAAAAACTCCTCCAGAATTGCCATGGGCTTCTTGGCTACTTTTTTGATTAATGCTCTCCTTGCCCGGCCTGTCAGTTTAGGTGGACGGCCGTGTCTTGGTAGGTTTGCAGTGGTGCCATATTTTTTTCATTTTCGGATGATGGATTGAACAGTGCTCCCTGAGATGTTCAAAGCTTGGGATATTTTTTTAAAACGTAACTCTTCTTTTAACTTCTTTACAACTTTATCCCTGACGTGCCTGATGTGTGTCTTGGCCTTTATGATGCTGTTTGCTCACTAAGGCCCTTTTCACACTGGGGCGGCGGTGACGGTAAAGCGCCGCCATTTTTAGCGGTGCTTTACCGCTAATTTTGCTGCGGTATTTGGCTGCTAGCAGTGTGGTTTTACCCCCTGCTAGCGGCCAAAAAAGGGTTAAAAACCACCGCATAGCGCCTCTGCAGAGGCACTATGCCAGCGGTATAGCCGCGGTGTCACATTGCTTTCAATGGGCAGGAGCAGTGGCGGAGCGGTAAACACACCGCTCCAAAGATGCGGCTAGCAGGTCTTTTGGAGCGGTCCTGCTAGCGCACCGCTCCAGTGTGAAAGCCCTCAGGCTGCTTTCACACTGGAGAAACAGCCGCTGTTTTAGGTCGGTTTGCAGGCGCTATTTTTAGCGCAATAGCCCCTACAAACCGCCCCAGTGTGAAAGGGGTCTAAGGTTCTCTAACAAACCTCTGAGGGCTTCACAGAACAGCTGTATTTATACTGAGACTAGATTACACACATGTGGACTCTATTTACTAATTAGGTGACTTCTGAAGGCAATTGGCTACCACTAGATTTTAGATAGGGGTATCAGAGTAAAAGAGGCTGAAGTGAATACAAATGCACGCCACACTTTTAACATATTTATTTGTAAAAAATGTTGAAAACCATTTATCATTTTCCTTCCACTTCACAATTATGTGCCACTTTCTGTTGGTCTATCACATAAAATTCCAATAAAATACATTTACGTTTTTGGTTGTAACATGACAAAATGTGGAGAATGTCAAGGGGTATGACTACTTTTTAAAGGCACTGTATATATCACATGGTACCTGGGCCAGTCAATACAGTAGGTGCCGCTGACGTATATTCATTGCGATCCTATCGCGGAGATTCTCGGTGACAGGGTGGCGACACATCTCGCGCTCGCTGCAATAGCGAGGAGACGCGGCACTGTGTTGAACGGGGATCCGACGTGGATTCCCACCAATACCAGGCACTGTGTTTGGTATGAATCCTGAGCGGCAACTCCACGCCAATTTTTAAATAAAAAAACGGCCTGGGTTCCCCCTCCAGGAGCATACCAGGCCCTTGGGTCTGGTATGGATTTGAAGGGGACTCCCCTAAGCCGAAAAATCGGCGTGGGGGTCCCCCTCAAAGTCCAAACCAGACCCTTATCCGAGCACGCAACCTGGCAGGCCGCAGGGGAAGAGGGGGACGAGAGAGCGCTCCCTCCTGAACCGTACCAGGCCGCATGCCCTCCACATGGGGGGTTTGGTGCTCTGGGGCAGGGGGGCGACCTGCGGCCCACCCACCCCAAAGCACCCTGTCCCCATGTTGATGAGGACAGGGCCTCTTCCCGACAAACCTGGCCGTTGGTTGTCGGGGTCTGCGGGCGGGGTGTTTATCGGAATCCGGGAGCCCCCTTTAATAAGGGGTCCCCCAGATCCCGGCCCCCCACCCTATGTGAATGAGTATGGGGTACATCGTACCCCTGCCCATTCACCTGGTGGAAAAAAATGGCAATAAAAAAACACACACAGCTTTTTAAAGTAATTTATTGCACAGCTCCGGGGGTCGTCTTCCGACTTCGGGGGTCTCCAGTGTCGTCGCCGCGCTCTCCGGTTCTTTCTTCTGCCGGGCCTCCGCTATCTTCTTCCAGCTCTTTTGCTAGCGGAGCCCGGTCTTCTCCGTCGCCTTCTTCCCTCTTCTCCTCTCCAGTTCTTTCTTCCTTCTGCCGGGCCTCCGCTATCTTCTTCCAGCTCTTTTGCTAGCGGAGGCCCGGTCTTCCCCGTCGTCTCGTCCGGCTCTCCATTGTCCTTCTGCCGGCCCCTCCACTATCTTCTTCCAGCTCTTTTGCTAGTGGAGGGGCCGGTCTTCCCGTCGTCGGCGTCTTCTTCCCTCTTCTCCTCGATGTTGACTCGTCGCTTCCTCTCGCTATAATGCTAAATCTTCGGGCCGCAGCGATTTATATAGGCTTCTCATGACGTCACATATTCCCATGACTTCACAGTCACATGCTCCGGGGCCACCCGGAGCATGTGACTGTGACGTCATGAGAAGCCTATATAAATCGCTGCGGCCCGAAGATTTAGCATCATAGCGAGAGGAAGCGACGAGTCAACATCGAGGAGGAGAAGAGGGAAGAAGACGGCGACGACAGGAAGACTGGCCCCTCCACTAGCAAAAGAGCTGGAAGAAGATAGCGGAGGCCCGGCAGAAGGAAGAAAGAACCGGAGAAGAGGGAAGAAGTCGACGGAGAAGACCGGGCCCCGCTAGCAAAAGAGCTGGAAGAAGATAGCGGAGGCCCGGCAGAAGAAAGAACCGGAGAGCGCGGCGACGACACCGGAGACCCCCGAAGTCGAAAGAAGACCCCTGGAGCTGTGCAATAAATTACTTTAAAAAGCTGTGTGTTTTTTTTTATTGCCATTTTTTCCACCAGGTGAATGGGTAGGGGTACGATGTACCCCATACTCATTCACATAGGGTGGGGGGTCGGGATCTGGGGGCCTCCTTTATTAAAGGGGGCTCCCGGATTCCGATAAGCCCCCCGCCCGCAGACCCCGACAACCAACGGCCAGGGTTGTTGGGAAGAGGCCCTGTCCTCATCAACATGGGGACAGGGTGCTTTGGGGGGGGGGCCGCAGGTCACCCCCTGCCCCAGAGCACCAAACCCCCCATGTTGAGGGCATGCGGTCTGGTACGGTTCAGGAGGGAGGGGGGCCGCTCTCTCGTCCCCCCCCCCCTCTTCCCCTGCGGCCTGCCAGGTTGCGTGCTCGGATAAGGGTCTGGTTTGGACTTTGAGGGGGACCCCCCACGCCGATTTCTCGGCTTAGGGGAGTCCCCTTCAAATCCATACCAGACCCAAGGGCCTGGTATGCTCCTGGAGGGGGAACCCATGCCGTTTTTTTCTTTAAAAATTGGCGTGGAGTTCCCGCTCAGGATTCATACCAAACAGTGCCTGGTATTGGCGGGAATCCACGTCGGATCTCCGGCAATGCGTGTCGCTCATTGTGAAAGGAAAAACAAAATTTTTCCTTTCCCGATGACGAGACAGCTCGGCGCTGGCTCTCGCAACGGAGCTCGTAGGGTGTCAATCTCGTCGCTAGAAGAGGCGAGATTGACACAATATCGGCGGCACCTACTGTAGCACCCTGTACTATGCGATTAGCTGTAGCCGATCACTAGTAATTACAGCTGTTATAAAGGTAACCCATTCATGACGGTTGAAAAAACGTTAAGATAAAATAAAATATGATTTTTTTTTTTTTTTTTAAATACCTTTTTACTTTTCCCTTTTCTTTTAATATAACGTACTGTCACCAGTCAATATCCCTGATCACCACCACACCAGACATCAGTATTATTATGCACTGCACTGGTGACAGAATGTAAAGATAAGTGAAAGAAAATAAATGTCATAATGTTTAAAAAAACTTGCTATGCCTCTTACTAAATACCTCGGATTGTCTACTTTCCAAAAAGGGGTTAGGCCCCATGTACACGGGACGCTGTTAAACGCACGTTCAGAGGCGGTTGGACACTTTTTTCAACTGCCCCTGAACTCATTCAATGTTGTTCTATGTGACCAGTCTCGTTTATTGCCGTTTTTAGGCAGTTGCGCTTAACAGCGTTTCTTTGAAAGCAAAAAAATGGATTCAGACGCAGAATATTTCCATGTTTCAGACGCAAAACGCGACTAAACGCGGTAGCCCACGTTTAGCAGCATTTCGTTTATAGGCGCTTTTCGTTTTTGGCCATTTAAAAAAAGAAAACTCAAAACGCTGCTAAACAAACGTTTTAAACATGGGTTACTATCTGTCAAGTTTAATCATTTAGGAGCAGCTGTAAAAACGTCCCGTGTACATGGAGCCTTAATCTGGCGGTAGTTTGTACTGCCCTGGCATTTTAAGGGCCTCAAGAAATAAGATACGCTATCATCAGGATTGACCAATTTTCACCATAGTTTGTAGATGATCTAATTTTAACAAATACTGTATATACTCGAGTATAAGCCGAGTTTTTCAGCACACTTTTTTGTGCTGAAAATGCCCCCTCGGCTTATAATCGAATCACCTTTTTGCGCCTGATCTTCCGGGATTTGGGGACCCGCTACCTGTCGGTCCTCTGGACCCCAATCTTGGCACACATGTAGCCCCACTCTTTCTCTATAAGTGTGCAAAGTTTGTTGGCCGGGGAGCACCGATTTTTTTTTTTTTTTTTCCCCCCCAAAGCACCCCTTCCATAGACTCCCATGTTAAAGGGTCATTTCTCCAGTGACTTTGGGGACCCAGTACCGGCCGGTTGTAGGTCCCCTGGACCCGAAACTTGGCACACGTGTAGGCCCATTTCTCCTCTACAAGTGTGCAAAGTTTGTTGTCTGGGGGAACACCGAATTTTTTAAATCCGGGCACCCCCTTCCATAGACTCCAATGTTAAACGTCAGTCTAGTCATGGACTCGGTGAGGCATGGACACAGTGAGGCATGCAGATGGACACCCTAGGCTTATATTCGAGTCAATAAGTTTTCACATTTTTTAGTGGTAAAATTAGGTGCCTCGGGTCGGCTTATACTAGAGTATATACTGTATACAGTTTTTGGTATATTTTTATATGTGGATTGCGTAAAAAATTCAAATTTTTTTTTTTTATCCTGTGTAAAGACCAAGGTATTGCAGAATAAACTGGCCCATAGCAAAAATTAAAAAAATTCTGTGGTTCTTAGAGGGTGTACAAGTGTGAGAGCTGAAGTTAAAGCTGAGCCAGTGACTAACTTTAAGTATTTATTTTTAGTTTACCTTTTATATTTTCTTTCCTCTAAGCCAAAGTATATCCAGAATATCTTAAAAGCTGTTGAAGTGAGGAAGAAGGAACAGGAAAAGCGGATGGAGAAAAAGATTCAGAAAGAACGTGAGATGGAAGGAGACGAATTTAAGGATAAGGAGGCTTTTGTGACGACTGCCTACAAGAAAAAGTTGCAAGAGAAGTCTGAAGAAGAAGAACGGGAGAGAAAGGAAGCTGAATTAGAAGGTAACTTGTCATTCCCTTTTCCAAGAGAAAATAGGATTTTTGTACTCGCCGTAAAATCCGTTTCTCTGACGTCCATGGACTGACACAGCACCCACCCTTCCTTTTAAGGTTTGTACTGCTTGTTACGAACTGAGGCTGCTAGCTGCAGGTGGGAGGGTAATGTCTGGAGGGACCGCCCCCCTGGGCGGGGCTGTTTAGCTCTGGTTTGTTCTAGAATGTTTTAACATCTAACATTCTGCCTAGGTCTTCTCCTGCAAGCAGGGACATATACCCACATGTAGTCAGTATGAGAGCTGTGTCAGTCCATGGACGTCAGAGAAACGGATTTTACGGTGAGTACAAAAATCGTATTTTTTATACAGGAGATGGTCCGAGACTGGGGACACACGGTACAGGAGATGATCCGAGACTGGGGACACACGGTACAGGAGATGGTCCGAGACTGGGGGACACACGGTACAGGAGATGGTCCGAGACTGGGGAAACACGGTACAGGAGATGGTCCGAGACTGGGGACACGCGGTACAGGAGATGGTCCGAGACTGGGGACACGCGGTACAGGAGATGGTCCGAGACTGGGGACACGCGGTACAGGAGATGGTCCGAGACTGGGGACACGCGGTACAGGAGATGGTCCGAGACTGGGGACACGCGGTACAGGAGATGGTCCGAGACTGGGGACACGCGGTACAGGAGATGGTCCGAGACTGGGGACACGCGGTACAGGAGATGGTCCGAGACTGGGGACACGCGGTACAGGAGATGGTCCGAGACTGGGGACACGCGGTACAGGAGATGGTCCGAGACTGGGGACACGCGGTACAGGAGATGGTCCGAGACTGGGGACACGCGGTACAGGAGATGGTCCGAGACTGGGGACACGCGGTACAGGAGATGGTCCGAGACTGGGGACACGCGGTACAGGAGATGGTCCGAGACTGGGGACACGCGGTACAGGAGATGGTCCGAGACTGGGGACACGCGGTACAGGAGATCAATGCAGCCTCACCAGGTTCCTTTAAATGCAGCCTGCCAGTGCCCATCATTTGCAGCCTGCCTTAGTATGCCAGTAAGGGGGACAGGGCAGTGTTGGCAAGAGCAGTGTATCTATGGAGGAAAGCTGTCAGCACACACACTGCGTTAAGGAGCAGCTTGTCAGTATGATCAGCAGAGGAGCATTATCGGTGTGCAGCGCCACAGGGGTTAAGAGTGCAGGGCTCACTGTTTCTAACAGCATGTCAAACAACAAGTCCTGCACTCTTAACCCCGTGGCGCTGTACACTGATAATGCTCCTCTGCTGATCATACTGACAAGCTACTCCTTAACGCGGTGTGTGTGCTGACAGCTTCCCTCCATAGAGCACTTTCAGTTTCAGCCGCCTCGTCGAGGAAGAGGAGAGCAGAGGACTGGACTGGGGCTGGACGAGGGCACTCCAGAACGACACCCCCGTACTGGGCGGCACCAGGGGTGGGGCCCCGCCCCATTTTCGGCACCATTATCGGCGAGATTTCTCTTTCTGCAAAGTGCCGAAAGGGTCATTTTCGGCCGATATGTTTCAGCGGCCGAAATTTCGGTTGCAT
This sequence comes from Rana muscosa, assembly GCA_029206835.1. NCBI lineage: Eukaryota > Metazoa > Chordata > Amphibia > Anura > Ranidae > Rana > Rana muscosa. Next base: position 156,939,311 of record CM055117.1, read on the forward strand.
CCCTAGTTTAAACATTTGATATGTTTTGTGTTGTGAATAAAATATGGGTTTATGAGATTTACAAATAATTTCATGTTGTTTTTATCTAGATTTGACACAGCGTCTCAACTTTTTGGGAATTGGAGTGTAGGTAAAAAGACGCTACAATAATTTGGAGTTCGACATTTTTATTTTTTAAACCGATACATTTTCTAAACCTAATGGTTTCAAAAAACGTTATTTCTCTTATCGTCCATGGACTGACACAGCTCCAATACTGAAACACGTGGGTATATGTCCCTGCTCGCATGAGAAGGTTTAGGCAGAATGTTAGATGTTAGAAACATACATTCTAGAACAAACCAGAGCTGAACAGCCCCGCCCAGGGGGGCGGTCCCTCAGGACATAACCCTCCTACCTGCAGCCTCCGTTTTTTTCTGCCTAGCAGAAGAAGACGTGGCTCTCTCAGGAGCCAGTCTCCTGGAAGATTTTATTTTTTTTCCTTTGGGAATTTTATTTTATTTTTGAGACCTTCAATCAACTGTCGGCTGGGGAACAGGTTGGGTACACTGGTATCCTCGTAGTCTTCCCTGTGCTGATCATCGCCTTGTGTGCGTGAGACTCCGTCCACGACATGCCCCATGACTCCAGGGGTGGCCGGGTGGCTTATGCACCCGCGGTCCTCACAAGATTGAACAGTACCTGCTGAATCTTTCGCGGTGGACCGGGCCGACAGCTACTCAGTACTACTCTGTGATAGGTCTGTCAAACAAGCCAGTGGGTCCCTATGGGACGGGTAAGTAGTCTCTCCTGCTTCAGGTAAGTAGCCTGGCGGGGGGCGATCATGTCTGTGTGCTGGGGCTGTGAGGTGTGAGTGTTTGGAGAAGCCATTAGCTGACATGGCTATTACTGTTTAAGCTGCGCTCGGCGGCCATCTTGCCGCGGATCAATGGCACTGCTTACACGCGGCTGGCGGCCATTTTCTTGAACCCGCGGCGCTTTCACTTTCGGTTTTGGCCTCTATCCCTGCTGCTGCGGCGCAAATCTCCTCACACTCTCCTCAGACTTCACTCGCGCTGGCAGCGCGGTGACATACAGCAGAGCTGAGCGGTCCTTACAAGGGTTGGTGAGTCCTCTGGGTATCCCCTCCTCAGCACAGCCAGTGGGTGGACTGTATTATTCACTTTATAGTAGGGATGTCCCGATACTGATACTAGTATCGGTACCGATACCAGGCATTTCCCGAGTACCGATCTCCCTGTATAGATTTCAATACAGCCCGACAGCTTCTCCCCCCCCCCCCCCCCTTTCAGCTGTTTTAGTGAAATCTATACATCGGTGATCGGTGCTTGTAACTCCCCCCAAAGCCGCACCGATCACCGCTGACTGTCCCTGTATCCTACTCCAGTTCCCCCATCCATGCTGCTCTCCCCTGTGCGCTCCGTGTCCCCCCCCCCCCCCTCCATGATGCTGATGTCCTTCGTTATTCCGCTCTCCCCCGTGTGCTCCGTATCCCCCCCTCCATGCTGCTGATGTCCTACGTTATTCTGCTCTTCTCATACCCCCCCCCCCCACGCTCCGTGTCCCCCCCCCCCCCTCCTCGCTGCTGCTGTCCTCAGCTCCGTGCCACCCTCCATATCCTCCTCCGCTTCCCTCTGTCAGGATGGAGAGCGGAGGTAGGAGCCGCTGAACCCGGCTCCTACCTTTTCCGAACGAACAGTCATCACTGACTCTGTCCATTCATATAACTGAAACATCGTAACCTGTGTGTTTACGATGCTTCGGTTTATGAATGGAGAGGAGCCGTTGTCTCCTCTCCATTCATTTTCAGTGCAGCGGAGAAAGGGACTGGGGAATCTGTGTCCTTAGTCCCTTTCTCTGGCTCAAAGGGGAGATGTCAGAGGTCTGTTAAGACCCCTGATATCTCACCAAAGCCCCCCAACAGGGCTAGAAATAAAAAAATAAATAGCAATAAATAATAAAACAAAAATAATTGTAAAAAAAATACACAGACCATACCCCCCCCCCCCCCCACCCCAACAAAGCATTGTAAAAAAACATGACAAAAAATAGTAAAAAAAAAAAGTGTCGGTATTCGGTATCGGCGAGTACTTGAAAAAAAGTATCGGTACTTGTACTCGGTCTTAAAAAAGTGGTATCGGGACAACCCTACTTTATAGTGTATAAGGTCTCAGAGGGTGACGAGTATGGAGTCTGGTTCACCTGCTTCCCCACACTTGTCAGAGGCAACAGGCAGTGCTCCTGCACCTGCGTTCCTTATGGACCAGTTGTCGGCAGTCCTGGAATCATTCCTTGTCGGGATGGAAGCGGTGTGCGAGCGCAAGGGAAGCTATAAAGCGCTCTCTCCTCACACATTCTCCAGTACGGAAGTGCTCTGATTCAGATATGGGCCTAGCTGCTGCTGCTCAGGACCCTAGCTCTGATGATTTTAATGTTTTTGAACAGGACATTCCTTGTGAGGAAGACTCCAGTTCTGAGCCAGTAACTGACATGGCGCTTGTAAGTGAACTCATTGATGCTGTGAGGGACACTCTCAAGCTGAATGGTGCGGCTGAGGAACCTCAGGTGGAGTCTGTCTCCTTTGGTTCCTTTAAAGCCATTTCTTCAAAAAAGGTCTTTCCATATGTGCCTTTTTTGATAAATTCATTGACCAAGTCTGGGATAAGCCGCAGAAGACTTTGACAGTCCCGTGGCGTCTATCCATAAGATACCCCTTTGAGGAGGCCCTGGTTAAAAAATGGGCCCTCCCCCCAGTGGCCGACCCCCGGTCGCCTGTTTGAATAAGGCTACCACGCTCCCAATGGGGGGGACTCCCGCATTCAAGGACCCCACTGACAGGAGGTCAGAAGTGGTGAGTAGAACTATGTTTGCCTTGTTGGGGTCTGCCTTACGCCCTATAGTGGCGGCGACCCTTGTGTCTCAGACACTCACAGAATGGGGAAAGATTTTGCACCAGACGGTGCAGGAGCATAATCTCCCTCCAGAGACCATTAACCTGGCTCACCAACCTGCGCAGGGTTTAGTCTATGTGTGCGATGCCAAGTTGGATGCGGCTCCTTTTAATATCTGGGGCCTCTATCTCTGCTGTGGTGTTGCGTCGCCTTATCTGGCTGAAATGCTGGTCGGCCGACCTAGCTTCCAAGAAGCTCCTGGCTGATTTTGCCCTTTAAGGGCAGTAGACTGTTTGGGGCCGCTCTGGATGACATTATTAAGGATGTCACAGGGGGTAAGAGCACCTTCCTTCCTCAGTCTAAGGGAAAGGAGCCCCATCGTAGGCCGGGCCCTTCCTTTCCGGCGAAGACGTTTTTTCGTCAGTCAGAATCCACAGGTAAGCCCTCCCAGACTGAAAAAAGTGCGGCTGGTGGACAGAAGCGTCCCTGGGTGCGTAAGGCAACCAAGCTGGCTCCCAAGCCCGCCACCGCATGAAGTCTTGCCCCTGCCCGACTCTGGGGTGGGGGGGGACGTCTTCGCAGGTTCACGGTTCGGTGGACCTCCCGGATCTCCGACCGGTGTGTGTGCGAGGTGGTCACCTCGGGGTACAGGATAGAGTTCCGCTCGTGGCCTCCAAACAGATTCTTTCCCTCTCCTCCCTGCCCGCCGGGCAGCCCTCTTGGGGGCTGTACAGGATTTGCTCGGGTACGGAGTAATTGTGCCGGTTCCGACACAGTAGAGGTTTCAGGGGTTTTACTCGAACCTGGTTGTTCCAAAGGAGGACGGGGTCCGGCCAATCCTGGACCTCAAAAGGTACAAAAATTCCGTATGGAATCCATTCGGTCCTAGTCCCGACTCAGCGTTTAGAGTATCTGGGTCTGATCCTGGACACTTCGGCAGCGAAGGTGTTTCTACCCTCGGAGAAGTTAGACACTTCAGTCGGCAGTACGGGTCCTGATGTCCCGAAAATGGTTGTCAATCCGTTTCTCTGAGAGTCCTGGGACTCATGGTGGTCTCCTTCGAGGCAGTTCCGTATGCCCAATCACACACTCGGGTATTGCAGAAGGAGGTTCTGTCCATTTGGGACAAGTCCCCGTTGTCATTGGATCTTCAGATCCAGGTGAGTCACTCTGTCAGGGCATCCCTGACGTGGTGGCTGAAATCCCTGGCTCTTCGGTCCGGGAGGTCGTTCCTCCCCATCCAGTGGACGGTGGTCAAGACGGACGCCAGCCTGACGGGCTGGGGAGGAGTTTGGGGAGTCCTGTCGGCTCAAGGGCTCTGGACTCCAGACGAATCCCGTCTACCGATCAACATTCTGGAATTGCGAACGATCAGACTGTGTCTCTCCGCGTGGTCGAAGAGGCTACAGGGCCGCTCGGTCAGAATCCAGTGGGACAACGCCACGGCCGTGGCGTATGTCAACCATCAGGGGGGCACTCGGAGCCCGGCTGCGGCATCCGAGGCCGCCCACATCCTAAGGTGGGTGGAAAGAAGCGTGCCGGCTCTGTCGGCCGTCTACATTCCGGATGTAGAAAACTGGCAGGCGGACTATCTGAGTCGCCAGTCCCTGGACCAGGGAGAGTGGTCCTTGCATCCGGAGGTGTTTCAACTCCTTTGTCTGTGGTGGGGCACGCCGGACGTGGACCCGATGGCGTCTCGACTCAATCGCAAGGTGTCTGCGTTTGTGGCCAGGTCCAGGGACCCCTGGGCGGACGCCTGGGATGCGTTGGTGGCCCCGTGGGGGTCAGTATCGCTTGATATATGCTTACCCTCCGCTGCAGTTGCTTCCTTGTCTGCTGTGCAGGGTAGCGACCGAGGGCATTCCGGTGATTCTCATTGCCCCGGTTTGGCCTCGGCGTCATTGGTACGCCGATCTGGTACATCTCATCGCGGACGTCCCTTGGCGACTGTCCATGAGGGAGGACCTTCTGTCTCAAGGTCCTATCTTTAATCCTGCTTTACAGTCTCTGGTTTTAACCGCATGGCTATTGAGAGCCATGTGCTGAAGGACCGAGGCCTTTCGGATTTGGTCATTTCATCCATGCTGAGGGCACGGAAGTCTTCCTCTAAAAAGATCTATCACCGTACCTGGAAAGCTTACATCGCTATGTGCGAAGAGCTAGATTGGCTTTCACGGACGTACTCCGTCCCCAGGATCCTGCGGTTCTTGCAGCGTGGTGTGGCCCAAAGGCTGGCTTTGAGCACAATTCAAGGTCAGATTTCGGCCTTTGCCGTTTTCTTTCAACGACCGCTAGCAGGTCATTCCTTGGTTAGCACTTTTGTGCAGGGGGTTCGCCATGTTATTCCCCCTGCCAAGTCTCCTCTCCCTCCTTGGGATCTGAATTTGGTGCTCTCGGTTCTCCAGGAACCTCCCTTTGAAAATATCAGAGATATTCCTCTCAACTTTGTCTCAGAAGGTGGCTTTCTTAGTGGCCATTACTTCTGTTAGACGGGTATCTGAGTTGGCGGCCCTGTCATGCAAGTCGCCTTACCTGGTCCTCCATAAGGATAAGACGGTGTTGCGCCCGCGACCGTCTTTTCTTCCAAAGGTGGTTTCGGCTTTTCACCTTAATGAGGACATTGTCTTTCCGTCCTTGTGCCCTCTCCCATCGCATCCCAGAGAGTTTGCGCTTCACAATTTGGATGTGGTGCGAACCTTTACGGGTGTACCTGGCGGCTATTGCTTCTATTCGGAAGTCTGACTCACTGTTTGTGTCTGTCTCTGGTCCAAAACAGGGCCAAGCGGTGTCGTCTGCCACCATTGCTAGGTGGATCAGACAGACTGTTATACAGGCCTATGCCATTAAGGGGCGGGCTACTCCCTTTCCGGTTACTGCGCATTCCACCAGGGAAATTGGTGCTTCTTGGGCTTTCGGACATAAAGCGTCGGTTGCACAAGTGTGCAAGGCGGCGACCTGGTCGTCCGTT